>CM077151.1:65142978-65765478 GCA_039583875.1 Platanthera guangdongensis
TGTCGATCGTTCCTCAAGTCGTCGTTCCTCAAGTCGAGACGGTGCGGGAGATCGGCGGTGGGACGTTCCACTACCCGCACCTGACGGAGACAAACTACACGAGTTGGGTGATTCGGGTACAAGCGATGATGGAGGATTAAGGCGTCTGGGAAGTAATCGAGCCGACGGACAGAGTGGCCGTCGACACAAGAAAGGACAAGAAGGCGAGGTTTGCATCTCTCCAGCTCTCCCGGAGGACTCTCTTGATGCAAGTGGCAAGAAAAAGAACGGCGAAAGAGGTTTGGGATTGTCTCAAGACAAGGTTCATTTGCACGGACCGCGTCAAGAACGCACGGCTACAGACGGGAAGAATGACTTCGACGTCATGCGGCATGCAGGATGGAGAGACCCTGGGCCAATATGGAGGAAATTCAACTCCATGTCCGTCAAGTATGCAAATCTCGGGGAGGACACTCGACGATGCCGCATTGATCAAAAAGCTTTTTGATTCAGTGCCGGATCGTTTCCTGATGTGATCGCCGGGATCGAACAATTCTACGATCTCGACACCATACCATTTGAGGAAGTCGTGGGGCGCTTAAGGCTTATGAAGAGCAAACTCGTCCACGCACATCTGGCCGAAACGGCAGGGGTGATGGCCAGCTCTTGCCACTCAGGAGGAGTGACATACGTGGCAGAAGAAGGATGGAAAATCCTATGCCCTGCAGACAGTAGCAACCACGACCGGAGTGGGCATGGTCGTGGCAGAGGGCGCGGCAAGGGCGGTCGCGGCGGGGCGCCAAGTAAAGACGGCGTAAATGGTTCCGGCGGCGGTGGCCGTGACAGAGTCATATCCGTTGTTTTAACTGTAACAAGATGGGGCATTATGCATCTGAATGCAGTACCCCAAAGAAGGAGGAGGCACACCTCACACTTCCGGACGACACCGAGCTGGCCCTAATGCTCGCGGTGTCAGAGGAAATGGCGGGGGAACAACAAGAAGGGCATGGTTCTGTCCTTCTGAGCGAAGAAAGGCGAGGCCGGAGGGCAAGGCTAACTCATGTCATGTCTGGTACCTTGACACGGGGCTAGCAACAATATGACCGGTGACAGGCGAAGTTCCGCGAGCTGGACCGAAATGTCACCGGAAAGTAAAGTTCGGCGATGGTTCAATGGTGCAAATCATGGGTAAGGTCCAATCCTATTTAACTGCAGGAATGGAGATCAGTGGCTATTCCCGGAGGTATATTATATACCGAAGCTCCGAAGCAATATCGTGAGCCTCGACAACTTACGAGACCGGCGACAAGTGATCATGAATGAGGATATCATGCAGGTGCTCGACAATGTCATACAAGCTGCTCATGAATGTGAGGCGCACCGTAAATCGTCTTTACAAAATAGAGTTGCATCAAGGGGAGGCGGTGTGTCACCTGGTGAACCTTGAAGATCCGTGTGGCTATGGCATGCCAGGCTCGGCCATGTCAACTCCACGCTTTGAAGCTCCTTGCTGACAAAGAAATGGCGGTGGGCATACCGTCGATCACACACCCGAACCAGCTGTGTCAAGGATGTTTGGTGGCGAAGCAGCGAGGGAGCCGTTCCTGTGACGGCAATTACAGGGTGGAGAAACTGCTCAAGTTGTTACATCTGACCTCTGCAGTCCGATCACACCTTAGAGCTTCGTCGGTAATAGTTACTTCATGTTAATCGTCGATGATTATCCAGGTGGATGTGGCTGTACGTGATCAAGAGGAAGGATCAAGCTTTCTCTGTGTTCCAAAAATTCAAGTTGAAGGTCGAGAACACGAGCGAACGGCGCATCAAGACGCTAAGGACTGATCGCGGTGGGGAGTTCTTCTCGACTGATTTCACCGGCTCTGCGAAGAGGCCGGGATCAAACGACACATCACCACGCTATACACGCCACAACAAAACAGCGTGGTGGAACGGAGGAACGGGACTGTGATGGCGATGGCGAGGTCCATTCTCAAGAGCATGAAGTGCTAGGAAGACTTTGGGGGGAGGCGGTGCGGAATGCGTGTACTTGCTAAACGCTTGCCAAAAAGGCGTTGGGCGAATGAACTCCGTTTGAGGCATGGAAAGGAAGAAAGTCACATCTGGCACATCTTCGTGTGTTTGGATGCACATCACACGTAAAGTTGACAACACCACACCTAAAGAAACTCGATGACCGAAGCCAGTCCATGGTGTACCTTGGCGTTGAGGACAACTGCAAGGCGCATCACCTGTTTGATCCACGACGCTGGAAAATTCATGTAAGTCGTGATGTAAATTTCAAGAAAAAGTAGAGTGGTGCTGGAGTACAGGTGCAGGCGGCGAGGATCCGTCTGACTTTGTCGTCAAGGAGGAATACAACACTAAATCAACAGAGGGCGATTTTGTGCCGCCTACGGGTGGTCTGGCAAGTGGGTCAATGCCCACGACACATGTTCACCAAGCCTCGTCATAGACTCCACTGGCCGGTGAGGTGTCGCTGGGAGGACCAGCACCCAGGGCGCATACATCCTCCCCGACGGTGACAATGCCCATTGGATCGCTGACAGATGATCTCGCTACACCTGATTCGGGTGTAGACACACCGCTAACATGAGGGAGCAACGACACTGACGAAGGACATGTTCGTTACAGGCACATCGACGACATACTGAGAGATGCTTGAAGAGTGCAAACTTGACGAGGACATGGAAGAAGATCAGGCCATGCTCATGGAGACGGGGGAGCCGTCCTGCTACCATGAGGTCGTTGGGCAGCAAGTCTGGGAGGACGTCATGGCCCAGGAGATAGAGTCCATTGAGAAAAATGGGACTTGGTCCCTCACGGAGCTACTGCCTGGACACAAGCCAATAAGACACAAATGGGTCTACAAACTGAAGAAGAACTCAGATGAAGACGTGATCAAGCACAAAGCAAGGCTTGTCGCGAAGGGGTATGTTCAACAACGACAAGGAATTGATTTCGAGGAGGTGTTTACATCGTGGCCAGACTCGACACCGTGCGGGTCATTCTCGCCATTGCTGCAATCACGGCTGGCAAGTTCACCACCTCGATGTCAAGTCTGCTTTCCTAAATGGGGAGCTCAAGGAAGAAGTTTACGTTGCCGGCCAGAGGGATTCACAGTAAAGGACAAGGAGCACTTGGTGCTCAAATTGAGCAAGGTACTTTACGGGCTCCGGCAGGCGCCACGGGCCTGGAACATGCGACTTGATAGAAGCTTAGAGGAGCTCGGTCTTGTGAAGTGTGCTCAAGAACAGGTTGTCTACACAAGAGGAGCGGGACGAGCAAGGGTCATTGTCGGTGTATACGTCGATGACCTCATTGTGACATGAGGAGACACAGGTGTGATCGCGGAGTTCAAACGACAGATGTCTGAATTCGATATGAGTGATCTTGGATTGCTGAACTACTATCTCGGGATAGAGGTCAAGCAAGGAGAAGATGAGATCTCAATCAAGCAGGAAGCTTATGCCAAGAAGGTGTTGACTCAACTCGGGATGGAAGATTGCAACCTACCAAGTTCCCTATGGAACCAAGATCACAGCTATACAAGGACCCTGATGGACAACCAGTAGATGCTACAGAGTATCGTCGTGTCATTTGTTGCCTCAGGTAACCTACTTCACACACGACCAGATCTCTCTTTTGTTGTGGGTGTGCTGAGCAGGTCATGGAAAGGCCACGGTGACGCATCATAAGGCGGTCAAGCAGATCCTCAAGTATATAAAAGGGACTGTGGGTTATGACCTTGTATATACCAGGGGAGGAGATGCTGAGGTGATCACAAGGTACACGAACAGTGGTCTGGCCAGCGACAATGATGACAGGAAGAGTACCGGGGGCATGACATTCTATATCAATGAATGCTTAGCGTCAGGAATTCACAGAAGCAGAAAACAGTTGTCCTGTCATCATGTGAAGCTGAGTTCATGGCAGCAACAGCAGCGGCATGCCAGGCGCTGTGGCTCAAGAGCGTGTTGGGCGAGCTGACCGGGAAGGAGACTGATGCGGTAAAGCTATTTGTTGATAACAAGTCCACAATCGCATTAATGAAGAATCCTGTATTCCATGGACAGCAATTAAGCATATCGACATGAGGTTTCACTTCATACGTGAATGCATCAAGGGAGGGCAGATCATTGTGGTGCTTGTTCGCACAGATGAGCAACGCGCAGATTCACTGACGAAGGCGTTGCCGGCAGTAAAACTAGCAACAATGCGGCACCTATTAGGCGTTCGCACCTTGGGCCACAACCGGATTAAGGGGGAGTTCCTCCGGTTGCATTGTCTTGTGTCCTTATTTTCAGAACAAGATTCATACATGGGTGTTGCCCTGCTCCCTAATTGCTGCAATGATGGTGCTTTCCCTTCAGAGAGGTATGAAATTGATCGCCGAGGATGATAACACACAAATAATGGCGAGTGGTGTTTGGGTCAGATGAAGGCTATGTTTGCAGTGGCGTTCATTGAATGTATGTTTGAAGTTCCTAAGCAAGGTCAGGTGTTCCACAAACAACGGTTCAAAACCACCACGAAATACGAATACGACTTCCCCTACCATGCCAAACAGAGTCGAAATGGAAATCACAAATTAATTGTGTTTTTGAACTAGCTTGTCTGTCATGCTGATGGTACTTTGAGTTCAATTTGAAAACTTTAATATTTTAGTAGGACCCAACAACTAACCAAATTCTCAGACAGCACAATAAAAAGAATGTTGATGCTTGAGGAATATTTCCAATATTTCTCTCTTGCTCCTTTCATCAATATACTATGTTGTAGTAATAAGTAGTAGTTTAATTTTGACAAAAAAAAAGATCCTGAAAATTGATGCTGCATTAGCACCAACAACTAATCGTATGATTTGATATAGGCGTTCAAAATTGCATTTGATTATGACTTATTCAGGAAAAGAGAAACTATTTTAGCAAAAGTAGGATATCTTATTATAAATCAAATATTATATTTAGAAGATATTTTCGATAAATTAAAAAAAACAACAAATTATATGAAATAACTTGTTCAAAATAATATTATGTTATCCTCAAATCATCATCAATATTCCCATCTTAACTAATTCAAAGTTAAATATTTTATTGTAGATGGAATACAAGTTTTGTAAAACTCTAGACCGAAATTTTTCCCCTAAAATACATTCAATTTAGAATGTTACAAGGTAAACAAAGACCTATCAAGTTATATAAATAATTAATTTTATTCTAGCTGTAAAAGTTGAAAAAAAGGAAGGGAATAAAAAATAAAAAATGAAAGAAAGAGTTTAGTAAATAAGAGCAAGGTTACTTTTTCGTAGCTACGGTTCATTTTCCTCCGTCTCTTGCTGTCACCACGCAAGCAAAATAGATCTATTTATCTTAGGTCTTTGTTGGCAATAAAGAGACTGGGAATGGAGGGAGATGGTGGTGAGAATTGAAGGATAATCAAAAAGATTTTTTCTAGCGACGAAGAATCGTGAGAGGAATGTAAATTTCTCATTTTAAGTACCTATATAAGTAATATAACTATATTTTAAAATGAAAATATAATTATCAAAAAAAAAATTTATTTATGAATTATTTTTACAATTGTAATTTACAACAAAAATATTCAAGCAAAGTGAACCTTAGATTACTATTTACTAATTTATACATTATCATTATCATTAAATTTCATATTTTTATTTCACTCTAAATTATTTTTCAGATTTTTTAACTTTAAAAAATTTAGGGAATTACTATTGGTACATCATAATGAATTTTGTAATCATAAATCATATTTGTAATCTCAAATAGATATTTGTACCATAATTTATATTTGTACTCATAATTGATCTTTGTAATAATAATTAAGAAAATCGATGGGGTCTCCAAAGAGACGTTAGCCACGCTAGCACATTATGCATGAGGTGCAGATATCTGAACCTCCTCCGACGTATCAAAATCGTCGTCGCCACAAAATCGACATCACCACCACCGCGCCAACAGTCATCATCTCCGCCACGCCACGCATTTCACCGCCACGTCACGTCATCGCCGTCGCTGCAAAACCGCCATCGCCGTCGCCGCAAACCGCCGCCGCCGCTGCACCGAAACCGTCGTCGCCGCCGTGCCAACTGCCATCGCCGCCGCCATGCTAACCGTCATCACCGCCACCGCACCAACAGCCATCACCTCCGCCGCCGCTGCACCGAAAACCGCCGCTGCCGCCATGCCAACTTCCACCATCGCCGTGCAACCGCCATCACCGCCAGAGGCGGAACCAAGTCTGGGCACGCTCGGCACGTGCCCGAGCGGATTTTATCGCTAACCTAGGTCAGTTCCATCACGCTCCATCCTGCTGCTCCTGCATCCAGGACCCGATCCCGTCGCCGCTCGGCCGCTCCCTACTGTGCCCTACCGTGCCTGTCGCTGCTCCCCTGCTCTGGTGGATCCTGCTCCTCCAGCTTCCCAGGACCCGATCCCGTCGCCGCTCCCTGCTCGTCGATGTTCCTGCTCGTCGCCGCTCCCTGCTCCGGCGGACTGCGGTACTTCTTCTTCTTCTTCTTCATGTGCTAGTGCTATCAAAATAAGTGGAAAAAAAACTCTAAGAGATTGAAGACAAACAAGGCTTAGGGTCCAAATTTTTTCTAGCATTCGTTTCTTCAAACTTCTTTTTTATCCGTCTTCTCAACCAGGTCAACTTTTTGTATGGATTCCTTGAATATCACATGTTTTTGTTATAATTTTGAACAGGTTTCATTTTAGATATATGACTATTTTATACTGTCACTTCAATTGAAACTGCAAGCTTTTTGATCTCTTGTTTTCATTTTTTTCTTGTTCTTATCAAATTGTTTCATGATGGAGATTCATAGCTAGTAATTATTTTTAGGTTGTTTTTCTATATTTGCGATATGTTGCTAATCCTAAGACATTATGGGGATGGTGTGATCTTACATAAATATTTTTGCAAAAAAAAAAATTTCGGGAACGCTTGCCCCGAACCCCCACTCAGGGGCGCTGCCCCCGAACCCCATAATTGACAGTATTTAGATTGTGCCCGTGCGACTTCAAAATCCTAGTTCCGCCACTGATCACCGCCCCGCGCCACCGCCATCACACCGCCGCATCCACTGCTAGCATCGTCGCCATCTCGCCAACCTCCATCGTTATAGTAGAATATAGCAAATCATAGTTAACTCACAGACGGCGCCAAACCGCCACCGGGGACCATCATCGCGCCGCATACTTGAAACTATTTGCTGTTTTCGTGACAATAATCACTGCACACTTCATATCAAACGCCGAGTTAGGGCTGAGAGAAATATATCTGTTTGGCTCAGCTCTTGCGGCTGGAAAATTCTATCCAGCCGCCAGAGCTGTTTTATATGTGTTTGGGACAGCTCCCTGTGAAGAGATTTTTAAAAATCTGGAGCTGTTTTGCAGCTTTTCAGAAATCTCCCTCCCCTCAGCTTCTGCTCTTGCAAAATAGCTTTCTCTCTCACAGGTTTTGGAAATCTAACGATTTCTTCAGTTGGAACATGCTTAGAGTCGGACGCCTTCCTCCGCGATTCCGAACCCGGCGGCCTTCCTCCGGCGATTTCGAGCCCCCGACGTCCTTCCTCGGGCGATTCCGAGCGCACTTCTGCACAGAATACCCAACACTCTTGCAGCTTTTCAAAACTGCTCCCCAGAATCTATTTTAAAACAGCTCTACCCGACAGCAGCTTTTCATCCGCCAGAGCTGTCCCAAACAGAGCCATAATTAAATTTGTTGGGTACAAATATCAGTTAGGTTTAGTGATAAAAAATACTAAAATTTGCATTATTTTGAATATTTTAATTATGAGATGTGAATAAAATTCTCAAAATCTATTCTACTTTTATGTGAGCCGACTTTTTCTGGACATTGACGGATGAAGATGTAGCCGTTACTCTAAATAGTAAATGTAAGAGATGTATGTAGTAGCCGTTAACTTACGGGGGTCTACAATGCTCTGGACAGCAAGACCATTAAAGGAACATGAGGCAAACCACATTTACTTAAATCTCATCCAATACCCCTTTGTTTAAAACCTAAAGGCAGCCCAACACTAAAACCTAAATCCGATGGATCCTTTTTCTCTCCCGAAGCCGATACGACGATCGTCCTCGTCGCTCCGTCTTCTGCCCCTCCCCCGCTCCGGTCGCCGCCTTCCCGCTCCATGCGTCGCCGCCGCACCTTGCAAGCCCTGCCGAACTTCGTCCCGGCCTTCAAGCTTATACCGAGGTCGTCCTCCCTCCCCCGATCACCCGCCTCCCACACCAATCGTCGGTCATAGTCGCTCATCCTTCGCCAGTCGCCACCGCCGAGCCTTGCAAGCTCCGTCGGACTTCCTCCTGCCCTTCAAGCTCACCTGCGTACTCGCCTCCACAGCTTCGGGCCTAATTCTTGCTGAATTTTAACCTAAAAATTGTCTGCTGAAGTCAAGTTTCAATATGCTTGAATATTTAAAAATGTGTTCTTTTAGGAAGAATGCTCTTCTAATTTCATTACTGGAGAACGTTTGCAGATTTTTTTTTTGCTTTATGTTTGAAAGATAGTGTTTAGGTTTCATTCAGGGAGCCGCATCATGCTGGTTTCATCTATATAGCATATCCCTAAACTGAATGGTCAGGCATTTCATTCAGCTTGGGGTTTTTTTTTCTTTGGTTTACAAGTAACATTGTGCTTGTAGATAGTTTTAGGTTAACGAAAAAGTATAGATAGCCATTTTAGTGTGATGCTAACAATGGTCTCTAAAATTGGCATATGCAGTCCTTATTAGTATTATAAGAAGGAAATCACAATCACAGGAAACACAGAGCTGCTTGGTTGTTTACACATAACATCAATTCCTAAGAATTTTAGATCGTTTGTGAAGTTTTAAATTCATGTTAATCTCTTACTATATCAAACCTGACACAACTCATCTTTTTAAACATTTTCATAACTTGAAGCACCAAATGATTCTTCTATGCAAATTTATACACTAAAACTTCTTTCAATATGACGTTTTTCATTTTCGTATAAGTTATAAGATCGATTTATTATTGATATTATATACATATCAAATTATGATTTATTTTTTTTTTAGTTTTTTCTTGGTCTGTCATTAACAAATGGTCTGAGATTAAAATTTTACAGTTTGCGTTAACAATACTCTTTTACGAAAATCAATTATGCCAATAACACATTCATAAAATTCTCAAAATCTATTCTACTTTTATGTGAGCCGACTTTTCTGGACATTGACGGATGAAGATGTAGCCGTTAACTCTAAAATAGTAAAATGTAAGAGATGTATGTAGTAGCCGTTAACTTACTGGGGTCTACAATGCTCTGGACAGCAAGACCATTAAAGTAACATGAGCCGCCGATACTCCGAAACTGCTGCCAATAGGAATTGAACGCGTAGCTCGCGTGTACCGTCACCGTGATGGGCTGGTAGCATTCCCCCCGGGCTGTATCTCCGCACACGTGCCATTGCCCTGTCCGCACGCGTAGCTCAGAGCGGCAGCCACTGCAGTCACGTTCACCGTCCCGCTGGTGTCCAGGACGCACCACAGCTTCCCCTTGAAAGGTTCATTGTTCGTCGCGGGCGGTAGCGGCGGGTAACTCGACGCCGGCCGCCTCCCCTTTAAATCCACCTCGTAAACTGCAGTCCCGTTGGGGTACAACAGCCCCCAGTGGCGCTCTATCCCTGGACCAGGCTTCAGGTTTTCGTTGTAAAGAGCGAACACGAAGATTGGTATCACGGCGTCGGGCTTTGCCGGTGTCCGCAGCCCGCGATTCTCCGCCACACGCCTGGCGAGATTTCGGTTGTAGATAGCCGCGTTGTGCACATTCGCTCCGATCTCGTCGAGATCGCCGGCATTGGGCCAACCCGTCTCCGACAATCCGATGCGCACTTTGCGGAAACCCTCGGCGGCTATGGCGGCGGCCACCGCGTCGAGCATTTGGTCTAGTAGATTTGTGTAAGTGAGCCCGCTACCAGGATCGTGGTAGTACAAATTTGAGGTCCCCTGAAAAAGGGCGTAATCGATCGAAATCGAAGTAGGGTTCTGAGACCAGGAGAAATAGGGGTAAGCATCGACGAAGAAGAAGGAGGAGGTTCGTCGGAGGAAATCGAGCATGGGGCGGATAATGGATGCGGCAATGTTGGAGCGGAAGCGGCCGGAAGACGGGGAAAGGATGTTTGGAGGACGTCCATGGCGTGGGTGGTGCTGATTTTGATTCCGCGCAGGGAGAATAAGCGGAGGGAGCGATTCAGGCGAATCATGGAAGGGACGAGATATGGCCAGAAGGATGAGTTGGAGGCGAAATCAGAGAGAATCTCGTTGCCGACGAGGAGGAATCGGAGGCGGATGGATCCATAGAAAGGGACGATGTTGGTGGCGACCCAGTCATCAGCAGCGGACTGGTTGGTGCCAATTGAGGGGAGTAGGCCGTTGGGCACCATAACGGATACGACCACGCCGGAGCCGCAAAGGGCGCGGAGAATCTCCGGGTTTGCGTCGTAGATCTTAACCGCGGCGGCGCGGATGGATCGGAGGAGACTGACAGAAACCTTGGGGGAGGGAAGGTTGTCGCCGAGTTGGCCGTAGTTGACGCCGAGACCGTGGAAGGGCACCTTGGAGGCAGCTTGCTCTGCAAGAAGAGCAGATTGCGTTAGTTAGCATGATATCATCAAAGGAGCTTTCACAAAGGAAGAAGGTAGGTCTTCTTACCAGTTGAGATGTGAAGGAAGAGGAGGAAGAGGAGGATGCGGCGGCTGCCGCCATCCTACCGAGAGCTAGCAGAGAGCTAGCTGAGGCAGAGGCAGAGGCGGGGAATGCAGGAAACTTGGGATTCGGCTGCGAGCAGATCAATTCGGGATTCTGAAGTTATTACAAGTTAGCGGATGTACGGATATGCCAGTGCTTTACTGCTTTATAATTAAAAGATATTATTAATTTAAACCGGGAACTTCCTACTCAATCAGTATTCAAATAAAGGCCGTTGACACAATATTGGATATGCGCACTCACTAATAGCTGTTTTTTAGGGCTTTTCGTATTATGTTTTTTATAAACACTCACCTTCTTCGCCGCCCCTCTGCCATTTCCGGGAATTCCTTCTTGTAGCTTCCGCCTTCGCCAATTCTTCACCTGGATTCGCCAGCGTCAACCAGCTGCCGACCCCCTTAATATACCTTCGGTACAATTTATGACTATCTTCAAAATCTCTGGCGACATTCCGCGGTTGTTAAAGATAATCTCTTGTTCCGTAGCTTGTAGGGTATTATAGTGAATCGTTTTTATTGTTCATCATAAACCCTAGCACCATCATTATTTGTGAGGAGAAACACATTTCGTCTGCTTGATTGTTCTGTTCGAGTGGTTAGCTATTCGAGTGAAAATTGAGATAGTCGAGTGGTATTCTAGCTATTAATCTTGTATCTTTGAGAATACATTTGTCTCTTAGAGAATTGATATGTATCTAGTATAATGTAGTTGTATTTGGTATATTGTAGTTTTATCTTGTATAATTGATTAGTTTTATCTACTAACATTGATTTTCTTGCGCATCAATTAAAGTAAAATGGTTAGGGCAGTTGTTAAAGCTCATATTTTAAGCTCTAGATGCTTTGTATCTTCATTTGCCTCCTCTACAAGAGTCATTATTCACAAGATGGATAAGGAGTTCTTGAATATACTTAAAGACCTTGAAATTGCATTTGTTTTAGATTTCATTTGCACCGCAGAGTGTCTCAATTTTGTATGCAATGGCCTTGACAAATAGGCCATCAAATTTTAGCTTCAGTATTAACTCCATAGAACAAAAAAATCCCAATAATCAAGTTGTAATGATATTTGGTTTGCCGGATAGAGTAGAAAATATGGCTTATGAAAATGTTTCATTCTCTACTATGATAGAGATGAATTGAAGGAAAAGATGTTACAACTTCGTAATGTTCAGCACATAGTGGAGCTCAGTGACTTGAAAACTTTACTTTTTCATGTCCGGTGCAACATGTTCTTCCCCTGCAGCAACAGTCATATCCAAAATAAGTATTTTCAATTTGCTGACCCAAAAATGTTTAGCAAGTATATTTGGCCAAAGGATATTCATGGGTTTCTAATTTCTAGTTTTAGCTTTCTTGTGAGAGAAAGCGACAAAATATATTGTTGTAGATGTTTACAAAAGACCACCCCAGTCTATTGGTTATCTAAATTGATGCTCTCATGTATTACTTATAAGTGATTTCCTTATTTATTCTAGTTATGTATTATTGTTGGTTAGGTTTACAATCCTTATATTTTTCTAATCAATGACATATGAGTTCTTGAGCATTTACGTATACAAGTCTCCGCATTTGATGAGAGAAGACCTCGCATGTAGCAGCGGGCAAATATTAAAACCATTATTTTGACCATGATGATGTCTTTGTTGTCAAATATTAAGAAGGAGAAGGTATGATTTGTTGCAATTCATGACACAGTATATTGCAATTCATATGATTTGTATTAAATAATTCTTATATTTCCATGTACTTACAGGTCCTTCGAAGATTTGATAATATTGTAGGGGATGCTTTGAGGGCATGCAATTTGGAGGAAGTGAAAAAGCAGTAGAAAAAGGTGTTGCCATCAAAGAAATCAAAGAAAAGAAAGTATGATGATTCAACCTCACCTATTTTTCTAGAATTGCTTGAAGCCATTCACTTGTTGAAGCATAATTTGAGGTCTCGTACAAGAAGTTGGATACAAATATTGATACCTTAAACAACACAGTTAATGCTTTCAAGGAATAACTTAGTTATATATAAGTTTCTTCTTCTCCAAATCAGCTGTTGGAACCGATGTTTCACGTGCCCTGTGTTTGAGAATATCAACTCCCAGATTGTATTTCATCATGTCTTCTGTTGATAGAGTGTGCAGGTTGACAAGTTCAAGTGAAGAGAAGAAACCTAATATAGTTGATACCGCCGGGCGATAGAAGTTACCGCTGGGCGGTAGCTGGAATTAAATGGACATGACGCTCGAAAAACTATCAGAAAGCGCTAGTACTACCGCCCGCGCTAGCCCAATGAATTAATTCGACATGACGCTCGGAAAGCTAACGGACAGCGCTAGCTCGCTCAACACCGCGTCGAGAGCGTTGAGAAGAAAAGCGTTGAGTGAGTCGAGACAGTGGCATTGAGTGGTTGCTACCACCAGGCGCTACCAGTTAACGCGCAGCGCTAGCCCTCTCGACGAATGCATGGTTTCTCGAAATCAAAGTACCGCCATGCGGTAGTGCTATCGCGCCGCGCTAGGTGCTCGACGAACGTCAAGCATGACCGTTTGACGAATGCTATTCTACCGCAGGCGATAGAAGTTACCGCGCCGCGCCAGCCTCTTGATGACTCGACACGACTCTTCTGAATCATCGTGCTCCATATTACCGTGCGGCGGTAGCAGTAACCGCACGACGCTAACAATGATTAAAGCGGCAAATATTTCGTTTTAGATAGTTTTTCATATTTGGACGACAGCTGACACAACAAGAGCGCGAACTTACCGTCGGGTGCTAGTCTTACCGCCGGCGGTAGACTTTTTTCATGAAGGCGTATAAAAAGCCGCCTTGATTTCTGTTCCTCACATCTGGAGAAATTGGAAGGATGGGAGTTCGTGTATTCTAGGGTTCGGCCGCTCTTCCTAGCGCTCTGTTCCGCAAGTCTCCGTCGAAGAAGAAGACAGTGATCTCCCTCCCACTCGTGATCGAAAGACTCCGGCGATCCAAGATCTACGTCGAATACGAAGTGTCGACCGGTTGCCATCAAACGGAGATCTCAAGCACCGGCCGAGGATCGTTCTACGGAGAAGTATTCAAGAGGGATAACTTCATACTTTTAAATATTTACATCTCTTATTCATGTAATCTTTTTGTTTTTTTTTCTAAAACTTGTGGAGAGGAAAATCGATCGATAAGGGTCGTCGGAATCCGGGTAGGAATCCGTGGAAATCGTCCTGGGGATAAGGACGTCTAGATCGGGAGGATCTAGTGGTGCTCTAAGACACCGTCAGACCGCCCGGTCTCCGAACAACAATAGACCGGGAGGAATCCGTGCTTTTGTATTTTTTCTTAAGCCAACATGCTATGAACACTGTAAATATATTTTTTGCTATATGACTTTCTCATATTAAAATTAATGATAAATCAATCTAACGAAACAAATTGGAATACAAGTCATATCATTTCTAAGTGACCATAATTTACCTTTTATCAAAAATCTATCACGCTATCTTAGTATGTCTGCGATCATTCACCCATATATATGTCTCATGTGCGAACAGAAACAAGTAGACCGGAAATTTGGGATAACAAAATTTTATTATCCAAAAAGATATCAATTACAATGGTATAGCCTCCATTTTATAGAATGGAGGAGATGAGAGAGATTACAATTAAGCAATGTGAGACTAAAAATTTACAAGTATATGCGGTTTTACAAAAATACAAACCGGACAGGTCGTGCGGTTAGACAAGCCGGCTAACCGCCCGACAACAACAGGAGGAGAGAATAAGCGACACAGAGAGCAAGCCGCCACAGGAGACCGCTAGACCGCCCGGTCTCCAAGTCGTCTATGACAAGCCGCCAGACCGCTGGAACACCAAACAGCAACAGCCCGGCAGATAGGCCGGCTAGATAAATAGGCCGCTAGAAACCCGGTCTCCGAACAGCAATAGACCACCCGGCCTCCATACTTCAACACTCCCCCTCAAGATCGAGCATAGATATCAATCATGTCCAGCTTGTCGCAAATGTGAAAAAAGGAAGCAGACACCGTCTTGGTGAAGACGTCCGCCAACTCGTTGTCGGAAGTGACGAACGGAGTACAAATCTGTTGTTCAAGATCTCTTCCCGAATAAAATGACAGTCTACTTCTATGTGTTTTGTTCTCTCATGAAAGACCGGATTTTTGGAGATGTATATTGCGGCTTTGTTGTCACAGAACATCGGAAGAGGATAGTTGTAGACCTCTCCTAAGTCAAGCATGAGAGTCCGTAACCATTCAACTCACAAGTGGTTGACACCATACTGCGATATTCCGCTTCTACAAAAGACCTGGAGACCACAGACTATTTCTTGCTATTCCAACTCACAATATTAACTCCAACAAACGTGCAGAAACATGATATTGACTTGCGGTCATCTTTTTCATCAGCATAGCTCGAATCTGAGTATGCTTCAACCCTTAAGTGACCATTCTTCTGAAAAAGAGTCCTTTCCCTAGTGCTGCTTTAATATACTCTAATATCCTCAGGGCAGATTGTAGATAACACTCCCTAGGAGCTTGCATGAACTGACTCATCTTGCCAACAACATAAGAGATGTCGGGTCTGGTTACCGTGAGATAAATGAGTTTGCCAACCACATGTCGGTACCTCGTAAGATCGGATAGAAGAGGAGAGTCATCTATCCAAGTTTTGTCTTCTCCAGCAGCCATGGGACAACGGGCAGGTTTAACACCAGTCAATCATGCCTCCTTTAAAAGATCAAGAGCATACTTCCGTTGGGAAAGGACCATGGAGTTGGGCTTCCTAGAGATTTCAATCCCTAGAAAGTATTTCGGGGAGCCCATATCCTTTGTGAGCAGGTGTTGACGGAGGTGCTTCTTTGTCAGAGTTACCCCATCCTGGTCATCGCCAGTAAGAAGAATGTCATCAACATAAACCGAACTATCAGACCAGAGGCGGTTTTCCGAACGAACAAGGAGTGATCAGCTGAACTTCTTGCAAAACCAATGGCCGCAATAATGTCGCTAAACTTGTCAAATCAGGCATGAGGGCTCCGCTTGAGGCCATAGATAGTCTTCTTTAGCCGACATACTCGTGTCTCCCCCTGAGCAACATACCCAGGAGGTTGCTCCATGTAAACATCTTCATGTAGATCACCGTAGAAAAAAGCATTCTAAACATCCAGCTACGAAATGGGCCAATCCCTGTTGACAGCGACAGAGAGAAGGACTCGAATGGTGCTGAGACGAGCAGCGTGAGAGAAGGTGTCGAAGTAATCAACACCATAGGTCTGAGTGAAGCCTTTGGCCACCAGGCGGGCCTTGTAGCGATCCACGCTGCCATCGGGCTGGAATTTGAAAACAAAGACCCAGCGACAGCCAAGGACATCTATGCCGAAGGGAGGAGGACAGAGGGTCCATGTACCCCGTTCAGTGAGAGTAGAAATCTCATCATCCATGGCAGCCTTCCAATGAGGAATAGTAAGGGCTTCCTTGTAGGAACGGGGGGTGGAAGTGGTCGAGATAGCCAGTGCAAAAGTTCTGCGAGAAGGGGTAAGACGATCATAGGAAACAACAGCAGCAAGCGGGTGTTGGGTAAATGCCCGAACCCCTTTACGAAGAGCAATAGGGAGATCCAGGTCAGCGGGTTCCTCAGTATTCGGAGCATCCATGGTGGAGAGAGCTGGCACGAGAGTAGAGAGACGGAAGCGGAGAGGTGGGAGATATCGCGGGAGGTGTACATGGCAGAGGAGATGGTGAAGATGGTAGAGGTGGCAGAACGTCAGTAAGTGTAGAGGCAACAGATGAGTTGATATGAGAAGTAGGATCATCAGGAGCAAAGGAGGAAACAAGAGAGAAGTAAGATGCATTTTCAAAGAAGGTGACATCCGCATAGACAAACTACTTGCGGGTAACAGGTTCAAAGCAACAATAACCTTTCTGAGTGGTAGAGTACCCCAAAAAGACACATTTAGTGCCCCGTGGTGAGAGTTTGTCACTGGTGGCAGCGGGAGAGTGCGCAAAGGCGGTGCACTCAAAGATGCGCAGAGTAAGAGGAAACGGATTCTGGCTCGGATAAAGAATGGAGAATAGGCTGGCACCGTTGAGAACTGTGGAGGGAATGCAATTGATGAGATAGCAGGAGAGGAGGACAGAATAGCGCCAATAGGAGCGAGGAACGTACATGTGGGTCATCAGAGTTCGAGCGACATCGAGGAGGTGATAGCTTTTGCGTTCCGCCACCCCATTTTGCTGTGAGGTGTAGACACAGCTAGTTTGATGAATAACACCATGTTGCATACAAAAAGAGGAGAAATCATGGCTAAGATATTCTTTAGCATTGTCAGAACGAAAGAGTTTAATAGATGTATCAAACTGAGTCTTAATCATATATTTAAACGATGTCCAAACATAGAATAGTTCAGAGCGATCCTTTAAAAGATACACCCACGTATACCTAGAGAAGTCATCAATAAATGTGACAAAATATGAATACCCCGACCGATGGTGAGGGTAGGAGTAGGACCCCATACGTAAGAGTGAACGAGATCGAATGGACGGGAAGAACTACGGCTTTGCATTGGTGGGAAGGAGGAGCGGTGATGCTTGCCAAGCTGACATGCATCGCAGTTGAGAGGTGGATGATGTGGAGGGAGGCAGAGTAGAAGCTGGCGAAGAAGCCGGAGAGGAGCATGACCAAGGCGAAGATGCCATTGGAGAAGATGTGTAGAGGAGGAGGAGAAGGCAGATAGAGCAGAAACGTTATCAAGGAAGTAGATGTCGCCGCTCTCAGTCCCAGTAGCAATTGTCCGTTGGGAGTCTGGATCCTAAAAAGAACAAGAAGTAGGAGTGAATGTGACGGAACACCGTAGTTGCTTGCATAGAGAAGTAACTGATAATAAATTGCAAGGGAACTTGGGCACATACATGGTATCTGTCAGGCGAAGAGACGGATTGACTTGAACCACTCCTGTCTCATTGACCGAAGAGGAAGAGTCGTCTGCAACAAAGACTGGGGGCAACCGATCATGTGTTTCTAGAAGAGAAAAACACTGAGGATTGTTTGTCATATGATTTATAGCACCAGAGTCGATCAACCATCTATCGTTAGTAACAATGTGGGCACTACCAGAAGATGTGACCATCGAGGCGGATTGTGTGGTGGAGGTGGAGGCCAAAGAAGAGAGACCGCGTGAGAACAGCAGGAAGCGAAGAGAAAGAAGGCGCGGCGATAAGGGCAGAAAGACCAATCTGGGCGACCAACAAGCAGGGTGTGCAGCTAGGATGGCCGCAGCAAGAAGAGAGCAAAGCAGAGGGAAAGAAGTCGCACGGCTAGAGATAAAACCACGCGAACAGGAGAGAGAGTAGACCGCGCGAACTGGGAGGAGTTCGCGAGAAAGTCAAACAGGTTGTACGAACAGAGAAGAAACCGCACGAATAGAAACTGGCCGCGTGAATAAAGAGAGACCACGGCGAGAGTGGAGGCAGAGCAATCGCGAAAATAGGTCGCGGAGAAAAAGAAGAGATAGGTCGCGCACACAAAGGGCAGCGACCAAGAGGAGAAAGAAACCGCGCGAACAGGCGCGACAAGAGAAGAAACAGATCGCAAGAACAGGTCGCAAACAGGTCGCGAGAAGAAGGAGCAAGTCGCGCGGACAAGGCGCAAACAGGCGGAAGAAACAAGTCGCAAATAGGGTGCGAGAAGAAGAAGCAAGCCGCGCGGACAAGTCACGCTGAATGAGGAAGCTCACAGAATCAGGAGAAAAAGATCGAGGGATTTGATACCATGCGCGAACAGAAACAAGTAGACCGGAAATTTGGAGTAACAAAATTTTTATTATCCAAAAAGTTATCAATTACAATGGTATAGCCTCACTTTTATAGAATGAAGGAGATGAGAGAGATTACAATTAAACAATGTGGGACTAAAAATTTACAAGTATATGCGGCTTTACAAAAAGACAAACCGGACAGGTCGTGCGGTTAGACAAGCCGGCTAACCGCCCGAAAACAATAGGAGGAGAGAATAAGTGTCACAGAGAGCAAGCTGCCACAGGAGATCGCTAGACCGCTCGGTCTCCAAGTCGTCTGAGACAAGCCGCCAGACCGCTGGAACACCAAACAACAACAACCCGGCATATAGGCCGGCTAGATAAACCGCCAGACCGTCCGGTCTCCGAACAGCAACAGACCGCCCGACCTCCATACTTCAACATCTCACAATAGCGAGGGTGTAGGTGTGTGTGCTTTAGAAATGCTAACCTGTAAACCACGTCTTATCCTTAACCGGGGAGGGTTCCAGTAGGTCCTTGTGTGGTGCTGGGGGGAAAGAGTGTTAGGTTGAGCGGGTTCTTCTGTGTGCACATAAGATTAACACCCCACCCTACGACATTTATGTAGGGGTGCAAGCGGTTCGGTTTGGGTCAGTTTGGACCCAAACCGAAACCGAACCTATGTTTATCGGTTCGGTTCGGTTATTTGGCTGGTTTACTCGGTTCAGTTTTTCAGTTATACTATTTAAAATAATTGTGTACTTAAATATCTCAAGATTTTTTTAAAAAAATATGATAATTAAAAATAAATATCATCAAGCTTTATTTACATATGATATATTACAATTAATAGCTCATAGTACATAAAAAAATTATAATTGAATATTTTTATTGCGAAATCGAGGAATAAATATAAAAAGATATAAATAAAATAAGTTAAACACATTGTTTAATTCTTGTTGATGCATAAAAAATGCATTGCAAAAATTTATTTTGGATCAAATGATATAAAAATTAGTAAGTTGATATAATTTGTGTACATATTTTAGTTAATAAAAATAGTTAAAAGATTATTATTGGTAATATTTTACATGTATTATTAGTCGGTGCGGTTCGGTTTTTCAGAGAGAAAAGCCAAAACCAAACTGAGTCGTTCGGCTCGGTGTAAATTCGACTCGGTTTGGGCGGTTCGCGACGGTTTGGTCGGTTTACGGTTTTTCATGCACACCGCTACATTTATGCAGCTCCTCATGCACATCTATCATTTAGTATGGGGCTAGGGTGTAGACATATAGCTTAGGTATTGGACTGTTGGGCACACTTAGGATTCACATATCCACTACATGAATATTATTTCACTTATCATGTACGTTATATTCATGCACAATATTCTATCATGCTATCTTGTGTTTGCATCATATATTTTTGAGCCTTCGTGTTTTTAGGAAAACACAAGTATTATATATATATATAA
The DNA here is from genome assembly GCA_039583875.1 of Platanthera guangdongensis. Taxonomy (NCBI): domain Eukaryota; kingdom Viridiplantae; phylum Streptophyta; class Magnoliopsida; order Asparagales; family Orchidaceae; genus Platanthera; species Platanthera guangdongensis. The sequence goes on from CM077151.1 coordinate 65,162,982, forward strand.
TTATAAAATAATGTAAAAGAACAAAAAGTTTATATCTCTTTGTGTTTATTGTTTGGTATGTTTATTTTTTTAAAAAAAACTTAAAACTTAAAAAACAACAAAAACATGTTTATCTTGTTTTATTCGCTTTGTTTATGTTGTGTAATAGTTTTTAAAAATATTTAATACAAAAATTGTGGACCGTTCATCTCTTTAAGGGCTCACATGACTATGACTTAGACCATAATGCGTACGTACAATGTTTGAGTTCAGACTTTTAATCTATGCAAACATTGTCCTCCGGTCATAGTGGGATGAATCAATAAGTGATTCGCTATTGAATGCGACAGGACAAGGTCATGTCTGTTGCCTATGCCTCTAGGTATGTGTGAGGACTTAGATAGGGGAATGACTTCACATGATACACACATCCCTAGCCGGTGCACTCAAGAAGAAAAATGTTATGCATACATGCTATAAATCATGACACTATATTCTAACACACTAGAAATACGTTGAAAAATCAATGTCATGATACACTTGTGATTATACCAGGTGTGAAACATTGGGCCAAAACTGTAGTACAAAGGTCGTATGTATATAGTTTAAAGTGTATCATCTTGGTGGATAGATTTCGATTGACTCGGGGCTTCGTGAACCTTTTTTTTAAAAAATTTGATTAAAGTGATAGATGTACGCTAACAAAATAAAACTATGGAAGCTATCACATCTCTTGTCAAGGTCCCCTAAAGCACTACTCATTCCTCCTGATAAATTTTTATGAGCATTGTGAGGATGAGCACCTTGGTTAAAGAGTCACTTCGATCTTGTGCATTGACTCTATCTTTAACTTAGTGCCCCTAGTTTTTTTTGCCCAGGTCTGACTTCGAATGACATGTGAGGTGATTATTCACCTTATTACTCTTGTGTTAGGTTCCTAGACGATCGAGATATCCATGGACAATATGTTGTATTTCCCTTGGTGTTATGTCGCTATCGATGCTACACGAACACATGTCATTACCATGTCTAAGACTTCCACACATAAGAATTGGACTGAAACTACACTATCCTTCTCTTTAGCACAATACATACTAGCACACGATTCACACTTACGACAATTTTCAATGTTTGTCTCGCTTGATTACTTCCTTACTCTTATAGCATTGTAGACGTACTCGTTGTTTGCTTAGTTTAGTATGTGCTGTTTAATTCATGTTAAATCTGAAAATTGATTTTCTCTGACTGTGTACATTGCTCCAGTGTGTGACTCATGTGCTTGAAATTCTATGATATGTACTTTTGTTGAGTCACCTCTATGCGTGTCATGTTTATCTTTACCTTTGTGTGTGCACTACTTGATATTTGTCTCAACACTCATCATTTCTACTATTTTTTCATCATGCATGTCTGGTTGGCCTTGCCCACCCGTTTGTTATTATCAAAGGGGGAGAATAAAGTATTCATGAGTACGCTCTTGAGTATGGGATTATGAGAGGTCATATGTAGGGGAAGTGCACATAGATAGGGGGAGCATGTCAAACATGTAGATAGGGGGAGCATGTCGAACATGTAGATAGAGGGAGCGCGTGTAGGGAAACCATATAGATAACTTGTTGCAACCTGATGATAGATAGCCTATAACTCGTATTCTGTTGATAGAGTGTTATTTCTCATGAACGGAAGTTGATATTATCAAAAGGGGGAGTTTGTTGGAACTGATGTTTCACATGCCCTGTGTTTGAGAATATCAACTCCCAGATTGTATTTGATCCCGTCTTTTATTGATAGAGTGTGCATATTGACAGGTTCAGTGAAGAGAAGAAGCCTACTATAGTTGATACCGCAGGGCGTTAGAAGTTACCGCTGGGAGGTAGCTGGAATTATATGGACATGGCGCTCGGGAAGCTATCAGAAAGCGCTAGTACTACCACCCGTGCTAGCCCAATGAATTAATTCGACATGGCGCTCAGGAAGCTATCGGACAACGCTAGCTGTTACCGCCACGCTCTAACTCACTCAACACCACATCGAGAGCATTGAGAAGAAAAATGTTGAGTGCGTCGAGAAAGTGGCGTTGATTGGCTTACCGTTGGGCGCTACCAGTTAACGCGCACCTCTAGCCCTCTCGACGAACGCATGGTTTCTCAAAATCAAAGTACCGCCATGTGGTAGTGCTATCGCGCCGTTCTAGGTGCTCGACGAACGGTAAGCATGACCGTTCGACGAATGCTATTCTACCGTAGGCGATAGAAGTAAGCAGTAACCACACGGCGCTAGCAATAATTAAAGCGGCAAATATTTCGTTTTAAATAACATTCCATATTTGGACGACAGCTGGCAAAACATGCGCGCGAACTTACCGCCGGGCACTAGTCTTACCGCCGGCGGTAGCCTTTTTTCATGAAGACGTATAAAAGGCCGCCTTGGTTTTTGTGCCTCACATCTGGAGAAATTTGAAGGAGGGTAGTTCATGAATTCTAGGGTTCGGCCGCTCTTACTTGCGCTCCGTTCCACAAGCCTCTGGCGAAGAAGAAGATAGTGATCTCCCTCCCACTCGTGATCGAAAGACTCCGGCGATCCAAGATCTACATCGAATACGAAGAGTCGGCCGGTTGCCATCAAACGGAGATCTCAAGCACCGGCCGAGGATCGTTCTACGGAGAAGTCTTCAAGAGGGAGAACTTCATCCTTTTAAATATTTACATCTCTTATTCATGTAATCTTTTTGTTTTTTTTCTAAATCTTGTGGAGAGGAAAATCGACCGGTAAGGGTCGTCGGAATCCGGGTAGGAATCCGTTGAAATCGTTAGGGGGATAAGAACGTCTAGATCGGGAGGATCTAGTGGTGCTATAAGACCCTTTCTTGTGTGGAGGTGAAGATCCGGCTCGAAGACTTTTCCTGGAGGGAAAAGGAGAGAGTCAACCGGTCCGTGGAGCGGATCGGTATAGAAACCAGAAGTTTGCTTCTACTCATCGCCTCGATCTCCGGCGTCACGGAGTTCACCTTTTTGTACTCATCTAGAACTATTGCTATTTTGAAAACATGCTATGAAATCTTTTATTTCTGTGTTGATTATTTCTGGATGTGTGATGTGATTGCTTAGAGAATTTGTGTGCTAGAAGGGGTTGGACTCAGATCTGCATAGGAAAACGAGTTCATAGACTTACCGTCGCGTGTTTGCTATCTAACGCACCGCGGTAGCTTTCAAACTCGAATTCCTGGATAGAAATATTTTAAATTCATCCTAATGCTCCAAACCTTATTCATCCCCCCCTCTAAGGTTGGCCACAAGGTCCAACATCAGCAACCTTCAACAGATTCAACTCCAACAAAATTGGTGGATGTGACTTCTATAGAAAAGAAGGAACCATAGAACCCATATCCAGAAGAATACTCTGGTAGGATGCTTATTACTGCGGAGCAACAAGAGCTCATCCATGCTAGAATAAGTGCGATAAAATGAGGTCTATACTGACTTCAATTTGATATTTCTTTCATTTGTCATTTCGTACTAATGTTATTTTTGTTGTGTTGTAGAAATCATATTGCCTTTAGGGGATTTTGAATGTTTGGAATAAGGGACTCCATGAATGATCTATAAACTATAAAATATACTTATGATTGTCATATAGATGCATATGCGTGTGTCTTGAAAGTTAGAAGGACAATGATCCAAACAATTGGCGGTCTTTTATAAATGTTAGTCCAAACCTATAGGTATATCTTTTGTTAACTATATGGTTTTGGTTAATGATAGATTTTTATATTGTCATAGAAATCATTTTGATTGTTGATATTCCTTATGTTAATGCTTCCAATTTACTTAATTTTAGTTACATAGCAAGATGAGGAATTTTAATGGCTAATCTTATGTGTCAACGCGTCACAACCGCGAATATAAACGTGCTTTATTAATTTTAATGTCAGCTTGTTCTCAGTCACACTGGATTTCATTGGTAGGAAAATTTGCAAGACGACAATGATTATTTTATGATTTTCTACCAAATCCACAAGGACCGGAGCGGGTTAAGGACATGGTTAGTATGGATATTACTTAAAGTCTTTTTTGCACTGTCTGTTTGATGATTTTTTCATAATGTTGTTCATTCCATTTGCTTAATATTACTTAATGTTATTATTTCCATTTATTTTCATATCATAGTTCTTAGAGATGCAACTAGTCAGAAATGCGAGATAAATTTTATCAATTGAAAATTGATTACGGAGAAGAAGATTCCAACACAAGAAAGTGTTGTGGACTATGGGGCTTAAGTGATCAAATTCATGGAATGCATGTGTAATAATATGCATGAAAAGTGGACAAGTTCAAAAAATGGGCGTAGGAAATGCCAAAATTCGGAGCCAAAATAGTATATGAAATAATTAAAACATTCAGTCATTCAACATGTTGAACCTGTGTTGTAAATAACTAGTAATAGTCAAAGGCAATACAATTAAATGGTTCTAGAACTGTTGGTAATCGGTATATTTCAATATATCTGCAACTTTAGGAACTCTCTTAACTCCAGACTTATTACAACAATACTCTCTTGATTTTAGAATATTTGTACCTGGCCATAAAATTTGATGTTCTTTGCGAACGCTGAACTCATTTCTACGCACATAAGCACAATACAATTCTCGAGCTTCATCGTTACTTTGAACAATTTGGAATGATATCTTGGTGTGTTCAACCTACATCGTTGCAATTGAATATTATATAAGTATCTCAGATATTTTAGTTATCCTTAATGTTATTTTAGTTATCCCAAATAATGAATATTACATAATTATCTCAAATATTATATAAATATCTCTAATATTTCACTTATCTCCTAGATATTGTAGTACTAGTTGAGATAACATAAATATATCGAATATTTTTTTGGTTCTTCTTCCGGAAGTAGAAAGTGTTCATAAGTGTTCTTTACATTCTATGAATTACCTCGTCTTTTGGACATAAATACCTAATTTAGATGAGGTTGGGCAAAGGAATTATGCTGACCTCATTCATCTTCGACGACAACTCCATCGCACAAGCATGAATGGTTTTGGATGATTAATCGTGCACTCAATCACCGGCGAGGTTAGGGAAGAATTGGAAGTGCTCTGAGAATGAATTTTGCGCCAAGTGCTCTGTGAATCCTAGCGCGAAAAGAAACATAGCCAATTCCTGCAAAAATAAGATATAGCGCAAAATATAAAATATAAATAATGTCCACACGTTTAAATCATGTGGGTACCGTACACAGATCTTTGCTCAGGCTCGTGAAAGTTTTTGTTCAAGAGTAGCTACACACCTAGAGTGGGGGGGGGGGTGAATAGGTTTTCAAGTCTTTTTGAACTCTTTTAACTTTGGTTGAGTTGTGTGTTAGATTTTATTGTTAGCTTTCAAGAGACAACAAAATATCAGAATTTACAGTGGTTCCCCTATCTAGGATACATTCACTTTTCCTCTTCACCTATGTAGCAGTGAGCTAGATTCATCTAACTCCTCCTTTATCTCGACTCCTTGAGCTTACACCTCAGATTCCACATGATCCTACACCTCAGAGTGAAACTCACTCTTACAACTCAGAGTATAGCAACTCCTACCTCAGGCTATACAACCCTACACTCAGAGATATCAGATCTCCTACCTCAGATCTACACAAAGATCTTACCTCTGGCACAAGACCTGCCTCAGATCCTAAATAGGATCCTACAACTCAGAGACTCAACTCCTACACTCAACCTTTATAACACAGGCTCACAACTCAGATCAATAGATGATCTTACAGATTGAGTAAAGGTTTGGTGATGATTGACTCCAGAGAAAGATTTTTCTGAGTCACCTTTCTGAACTGAGAAAACCAAGTCCAAACTTTTCACAGCAACATGACTTTAGATCTTCATGGTAGTTCTGCTTATGCTGAGAAGAAATGATGCAGAGCTCTATATATTAAAGCTTTTGATGTAACAGTGTTGTAAGCAGTGATCTTGAAGATGAACAGTAACTTTTGAATGCTCTTCTTCTTTTCTTCTTACAAAAAATAAAAATAATTTTTATTCTTGCTAAAGAAGACTTTGATATTTTCAATTCTTGATCCCTTCAATCAACTAGCCTTTTTCTATATTCAGAAGAGCTTCTGTGAATCTGAGATTGATGGATTTACTAACTTGATGGAGAAGATGACCATTCCAAAAAGCTCTCTTTATTTCTCTGTAAAAGGTCCTTTTATATCCTGCCATCCAACGACTATTTGATTAGTATGGGTAAGCCAAAATAGGTAATTGTAAAGTTACTTTAGCTTTAATTGCTGTATTGAAGGCATTCGGTGCCATTTGTCTTCTAGCATGCAAGTACCACAATATTTGAATTTGAATGACATCAGCATGACTCATCGCTTGTGGACTTGACAGTTTTCATTCAATCTGCACAGGCATTGAGTGAACCCTTTTGACTCAACGCAAAAACACTTGACGAAAAATCTACACCCTAAGGAATTGAGTGAACCTTTATCACTCAACGCATCTTACTTAGACAACTTAACTGATAAAGCATTGAGTGAGCCTTCATCACTCGATGCTTTTGGACTCGGCAGAATTCTTCTGAATGACGGCGTTGAGTGAAGCTCCTTTACTCAATGCTTCATAACTTTGCTGAATTATTAATGAGGCGTTGAGTGATCCTTCTTCACTCAACGCTTCTACACTTAGACAAATTTCTTTTGGAGTAGGCTTTGAGTGAACTTATTTCACTCAACACTTCTGGACTTAGCCAGATTTGAGTCTAGCAATACTGAGGATTTGACTGCTTGGACTTCTGTCAATGCTTTTAGACCTCTAGCGTTGAGTGAAGTGTATTCACTGAACGCTTCTGGACTTAGCCTGATTTTTGCTTTTCCAGCATTGTGTCATGAGTCCAACTGACATTGTGACCCTAACAACCTATCTAATCAGGGAATAGTAGACAACCTGCATATATTGAACTTTGAACATATATCAGATACAATAAAGTGTATACCATTGACCTGTGGGCCTTCTTCAAATCTGGAGCATTGCGATCAATAAACCCAATAATCTCCCCCTATTTGAAGAAGTCAGAATCCTAGTCAAGGATATACACTACCACATGAAAGAGATAAACTTTTCAGCAAATAAGTGAAATAAATAACATGTAATCAAAATATGATTGACACATAAAGTGACAATTATAAATAGAATGTTTGCTCAAAATGAAGTTCATATTCCTAGGGCCCTAAGGAACCTAATATATAAAACATTTCAAGTTTCTAGTTCCTTGATGACTATGCCCCTACTTGGTTTCTTGGCAGCCTTCTCATCAGCTTCAATCTTCTTTTGTCTTTGCCTTTCAAAGTAGTTGTAAGGCTTTGGAAAGTACTTGTTTGGCTCTAGAGCATCTTATGGCACTGCCCCTGTCCTCTTGTCCCTTATGAACTTTATTCTTAGCTCTTCATTCCTTTCCAGCTTTGGCCCATTCTAAGGAGCTATATAGCTTTCACCTATCAGTTTTGTTCTCTTTGATTTGATCCCATGCAGATAAAATGATAGTCCTAGATTAAGGACTCCATCTTTCGAAGTCAGTCCTGTTTCCATCTCTTCTTTATATCTCTTCTTGCTTTGTCTGATCTCTTTATCTTCTTCAGCATCATACTTACCTTTGACCCTTGATACTATTCAGTAGTGAGGCTGAAGGTAGGAATATCAACAGTAGAGAATTCAGGCCATTGATCAACATCAGTCTGTTCTTCTGGAGTGGGAACAGGAACATGATCATTATCATATGTATATTGTTCTAGTCCCAATGATCCCCTGATGACATTGGTGATCCAAACATCATTTTCAGTGTTTGCTTTGATCATTGTTTTCTCCCCCTTTATGACTTCTTCAGACATAGCTGTAGTTAGGGAGTTCTTGGCCAAAGTGATCTTTCATCCAGAAAATTTACCCCTTTGGTAACATGATTCTTAACCTCTCGCATATGGTTATCCAAGAACTGTGTACAAGCATCCATCCTCCATTCTAGAGTTATCTTGTGTGTTTCCATCAGTTTCTTTTGCACATTGTGCACCATTTCCATATTGCTAGAGGTGATGTTTTGATTCTCTATTATATCATTCTGCTTCAGTTTGATCTCCTTAAGTTTACTTTCAGTATATGTCACAGCAGGAGCAGCCCTTTTGAAGAATGCAACTGTGTTGGCCCTAAGCAAAATGACTTCAAATCTGATAGACTTGATCTAAGTAGATAGATCTTGTCTGAATCCTTTGATAAAATCATCAACATAATACTCTAGCTATCTCCTCTGCTCATCTAGAAGTCCTTTCAGCTGGACTAGGAAGGTTGAAGACATAACATCAGTTTGATGAGATGCCTCTTGGAAGCAGATGTCCTCATCCTCTTCACTTGTATCTCCCCTTATTTTCGAGTCAGCCCTTATGAACTCAGAGGAATGATCAACAACAACAGCTGTTGGCTTGTCAGATTCATATATCTCAATTGTATTTACTGTGTAACACCTCAAATCCCAATTTGGGTTCAGGATTGGGTGACACGGCCTGGGACACGGGCATGTCCCAGGGCGTGTCGTGCTCGGGTTGAGCAGCCTGCCTCTCGAGTGTTCGACGAAATGTACTCGAGAAGTTCTCGAGAGGGAACACGCCCAGCGACACGAGCGTGTCAGATGGAGGACTGGGGTCGTCAAACTCCACTCGGAGAATACACGGTCGGGCGTGTCTGCAGCCGTGTGAGGGTAAATGGCCGGTGACACGGGTGTGTCGCTGGTCATGTCCTGCTGGGGATCAGCCAGGGGATGCGTGTGCTGGTGGACACGGGTGTGTCTTGGGGTACACGACCTGGGATACGGGCGTTTCCCATGCCGTGTCCCGCTCGGGTTGAGCTGGAGGTGTGCTGGCTGAGGAACACGCCATGCCACACGAGCATGTACTGTGTGACACAGGCGTGTCATATGACCGTGTTCTGTTCTGGATAAGTCAGTTTTGTGTTGCTTCAGAGACACGGCCTGTGACACGGGCGTGTCACAGGGCATGTCAGGTCGTGTTCAGCCTATTTCTGGGCAAATCAAGACCGTTCGTTTCCTTCATCCTGGATCCAAGGGTTCAGGCCCTTCCCTGCTGATATAAGAGATTGGAAGCCTCATCTTCCCTTCATTTCTCCTTCTTCTCAAAGAGCTACAGCGAGAAAGAGAGAGGGAGCAAGGGAGGAAAGGGAGAAGGGAGAAGGCTGCTGGAGAAGCTTCAGCGGGCTAATTCGTGTGCCGAGTGCGGATTCGTGAAGGCAAAGCCGTGGCGGTGATTGCCACCTGGCTAGTTCATGGCTCCAAAGTGATCGTCAAGGGTAACGATCTCCTTCTTGGACAATCAAAGTCCTTTATTTATGCATATGCATGGAATCCGGCTACTTCATGGCTCCGAAGCGCGAGATGGAGCTCGACGAAACATTTTCAGAAGCAATATCATCGATATCCGTTTGACGAATAGAACTTCACACGTATAAAGTTCGTCAATCTCAGGTCGACGAATTTCTCAAGAACTTTTCTCTGTTCGTTGATCTCCATTCGACGAATTGTGACAAATTTTTCGGCCACAGACAAAAAGTTAAATTAATGCATCTCCATTTATCATACCTAGCTGATTCATAATGAACAAATATTTCTTCTCATCCAAGGGTTTGGTGAAGATATCTGCTTTTGCAAATCAGTAGAGATAAATGTGAGATTAATTTTCCTTTTGTCAACACACTCTCTAATGAAAGATATCTTACATCTATATGCTTAGTTCTACTATGATGCACATGATTCTGTGCAATAAAAATTGCATTAGTATTATCACAAAGTAGAGTTGAATTATTTAAGTTGACACCATAATCTAGGAGTCAGTTTTGAATCCATAGCATCTGTGAACAACAACTGTCAGCTGTCATATACTCAGCTTCTGTTGTTGAGGTGGACACAGATGTTTGCTGCTTGCAAAACCAAGATACTAGCCTATCACCAAGGAACTGACATGTCCCTGATGTGCTCTTTCCGTCCACTCTACATCCAACAAAGTCAGCATCAGAGTATCCAGTTAACTCAAATTCTGACTCAGTTGGATACCAGAGTCCTAAATTAGGGCAACTCTTTATATATCTCAAAATTCTTTTTAAGAAAATAAGGTGATATTCTTTAGGTTTCACCTGGAACCTAGCACAAAGACATGTAGCAAACATAATATCTGGTCTACTTGCTGTAAAATATAACAGGGACCCAACAATGGTCCTATATAATTTCTGATCTACAGGTTTCCCATGTTCATCAGAATCAATTACAGTATTTATAGCAATATGTATTTTCTTTGCTGAAGCATCAGTCATCCCAAACCTTTTGATCAGCTCCTTAGCATATTTGGATTGGGATAAGAAGATGCCATCAGAGGACTGCTTCACTTGGAGGCCAAGGAAGTAGGAGATCTCACCCATGCTACTCATTTTAAACTTGGAATGCATAAGGTTGGAGAACCTTTTGCATAATTTGGAATCTGTAGAGCCAAATATAATGTCATCCATATATATTTGTACTAACAAGATTTTATCATGATGATGCTTTATAAATAAAGTCATATCTACTATGCCTATAGAAAAATTATGCTCTAAGAGACAGCTAGCTAAGGTTTCATACCAATCTCTTGGAGCTTGTGTTAGACCATAGAGAGCCTTATGCAATTTAAAAATATAAGAGGAATGAGTAAGAGAAATAAAACCTGTTGGTTATTCTACATAGACTTCTTCTTTGAGTTCACCATTTAGGAATTCACTCTTGACATCCATTTGGTATACTATGAACTTCTTGTAGGATGCATAAGCAAGGAAGATTTTGATTGCTTTCAGCCTTGTAACAGGTGCAAATGTCTGTTCATAGTCTATGCCTTCCTCTTATCTATAGCCTTGAGCAACCAATCTTACCGTGTTCCTTATGATAAGACCTTGAGCATCAAGTTTGTTTCTAAATACCCATTTAGTTCCAATGACTGGGTAGTCTTTTGGTTTTGGAACTAAATCCCAAACTCTACATCTCTCAAATTGGTTGAGCTCCTCTTGCATTGCAATGATCCAGTATGGATCTTGCTCATCATCATTAATGGATTGCGGCTTAGTTTGAGATATGAAGCAGGCATGCATCATGTCCTGGTGGAGTTGATGCCTTGTCTGCACACCAACTGAAATGTCACCAATCACTTGAGATACAGGGTGATCTCTAAGTGTGACAAATTCAGTAGGAGGAGTTGGTTGAGCAACAACTTGGGGAATTAATTCCTCTTGTGGAATTATAGCTGTTATTAACTCTTCACTAAGTTCAGTGTCTTCATATTCACTATCTTCAGCAATATGTGAGAAGGATGGCTAACAGCCTCATTGGTGAGGGTCAATTTATCCAACTTCTCACACAGGTTTGGTTCCTACAAAGTCTCACTGGTAGAAGGAATCTTCTCCTTGTAAAACATGTTAGTCTCATCAAAAGAAATATGAATAGACTCTTCCATTTTCATAGTTGATTTATTATAAACCCTATAAGCCTTGCTTACTTGGGAATATCCAAGAAAAATTTCTATTTCAGCCTTGGCTTCAAACTTTCTAATATGTTTCTTGTTATTGTTGTGAATGTAACAAATGCAACCAAAAATTTTAAAATAGTCTACTTTAGGTTTCTTCCCTTTGAGTAGTTCATAGGGGGTCTTGCCCTTAAGTTTGTGTATCAAACATCTATTCAGTACATTGTTTGTTGTGCTCACAGCCTCTGCCCAAAAGAATAGGGGCAAGTGAGCATCTGCAAGTAATGTGTCTGCAGCTTCAATTAGTGTTCTGTTTTTCCTTTCACCTACCCCATTTTATTGAGGAGTTCTAGGAGCAGAGAAATAATGTCTGATACCTTCCTTCTTATAGAATTCTTGTATGAGAAGAGACTCAAACTCAGTACCATAATCACTTTTGATCAATGCAACTGGAGTAGAGTACTCAATCCTTATGCTCTTAAGAAAATCTGTAAGAAACTTGAAGTTATCTGACTTATTTCTCAAGAAGAACACCCAAGTGAACCTTGAGAAGTCATCAACAATTACTAAGGTATAAGACTTCCCTCCTAGGCTCTATACAGTAATGGGTCCAAAGAGATCCATGTGTAGCAAATACAGAATCCTAGGTGAATCACTCTTATTAAGTGACTTAAAATTATTTTTAGTTTGCTTGCCTAACTGACAAGCCCTGCAAAGGCTTTTCTTCTTATAGGGGCAAGAAGGAAATCCTCTAACAAGGTTGTCCCTAGAGAGTTTAGCAATGTTTTTCAGGTTTATATGTCCTAATCTCCTATGCCAAAGATCATTATTGTTACTAGTTTAATTAAATAGACATATTTTTGATTTGGCTGACTTAAAATTAACTACATAAATATTTCTTACTCTAGTACCAGTTAATACTATTTGGTTATCTATAGAAGTAATAATACAGGAAGTTTTATTAAATGATACCTGAAACCTTTCATCACATAACTGACTTATGGATATAAGGTTGTGCTTCAGTCCACTTACATAAGCTACATTCCTGAAGGTGACTGCTCCAATTTTGACCTTTCTATAGCCTTCAGTCTGGCCACAATTGGAATCACCAAATAATACTTTGGGTCCTAGGTTAAACTTGTAGTTGATTAAGTTGTCCTTATTTCCAGTCATATGATTTGAATAGCCACTATCCAAATACCATTGTTGCTCCATAGTGGGATAATCTTTCAATTGCAATAAAACATATTAGCTATTCTTGACCCAGGTTACCTTGGGTCCTTGTTTATTTACATAATTAAAGATGGAAATGTAAGAGTATTCAGGTTGATTTTTATACCCTAAGGGGTGAAATCTTCTAGGTGGAATTATCCACTGGGTGAATGGATTATCATATTGTCTTGGTTGATTAAATATTTTAGGAAAATTTGAGTTTCTATTATTGTGAACTGAGTTCGACTAATTCTGGTAAGTTCGTCAATTTGAGTTCGACGAATGGGGATGTGTTCGTCGAACTCCACTCAGAGAATGAAAGTATTCATTCTCTAGGCCCCAATATCGTAGATCTCGGGTGGACGAACCATACTGGTTTTGTCGATCGTAGTTCAATAAATAATTATAATGAAAATTTGCGTTTGGAGTTCGTCGACTTGAGTTCGATGAGCTGTACACATTTCGTCGATCTGAGTTCGACGAAATCTGCTGAATATTATTATGGTTAAGAATTTTCTTATTCTTTCTCCTTTTCTTATTCTTTTGTTTTAATTCGGGTTGTTTAACATTATTATTATCTATCTTTTCTTTGTCCTTTTCTAACATAAATTTTATTGGAGTTGTTAGAATATTTTTCTTTACTATGGGGGATAAGCTTGATGAAGCACCTAAGCCCAGCTTGCCATTTAATCTAGCATTGACTGTACTTGTGATGTCCATCAGCTTAAGGCTTCTCCCATTAAGAGATTTATCATGTTGCTTTGCCTCACTTAATTTCATTTGAAGTGAAATGATTAGTTCATTGGCTAAATCTAAATCATTTTTCAATTTGATATTCTCAGCAAATAGGTTATCAAATTCAACCTGTCTATCTCTAAGTATTTTGATTTCTTTTTCTGACTTTCTTAAATCATTACACAAAGATTTAAATTCAATTTTGAAATCTTCTGAATAGAAATAAAATGAGGAAATTACCTGATCTTCCTCAGATTCTGATTCTTCTGCTTGTTCCTCGGCATCAGACTTGTTGCAGGAGGCATTGATAGTCATAAGGCAAACTTCCCTTGCTTTTGCCTCTTCTTCATCTTCACTAGAGCTGAAAGATGAGGATTCTTCATCTATGTCACTCTAGGTCTCAGCAATAAAACCTTTCTCCTTCCTTTTATGCTTGCTGGAGGAGGGCTTATTGTAGTGTTGTTTTCTGGTTTCTTTTTCTCTTCTTCTCTCCTTCTTTTCGTTCTCTAGACACTCTAAAATAAAGTGTCCTGCCTTCCTGCAAACAAAACAAACAACTTCTTTAGTTGGTGTCTTGTCATACCATGTCTTGTCATCTTTCCTGGATGACTATCTTCTGATGTCCTTCTTTGCCATTTTGTAAAATCTCTTGGCTAAAAGACTCAGAAGTTCTTCACAGGCTATTGAAGTTTTTGATTCTTCTGAAGCTTTGAAAGCTATGTTTTTCTCCTTTCTTGCTGCTGGAGGAGTCTTCTACGCTGCAGCTTCTCTTATCTTTATTAGTTGCTCATATGATTTGAGCTTTCCAAGAAGAGATTCAGTGGAAATCTCATTAAGACTTCTGTCCTCCTTGATTGGCCATATTCTGGAATCCCATGAGCTAAGGAAGCATCTGAGAATTTCGTCATTAACCTCTATGAGGGTGATGTCCTTGTCCAGAGTCTTCAGCTCATTGATGATAGAGCTTAGTATATTGTACATATCACTCATAGACTCAGATTCTTCTTTCTTGAAGTTTTCATACTGGGAGATAAGATTTGATCTCCTGTCCTTTCTCTCATCTGCTGATCCAGCAACTATCTGGTTAAGAGAATCCAAGATAGCTTTGGCAAATGTGCACTCAGCCACTTTCTGGAATATGTCATCTGACATAGTCTGTGCTAAGATGTTCATGGCCTTGGCATCTGCTCTCTTGGCCTTCTTTTGTGCATCTGTCCACTCAGGTGGTGGAACAGCATGTGTGCTGGAAGTTGCAGAAGTGGTAACCACTGGAGCTGGTGGTCCTGTCAAAATAGAATTATATATTTCTTCATTAATATAGTTTATATAAAGCCTAATTCTTTCCTTCCAGATAGCAAACTTATTTAGATTGCAGACTGGAGGTCTGGTGCTTGCATAATCTTTGTTCTGTGTCATGCTATGAAATAAACAGAAAAACTAGGAAAAAGAAAATCGGATCTAACAAGGATCTTTTGGTTCAAGTGTTAGCTTGTACAACCAAAGGAACACCCCTCCGATACCATTGAAAGATATTGTATAGTGAAAGTGAGGGTTAGGTCTACAATACTCTAGAGGGGGGGTGAATAGAGTATATTTAAAAATTTGTTAGGTCCCTATAATAGTGCTGTTACAACTTTTGCTGTAAACTAAAAGGGTGCAGTAATTAAGAAACTGGAAAACAGAAAATAATAAACCTACTCACAGCAACACAGCAAGAACAAAAAGAAAAAGATAGGCAACCAGACGACACAAGAAATTTATAGTGGTTCCCCAAATATGGGTAGTCCACTCTTCTACAACCCTTGGTAGAAATCCACTCAGGTTTTTGATCAGGTGTCTGACACTAATGGGTTTTGATCAGGTCCCCAAAAACCAACTCAACCCTTTTGGTTAGGAGACTTGCAAGCAGGAATCACTTTTGAAGAAAGATGACAACCCTTTATACAGGAGGGGGTGAGAGAGTGATTTTGTCTTCTCTTTCTCAGTAAACTGAGAAGATTTATGTGGATTGATGTTTAGCAAAAGCTCCCCCTGAATTATTAAATGGTTCAGGAAGATTTGGAAGCTTTGCTGTAGGGTGATAGATCTTCAATCAGAGTTCTTGACAAACAGTGATGCAGGAGCTTTTTGACTGATTTGATATCTGTTGTCCTTGGAAGTCCTGGAGAGAATATGGAAGAAGAAGACTCTTGATATTGTATGATTGTTCTTCTTCTTTTGAATGAAGATCACTGCCTGTCCCTGCAAGCTTTTGTATTTTTTTGCTGTGTGAAGCTTTTCTACTTCTGTGTAAATTCTTCCAGTCAGTCTGTGTATGTCACTATGTTTTTCTGACTGAGTATGTTCTTATTCTCACTCCTGATTCTCGATCTTCTTTTCTTCTATATCTTTTCAAAAATTTGAATCCACTGTAATTAATGCTGACGGCCTGAGAATAATCGACATTAATGTATTTACTCAACTGTCCCGTGGAAAATCAGCAAGTAATAATCCTGAGAAAGACTGTAATTAATGCTCCCTCTAACAGATATATTTAGAGAATGTTAGAGAATTAATTTGTCAGGAATTATTCGCATTTGAGTGAGGACAGAATGCCGGAAATGGCTAAGTCTGGAATCATCAAACAGTTTGCAGAATTCGTCGAACTGAATTACCAATTCGTCGAGCTGAGATATTGAATTCGTCGACCAGACAACTTCTTGTTCATCGAGCTGAGTTCCAAGATCATCGAGCTGATAACAGAGCTGCATGCTTCAGAGCCTTTGCCTTTTCTGTCTAAAGTTCGTCGAGCTGAGTTCGTAACTTCGTCGACTGGAGTTCAGCAACCTTCTAGACTTAGTCAAGTATTTTGTGTTGACTGATATTCTGTGTGTCGAAATGAATCTTCTGGTGTCGACACAGGTGGATGTCGACTGATTAGTCTTAGTGTTGACACAAATCTTCTGGTGTCGACATAAGTTGGTGTCAACAGATTATTCTTGGTGTTGACACAAATCTTCTGGTGTCGACATAGTTGGTGTCGACACATGCCCTAAGTGTCGACACAAATCTTCTGGTTCCAGAATTCATCGAGTAGAGTATTGAGTTCGTCAACCTGAGAAGTTGACTTCGTCGACCTGAGAAGTTGTGTACTGGAGGTCCACGTTCGTCGAGCTCAGAATCTTGTTCGTCGACCAAAGTCTGAAGTTGGACTTAGAATAATCTGGATTTATCCTGACTTTAGTTTGTTAGATTATCCCAGTTTTCGTCGACCAGAGAATGAAGATCGTCGAGCTCAGCTCAGAGAAATGTCTCAAGATCGTCGAGCTGAGAAAGTCTTTCGTCGACCTGAGTTCGACGAACATCGAACTCATTTTTACTTAGTCTTGAAATCTTCTAAATCTTGAGTCTCTGGCAGTCTTGTTGATAGCTGGTCCATCTGATGTTGACTCTAAGGACTTATTCTAGACTCTATGACACAGCTTTGACCCTGGCTATACATGTTGGGTCACATCCTAAGTTTAGTGAACCTAGCCGAAATCAACTAGGGATCCAACAATCTCCCCCTATTTGGGTGAGGTCACTAATAGACTCAGAACAAAAACATAAAAATAAACAAAGCAAGAAAAAGGTATATCTGGTAGAGATTTACTAACACATACAGCAGATATATATATATATACATGAGCTTTGTTTTAAACAGACAGATCAGTTTTAAAACTAATGCAAAGAAAAGAAATTGAAGCACTGTAAAGATTATTTCTTCTGCTTATCCGTGGGCTTGTCTTCTTTTGTCTTTTCTCCTGTCTTTGTAAAGATAATTTCTCTATTTGGATTCAAAGCATGTGCCTGTGTCATTGTCATGTCAGCTGCCCCAATAATCTTCAGAGATGTAGTTCTGGGGACAACTGTTTCAGGATGTAGCTTCATGTAATCATCAACATTAAACTGTTTATTTGTTTTATCAAATCTTTTGAGTTCTTCCTTCCTGTATTTGGACATAGTGGAATATCCTGATATAGCTTTACCTTCAGCTTTTGCTTTATTGATCAAAGACAGACCAACAAGTTCCTGAAATCTAGCCATTCTAGCAGTGTTTGCTGTTTCAGGATCCTCAAAAGGAACAGGAGGTGAATATGGTCTTTCAGGACTATTAGCTTTCTGGTCTGCAGAGATGCTTTGTTGTTGCTGCTGATGTTGTTGATGTTGACTTGCTGAAGAGTGATGACTTTGCTGACTGCTTCCAGAAGGTCTCCCTTGATGTCTCTGATAAGTTTGGATAGGGGCAGATCTCTGAGAGCTAGAGTCAGTGGTACCAGCTGATGGAGGAGGTAGATCTCTTCTATACTTATGAACTGGTGGAGGAAAGTATTTTCTACTTCTTTTCTTCTTCTTTTGCTAATTTTTAGACAACCACATCCATGCTGGCATTCCTTTGTAAGGAGTAATATTTTGGAGGACATAGAATGGAGTATCATTCTTTGGGTTTGGCTTAGCAGTAGGAGAAGGAGGGGCTTTCCTTTTCTTTGACAACAGTTTCTTCTTTTTCTTAGCAACTTCTTCATCTGAATCTTCTTCTTCATCATCATCATCATCATCTGAATCCTGAGAATTATCATATAAAGCATCTATATCTCTCAAGATGTCCTCAGATACAGTAGGTTTTTCAGTTGGAACCTGAACTGAGCTTCCAGCTGTTTTTGTTTCTTCTGTAGGAACCTGAACTGAGCTTTCAGCTGCTTTTGTTTCTTCTGCAATGTCAGCCAAGATCAACTCATCTAGATCTGGCATAGGGGAGTCATCCATTACAAAAGTTGGTGTAGAGAGAGCTACTGGAGGGGATGGAATGACTGCCAAGGTTGGTGCAGATTCTGGAATTACAAAGCTATCATATAGTTGCTTAGCAACTGCTGGACTGATAGGAGAGGTATAAGGAATAATAGTCAAATGTGGTTTAGTAAATTCTGCTGGAAGATAATGCATATGTACAGTATCAAAGATTTTCAACAATTCTTCTAAGTGAACTGTGGGATTTAGAATAAAATCACCCACAGTTGTGAATCCTTCAGAATCTGACTCATCAAAATCCATATCAGTATCAATGAAATCAATTAAATCTTTATCTATACAATCTGTATATGCTGCTGTGAGGACTGGAGTATCTGCTGGTGCTGGAGCTGAAGACACTGAAGCTGTAGCTGCTGCTTCATCATCAGGCATCTCCCCATTCCTAGTTTCAGTGGGAACTGAGGCCAGGCCCCTGACTGAGGAGGGGGCAGCAGTGAGGGCAGATATTTGGGCAGATAAAGAGGTAATGGTAGTAGCAAGAGGTGTAATGGCTTCTGTTATAAGTGATCTAAGAAGGGGAGTGATGATGGTGATGATAGATGAGATGGTAGTGGGGTCCAATGAGAAAGTTGTAGATGGTGTTGTAGTTGGTGTGGAAGAGGTGGCAACTATTGAGGGAACAGAGGGTGGAACATCAGGGATGTGAAGGTTAGATGTTGATGGGGATGGAAGAGTGGCATCTTGCATCATGGTGTCTGATGGTAGGATGTAAGAGGGTATGGAAGATAAATGTGGGGGAAGTGGAGACTGTGGTGGTGTAGAAAGATATGTGTCATGAGGGGATTCAGGAGGTGTGGGTGGTTGATTTGCCTGAAGGGAGGAAGAGGGAATGTCAGGGATGGTGATTGGTAAAGATGGAGTGACTGGGGATTTTGTTGTTGTTGGAAGAGGGGCTGGAAGAGAAGATGTGGAAGGAATGTTCTCTTCAGCAGGGTGGGGAGTGGCTTTGATAGCCCTTGTGCCTTCAGAAGCTTTGATGGAAGAGGTGGAAGCCTGAGAGGGCTTAGTGATGGTCCTCTCCCATCTGCCAAATAAGGCACATGTCAGCCTTTTACTGGCATTTATGAATATGGTCTGGGAGACCAGGGATTCAACAGCCTTTTCCTGTAGGAAGATTCCTAGAATTCTTCCAAAGCATACTTCCTTCTTAGTGTTCTTCTTCTTTATCAAGTCAAACATAAGTTGTGCCCAGTTTATTTGCTTCTTGTTGATGATGGCATACATAACCAGAAACTGTTGTCTGGTGATATAATCATGTGCAGTGTGTTCTCCAAGTAGCACTTTACCGACCAAGTCTGCCAAAAATTTATATGGCGCAGACAAGTGTTTCTTCAACAGTTTGTGGGGATTGTCTCCAGCATATTCCATGAGGTTCAACATCATATCAGACTCCTCTGTTTCAATTTAAAGGTCCTCTTCTCCATTTTCAATCCAAAATCTTAGCTAAGATTGTGGGGGTTAAAGAAACTGAGTTACCCGTGATAGTGCCCGTCACGGTGTTCTCTTCTGTTGACAACAGTGTGTATACCCATTCCCTGATTTCCATGTTGTGCAGTTTGATCCTTCTCGTCATCAGGGTTTTTAGTTCCTGTTCTTCACAAAGTTCCAGGATGTACAGAAAGATTGGATCAGAATGCTGAAACGAATCAAAATCCACGTCAAATCCTGTATCAAACTTAATTCCTGTGAGATTGCTCGCCAGAGTTGCCATTGAAATCACCTGCAAGAAAGACAGAGAAACGGCTATCAAGTGCAAGGGAATAGAAAGCGCGGGATGGAGGTCGAAGAAAACCTAGATATAAGGTTTTCCAGAATATGAATCGACAAACTCCATTCCACGAAAATAAAATTAATTCTTCGAACTGAGGTCGACGAAATGATTTAATAATAAATAATTCGTCGATCTCATTCAGAAGACTTGAAGACAATTCGTCGAACTCCGGTTGATGAATATCTTCTAAAGCAAGCTCATCGAGCTTCGGTCGACGAAAATTGTTTCACACAGAGAATTCGGCGAACTCCGTTCGACGAATATCTCTCAAACCTTCCCCAGTTCGTCGAACTCCATTCGACGAACTTTGGAAAATTCGTCGAATGCAGACAGAAGTTAAGTTAAGTCTTCTCCATTGATCATTCTCAGCTGATTTAGAAAGAAAGCATGATTTTTCTCATCCAGAGTTTTGGTGAATATATCAGCTTTTTGTAAATCAGTGTAGATATAGACAAGCTTAATCTTATTTTTGTCTACACACTCCCTAATGAAATGATGTCTTATGTCAATATGCTTAGTCCTACTATGGTGAACTGAATTTTGTGTTATGGCTATAACACTAGTATTATCATATAATAGGGTTGAATTATTTAAGTTGAACCCATAATCTAGAAGTTGATTTTGTATCCACAGCATCTGTGAACAACAGCTGCCTGTTGTAATATATTCGGCTTCAGTAGTTGATGTTGACACTGATGTTTTCTTCTTACAAAACCATGATACTAGTCTCATACCCAGGAACTGGCAGGTTCCTGAAGTACTTTTTCTATCAACCCTGCATCCAGTAAAATCAGCATCAGAGTATCCAGTTAACTCAAATTCTAATTCAGCAGGATACCATAGGCCTAGACTAGGACAACTCTTTATATATCTTAAAATCCTTTTTAAGAAAATTAGATGAGATTCTTTAGGGTTCACTTGAAACCTAGCACAAAGGCATGTAGCAAACATAATATCTAGCCTACTTGCTGTGAGGTATAATAGGGACCCAACAATGCCCTTATAAAGTTTCTGATCTACAGGTTTTCCTGGTATATCAGAGTCCACAACAGCATTGGTGACCATGGGAGTTTAATTAGCTGATGCATCAGCCATCCCAAACTTCTTTAGAAGTTCTTTAGCATACTTTTCTTGAGAGATGAAAATGCCATCAGGGAGCTGTTTCACTTGGTGACCAAGGAAATATGAAAGCTCTCCCATGCTACTCATTTCAAATTTAGAATGCATGAGGTCAGAAAATCTCTTGCACAATTTTAAATCTGTAGAGCCAAATATAATGTCATCTACATAGATTTGTATTAATAAGATTTGGTCCTTATGATGTCTAGTGAAAAGAGTTTTATCTACAGTTCCTCTTGTAAATTTATGCTCTAATAAGAAACTTGATAAGGTCTCATACCAAGCTCTGGAGCTTGCTTTAGACCATAAAGAGCCTTATTTAATTTAAAAACATAAGAGGGATAAGTTGGAGAAAAAAAACCTGGAGGTTGTTCTACATAAACCTCTTCTTGTAACACTCCATTTAAGAAAGCACTTTTCACATCCATTTGAAAGACTTTGAACCTTTTGAATGCTGCATAGGCAAGGAAGATCCTTATAGCTTCCAACCTTACAACAGGTGCAAAGGTCTGATCATAGTCAATTCCTTCCTCTTGCATATATCCTTGAGCAACAAGCATAGCCTTGTTCCTCACAATGACTCCTTGGGTATCAAGCTTATTCCTAAAAACCCATTTGGTTCCAATAACTGGGTAGTTTTGGGGTCTTGGAACCAAATCTCAAACTCTACATCTCTCAAATTAGTTTAGTTTCTCTTGCATTGCAAAGATCCAGTGGGGATCTTGCTCAGCATCATGAATGGTTAGAGGTTCAACCTAAGAGAGAAAACAGGCATGCATCAAGTCTTGGTTGAGTTGATGCCTTGTCTGTACACCTACTGATATGTCTCCAATTACTTGAGATCTGGGGTGATCCCTAAGTATGACAAAATCAGTGGGTGGAGTTGGTTGTGCAACAACATTTTGAATAAATTCCTCTTGTGGAATTATATTTGCTGTTGGTTGAGTCTCATGTTCTTCAGCTTCATCTTCTTCACTATCTTCAATGACTTGTGGAGAGGGATGAGTGGGAACCTCTTGGGTGAGGTTTAGTCCATCAATGTCTCACACAAGTGGGGTACCTACAAGTTGCTACTAGTAGAAACTTCTTTCTCCTTGCAATACATGTTAGTTTCATCAAAAGAAACATGAATTGACTCTTCTACTTTTAATGTTGATTTATTGAATACCCTATAAGCCATGCTTACTTGGGAGTATCCTAGAAAAACTCCCACTTCAGCCTTAGCCTCAAACTTTTTAATATATTTCTTGTTGTTATTATGTATATAACATGTACAACCAAAAACTTTAAAATAGTTTATTTTAGGTTTCTTCCCTTTGAGCAATTCATAAGGAGTCTTGTTCTTCAGTTTGTGAATTAAACTCCTATTCAGGACATAGTTTGCAGTGCTTACAGCCTCTGCCCAAAAGGTTAGTGGCATGTATGCATCAACAAGCAATGTACCTGCAGTTTCAATGAGTATCCTATTTTTCCTTTCAGCTACCCCATTTTGTTGGGGAGTTCTAGGAGCTGAGAAGCAATGTCTGATACCTTCCTTCTCACAGAACTCATGCATAAGAAGAAACTCAAACTCTGTGTCATGATCACTTCTGATCAATGCAACATGAGTAGATAACTTAATCTGTATGGTCCTGAGAAAATCTGTAAGAACCTTGAATGTATCTGACTTTGTTCTCAGAAAAAATGCCCAACTGAACCTGGAGAAGTCATCCACTATAACTAAAGTGTAAGATTTCCCTCCTAGGTTTTGTACAACAATGGGTCCAAAAAATCCAAGTGTAGCAAGTACAAGATCCTAGGTGAATCACTCTTATTAATTGATTTGAAACTAGTTTTAGTTTGCTTGCCTAGTTGACAAGCCATGCAAAGACTTTCCTTCTTGTAGGGAGCAGAAGGTAGACATCTAAAAAGGTTGTGCTTAGATAACCTAGCAATGTTTTTCAGGTTTACATGTCCTAGTCTTTTGTGCCATAATTCATTCTGATTACTAGTTAAATTCAGTAAACAGATATCAGTTGTGGCTGAAGAAAAGCTTACTAAGTAAATGTTTCCTTATCTGCTTCCAGTTAAAACAGTTTGGTTATTTTTATCAATGATAGAACAGGTACCAAGTTTCATTTACCCCTGTACAATTCTTCACCTATAATACAAACAGTTAGTGATTTTTGACCCAGGTTACCTTGGGCCCTTTGTATGGCTGATAAGAGAAACTAGAAATAACAGAAAATTCTGGCTTGGATTTATATCCTAGGGGGTGATATCTCCTAGGTGGAATGGTCCAATCAGCTAATGGATTAAATTGTTTCCTAGGAGTATTTAAGTTTCTGTTGGAATTATAGTTTTGATAAAATCTTCCTGGGTTCGACGAATTTATGTAAGTTCGTCGACCAGAGTTCGATGAATTGGGTTAAGATCGTTGATCTCTGCCTAGAGAATGAACATGTTCATTCTCTGTGCCCCACGTTCGTCGAGCTCTGCTCGACGAACCATACAAAGTTCGTCGATCACAGTTAGACGAATAATAATAACTATAGATGGCGTTCAGAGTTCGTCGATCGGGGTTCGATGAACTGGCCCCTTTTCGTCTATCTGAGGTCGACGAAAATTGCTGAACTTTGTTTTTATTGGATGTTTTCTGTTTTTCAATTTTGTCCTTAGTTTGAATTTGTTCAAAAATTTTATTTACCCTATATACTTGCTCAGTATTCTTCTTTCCTTTCTCAGAAATAAAATTTATGGGTTGTGACAGGTGGTTCTTCTGAATAATAGGTGGTTCACTAGATGATGCACATAATCCTAACTTACTTCCAAATCTAGCATTAGATATGTTAGTGATTACTGCTAGTTGTTTGCTTCTTCCATTTAGTGATTCTTCTAACAGTTTTGCTTTACTTAATTCATATTTCAGAAGAGTGATTTGTTCAATAAACATGTATATTTCATTTTTTAATTTAGTATTTTCTAAAACTAAGCTATCATAGTTAACCTGTTTATCTCTGAGAAGTTTGATTTCCTTCTCAGAGTTAATTAAATCTAAACACATGATTTTAAAATCTGATTTAAAAGATTCTGAATTATAATCAAACCATGATAATACCTGATCAGCTTCTGATTCAGAAGCTTCCTTATTGTTTGAATCTCCTTCTTCTGAGTTGCTTCTTTAGGCATCAATTATCATGAGGCAAACCTCCTTTGCTCTTTCTTCTTCCTCATCTTCACTGGAGCTTGAGGATGTTGACTCTTCTTCAGTCTCAATCCAGGACTCAGCCACAAACCACTTTTCCTTCCTCTTGTGTTTGCTGGAGGAGGGTTTGCTGGTGTACTGTCTCCTGGAATCCTTTTCCTTTTCTCTTCTCTTCTTTTTCTTCTGGTTCTCTGGACACTCAGAGAGAAAGTGCCCAGGCTTCCTGCATCCATAGCACACCACTTCTTTTGTGGGTGTCTTATCATACTTTGGCCTATCATCTTTTCTTGATGACTTTCTTCTGAAGTCCTTTCTAGCCATATTGAAAAATCTCTTAGCCAAGAGACTTATAAGTTCCTCATTTGATGTTGAAGATTCTGATTCTTCTGAGGCTTTGAAGGCTATGTTCTGTTCTCTTCTAGTTGCTGGAGGTGTTCTTTGTTCAGTAGCCTCCCTTGTTTTTATTAACTGCTCATAAGACTTTAGTTTACCCAATAGAGATTCAGTTGAAATCTCATTTAGGCATCTGACCTCCTTGACGGGCCAAATTCTTGTGTCCCATGAGCTTGGGAAGCACATCATAATTTTGTCATTCACTTCAGTGAGAGTGATGACCTTGTCTAGAGTTTTTAGCTCATTAATGATTGAGCTTAATCTGTTATACATCTCTGAAACTATCTCAGCTTCCTGTTTCTTAAAATTCTCATATTGGGATATGAGATTTGATCTCCTATCCTTCCTTTCATCAGCTGATCCATCAACCATTTGGTTTAGGGAATCCCAAATGGCTTTTGCTGATGTGCACTCAGTAACCTTCTGGAAAATATCATCAGACATTATTTGTGCCAATATGTTCATGGCTTTTGCATCATCCATCTTGGCTTTCCTGTAAGCATCATTGTAGTCTGGAGGAGGTACTGCAGTCATATTTGTAGAGCTACTTGGATGAGCTGCAGGTGGTGGAGGTACTCCCGTTAAGATGGAAGCAAATATATCTTCATCAATAGAATTCATATATAGCTTGATTCTTGCCTTCCAGATTCCAAACTTTTGCAAGTTGCAAACTGAAGGTCTGATGCTTGTATAATCTTTATTTTGTGCCATGGCTGTGTTTCTACTTTAAAAGTTAAATATGAATGAAGGTGATGTGTAGATCTAACAAAGGATCTTTGGTTCAAGGGTTAACTTGTCCAACCAAAAGGAACATTGCTCTGATACCAATTGAAAGTGAAGGTTAGGTCTACAATACTCTAGAGGGGGGTGAATAGAGTATATTTAAAAATTTGTTAGGTCCCTATAATAGTGTTGTTACAGCTTTTGCTGTAAACTAAAAGGGTGCAGTAATTAAGAAACTGGAAAACAGAAAATAATAAACCTAATCACAGCAACACAGCAAGAACAAAAAGAAAAATATAGGCAACCAGACGACACAAGAAATTTATAGCGGTTCCCCAAATCTGGATAGTCCACTCTTCTACAACCCTTGGTAGGAATCCACTCAGGTTTTTGATCAGGTGCCTGACACCAATGGGTTTTGATCAGGTCCCCAAAAACCAACTCAACTCTTTTGTTTAGGAGACTTGCAACCAGTAATCACTTTTGAATGGAGATGACAACCCTTTATACAGGAGGGGGTGAGAGAGTGATTTTGTCTTCTCTTTCTTAGTAAACTAAGAAGACTTATGTGGATTGATGTTTAGCAAAAGCTCCCCCTGAATTATTGAATGGTTCAGGAATATTTGGAAGCTTTGCTATAGGGTGATAGGTCTTCAATCAGAGTTCTTAACAAACAGTGATGCATGAGCTTTTTGACTGATTTGATATCTGTTGTCCTTGAAAGTCCTGGAGAGAATATGGAAGAAGAAGACTCCTGATATTGTATGATTGTTCTTCTTCTTCTGAATGAAGATCACTGCCTGTCCCTGTAAGCTTTTGTATTTTTTTGATGTGTGAAGCTTTTCTACTTCTGTGTAAATTCTTCCAGTCAGTCTGTGTATGTCACTATGTTTTTCTGACTGAGTATGTTCTTATTCTCACTCCTGATTCTCGATCTTATTTTCTTCTATATCTTTTCAAAAATTTGAATCCTCTATAATTAATGCTGACGTCCTGAGAATAATTGGCATTGATGTATTTCCTCAACTGTCCCGTGGAAAATCAGCAAGTAATAATCCTGAGGAAGACTGTAATTAATGCTCCCTCTAAGAGATACATTCAGAGAATGTTAGAGAATTAATTTGTCAGGAATTATTCGCATTTGAGTGAGGACAGAATGCCGGAAATGGCTAAGTCTGGAATCGTCAAACAGTTGGCAGAATTCGTCGAACTGAATTACCAATTCATCGAGATGAGATATTGAATTCGCCGACCAGACAACTTCTTGTTCGTCGAGCTGATAACAGAGCTGCATGCTTCAGAGCCTTTGCCTTTTCTGTCTGAAGTTCGTCGAGCAGAGTTTGTATCTTCGTCGACCGGAGTTCAGCAACCTTCTGGACTTAGTCAAGTATTTTGTGTTGACTGATATTCTGTGTGTCGACATGAATCTTCTGGTGTCGACACGGGTGGATGTCGACTGATTAGTCTTAGTGTCGACAGAAATCTTCTGGTGTCGACATAAGTTGGTGTCGACAGATTATTCTTGGTGTCGACACAAATCTTCTGGTGTCGACATAGTTGGTGTCGACACATGCCCTAAGTGTCGACACAAATCTTCTGGTTCCAGAATTCGTCGAGTAGAGTACTGAGTTCGTCAACCTGAGAAGTTGACTTCATCGACCTGAGAAGTTGTGTACTGGAGGTCCACGTTCGTCGAGCTCAGAATCTTGTTCATCGACCAAAGTCTGAAGTTGGACTTAGAATAATCTGAAGTTATCCTGACTTTAGTTTGTTGAAGTATCCCAGTTTTCGTCGACTAGAGAATGAAGATCGTCGAGCTCAGCTCAGAGAAATATCTCAAGATCGTCGAGCTGAGAACGTCTTTCGTCGACCTGAGTTCGACGAACGTCGAACTCATTTTTACTTAGTCTTGAAATTTTCTAAATCTTGAGACTCTGGCAGTCTTATTGATAGCTGGTCCATCTGATGTTGACTCTAAGGACTTGGCCTAGACTCTAGGACATAGCTTTGACCCTGGCTATACATGTTGGGTCACATCCTAAGTTTAGTGAACCTAGCCCAAATCAACTAGGGATCCAACAATCTCCCCCTATTTGGGTGAGGTCACTAATAGACTCAGAACAAAAACATAAAAATAAATAAAGCAAGAAAAAGGTATATCTGGCAGAGATTTACTAACACATGCAGCAGATATATATATACATGAGCTTTGTTTTAAACAGACAGATCAGTTTTAAAAGTAATGCAGAGAAAAGAAATTGAAGCACTGTAAAGATTATTTCTTCTGCTTATCTGTGGGCTTGTCTTCTTTTGTCTTTTCTCCTGGCTTTGTAAAGATAATTTCTCTATTTGGATTCAAAGCCTGTGCCTGTATCATTATCATGTCAGCTGCCCCAATAATCTTCAGAGATGTAGTTCTAGGGACAACTGCTTCAGGATGTAGCTTCATGTAATCATCAACATTGAACAATTTATTTGCTTTATCAAATCTTTCAAGTTCTTCCTTCCTGTATTTGGACATAGTGGAATATCCTGATATATCTTTACCTTCAGCTTTTGCTTTATTGATCAAAGACAGACCAACAAGTTCCTGAAATCTAGCCATTCTAGCAGTGTTTGCTGTTTTAGGATCCTCAAAAGGAACAGGAGGTGAATATGGTCTTTCAGGACTATTAGCTTTCTAGTCTGCAGAGATGCTTTGCTGTTGTTGCTGATGTTGTTGATGTTGACTTCCTGAAGAGTGATGCCTTTGCTGACTGCTTCCAGAAGGTCTCGCTTGATGTCTCTGATAAGTTTGGATAGGGGAAGATCTCTGAGAGCTAGAGCCAGTGGCACCGGCTGATGGAGGAGGTGGAGAAGGTGGATCTCTTCTGTACTTATGAACTGGTGGAGGAGAGTATTTTCTACTACTTTTCTTCTCCTTTTGCTGATTTTTAGACAACCACATCCATGCTGGCATTCCTTTGTAAGGAGTAATATTTTGGAGGACATAGAATGGAGTGTTATTCTTTGGGTTTGGCTTAGCAGCAGGAGGAGGGGGGGCTTTTCTTTTCTTTGACAACAGTTTCTTCTTTTTCTTAGCAGCTTCTTCATCTGAATCTTCATCATCATCATCATCTGAATCCTGAGGATTATCATATAAAGCATCTATATCTCTCAAGATGTCCTCAGATACAGTAGGTTTTTCAGTTGGAACCTGAACTGAGCTTCCAGCTGCTTTTGTTTCTTCTGTAGGAACCTGAACTGAGCTTTCAGCTGCTTTTGTTTCTTCTGCAATGTCAGCAAAGATCAAATCATCTATATCTAGCATAGGGGAGTCATCCATTACAAAAGTTGGTGTAGAGAGAGCTACTGGAGGGGATGGAATGACTGCCAAGGTTGGTGCAGATTCTGGAATTACAAAGCTATCACATAGTTGCTTAGCAACTGCTGTACTGATAGGAGAGGTATAAGGAATAATAGCCAAATGTGGCTTAGTAAATTCTGCTGGAAGATAATGCGTATGTACAGTATCAAAGATTTTCAACAATTCTTCTAAGTGAACTGTGGGATTTAGAATAAAATCACCCACAGTTGTGAATCCTTCAGAATCTAACTCATCAAAATCCATGTCAGTATCAATGAAATCAATTAAATCTTTATCTATACAATCTGTATATGCTGCTGTGAGGACTAGAGTATCTGCTGGTGTTGGAGCTGAAGACTCTGAAGCTGTAGCTGCTGCTTCATCATCAGGCATCTCCCCATTCCTAGTTTCAGTGGGAACTGAGGCCAGACCCCTAACTGAGGAGGGGGCAGCAGTGAGGGCAGATATTTGGGCAGATAAAGAGGTAATGGTAGTAGCAAGAGGTGCAATGGCCTCTGCTATAAGTGATCTAAGAAGGGGAGTGATGATGGTGATGATAGATGAGATGGTAGTGGGGTCCAATGAGAAAGTTGTAGATGGTGTTGCAGTTGGTGTGGAAGAGGTGGCAACTATTGAGGGAACAGAGGGTGGAACATTAGGGATGTGAAGGTTAGATGTTGATGGGGATGGAAGAGTGGCATCTTGCATCATGGTGTCTGATGGTAGGATGTAAGAGGGTATGGAAGATAAATGTGGGGGAAGTGGAGACTGTGGTGTTATAGAAAGGTATGTGTCATGAGGGGATTCAGGAGGTGTGGGTGGTTGATTTGCCTGAAGGGAGGAAGAGGGAATGTCAGGGATGGTGATTGGTAAAGATGGAGTGACTAGGGAAGGAATGTTCTCTTCAGCAGGGTGGGGAGTGGCTTTGATAGCCCTTGTGCCTTCAGAAGCTTTGATGTACTCGAGAAGCCTGTCTACTTCTCAAGATGTCTAGATCCAGTACTCGAGTAATCAGTTTTATCTCCCTGAATTTTTCTCCAAATCTTCTTCTCGAGAAGTTCACTTCCACGTCTCGAGTAACATTTCTAGCACTCGAGTAATCCTCATTCCACTCGAGTAATAATGAATTCTGTTCTGAATTTCCTGATGGGCTTCTTCTCGAGTTGCCTGATTTTGTCCTCTCGAGAACTCAGTTTAGTACTCGAGTAGTTCTTATTTCACTCGAGTAATTCAGTCATTTTTCCAGGAAATTTCGCTAAGTCCTAACAGACGTAATTTTCAAATGACTTGACATGATTGGTCCACGTGGCCGTCATTAATGATAATTATGACCGTTAGGGAGATCTTATATAAGGTCTTGTCATTTCGACTAACCCTAAGAAGCGCGTTAAAGAAATACTCTAAGAATTCTGAATCGATTTTCTCTTTCCTAAACAGAAGCCACCGCCGCCGCTCATCGTGCAAATCGCCAAGGGCTTTTGTTCAAGAAGATTCAGACCAGTCGACATGCAAATCGAGATTGTTCTTCAACCTCTTCATATTCTCTCTGATCTTGTGAGTCAAAAATTTCAGATCGGATCTTGCCGTGTCTTCTTCAAAGTTTTTTGACTGTGCCGCAAAGTTCAAGAAGGAAGACCTAGGCAGAAAATTTCCAGATCTGAGAAAAAATACTTTTTTTTATTTCTAATTTCAACCTATTTTTGTAGGAGATTATTCTCCGAGTGTAGGAGCTTTATTCTCTGAGTTGTAGGAAGTTTTCATCTTCCGAGTGTAGATCCGTTTTGTGGATCGAGTTGTAGGAACGTTGTTGCGAAATGTTGGATTGGTTTCAATCCGAGATAGTGGAGTAGCCGAGTCTAGTGCTTTGCTAGATCGGTGAGTGGAAAGTGGATGTACCCAAGGTTGGGGAACTACTATAAATCTATTTGTCCTCTGTGATTGCTTGGTTGTTATTTTGTGCTTCGATCGCTAAATTTTTTATTCCTCAAAAGACGCAAAACTCACCTATTCACCCCCTCTAGGTGATTTAGGTAAGACAACTAATAACTTCAGGTGTAATATCCTGATTTTATTTTAAGGGTCTATAAGCTTTGTAGTGTGGCTATATGCACCCAAATTAGATTCTTTAGCTAGGGTATTTCCTTAAGTCCTATATATTATAAGTATAATAAGGTTAATTCATAGGTAATATTGTGCCAAAATGACCATTCTACCCTTCAAAGTGTGCATTATTGGTCATGCCCATGTCCAGTTAGGCTTTAGGTGGCCTATAGATGTCATGGATGTGCTTTGGACTTAGTGGGCACATCTAGGTCACTAAAAACAATCTAGGTCACACCGATCAAATACATTATGTGTTCATCTATATTATGAGGACTTTTTCAAATCAATAACATTATGACAATTTTCCTAACAACCAGCTCAAGGCGTCCTCATGTGATCTTCTTTTTGCATAGCATGGATGTGAACAAGACGTCCACTGAGCTCCCGCTATCGATCAATATTTTTTCATACCCTGAAGCAGTGGTTGTTGATTCCTACGCTGATGGTGCAGGGTTCCTAGAATGTCATGCAAACTCCCTCCAGGTCTTATAGCTTCATCCCTGAAACTGATCATGGTGTCATGTGGATTCTTTAGGTTTTTCAGGTCCTTTTCCAGTCGAGCAATGAAGAGGAATTGGGTGGAGGGGAATGACAAGTTGGTGATGGTTTTGACTTTCGCAACCATTTCCCTGACCCCTGTGTGTCCCTATGCACAGGAGCTTGCTCCTGTCTTGGTTGGTGTTGGAGGACTATTCGACATATGGTTCTACAAGAACCTCCCTAGGTGTCCTTAGTGGGTGAGATGCTCAATTTTTTCCTTTTTTTTCCTTTATCTGGTTTTACAAGAACACATGATAAAAGGGAACAGCATATTCATGAAGTGGCACTTACCCTAGTCGTACTCCTCCTGGATTATATCCCTCACATTCTTACGAGTGAGTCTTAGGTTGTCTTGCCCGACTTCAGCCGCCATTGGGTGTGGGTTGAGCATAGCATTCCCTAGAAGCATTTCCTTCTATGTATGTAGAGCTTGGGGCACCAGACAACTCCTTAGCGGGAAGGTCCTCAAAGTGAGCTGCATCTTGAGGCAGGACACGCTCCTACGCGATTACGGTCACTCTCCTTATACGTCAGCTGGGTTTGGAGGTTTGGAAACTCCTAGATCTTGTAGAAGGGTGAGCACTTCTACCTGGCGCTCCTCCATCAGTCAAACGCATTCATTCATGGAAGTTGCAGGCACGACGAAGGCACTTCCCAGTAGGAGAGCATTGCTTGCCGATGAGTTGGTAGGGGCCAGATCGGTGCGCTCTTCTCGAGCCATTCCAATAGCAGTCTACATGTAACACCTACCCTGTAATGAACGTATAATATGGGTCCGGCCGGGGCCCCACAACATACGGACGCCACAGCTTTAGTATTATAAGATGATATAACTACCCACACTCAAAACTCTTTGTACAACACAGCGGAAACACAAGCAAGACTAGAAGTTATCCACCATTACAAGAGTAATAAAACAATGGCCCTTAAGGCCTTACCACAAAAGAGAGTCCAAACACAAATAATACAATAGTCATGAAAGTGCATAAGCACTCCTAGTCTACCTCGGCGTGCAAGCCGGACATCATGAGTCTCAAACATACAATATCATAAGTAGAGTTACAAAGGAGGGGAACACTTCATGAGGCTTAGGCCTTTCTGGCCGGCAAGCTAGCTCCTACTTGCGATACTTGCCCTATAAAAATTATTTGTAACGTGGGTCAGCAAAGGCTGACCTCAAACTGTGTAACAAACACATCTCCTCCCGGCAGCCCCTAACGGACTGGGTACTCCTCCAACCTGCAAGTTAGCACTTCGTATGCAATAATCATAGGCAAGAAAAGCAACTAAAGAAACAGGCTTGGATGTCTCAAGCATCATACATGTTCTCTACTGTTAAGCATAAAATGTTAGGGCCTACTATGCAACATGAATGCAACACCCGGGTTTCACCCAAGGCACCCTATATCGTATGCATCTAGCACAACATCACATCACTTGGGTACTCACCGTTTCCCCAGTGGCATAAAGCCACAAACAAAGGGGGGTAACACAATCTCCCCCAACGGCGCACAGGCCGCCACATGGAACTCTTGCTAAGGCCCCACCCGCTCAAGGTCTTAGACCCGGGCTTGCCTGCAAGCTCTGACGTCTCATGTCAGGATTCCAACAAACACAAACTGACTGATTCTAAGAAGCCTTGCTGGACCCCACCCGCTCATGGCCTCATTGCCCGGGCTTGCCCCCATGCTTGGCATTCTCGTCAGTCTCTCAGAAGGGGACTAGTCTCGCCGGGACACTCTCCACACATGACGTGTACGTCACGGGATAGCCAACCGACCACGGAGACACAACCACGCCTTGGCACATCACAAACCAAGACAATTCCACCACAGTCCCTCATTTGTACTGCAGTGTTCCCGCGCACTAAGGAAACCATCTACCACCAATGCGGAGCTAACCTTGTCCACCAAGGAAACCATCTACCGCCATTGAGGAGCTAACCTTGTCCGGTTCCGACTACACGTACTCACTCGAGAAAAAGGGGGAAACATCACCACATCACAAACGGTATCTTGTCGCAACAGATCTCTACGAATCCTTAAAGCTCGTATGCAACATCACCGAGTCGGACTGATGGTCGCGACTACGGCTTCACCCACCATGCCTAATCCACTAACAGAGCGGATATATAATGCAAAACATGTCGGGGATGGACTCAATCGACCCGGAGGTATCTCTTGAACCATGGCGACCCAAACCCCTCTCATTTGAGTGTTTGCTGCCCAAAACTAGAAAAGCAAAGATGCTAAAACGTGCATCCTAAAACCGAGAGGAGAAGTGTCATTACCTTCCGACTCCTCTTCCTAGCCATGGCAAAATAGCCGGATGAAAACCTTCGCAAAGATCTAGCCTCCACGGATCTAGACTCGGGTCGCGATTTGGAGCACCGAAGCCTCTCCTACAGCCCAAACCCTCCTTCACCTTCTTCCTTGCTCTCCCTTCTCTCTAGAATTTAGTAAGAGAAAGCTTGGAGAAGAATGAGGGTTTCCAACCCTAATCTCAGACTTAACTCCCCAAGAGCAGTCCTGGACCATCAGATCCCAAAATAAGGAAAAGAAAGGCCACGATCCGTCTGAAAAATAAAACACCTGGGCCGAACACGGCCTGGCACACGCCCGTGTCCAGGGTCGTGTCTCCCATTCGCCGTCCCAATCGACGCGCTTGGAACGACACACGGGCATCCGACACGCCCGTGTTTGACCCGACACTCCCGTGTTCCAACTGACACGGTCTTGTGGTCGGCCGCATGCCTCCATCGACACAGCCCCGAAAACAACCCGAGAAGGACACGGCCTGGGACACGCCCGTGTCCCAAGCCGTGTGTGCAGTCTCGACACTCGTCGACTGCCTTTGTGTCGACACCGCGGAAAAACGTCGAGCGAAGTTCGTCGACCATGCGGGACACGCC
This sequence comes from Platanthera guangdongensis, assembly GCA_039583875.1. Taxonomy (NCBI): domain Eukaryota; kingdom Viridiplantae; phylum Streptophyta; class Magnoliopsida; order Asparagales; family Orchidaceae; genus Platanthera; species Platanthera guangdongensis. The sequence continues at coordinate 65,197,381 of CM077151.1, forward strand.
CTGTGACACGCCCGTGTCACAGGCTGTGTGCCCCTGTCTCGACACTCGACACTCGTCGAGTGAACTTCGTCGAGAGAAGTTCGTCGACTGACCGACTGACTGACACGGCCTTGGACACGCCCGTTTCCTAGGCCGCGTGCCTTGTCTCGACACATCGTCGAGCGAAAAAGGTCGACACCCCGGGCCGGTTGTCGACACGGGCTCGACACGCCCTGAGACACGCCCGTGTCTCAGGCCGTGTGCCCTCTGTCAGAAACCAAAATTGGCCAGAAAACGCTGGTCGACCCCCTCTCAAATTTTGGGGTGTTACAACTCCCCCCCCCCTTAACAGAATTTCGTCCCGAAATTACAAAGCAAAAGGGAACATAACTTAAATGGTACCTGATTTGAAGAGCTCTGGATACTCTTCTAGCATGGCTTGTTCTCGCTCCCAAGAGAACTCCTCACGACCGCAGTTGTCCCATCGTACTTTCACGAGTTTAACCTCTTTATTCCGCAACTGCCGAGTCTCCGAATACTCTATAGCAATTGGAAGGACCAGCGTGCTCAAGTCTTCCTCAATCGGCACCGATGCCGGCTCGATCACCACACTAGCCTCCACCAAGGCTTTCCTCAAGACGGAGACATGGAAGACGTCATGCAATCGACTCAGCTCCGCGGACAACGCCAACCGATAGGTTGCTTCTCCCACCCGTTCAACAACTTCAAAAGGCCCCAAAAACATTGGACTCAACTTCTTGAGTCGGCGAATCTGTGAGGCGCCTTTGAACGGCTTGATCTTCAAATAGACTCAATCACCTACCGCAAACTCCAACTTCCTGTGACGAGCATTAAAGTATTTTGCTTATCGGTCTTGCGCCACCTTCATACGCTCTTGAATGGTCCGAACCAACTCACAAGCGTCAACTACCACCTCCTTTCCCAAAATTTTGGTGTCTCCCGCCTCTGTCCAAGACATCGGTGTTCGACACCGTCTCCCATACAAAGCTTCGTATGGCGCCATTTTTATACTTGCTTGATAATTGTTATTGTATGTGAATTCCACCATGAAGAGGTGATCCTCCCACTTCTTGCCGAAGTCAAGAATGCACATTCTCAGCATATCCTCCATAGTACGGTTCGTTCTTTCGGTTTGTCCGTCCGTTTGAGGATGGAACGTCGTACTGAACTTTAGCTTCGTGCCCAAACTCTTCTGAACCAATCTCCAGTCCTTGGACGTAAACCGTCCATCTCGATCGCTAACTATGCTCTTAGGAATCTCATGCAGTCGCACAATGTTGCGAACATACAACTCCACCAGCTTCTCCACACTGTCATCCTTCCAATTTGGGATGAAGTGGGCCACCTTGGTTAAGCGATCCACGATCACCCAAATAGCATCATTACCCTGCTGCGATCTAGGCAACCCATGTACAAAATCCATGGAGATGTCATCAAATTTCCACTCAGGGATTGGAAGGGGCTTCAGGAACCCGCCCGGCTTCTGACATTCGGCCTTCACCAAGGCGCAAGTTTGGCAACGATTCACATACAAAGCTACGTCCCGCTTCAGCCCCAGACACCAAAAGGATTTCTTCATATCCAAGTACATCTTTGTACTGCTCGGGTGAATGGAGTACTTTGTGAAGTGAGCCTCAAACATCAACTCCTCACGGAGTTTGCCGAACTGCGGTATACAAACCCTTTCGTCCTTCCTCAGAATCTCATCATTCATCTCCCAGGCACTGCTCTCGCCCTTTTGAGCCTCCAACACATATGGTTGAAACTCCACATCCAACCGAGTCGCTTCCCGAATGCGATCAGACAAGTCGTTCTGTATTTCAATCCAGTTCAACCGAGCCACGCTGGACTCGCCTCTCGCCACACATTCCAAACCATGGGACTCTCATTCCCGTACCAACCGCTCATCATGAGCTTCGATCTAATTCCCTTGCCCCGAGTACTTTCTACTCAAGGCATCCGCCACCACGTTGGCTTTACCCGGCGTATACTGAATCGGCACCTCGTAGTCTCCAAGAAACTCAACCCACCTGCGTTGCTGCATGTTCAAGTCCTTTTGATCCAAAAGATACTTCGGGCTTTTATGATCTGTGAAGATCTTCACCTTTGAACCATACACATAATGTCGCCATATTTTCAACGCAAAAATTACCGCCGCCAACTCCAAGTCATGGATGGGGTAATTCCTCTCATGAGGATTCAGCTGTCTAGACCCAAAAGCTATCACATTGCCATGTTGCACCAAGACGCAACCCAAACGGCATCCCGATGCGTCATTGAAGATCTGAAATCCCTCGGTCCATTGCGGTAGACATAGGATTGGAGCCATCATCAGTCTCTCCTTCAGTGCCTCAAATGCTTGACTGCACTCTTAAGTCCACACAAACTTATGATCTTTACGAGTGAGTGAGGTGAGGGGTAGAGCTATCCGCGAAAAGTTCTCCACGAATCTCCTATAATACCCGGCTAGTCCAAGAAAACTTCAAACTTCCGCCACGGTCCTCAAGACTGGCCAATCTCTGATGGCTTCCACTTTTGTTGGATCCACTGCCACCCCATCCCCACTAATCACGTGGCCCAAAAATGCCACCTTCTATAACCAGAACTCGCACTTTGAGAACTTTGCATACAATTGATTCTCCCTCAACACTTGCAAGACCACTCTCATGTAGGTCTCATGCTCCACTTCCGATTTGGAATACAGCAAGATGTCATTGATGAAGACAACTACAAAAGAATCCAAGTATTCCCGAAATACCCGGTTCATAAGGTCCATGAACACAGATGGCGCGTTCGTCAGCCCGAACGGCATCACCGTAAACTCAAAGTGTCCGTACCTCATACCAAAAGCAGTCTTGGGTATGTCCTCATCCCGAATTCGCAACTGATAATAGCCTGACTTCAAGTCCAATTTTTAGTACACCACCGACCCCACCAACTGGTCGAACAAGTCGTCTATCCGAGGAATCAGATACTTATTCTTAACGGTCAGTTTATTCAGCTCTCGGTAGTCTATGCACAGGCGCATGCTAAAGTCTTTCTTCTTTACAAACAATACCGGCGCGCTCCACGGCGAAGAACTGAGTCTGATATACCCTTGCTCTAACAGTTCCTGTAACTATACTTTGAGTTCCGCCAACTCTTTTGGTGTCATCCTAAATGGAGGATGTGACACCGGCCTAGCCTCCGACACTAACTCGATCGAGAAATCGATCTCCCGCCGAGGAGGCGCTCCAGAAAGTTCATCCGGAAACACATCCTTGAACTCTGCCACTACAGGCACTTCCTCAATAGATAGGTGAGAGAGACGAACCTCCAATAATGCTACAAGCGCTACACCACCCTTGTTAACTGCCTGTATCAACTGCATGGCCGAAATCAGGGAATAGGCCACTCCACAAAGGCCCTCAAATTTGACTTCCGCCTGCCCTTTGCTCTTTAGGGTCACTACCTTAGATATGCAATCAATGCTGGCGCGCTGCTCTACAAGCCAGTCCATGCCCAAAATGACATCGAACTCAACCAATGGTAAAATCGCTGCTACCAAAACGAAGTCAACTCCTTCCAGCTCCCAACAGATGCGCCCTTTGCCCCCTGATAGTCATGGATGAACCATTAAGCATGCGCACCTTCAAATCCGCGTCCGTCGAGAAAGACTCAACTCCTATTCTCCAGATGAAGCTCTCCGCAAGAAAGGAGTGTGACGCTCCTGTATCGAACAATACCCTAGCGGGGTATCCAGAAACTAATACGAAGCCTACAACATAGACATCACACAAAAAAGTCTAACAGTATGAAGCACAAAATTTAAGCTTAAATTTCCTCATACCTGTCACCACATCCGTTTGGCGGATCGCTTCCTGCTGTCCAAGGTTATAGGCCCTTGGTTGCACCGGCTGGAACCGAGAAGCGCTAGAGTCCGCCATCTTCCCTTTCTCTGCGGCACTAGGGCCGGAGCGCACAGTCTGCTCCTGCCTTGGCTCTTGCTCCGCTCCTCCTTGAGGACAAACACGAGCTATGTGCCCCACCTTACCGCAGTTGTAGCACGTCAGCGGTCCCCTAGAGTGAGAACCTCCGGGTGTCCACTTGCTCTTCTCACCAGACCTGGAAGTGTGAGGCTTTTTCCTCCACATACTCCCTTCAGACTTTCCCTGGGATTGCGGAGGCGTCCCTTCCCCTTGCCTGGGAGTGAAACCCTTACGACGTTGGGTTCGCTCCAAATCACTTTCCAAAATCCTGGCAGCCTCAACTATTTCATTGAAACCAGCTCTCTTCATGGAAATGAGGGGTTGCCTCAGATTCTCCCTCAGCCCCTGATAGAAGAGGTTATCCCTCTCTACATCATCTGCCAACGTCGTTCCTGCGTAACGACCCAAACGGGTGAAATCCTACACATACTCGTCCACCGTCTTGTCTCGCTGCATCAAGTGCAGAAACTGCCTCTGAAGGGCCAATCGTGTAGAAACTGGAATGTACCTCTTTAGAAGCGCATCCCCAAATTCCTCCATCGACGGGGTGCGTCCAGGGAACTGGCGGCCGCTATGGCTCACCCACCACAACTTGGCGTCTCCTTCCAACATGAACGTCGCATACTCATATTTCTTTTCTTCTGGCGTCTCTGCCGCCCTCAAAAGCTATTGAATTCGAACCCACCAATCCTCCGCATCCGTTGGCGTACCAACTCCCTTGAACGACGGGGGATGGAAGCTCAGGAAATACTTCATGTGCCGGTCTCCTTGTCCGACAACCACCCTTTCCACCAAAGGCTCCACTCGCCTGGCTTCTCCGCCTGGCACGACCGTAGCCGTGTCCGGTGTAGCAGGGGTTGCTACCTGAGCTGCCGCTGCAGCTTGGGCTGCCACCATAGCTTCTGCAAGCATGCGGCAGAAGTCGGTCGGGTTTACACCCGTGCCCAAAAGACCTGGAGCAGTGGCACTGCTCGCTGAGAGTTCTTCTCTTGCTCTCGACATTCCCGCCTCGTTGCTTGCACTCTTCAAGAAAATAAGAAACAAGGAATCAGTCTCTAATCTCAAGACTTAAACATAAGTACACTCATGATCCCGCGTTACTCTTATGTGGATAACTTCTCTACGCATTGACCTTGAATCTAACCTCGCTTTGATACCAAATTGTAACACCTCCCCTGTAATGAACGTATAATATCGGTCCGGCCGGGGCCCCACAACATACGGACGTCACAGCTTTAGTATTATAAGATGATATAACTACCCACACTCAAAACTCTTTGCACAACACAGCGGAAACACAAGCAAGACTAGAAGTTATCCACCATTACAAGAGTAATAAAACAATGGCCCTTAAGGCCTTACCACAAAAGAGAGTCCAAACACAAATAATACAACAGTCATGAAAGTGCATAAGCACTCCTAGTCTGCTTCGGCGTGCAAGCCGGACATCATGAGTCTCAAACATACAATATCATAAGTAGAGTTATAAAGGAGGGGAACACTTCATGAGGCTTAGGCCTTTCTGGCCGGCGAGCTAGCACCTGCTTGCGATACTTGCCATGTAAAAATTATTAGTAACGTGGGTCAGCAAAGGCTGACCTCAAACTGTGTAACAAACACATCTCCTCCCGGCCACCCCTAACGGACCCCGGGGTACTCCTCCAACCTGCAAGTTAACACTTCTTATGCAATAATCATAGGCAATAAAAGCAACTAAAGAAACAGGCTTGGATGTCTCAAGCATCATACATGTTCTCTACTGTTGAGCATAAAATGCTAGGGCCTACTATGCAACATGAATGCAACACCCGGGTTTCACCCAAGGCACCCTATAGCGTATGCATCTAGCACAACATCACATCACTTGGGTACTCACCGTTTCCCCATTGGCATAAAGCCACAAACAAAGGGGGGTAACACAATCTCCCCCAACGGCGCACAGGCCGCCACATGGAACTCTTGCTAAGGCCCCACCCGCTCAAGGTCTTAGACCCGGGCTTGCCTGCAAGCTCTGACGTCTCATGTCAGGATTCCAACAAACACAAACTGATCGATTCTAAGAAGTCTTGCTGGACCCCACCCGCTCATGACCTCATTGCCCGGGCTTGCCCCCATGCTTGGCATTCTCGTCAGTCTCTCAGAAGGGGACTAGTCTCGCCGGGACACTCTCCACACATGACGTGTATGTCACGGGATAGTCAGCCGACCACGGAGACACAACCACGCCTTGGCACATCACAAACCAAGACAATTCCACCCTAGTCCCTCATTTGTACTGCAGTGTTCCCGCGTACCAAGGAAACCATCTACCACCAATGCGGAGCTAACCTTGTCCACCAAGGAAACCATCTACCGCCATTGAGGAGCTAACCTTGTCCGGTTCCGACTACACGTACTCACTCGAGAAAAAGGGGAAAACATCACCACATCACAAACGGCATCTTGCCGCAACGGATCTCTACGAATCCTTAAAGCTCGTATGCAACATCATCGAGTCGGACTAACGGTCGTGACTACGGCTTCACCCACCATGACTAATCCACTAACGGAGCGGATCTCTAATGCAAAACATGCCGGGGACGGACTCAATCGACCCAGAGGTTCCTCTTGAATCTTGGCGACCCAAACCCCTCTCATTTGAGTGTTTGGTGCCCAAAACTAGAAAAGAAAAGATGTTAAAATGTGCATCCTAAAACCGAGAGGAGAAGTGTCGTTACCTTCCAACTCCTCTTCCTAGCCATGGCAAAATAGCCGGATGAAAACCTTCGCAAAGATCTAGCCTCCACGGATCTGGACTCGGCTCGCGATTTGGAGTACCGAAGCCTCTCCTACAGCCCAAACCCTCCTTCACCTTCTTCCTTGCTCTCCCTTCTCTCTAGAATTTAGTAAGAGAAAGCTTGGAGAAGAATGAGGGTTTCCAACCCTAATCTCGGACTTAACTCCCCAAGAGCAGTCCTGGACCATCAGATCCCAAAATAAGGGAAAGAAAGGCCACGATCCGTCTGAAAAATAAAACACCTGGGCCGAACACGGCCTGACACACTCCCGTGTACAGGGCCGTGTCCCCCATTCGCCGTCCCAATCGACGCGCCTGGAACGACACACGGGCATCCGACACGCCCGTGTTCGACCCGACACACCCGTGTTCCAACTGACACGGCCGTGTGGTCGGCCGTGTGCCTCCATTGACACAGCCCTGAAAACAACCCGAGAAGGACACGGCATGGGACACGCCCGTGTCCCACGCCGTGTGCGAAGTCTCGAAACTCGTCGACTACCTTTGTGTCGACACCGCGGAAAAACGTCGAGCGAAGTTCGTCGACCATGCGGGACACGCCCTGTGACACGCCCGTGTCACAGGCCGTGTGCCCCTGTCTCGACACTCGACACTCGTCGAGAGAAGTTCGTCGACTGACCGACTGACTGACACGGCCTTGGACACGCCCGTGTCCTAGGCCGTGTGCCTTGTCTCGACACATCGTCGAGGGAAAAATGTCGACACCCCGGGCCGGTTGTCGACACGGGCTCGACACGCCCTGAGACACGCCCGTGTCTCAGGCCGTGTGCCCTCTGCCAGAAACCAAAATTGGCCAGAAAACGCTGGTCGACCCCCTCTCAAATTTTGGGGTGTTACACTACACACTTCATCTTTCCATTATAGTTAGTTGGGGGATGCTTCTTCCGATCATGTTTTGCTTCCAAAGAGCTGTTGTAGAGCTAGGATCACTTTCCAACATATGACAACAAATTGTTGTGGGTCGCTTGATTTTTCCCCGATTCGGAGAATTAGACCATCTTAGCTTGAGAGTGAACTGATCGTGCAAGCATTCAAAATAGATCCAACAGCAATGACAAGCAAGACGTTTTAGCGAGGAAAACCGGAAAATGTTGAAAAATCACGTGGTCGGATCTATGATGGGCCAACATCCACTAGCTTCTTTGTTATTACAAGAGTTGAAATTCTAGAAGGGCGACATGCCTCCCTCTCTATTTGCAAGCTTTAAATGTGAAGAAAGAATGAGAAAAGGCTAAGTCCAAGCTGGAGTGTCCACAAGAGCATTCTCATATCCTCATGTGCTTGTTGAAGTGTTCATGTGAGCTTTGAGAGCGAGCAGACTTGAGAGAGAGCATAGGAAATTCAGTGCGAAGGAAAGATCTAAGTCTCACGTCTTTGTCGAAAAACCTCAGAGCTCTCTTCAGTCTCTCTGATTTCTTGTCTTCAAATGAAGACATGTGGGTCTTTTATTACTTTCTTGAAGGGACGTGTCAGTAATTACACATGTCTGAATTTTGAGTTGACAATGACGTTAATGATCAATTTTGTTCACTTAAATCACCAATTTTCCTAAAATGATAAACCATCGGGTGGCCCGGGCAAGATGCTCGACAACGGTGGTGATCGGAAGTGGCGGAGGTGGTAGGAGGCGTCGGAAGTGGCGGAAATGCACCGAAAGCCGGCGGTCGGCGCGACGGGCGCGGGCAGGTCGCCCATGCTGGAGCCGACCATGCATGCGCGTCAGCAACACGTACACACTGAGCTTGTGTGCACATGCACATGTGGACCATGTGCAGTGCCTGCACGTGCATGGTTTCGTCCCCCCTTGCGGGCTAATTTAGGACCCTTTGAGTGGGCACGGTTCGCGTGCACTGTTTACTCGGTCGGATCGGCATGCTTGAGAGTTTCAATCAAAGTCCTACCGGTTTGATTCGGGAATCTCTCCGGGAAACCCCATCAGAACGTATTATATATTTGAGTTATGATTTTGCTAAGTAAATATTTATGGTATTTTAATTAAGTTGTTTGTTCAATATGTTGTTACATACGTGTAAATTTGTGAATTTTGCAGCATGGAGGGAAGTAGTTATATGGCAATGTGTAGTGGTGATGATATTCATAACCTAATAAATGTCCATGTCATCGATTCTAGTAAGGAAACTGGAGTTGAAGTGGGTTGTCATTTTGAGACTGACCAAGTATTTGTGACAAGGGGTTCTTAATTGAGTGGGTTCAAAAATTGTCCGTACTTTGAATTTTTTATCACAATAAATTGTTTTGAGAAGCTAGTTGGTAGGTTGACATCTCGTGTGCTTCTTATTTGTCACAGAGGAGGTTATTATCGAGACAATCAGCATAATAAGGATTTTGAAAAAAAATCAAAAATCATATAGTAAAAGATGTGATTGTTCTTTTTCGTTAAACGACAAAAACAATAAATATCCATCAATAATGGAAGGTAAGTGCACTATGTGTGAAAAATAATCATGATCGGCTTCATTTTGAAGTGCATGCATTTGTAGGTCGCTTGATTTAGGAAGTTGTAAAGATAATCGAGAATATGTACGCTTTATAAGTAAAAGTCGCGCAAAATTTTAGCCTCCGTAAAACAACAGTTCTCCTAATACAATAAAAGAGGAGATCTTTACTTTTTGGTTTCCATATATATTATGTCGTGGATATGCGTAAATATGTTATTTTATTTGTTGAAATTTGTGAAGTGAAAGTGGGTGAATGGAGCACTTGGACCTATCCGCGCGGACTACGCGGACAGGGTTGGCGGACTGCCAGGTCGGCAGGGATGTTGCAGACGGTTTGTTCTGTAGCGGCCTGGGCGGTCTGTTCGCGCGGACTACGTGGACAGCAGCGGCGATTAGCCAGACCAGCTTGTGCTCAGCAGGCAGTTGGATCACAGGAAGTAACCGGGCAGATAGAAACTCTATCCGTGGAGTGCGGCAAGAAGCGGACTGAAAAACTGGAGCTCGGCAGGCTGGCTTGGCGAATGTCTTGGTCTTGCTCTGGTGCAGGGGCAAGTGGAAGCCACGGAGACCGCCAGTCAGTGCGGACTGATACTGGAGCTCGGCGAGAGAGGCGGACTGAATCCAGTGTCTGCCAGTAAGTACGGACTGGCCCTTGTGGCCAGTGGTGTGGACTTGGTTGGTTCTGAACAAAGTCCATGTTTGGCTCAGTCCGGAGAGATCGCGCAGTGGAGCGCGGACTGCTTCTCAGTCCGCCAAGCTCGGCAGAAGTGTTGTGTGCCTTGGTTGCGATTTTGGGAGAAGCGGACTGAAGATTATGTCCGCAACTACGTGCGGACTGGAGCTGGAGTCCGCTGAGTCTAGTAAGTGTCTTGGTGACAAGGCTATGGACTCAGGGTATGCGGACTGGAGTGTCTGCAGGCATATGCAGACTAGTGTTGTCCGCAGTTTGGGCGGACTGGAGCTGTGTGTCCGCTGAGTCCAGCATGTGCCTTGGTGGCGAAGCCGTGGGCTCGGGATGAGCGAACTGAAACCGTGTGTCCGCAGAGTTCGGCAGGTGCCTTGGTGGAGAGGGTGTTGGCTCGGGATAAGCGGGCTGGAGCTGTGTCCGTGGATTGGCGGACAGTGTTGCTGCGGAGTCCGGCTGTGGTGGTCCTGGTTTGGCCTTTGGCGACAAGACGGACTGGCGATTGTGTCCAGCCTTGGAGAAGCTAGGCGGGTTGGCTATCTTGCACAGGCGCGGCAGACTGGATTGTATCCGTGGACTGCGGAGCCGTCTTGCTGCAGGATGTGGCGGTAATCCTATCGGCTAGTGTGGTGACCACACTCATCATCGTGCCTATAAATAGAACTCATGTCACATCAGGAATAGTAACCTAACCTGAGAGAGCCGGAGAAAGTGAACAGTACTTGAGCCCGTATAGGTTGCTGCAGACTACCTTTTGGTGTCCGCGCGGTTTGTTTGAGTTGATCGGGTTGTGCTGTGCAGGTTGTGCGGATATTGCTGGAAAGCCAGGACTTGGCTCTGATTGCAGTCAGGGATAGTGCGGACTCTGCGGTTAAGCAACAGGAGGTAAACAGCAGGTCGCGGACAGCGACCAGACGGTCTTCTCTTTGGCAACTTGGTTCGGGGTTCAATAAGTCGCCTGCTTCAGACGGACTGTTCTATTCGGCATCGCAGCTTGTGCGGTGTGGCGGCTAGGTGACCTCGCGGTCTGGCGGCTTGCAGATCGGCGGCTAGAGCAAGCATTGGAATAAGGGGTAGTCTGCGCTGCTTGGGTTGCGGTCTGGCGACCTAGCGGACTGAGTGGACTCCACAGCAGTAGACCGACGACTTAGTGTTTGAGTCCGCACGACTTGTTTCTCTTGTCTTGTTTTTTGTAGTCTCTGCTTTCCCTTTGGTGGTTATTTGTTGAAGCATGTCTCGCCATGTATGTCTCGCATTGTAAAGAGGATTGTTGTTAATCAATAATACTCTTGTGCTGCATGTGTTGCTGGTTGATTGACTTCAGTTGAGATAACCCCTGCTCACTCCAGGTTCCAGGGAATTTTTTCGCGTGATCAAGGTGTGATTTTGATAGTGTTGAGAATATTAATTTGTCATCAGGCTATCTTGTTGACCACCTGGAGAATGTTCAATATGGTATCAGAGACAGGTTGTTGAATTTTAACAAGGTATCAGAGCTGGACTGAAGTGGATAAGCATTGATCAACTGAAGTGGTTGTTACTCTTTGAAGAAGGAACCAGTTGTAGAACCATGGCAGTGGAAGATGCAAGTTGTCTTGGAATTGATCTCCTTATAGAGACGAACTTTGATAGGTGGAAGTCCTGTATGGAAAGCTTTCTTCTTGGCGAGTACCTTTGGGAGGTTGTATGCGGAGCAAAAAGACAAGAGGCTACTGCTGGCATTGCTGAGGAGATAAGATCTTGGAAGGAGACAAATGCGAAAGAGGAGTCTATTCTCAAGCAGGTGATCTCATCGGAGCTCTTGGACCACATCAGTGGATGTTGGTCAGCTGCGGAGGTTTGGACAAGCTGCAGAGGATGGTCCTTCTACTTCATATCAGCAAGAGAGGAGTGTTTCTCCTAGGCGTGATAGGAAGAGGAAGGAAGGACCAAGGTGCTATAGATGCAAGCAGCATGGTCACCTCAGGAAGGAGTGCAAGGTTGTCTTGCTCTGGGCGAACGTAGGTCATGTTGGAGGTAAGGAGAAGAACTTTGTTGGGTCTTCAACAAGTTCAGAGTCTGATCGGATGAAGGCTAGTGATAGTGCAGCTATCTGGCATGAAAGACTGGGGCATGTAGGGATGGACAAGCTGAAAGCAATGGCAGAAAGAAGACTCGTGAGAGGCTTGCCTAGATTGTCTTACTATGGCGATGGTCAGGGATGTGCGGGATGTCAGCAAGTGAAGCTTATCGCTTTATGGTTTATAAGGCACAATCTAGATGTAAAGCACCTTTGGAGGTTGTCCATTGTGCTCTGGTTGGACCGACTGTCACCGTCAGTCTTGGAGGAAGCAGGTTCATGTTGATATTGGTTGATGACTATTCAAGGTATACTTGAGTATATTTCATGAAGAAGAAGTCGAACATGATGCGCTTGTTTGTGGAGTTCAAGAAGCTTGTGGAAGGCCAGCTTGGCCTGCGGATCAAGAAGATGAGGACAAGCATCGGTGGTGAGTTTGGCTCAACCGAGTTCTCAAACTTTTGCAGAAAGCAAGGGATTCGGAAGGAGATTTCTTGTGGACATACTTCACAGTAAGGCGGTATTGCAGCTCAGATGATCCATTGGTTGACGGAGACCTGCAAGTGTTGGCTTCAGAGTAAAGGCGTTCCTACGACCCTTTGGGCAGAAGGAATGGCTTGTGCTGCTCATGTCATCAATCAGATGCCTCTTAATCCGATCAATGTGAAGACTCCTTATGAGCAGATGTTTGGAGTAAATCCCAGTGTAAAGCACCTACGGGTGTTTGGATCTACCTGCTACGTACACACTCTGGTTACTCTCAAGACGAAGCTAGTCTTTGTTGGGTATGATGAGCAGAGAAGAAGATGGAGGTGTATGGATCCTGCGACGAAGAGACTCATCATGTCGAGAGACGTTGTCTTCGATGAGTTGACGCCGTATTGGGATAGCTCTTATGTGGAGCTAGAGATGATTAGGTCAGATGGTGGGCTGAAGGAGGTTGCAGCTAAGGTTTAGGTGGAGCTGTCTGAGTCACCAGGTGCTCCAGGTTGTTCTAGCTCCGGGGCAAAGGCGTCAGGGTCAGGAAGCAGGGGGAGCGATGCTCCAAGTACTTTTGGCTCAAAGGTGGAGGCTTCCGGTTCAGGAAGCAGGGGTAGCGATGTTCCAGTTAGTTCTTGTTCGAGAGCGGAGACTTCTGGTTCAGGTAGCAGGGGGAGCGTTACTCCAGGTGCTTCTGGTTCCAGTGAGGAGGCGACTTGTTCAGGAAGCAAGGGGAGCATGGTTTCGGTTTTTCCCGAGAATGGAGCTGGTTCAGGAGAAGCGAAGGTGGTTAGCCATGATCAGATTCTTCGGAGATCGAAGAGGATCAGTAAGCCAACAGCTCGATATAGTGAAGGGAACATGACGGGCTTGGTCCCATGTTTCCTTGCTAGCCCTCAGGTCAAGTGAGGACCTTCTGGCTGTGATGACCCCACTAAAATCAAGGAGGTGGTTGACACCAAGGCTGAAGAGGTGACTACTCTCAGTGGTAACTAGGCTTGGGCTCTTACGCCCAAGGTTGTTGGTGATACTCCTTTGATGTATGAGTGGAGGTTGAAGCTGATGAAGAAGGCAGAGGGAAGCATGGCTTCTTTTGGGAGATGCTGGAGGGATCCCTCATGATCCATGATATACGGGACGAGTACTATGTCTTGGACATCTCTTCGTAGATGCTATCGGAGGGACCAGGTGCAAGGTTACAGGAGCTGCTGGAGTTATCCACCACTTCTCACTTCAAGGGGTAGTGTTGAAATTTGTGAAGTGAAAGTGGGTGAATGGAGCACTTGGATCTATCCGCATGGATGTCGGCAGGGATGTTGCAGACTTTTATTCTGTAGCGTCCTAGGCGGTCTGTTCGTGCGGACTACGCGGACAGTAGTGGCGGTTAGCCAGGCCGGCTTGTGCTCAGCAGGAAGTTGGATCTCAGGAAGTAACCGGGTGGATAGAAGCTCTATCCGTGGAGTCCGGCAAGAAGTGGACTGAATAACTGGAGCTCGACAGGCTGGCTTGGCGAATGCCTTGGTCTTACTCTGGTGCAGCGACAAGTGGAAGCTGCGGAGACCGCCAGTCAGTGCGGACTAATACTGGAGCTCGCCGGGAGAGGCGGACTGAATCTAGTGTCCGCCAGTAAGTGCGGACTGGCCCTTGTAGCCAATGGTGTGTACTTGGTTGGTTCTAAACCAAGTCCATGTTTAGCTCAGTCCAGGGAGATCGCGCAGTGAAGCGCGGACTGCTTCTCAGTCCGCTAAGCTCGGCAGAAGTGCTGCGTGCCTTGGTTGCGAGTTTGGGAGAAGAGGACTGGAGATAGTGTCCGCAACTGCTTGCGGACTGGAGCTGGAGTCCGCTAAGTTCAGTAAGTGTCTTGGTGACAAGGCTATGGACTCAGGGTATGCAGACTGGAGTGTTTGCAGGCATATGCAGACTAGAGTTGTCCGTAGTATTGGAGGACTGGAGCTGTGTGTCCGCTGACTCCGGCAGGTGCCTTGGTGGCGAAGCCGTGGGCTCGGGATGAGCGGACTGAAGCTGTGTGTCCGCTGAGTCCGGCATGTGCCTTGGTGGCGAGGCTGTTGGCTCGGGATAAGCGGGATGGAGCTGTGTCCGCGGATTGGCGGACAGTGTTGCTGCGGAGTCCTACTGTGGTGGTCCTGGTTTGGCCTTTGGCGACAAGGCGGACTGACGATTGTGTCCGGCCTTGGAGAAGCAAGGCGAGCTGGCTATCTTGCACAGGCGCGACGGACTGGATTGTATCCGCGTACTGCGGAGTCTTCTTGCTGCGGGATGAGGCAGTAATCATATAGGCTAGGGTGGTGACCACACTCATTATCGTGTCTATAAATAGGACTCATGTCACATCAGGAATAGTAACCTAACCTGAGAGAGCCGAAGTAAGTGAACAGTACTTGAGCCCGCATAGGTTGCTGCAGACTGCCTTTTGGTGTCCGCGCGGTTTGTTTGAGTTGACCAGGTTGTGCTGTGCATGTTGTGCGGATAGCGCTGGAAAGGCAGGACTTGACTCTGATTGCGGTCAGGGACAGTACGGACTCTGCGGTTAAGCAACAGACGGTAAACAGCAAGTCGCGGACAACGACCAGACGGTCTTCTCTTTGGCAACTTGGTTCGGGATTCAATAAGTCGCATGCTTCAGGCGGACTGTTTTATTCGGCATCGCAGCTTGTGCGGTCTGGCGGCTAGGCGATCTCGCAGTCAGGCGGCTTGCAGATCGGCGGCTAGAGCAAGCACTGGAATAAGGAGTAGTCTGTGCGGCTTGGGTTGCGGTCTGGCAACCTGGCGGACTGAGCGGACTCCACAGCAGTAGACCGACATCTTAGTGTTTGAGTCCGCGCGACTTGTTTCTCTTGTCTTGTTTTTTGTAGTCTCTGCTTTCCCTTTGGTGGTTGTTTGGTGAAGCATGTCTCGCAATGTATGCCTCGCCTTGTAAAGATGATTGTTGTTAATCAATAAGACTCTTGTGCTGCATGTGTTGCTGGTTGATTGACTTCAGTTGGGATAACCCCTGCTCACTCCAGGTTCCAGGGAATTTTTCCGCGTGATCAAGGTGTGATTTTGATAGTGCTGAGAATATTAATTTGACATCAGGCTATCTTGTTGACCACCTGGAGAATGTTCAACATGATATCAGAGACAGGTTGTTGAATTTTAACATTATTAAGATTTTATAGGCATATGTAAACCAAAACAATCAAAGAGAGAACATGAAGTACAGTAATCATTTTGGAGCATTATCGATCAATGTGAGTAATCATTAATTTGTGTGCATTTTACTACTACTACATGCATTATCTATTTATCTGTATAAATCTTGGATACAGTTATGTGTAAATTAAGTTCAGCTACTTGCAAATTAGATTAAGTGCAAAGCAAATTAAAAAATCATAAATACTTGTGAACCTGTAAAAGCCGATCTGCACCTATCTGTTTTGACAGTTTTTTTGAAAGAGCAATTTGCACGTAGTCAAAACCGATTTGCACATAAAATTGCTCTAAATCTTTTGGCTTGTTATTATTTTGGTAGGAATACGGAGATCAAAATCATCAAAGAGGGGGAACTTATGACAATAAAAGAGGAGATATATTTAGTTTTTAGTTTTTTTTTATTTTGGCGAAATCAAGTTATTAATTGATTTGTCATCTTCTGTGGTTACTTTTTCCTATTTTTATGTAATTCATTTTATCATATTAGTTTTTTTTAAGTAATGTTATTGTTCATTAATATATCAAATTATTCTCATTGATTTGTTATTACCAATAATGTGTTGCCTCAAACATATTTGTGTCTTTATCATAGCACTGTACTTTTAACAAAAAAAAAATACACAGCAAATATTATAGTGCGCTCAAAATGTTCGTTAACTTATTATGTTCAAGCACTGACTATATGTGTTAGGTTCTAGACCGGAGCAGAGAAAGAGGAATATGCCGTTACACGTTCGGAAGCGGCAGTTTGTCCCCTTCAGGAACATCTGACCGTTGATTTCATAAATGTATGTATGAGCCCTAGGATTTAACATTTACATATTAAATCTGTATTGTTCATGCGGATGTAACCGTTTGACCGGTGAAAATAAGTCATCTGTTAATTAAGATCTGAATCATGTAGTCGTAATCGTTTGACCGATAAAATAAATCTTACCAAGCAGAACTTAAGTCTCATCAAACAGAGTCTAAATTTACATGCTATCTTTTTTTTATTGAAAAGTCACACCACAGGTTAGGAGTTACTAATTTAATTATAATTTATTATTTTTGATAATCTAAAATGTTTGTGAGGAATACGTTTGAGAGACTTAGGTTTCGTTCGGGGGGATTTATTTTCACCGGTCAAGCGGTTACGATTACATGAACAAGATCTTAAATGTGATCGTTTTCATGCGGTTGTAACCGATTGACCGATAAAAATAAATCTATCAAAAGAAGCCTTATTTTACTTTTCATTAGTAATGCGTGTCTGAGCTTGTTTCTTTTAAAAAGAATTTTTTATGCGTTGCCAGCGGACGCAGGCAGCCGGCCAGTTCATCAAAATTTCATTTTTTTTTTTTGGGCGTGTTGACTCTTCCCTTTTACACGGTTGAATATGATATTATTCTTGTGATTTTTTTTTAAAAAAAAGAGTGACAGATACGCTTCATACGGGGCGGATATATCGCTTTGGGGCGCGTTGCCTCGAGTACTTGCGAGTGCTTGTGAGTGCTTGAGGGTCTGTTTGGTTGGACTGTTGCTGATGTTAAGCTGCTGATGAACTGTTGCTGATTGAAAAAATGTTTTGATAAAAAACTATTTGGGTGAAACAAAGTTTACAAAATGGAGTTTTCGAAAAGTTGTTTGGATACAAAATGGAGTTTTTAGTAAAAAAAACTTTTTTAAAAAATTTAAATATAAAGAATACACCCCACCTACACATTTACATAAAATGTAGTCATCGAAACATTCACATTTACCAAACATTCACATTGCACGTTCTAAAAATTGAGATTCATTTACATATAAAGAATACACCCCACCTACACATTTACCAAACATCCAGATTTATTGATGCACATACTTTGACAAATTAATGTAGAATGAAGATGACAAACAATTATCTAAAAATCCAAGTAACTCAAGTAACGTTCAAAGAAATCTACAAAGTTCCACTGAAGTGGTTCAAGGAAAACCTCCATAAAGCTAATTCATCATCTTCGATCTTGCTCAACCCTCGACACGCAGAATCTCCATATATCTGGAGCAAAGATCTCTTATATATACCAACATATCCTAGCATTCAATTTTCAATGTTACAAATGCTATTCTGTCAATTCAATTAAAACAATGTATTTCAATCCTCAAATCCAGATTCAAGAAGCAGTCATCGAAGCAAAATTTTGATGAAACATAACAATAGAAATTGATGATCAACATCCTCTGCATTCCCATATATCGATTCAACAGCAAACCACAAATCAACGCAAGCCCAAATACAATGCAAGGTTGGATGAAAAGAGATGAAGATCGGGAGATAATTAATGGGGAATACCTCGTGGAATCGGTTGCTGGTCGCTGATGGAGAAACGGGGGAGAAACCCTGAAGCTTCCGGCTCCGAGGAGAGAGAAACGAGACCGACCGTGCTGGCACTTTCCAATTTCCACCCCAACCGTGCCCTCTTTGTCCGCTTAAATCGGCCATTTTCTCAATTGAGGAGAGGGGATGCTCATAATCATTTTCCATAAAAAAAATGAGATTTAAAGCTAGAAATAAATTGACGATTAATACCCGTCCCCGAAGAAGAAGGATGAGCGGGCGAAAGCGAGATCAAAGCCCCGAGCTCTCCTCTCTCCTCTCTCTCTCTCTCTCTCTCTCTTCTCTTCCCCGAGCTCTCTCTCTCATCACTCTTATCTCCTCTCGCGTAACGCCTCGATCGCTACTAGACAGCGATTCTCTAGCTTCAAAACCCTTTCTGAGTGAAGAAACACAGCTTATGCGGGAGATCAGGAAGAAGAAGCGGGAGATCGGGAAGAAGAAGCAGGAGCGGACGGGAAGAAGAGGCGCCGCTTTTGCGGTTGAACGCAAAAAAAAAAGTTGCGGCCTGGAATATGAACAAAATACCGGTCTATTAAAAACGCAGGATCTGAAAAAAGCAACACCAAACACAGCTTATGCTCTAAATGATGGTGCGTTTTCACCGCACCGCAGGTCATAAGCCCAACCCAACGCCACCTGAGAGTGCTCTGGAGTGCTTGCGAGAACTTAATTAATGCTTATATCATTATGTATGTTAAATTAATTTTAATAAATTATATTTATTTTTATATGCTTATTTACAACATTTCTTGAATAAATTGTTGACATGCATGCACGGGCGGACCCAACTTCGGACACACCCGGGCACGTGCCCGGGTATGATATTTCGTGGATTTCACCGGGGGATATTGCTGCTGCTTCCCATTTCCACGCTCCGTTCGAATCGCTGCAGAATCCGTCGTGCCCTAGTGTCCGCCGTGCCCGAGCGTCGGTTGCTGCTTCCCATTTCCACGCTCCGTCCAAAATCGCTGAATAATCCGCCGTGCCCTAGCGTCGGCTGCTGCTTCCCATTTCCACGCTCCGTCCGAAATCGCTGAAGAATCCGCCGTGCGGCCCGTGCCCTAGCGTCCGCCACTCCGTCCGCCACTAATCGCTACAGTGCGCTTCTTCTTCTTCTTCTTCTTCTGATAACCCCATTTCTCATTTCATTTCCCATTTCCCATTTCTGATAACCCCATTTCTCATGTTTACAGCAATCTTCCTCCTCCAAAAACCCTACATCGGTGGTCTTTCTCCTTCCTAAGCCCGCTATGGACATCTACTAACCCCAAAATCAGAAATTAAGGTATAATCCTAACCCTACCAACTATTTTAGTGGATTGCAATTTCATTTTGGGTGTTTGCATACTAAATTGATTAGTTTCATGTATTATTGTTTCTCATTGTCCTTCATTATTTTAGCCACTTTTGGTTGTCCTTCAATAAACATATGAAATGAGCTATAAATTATGCTTCTTTGAACCAAAAACAAAATTTATAAATACTGTCAGATTTTTACTGATTGTTTTTATTATTACTCATGTTATATACTTACTCATGCTATATACTAGTAATTATTAATGTATGTTCATTCACCATGTCCTTAAAGACCTTAATCATTATGCAGACACCTCTATCCACAAAAAATTCATGAAGAAGTATTTTTAATGCAGGAGCAAGCAAAACAAAGATTAATTGAGGCTTTTTTTGCTTTTTAAAAGGAACCATGTTAGATGGATCATCTATCACATTGTAACATATTTATTCTTGAAAACAAGGGATGAGAATAAATGTTTGAGATCAAGCAAGAATTAAGAGAGGAGAAACTTGGGTCGAGAGAGAGAAATTGGGATTGACTGACTTGGAAGACCTAGCAGATAAGTGGCTCAAGAGTCTGACAAGAGATAAGAAACTCCATTCCATATGCTCCCTCAATTACACCCTTAAGGCTTTATATAAAGCATTTGCAATGCTAACTACAAAGACTAGTCATTGTCTAATCTGGGCATAATAACTTTAAATATCTAATAAATACCTAATGGAATAAAAAACTGCAACATTCCCTGCACCTCAAAACACAACGTTCTAGTTGTTTATCGATCACTTCATGTATACGCTAAATGTTTCATGGTTAATTGGTTGAATGGTCATCAAAGTGGAAGCTACTTGCGTCGCACAATTATTCGGCTTGTATTTAGCGAAATCGAGAAGAAGACATGTGGAGAGCATTGGAGCATAAAGAATGCCACAACATGGAAGGCCTTAAAGAGGAGCTAGCCAAACCTCGCGCAGGAGCTCGCCGACCTCGCATGTAGGTGGTGCCCACTTTTGGGGAACAATTCACAAACCACAAGAGTCGCTCATTTGATGATTTGACGACCTAACCCGCCTTCCTTGACCTTGCATAACATTTGGTTAAGGAATTCTTAAACTCGCAGGGCTATGCGGTGGGGCCTCACACAACATTTCTCTTCCTAGTCTCTTACTTACGTGGTTACCTGCAAACTTATTATTGTTTCTCACGTACTTGTGCTCACACAATATTTATAATTCAACTACACTACTTAGAATTTATCAATCTATTGTGTCTTGATTCTTATGCATACTTGCAGAGCATATAAAACCTTAGGAATTTCCCTCGCGGGCCTGGTACGGTCGCGCTTGGCCGTAGGGGCATTACCCCGTGTACCCGTCAGGATTTGCCACCGTTTTGAATTCAGTGAAGGCTAAATTGTTATGGTCACACAATCAAATTAGATACTTTTTGTGTGTATTTCAAATGTTGTTTTCTACTTAGGTGTTCAATGGACAAGTTTCTTTCAAATGTGAGGTCAAATGAAATTTCTCAGGATTTTCAAGCATCGGATTCATGTGGTAAAAGGAATCGATTTGAACTTAACTTAGATGAGCTACCTGCTGATCCAGGATTGAGGCAACCTATAAGCTCATATGATGTAAATATACAAGATACGATAAGAAGAAAATACTTGAATAATGGTCCTTGTTAACCGATTTTAGCTAATTTTCCACAAAATGAAATTGGAAATAAGGCACGCCGTTTCAACAAAAGCTAGTTTAATGAGTTCAAGGATTGGCTGGAATATAGTATAAATAAAGATGCTGCATATTGTCTTTATTGTTACATTTTTCCACAAAGAGGTTGTGATCCAACATTTGTATGTCGTGGTTGGAGATATTGGAAAGATAGGACAATATTAGAGAAACATATTGGAAATCACATGAGTGCACATAATAACTCCAAGAAGATGTGCATAGCTTTAATGAATTAGAAGCAAGGTATTCAAGTTGCGTTTTGCAGGCAGGAAGAAACACAACATATTCAATATCGTGCTCGTTTGTGTGCGTCAATAGATTGCATGCGCTTTCTTTTGAAACAAGGGTTGTCTTTTCGCGGACATGATGAGTCTAAAGAATCCAGTAATCGAGGTAATTTTCTTGAACTTTTAGAATTCCTTGCATTACATAACAATGAGGTCAAGTCAGTGGTATTCGAAAATGCACCTATAAATTATCAATTAATATCTCCAAAAATCCAAAAGGAGATAGTTTCTTGCATTGCATCTGAGATAACAAAGACAATTGTTCAAGACGTTGGGGATAACTGCTTCAGTATTTTGGTCGACGAATCACGTGATGTGTCCACAAAAGAACAAATGGCTGTGGTTTTACGTTATGTTACTATCAAAGGTCTAATTATGGAGCGTCTTCTTGGTTTTGTTCATGTTATAGACACAACTGCCTTATCATTAAAGAAAGCTATTGATAATTTGTTTGCAAAACATTGCCTAAGTATTTCTAAATTGCGGGGTCAAGGTTATGATGGTGCTAGCAATATGAGGGGTGAGTTTAAAGTACTGAAAATGTTGATATTGCAGGAGAATAATTGTGCTTTCTACATTCATTATTTTGCTCATCAACTACAACTAATATTAGTAGCTGTTACAGAAGATCATGTTGAAGTTGTAGAGATTTTCACGCTTATTAACCTTGTGTTGAATGTTGTTGACGGATCTTGCAAACGACGTGATCGTATAAGAGCATTAGAAGTTAATCGGGTTGCTTTAGAGCTTGGTTGTGGAGAGTTGGAAAGTGGTCGAGGGGCAAATCAACCACTTGAATTGAAAAGTGCAGATGACACACGATGGAGTTCACATTATGACACAATATTAAATTTTATTCGGATGTTCTCATCTATTGTTGAGGCACTTGAAATTATCAAGGTTGATGGTGCAGATGAAAATCAGAGAGGAATGGTCAATACTTTAATTAAAAGTCTCTTGACTTTTAATTTTATTTTTCTCTTGCATTTAATGAAGAATATTTTATCCAAGTCACACGAGTTATCACAAGCTTTACAGAAAAAGGATCAAGACATTGTTAATGCAATGAAGTTTGTAAAATTTACAAAGCATTTACTGTTGAATTTCAGAAATGAAGATCTTGAATGGAACTCCTTCATGACTGAAGTATCAAAATTTTTGCACAAAACACCATATAGAGGTTCCTAATATGAATGAAAAATATATGCAAGCAGGAAGATCAAGACGTAATGAAAGAGAGATTACAAATTATCATCATTTCCGGGTTGAAATCTTCAATACAGTGCTCGATTGGACTTTGAACGAGTTAAATGATCGTTTTAATGAAGTGAACACTGAACTACTTTTATGTGTTTCTTGTCTGGACTCTAGTGATCGATTTGCCTTATTTGATAACCAAAAGTTAGTTCGTCTCGCAGAATTGTACTCATCTGATTTCTCACCAGTAGAATTGCAACTACTTGAAGGACAACTTGATATGTATATTATTGATATGCTCTTTACCAACCGACATGTTCTCTCATAATAAAGGAATTGATGGACTTTTAAAACTATTGGTGGAGTTGAAAAAACAAGATCACTATCAGTTGGTTTTCAGGCTTTTAAAGTTGGCATGTCTTCTACCCGTTGCAACTGCTACAGTTGAAAGAATGTTCTCTGCAATGAAGATTATAAAAAATCATTTACGAAACAGAATGAGAGATGAATGGATGAATGACTGCATGATCGTTTATACGGAGAAAGATGTTGCTGAGGGTATTACTAATGATACTATTATTACAAAATTTCAGAATATGTGTCCACGAAAAGTGGTATGTTGAACGGTATATCATGTGTTTTTTGATTATTAACTTTTTATTAATTGCAATATTAGTTTAAATTTATTTAAGTTTTGCATTTAATTATTTATTTTAAAATTGTGCCTGGATTAAGAAAAATTTCTAGTTCCGCCCCTGCATGCATGCCTAATAATAGCCTATCATAGGAAGTATAGGAGATCTATTAAAATCTTTTTTAATTTTATAAATTTTCATCATTATTTTCAATTTTAAAAGAGTATAATTACTGAAATGGATATTATATTTTAATTTTTTAAAATAAATTATAATATATGATTGGCATTTTTTTTATTTTCATCATTATTGACACTTTGTTGGGTTTTTCGGTTTGCAAAATAATTAACCTGAGCCGACCATTTGGTTCTTCTCCGCGTCGGAGGACCATCAATGACAATAATTGCCGTCGTAAAATTTCAATTGTCGTCCAATCATCATCCAAATTTTGGATAAACTTTTTTTTGCTAATTTCTTGATTCATGGTGGTTTGACAGGTTTGTCATTTTGCTCATCGAATCTTTGGCAATCTTAGTTGAACAATCTTTACAAGAAAGAAAAAATGAGACTATTCATACTGCCAAGCGCTCCCTTGCAGACTCTGCAATGGACGAAGAGAGGGAAGCACGACAAATTGGGTGGGTGGGGGAGTGTGGTTGATACTATATGACGGCGCATGGCCAGTTTAAGATGGCCTAATGTTAACGTAGAGGAGGGGAGCACATCGGCATGACGATTCTAGGGAAGCCCGTAGAGTATTGGGGCAAACGTAGGATAAGCAGGCATTGATTTAGCGAGCGAAACATGAATAATGAATATGGCTTACTTCAGTTCAAACGATACCCACTCTTCAGTCTTCACATTCATGCATTGAGCATGTGTCATTAATTTGACCCCCAATTTATTTTCTTCTCAATGCAGTCACTTGTTTCAGATAAATTTTTCCCAAAATTAGCATCATGCAGTCGATAATTTATCGTTTTAAATGTTGGGCATGGGTTTGATGTGCTCACGAATTCCGTTAATTAATGTCCATATGCATGATCTTATGATCAACTAAAAGAATATTTAATAGGAGAATAGATTTAAAGTTGAATATTTTATGTCTTTCACCCAAACAAGCAACTATAAAACAAAAGATTTTTCGAATCACATTAATTTATAAAGTTCAAGCACCGTTTTGTGGACTCTCTTTCGGTCAGTTTTTGGGGGAGAGATAGAGGGTCAGTTTGTGTCGGTGACAAAAGAAGTTGTGGGAATAGAGTTGTGAGAATAGAGCTATGAGAATGGAGCTGTGCACAATGGAGAAACATATTAGTAAAATAGCGGTGACAGAGCTGTTTATAATGGAGAAACAGTTTGTTAAAATATCGATGACAGAGCTGTTTAGAATGGATAAACAGTTTGGTAAAACAGCGGTGACGTTTCAGTTACATTTAATTATAACAATTATAATTATACTAATTAAAAAAGATTATAATTAATTATTTATAATAATAATAATTCATCTCTACCACTATAATAGAAGTATGGAAGGCTTGAATTTATAATTCATTAGAGTGATTTGAGCCGTTAGATCTGAATCCATTTTACAGGAACCGTTTGATCAAACGAACTTCCTCTTCTCACTTTTTCCTAGGGGTCCTAAACCTACTAAAGGAGTCCTAAAGTTATGTACAAATATTTCAAAAAATATTTACCACGCACGCACCCGCTAAAGGCAGCCCAAATAGTGACGGGCGATTCAAACGAAGCCCGCCAGCCCGCCCACGCATTACAGAACTTTTAAACTCAGCCTGAACAGCCCGCAAGAGAAGCGGCCCGCCAGATTTCAAACACTATCTACTGAAAATCATATTTAAACCAAAAAAAAACCCATACACAGCCGGTGTGGGACTAATATAGGCGGGTGAACAGTGGCGGGCACTGTTCACCCGCCTATTATATTTTAAAAGTTTATTTTATTTATTAGTTTTTAATTATATATTTTAACGTTTTAATTATTATTTTTAAAACTGGCGGGTGAACAGTGCTCACGACACTGTTCACCCGCCAGCATTTTAACGTTTTTTTTTTATTTTAATTAATTATTTAATTTTTTTTATTACTTATTATAAATATCAAATATATTTTTTTATTCATTTTAAAAAGGAGGTGGTTCGGTACTTTTGCGAAGCCCGCCGGGGGGCGGGCGAAGCCCGCCGGGGGGCGGGCGAAGCCCGCCGTCGCCGTCCGGGTACTGTGGCGCGTAGCCATCGGGCCGGAGGCCCGTGCCTACTTATTATAAATATCAAATTTATTTTTTTATTCATTTTAAAAAGGAGGTGATTCGGTACTTTTGCGAAGCCCGCCGGGGGGCGGGCGAAGCCCGCCGTCGCCGTCCGGGTACTGTGGCGCGTAGCCATCGGGCCGGAGGCCCGTGCCTGTCACTCGTAATCATAAATCATAATATGATTATCATAATATTATAATAATAATCGTAATATTATAATATTAATATAATAATAATATAATAATAATAATCAAAAAATACCATAGATCTACCATGGGTGGAGATCAGGTGGCGGTGGCTGTGCATCGCGTCGTCGGGGGGAGGCTTTTCGCCGGGGGGAGGGTTATCTCCGGCGGGAGGGGGCGACAGAGCTCTGGCTGGAGGGGGGTAGCGTAGCTCCGGCCGGAATCCATTACTGAAGATCGAAATAGCTCCGCCGGAATCCATGAATGGAGATCGAAATAGCTTCGCCAGAGCACCGCCCCTAGGTCAGAGCACCGTCGGAGTATCGCCCCTTCGCTAGAGCACCGCCAACGCAGCGCCGGCGCCTTCGCCATAGGTTGCGTTGGTAACGTGGCGTTGGAAAGAAGGTCTGAGGAGCTGCCGGAAATGAGCGTTGAGACTGACATTTCTCTCCTCCGATGCCGACGGAACGCCGAAACTAACTAGCAAAAAAAACCGTTCTGATGCCAACACAAAGGAGGAAAAACGCCTAAACAAACTGACCCAGAGAGAGATGAAGCGCGTTAGGAAATGGTCAGCTCCTTGTTATTGTCCTCTACATGTTATATTTTATTTGGGTGATCGTTATTCGTGCACAACACTCAAAAAATAGTTGATTGTTATTAACAAACTACAGTTTTGGCTAGTCATATCGCACTTTCTCTTAATTTTTCGCGTCTTTTAGAAATACATCTTGTACATGTATTTTTAGAAAAAGTGTTCAACGCGAAAGTTGTAGATCTCGACGAGATCTACAACTTTCGCGTTGAACACTTTTCCTAAAAATGTATGTACATGGCGTATTTCTAAAAGGCACGAAATCTGTGCGTATTTTCAAAGTACGCATTGTACATGCATTTTTAAGAAAAATGTTCAACACAAAAGTCGACGAGATCTACAACTTTTGTGTTGAACACTTTTCCTAAAACTGCATGTACAAAGAGTATTTCCAAAAGGCACGAAAAATTAACGTGGAAATTTAGAAAGGGTGAAAAATCACGTGACTGGTATGGTGCAGATCAAACTTCCACTATCTTGATGTTGTTGCATGACTTTACAGAGAATGTGAGGGCGACATGTCGTCTCTCGTTACAATTATTGAGAGAGAAGAATAGAAGAGACTCTGAGGGTGACAGTGTAAGACCCCTCCCTCCCCCTTATCAAGGAGGGCTACCGGGTTTTATGCCCAGAACCGCCGTCTTACGGTGGCACTAACGCACGGGTTAGTCGACACCGCAACATGCCGATCCTGCCAGCTAGTACGATCATTTAACCTGTAGGCCAATATGAGAAGAAGAAGTAAAGCAGTATATTAATCCACTAGTCCACAAGTCACATAGTACAATCATATATATGAAATGAAAAGTACATCAATATAGTCCACAGAAGAGTACAAAAAGAAGGAGTAATAAGGGCTTATGCCCAATACATCAAATCCACTCTCTCTCTCAAAATAAAAGCGGAAGCTACACTAGTACATCAGAACTCGTCCCACCTGAGGACGCACAGTTGTGGTAGTAGCCTGCTGAAGAGGTATCTGCTCCTCAAGTCCTGCCTCCTCGACGTGCTGGTGCTCCATCTCCACGAGCTCCTAAAAATAGTATGGTCACCGACCATTAGTCAAAAGACTAAGTCGTTTCCTCCGCACCTCGCCCCGCAGCTCCTAGGCACCGAGCGGGAGGACGAAGCGAAGGACAACAAGGGGTAGCAAAGATGGAAGCAGGTGACAGAAACTAACTAGCAGTTGTAATAAGTTTTATTGTTCTATTCTAGCAGTTCTAAATATGGTACAAGTAAGTAAGAGCAGTGCAGTAAAGGAAATAAAAGAACAGCAGTAAGAGCAAGTAAAGAAACTATTCTACCACTATACTACCATCACCAAAGTACCCTAACTTATATAAATGCCCATACAAATATATAAGTTAGGGTTTCCAGGAAATTTAACTTATCATATAAAAGAGCCCATACTAATTTATATGATAAGGATCTATGAAGCGTATGACCTAATATGAATGAATGTTATGATGCAATTTTATGCACAGACAAGTGCAACTCACACACAACGACTCTGTAATCATAGACCTTTAGTTCCCACTTTTTGAGAGCTAGCATCACTCTCGGGTACCACCGCTGTGGCTACGGCAGTAGCGGAGCGGGCGTCTCCACTTCTAGGCCGGTATGCACACTACCAAGCCTTAGACCCCTCTCATACGGCTCTGTACACGTCCAAGGTGCACTCTAGAGTCTCGCGTACGTACTTTGCTGACAACCCGTCAGTCTTGTTGGGTCGGATGTGCGTTATCGGGTGTTGACCTCCAGACCGCAGTGTAAAATAACCCATTGGCCCCTCTAACCCTCATAACCGCCTGATGCACCGTACTGCCATCGGTGTGACGAACGGCCAGTACCGCATGCCCCGCCACTATATTTATGCACATGCAAGTATTTCATTCCGAGCCTTCTACTCGCAGGACCAAACCCGTCCTGAAACCCTCAAACCCAATCTGGGTGAGAACGCACAATAATGCCTTTATACCAATTCCCTCAAACCCTACACGAGTGAGCTGTTGGGTTTCTCTATGAGGATAGCACAACAGTTGTGCACGCAGCGAAAGAATAAAATATCAAGAAAACCCAAAAGAAATGGGATTGGGCCATGATAGTTGAATCAAGAAGTTAGCAAACAACTAAGCAAAAATTACCTCGGTGGCGTTGAGTCACAACTCAACGGAGATGCTCCAAGCTTTATCCTCTTGCTGGTGGTGAGTTCTACGTGGAATAATATCCACGTCTCTGTAGAAATCCACACGAGCAGGAGAACACTGATCTTTCCGTCGCACGGATAATCGGGAAGGACAAAGACCGCACCTTGCTTCTCCACGGACTGCTAGGTCCGCGCTAGGAAGAGCAACACCAGCGACGATCGCCGGAAAGGAGGAGGTCGACGGAGCGATAACGGCGGCGGAACCCTTCCGTCGGTGGGATTCGGGATCGGCGGAGCGAACGAACGGCGGAACACTTCCGTCGCGGGATTCAGTTCGATCAACTGCCAGAGCGATGATACCCAAAACCCTAAGTGTCCCTTTTATACCAAAGGCATAAATAGACTTAGAAATGTCGCTATCCGCAGACCACCCAGAAAATTAGGGTTCCAGAATCGGAGAGTATCAGTCGGCGAGAATCATCGAGATTCGGCGAGAATCGGTTAGCAGAATCGGTGAGAATAAGTCGGCAGAATCGACGAGAATCAGTCGGCGAGTATCACCTTGGATCGGCGAGAATCAGAGTACAATACTCGACGATTCTCGCTGAACGTGGGGTGGACCATACTCGTCGACCGTCGACCCGCGGTCGATGATACACGACGATTCTCGTCGATCGTCGAGCCGCA
This sequence comes from Platanthera guangdongensis, assembly GCA_039583875.1. NCBI lineage: Eukaryota > Viridiplantae > Streptophyta > Magnoliopsida > Asparagales > Orchidaceae > Platanthera > Platanthera guangdongensis. Next base: position 65,226,441 of record CM077151.1, read on the forward strand.
GTCGACGACTCTCGACGATTCTCGTCGATCGTCGAGCTGTGGTCGACGACTCTCGACGACTCTCGTCGATCGTCGAACTTGGGTTGACTACATTCGTCGATCCGCGGTCGATGACTCTTGCCAATCCTTCAAGGCAACATTTACCCAACCCGACGATCCTTTAAGGCAACACTTTGCCCATAACCCCATTCAGGTCGGTGATTGGTAACCTTTACCAACACAGTCAATCATCCAACTTCTCCACATCTCTTATGTGCGACCCTGTAGGCTCATATCGCGTTGGCAGTGAGATTACATGTTTGATCACTTCTAGATCACCATGGTAACTCCAACATGAGCATATATCATGAATCTCTCCAACCCTACACGGGTGAGAAGGTACAACAAATGTCTTAACCTATTAGACTACTCTTGTCTACGAGTTATTATACTTAGTTATTTAAGGTTAATCCCAGGACTGCCCAGGGTATACCCGGTGAAGGGCTCTCGGGGGCACTAGGAACTATGATGGGATTACGCCCAAAGTTCCCTTTCGCAAGGATATTTACTTTAGTCGATGACTACCCATATTTCACCCCAGCTCTCATTATTGCTCTGGAACAATCCTAGTGACTTAAGATATTATCGGGAAACCGACGGTCTTCCGTCAACCTCCACTCCAGTTGCTACCTAAAGACTTGCACTTTTACTCCCGTCACTAAGACAATACTACTCACCATAGATTATTCATAATGCACCCTTTATTTCTTCCGAAAACCAATCCTCTGGTAATCCCCTAAAGTATACCCTATTTATGCTATATGCAAATCATGTCCTATTATTACCCCAAAAATGGAATCTTCCAATCCTTAGGGCCTCTTGCCCTTAAATATTTATCCTAGGGTAGTATAGGCTAATGAAATTTTCCAACACTTTGAACTCCACACTTGAATGTCCAACATATAAAACAACTCCACATTGTATATATATATATATATATATATATATATATATATATATATATATATATATATATATATATATATATATATATAATAGGAATGTCTTACAACAACATGAAAGTTGGCCTTATGGCCTTACATGGCCTTCAAACAGTGGCCTAAACATTGGCGCGCAGGCCGGCCACATTAAAAGAAAACACAACATTCATCCAATTAGCCTTCGAGGGCTAGCAGCAGCAGCAGCAGGGACATTACCCTTTATGCGTCCCGCTTGGCTTCCAGCACCTGTACAGGGACAATCCACCCAACAGTGGCAAACAGAAGCAACGGTCAGCGTTCAGCTGACCAAATTATAACGACCATACCCCTTTTCTCGGGGCAACGGTAATCTTGCCTGCAGGCATATCATAACACAAGCATGACAATATATCTCATATTATATGCTTTCACGCACACATGACATCACAACCGTCAGCCATCCGGCCCAAGGTCCGTGCACTCAGGGCACATTCTTGGTGTACTGGCAAATCAGTCTCCCACCACCGTATCAGGGACACAACCCAACAGCAACTCTCTTGAGCATTTACTCCATGGCGTGCAACCGGAGTTTTAGTCTTAAAACATCAGGATGGCCCGTAGCCCCCCATTGTGTCATGACACGCAAGCATAAGACTATCGCTATGCGCTCCAACAGACCGCACCTTCTGGTCCACGTCGGACGAACATAACGCAGGTCAGATCCTCCACCCCCCATTGCTCAAATCGCCTTGCCTTCACCGAGTACGGCGTACTCGCGACTTAATCAAAGGCGCGGGTCGGTCTCACCAATCCTGTTCTTGGCATTCAAGCCTGGGAATTTCATTACACCCATTCATCTCACAACATTAGCGGGTCTTTTCTGGGCACACAAGTACTTCCTGTTACTCATTCACAGGTACGACACCGCCATATCACAAATGTCAGGGGTCTTTCCTGGGCACACCAGTACTTCTTGCTACTCTCTTCACAGGTACCACCTACGACATCAAGCATCACAAATGGCCTTTCCTTGTCACACCAGTACTTCCTGTTACTCATTCACAGGTACGACCCAATAGCACAAGCATAACATGGATATTTCCTGGACTACCACTCCAGTACTTCTGCTACTACCCTTCACAGGCATAACCCGTTTACTCCTTAAACTACACGTTTATCACAGAGTATTCTCCGATTCGTATGCAACATCACCAATCCAGACCAACCTGTACAGATGAGCTTCACACAACTTGCCTTTTCCGTACTCCAATTCCGGATCTGTATGCCAACAAAAGGGGATTCCATGAATCACCCAAAAGACTCCCAAAATCAGCCACGTCTTGGTGGGGGAATCACAAACATATGCCAAAAAGGAAGCCTTCACATGGCTAGGAAGAAAAGTCGTTACCTTTGAAGACCGCTTTGGTGCCATGAAGTTCCTAGCTGGCTCGGAAGAGCTTTTCCTCCGGAAAAGTGGCCTCGGATTTCCGCTTGACCCTCACAAGCTCCACCACCAAACATGCCCTCTTCTTCTTCTCCGTCTTCCTTTCCATTTCTTTCTCTAAACTTGTAGAAAGATGAAGGCAATAACAAAATGAGAATACGTTCTCTGTTTTCGGCCTTAAGAAAGCAGGAAAGAAGCTCAACCCTTGGATCCAAGCTGAGAAAAATGGACGGCTACAAAAAATCGAGAAAATCGATTTTCGCGTCCGACACGCCCTGTGACACGCCTGTGTCACAGGCCGTGTACTCAAAGCGGTGCTCAACCCGCCTTATCCCCCAAAACAGGTCACCGCCACGGGACACGCCCAAAGTCACGCCCGTGACACAGATCTGCACTCGACGATCTGTGTTCGACGATTAGGCAGCGATCGTCGAGCTCACCAGCGTTCGTCGAGCTCACCAGCGATCGTCGAGCCCGCCAGCGATCGTCAAACAGCGCGTTCGACGATTTCCGTTCGACGATTCCGCGCGTTCGACAATATCCGTTCGACGATCGAGCAGCGATCGTCGAATTGGCCCAGCGCTCGACGATTGGCCCAGCGTTGGACGATCTCCGTTCGACGATTCCGCAGTCGACGATTTCCGTTCGATGATTTGCCAGCCCACGACGCCTTTGCTAAATCGTCGAGCTCAATTCGTTGAACACAGCATTTCGTCGACCTGACGCCGAACCCGAGCGTGACACGCCCTCTGTCACGCCCGTGTTCCAGGGCGTGACCACCCAAACACTTTCCGTCGAACGACTTTCGTCGATCTCGACACGACTCCGCACTCGAGCAGGACATGCCCTGGGACACGCCCGTGTCCCAGGCCGTGTCACCCAAAATTTTGCCTGCTGCAAAATTGGGCTGTTACAAATCATACTTAACATGTGATTATGCATGTATGACATGCAAGAAAATGCATTAGTTAACTAAAATAGATATACATAATATCGAATGAATATCTAGGAGTAGACAACAGGTAACATGGATAAAAATTAGTTAAGATAATTTGCTTTGTTTGAGTATAACACCTGTACAACTTCTGGCAAAAAATAATGAAAAATGTTAATTCATAAAAGAGACCCTAAATAGATTGGGATTTAGTTATTAGTGTTGATGATAATGATTATAACACCTTAACATCAAATACCAAATCAATAAAAGAATTCTGTCATAATAATAATGGAAATAAAAGAAAGTAGAAATATAAAAAAAGGGGTCAAGGAAACCTGGGTGAGCAACTGTTTGGCAGTTGGTAGCAGAGTGGGAGACAAGTTTGACAATGAAGGAGGCTATCGGGGATTGGTCCTTCAGCACACTCGCCGATTCCAGGTATAACTTCACAAATAATTGCTTATTCCTCTCCACGATTAAAAACCTAATCATTGAAGAAATCTAAAAAGTCAGGTAAACATTTCACAAAGAGAAAAACCCAAGTTTATCTAAGGGAAATTAAGGTTAGAATAATGCTATTTATTCTAACAATTAAAAAACAGAATGACTGTAGCATTATGATTGAAGTGCAGGATACATGGAAAGGGAATCAGTCAATTCAGGCTTTGATTAAGTTGAAAGAAGTAAATTCTTAAGCTACGCCTAACTACCAGTGGAGTAACGACATTATCAAGAGGAAGGGGAAAATTGTGGTATTGCATAATCCTGACGTTTAACCGAACATGATCGAAAATGGTTGATTGTTCAGTGGCTTGAGAAATCGAAAAATGAATTTGATGAGTAGTAGTGAATGAAAAAATTCCCAAAATTTTAATGATTGAGAAAGACCTGGAAGAAGAAGATGAGCGGCTGGGGCTTTAGAGTGGCAGGGCTTTGAGCGACGGCGGCTTCTAGTGGTGGCTGACGGATGCAGGAGAGACTCGGGCGAGGGGCGAGGGGCGAGGGGCGAGGGGCGATGTTCTAGGGTTTCCCGTAAAAGGAGCGATAGCGGTGGGTGCAGTGAAGGAGGAGTGGCAGCGGCCAGGGCTTCGAGTGGTGGCTAGCCGTTGATGCAGGAGAAGCAAAGGGGATGCGCAGGAGTTGCGAAAAGTTTCTAAGCAGAAATGAAGGGTGGGATTTCTGCGTGCTTATTCATCTGTTTGGATGAGGCGGTGTTTTATTCGCGTATTGCTGGTGTGGGTTAGGGCAGAGGAAGTTATGGGATGATTCGGTGTTTGTGTGTTAGTGGAAGTTAAAGAGTTCATGGGATGGGTGTTCGTCTCAATGGGTGTTAGTGAGAATGTTCTGAAATAAAATTGATGGGCCGGGCGGACTGACAGTGTATTGATATATTGTCTTATCTAAACTAACATATTGATAAAAGTGCAAGATTAGTAAATGTGCCGTTTTTTTTAAAACACATTAATGTTGTAAGAAATTTTCTTAAGAGATTATACTGTCGGCGACAATGTGCATGTTTTGAGCACTCAACTTCATCCTCGTCTGCAAGCAGCTTCTTCGTCCACCTCCTCATCATCCTGCTCCCGTCAAATTCCATTTATATAACAACAAACTTTTGGTAGAAGCTAAGATCTCTCCTGGCAAACTCGTCATGGTTGACTAAAATCAGGTGTCAAAAGATTGGAGAAAGAAGTGGTCGATGCTTGATAAAAATCAAGATCTATAACTTTGGATTTTTGTTTTGTTCTATAAAAAAGATTATGGGGGTACAAATCTTAGAGTACAATTATAATTCTAGGATTTATAAATAGCCAAGAGCTACAAATAGCTAAATGTGATTTACGAATATCAACAACCATGAAATATTAAATAAGTGGAAAAAAATAATAAGTGAGGAAAATAAAGCCTATTATGTTTTTGTAAGTATAAATAATAAGTATAATTATGATGAAATATCATTTTTGGATCACTCAAAGTTGGTGGTGTGCAGAGAAAGGACTCATGCAGATGCACCCGACACGTCGATGTATCCTTCGTCCGCACATTGTTGGAGTTGTTCGGCCGTAACCTAAATTGTGACAGAGTTAAAGCTTTCTGCTTGCGAAAATGAAAGTCAAACTGTCTAATACTCATATATTTTTAATTATAGACTTGCTAAATTTCTTATAAATTAGGATAGATATATTTTATGTCGCTAAGTATTTTGGTTAAAAAGTAAATTATTTTGTAACAAAAATATTTTTTTATCATAAAATATGAGTTATGGTGAAAAAATTATGCGTCCCACTAAAACATGCATTTAGTGATGAAATATATTTTATCACAAAATCTCTATCAATGAATACGTACATTTAGTGACTGAACTTTAATTTTGTCACTATGACCATGTCTTTAGTGACTGAACATTAATTTTGTCACCAAAGACGTCTCTTTAGTGACCGACATTATTTTTGTCACTGAAGATGTATCTTTAATGACTGAAGTTATTTTTTTCACTAAAATCACGTATTTAGTGATGAAATTATTCTGTCACTAAAATTTGGTCGGTAAATCCATGTTTTCTTGTAGTGCTGCATAACGATTATTGTGCTACGAGCACATTGTTTATTATAGTTTATAATACATTTTTAGGGGATTTACTGTGCCCCACCCATCATATTATTTGGTTGATTATGTCGGCGTGGTTACGTGATGATCAGACGGTGGAGATTAGGTGGTGGCCAAGGGACCAGTCAGAGGTGAGCCGACCGACAGCAGTGAAGGGGTCGACCGGAGATGAGGGCCCGACCGACCAGCGTACGAAGCACGGAGCCATGAGCTTGTAATGCCTCCGCCCGTCACATGAAATATAATAGAGGGTGCGACCGAGGCCCCATACCATATTTCACAAACAGGCGGCGGAGTTACAGGTTAATATCACAGACTACTTGCATCCTAACTCAGAGCATTCTAGCGGAAGCTTTAGGGTTACTTGAACTCAAACTCATTTGAATGTCCACAATGTATAAATCACCATTTATTTATAACACGGGAATGTCAAGCACAAATACACAAAGGTGATGGCCTTAAGGCCTTACAACTACATTTTACCAGTGTGGATTACAAACATCGGCACGCAGGCCGGCCACACATGAAAGTAGTAAAATTCTTCATTCGGCCTTCGAGGGCCAGCATAGCAGCAGTAAGGGCTTCAGCCCGCTATTTCCCGCTCGGCACACCAGCACCTGCACAATGATAATCCATCGCAATGGTGACAAACAAGGCAACGGTCAGCAGTCAGCTGACCAATTTATAACGACCCTACCCCTTTCCCGGGGCAGTGATATTCCTTCTCTGTAGGCATAACATTAACACAAGCAGATATATCACAAGAACGTGCACTCACATACAGTTCAATATATCACAAATGAATGCCCTACGACCAAACGTTCCGTGCACTCAGGGCACATTTTCGGTGTGCTGAGATTCAATCCCCACCACCGTTCTCCAGGACGGATCACACATGTGCATTCTCTTTCGGCGTGCTGAGATTCAAGCCCCACCTATTTGAGCATTATAATCTTTACGACCCCCAGTTTGAGACTTTAGTCTTGATGGCGTACAGCTTAAGACTCTTATTATGCATTTCTAACGACCACTAATAACTTAGGCATTCAGGTTAGAAAACCATAACACGGATACAGTCTGGCCTTTGCTCGTTGCTCAAATCGTCAAATCTAAGTCTAGTCTGACGTGGGTCGGTTTCCCCTTGTCCATTTGGCTCACTGGCCTTTAGGAGCTCGTAGCTCACAAAGTAGCCTCACAGTCTCCTAGAGACAGGCTTTCACAATAACATGTTATCTGGGAGCTATCACCAACGATAACCACTATCGCATGACATTAGCGACAGAACACACTTTTTGTACCCAACCCCAACCATAACTGGACCAACTATCCATAAAACCCTGTAGCCACCTACAGTGTTAGAATACTGGCCTTTCATACCACAAATAGCTCACCAAGAGATATCGCCATCGGGGACACTCACTGTGTAACGTCCCTAGCCGATACAGCGTGACGACATCACGGCTCCGCTCTAGGCGACGCTACCGTGGTGCAGCCCAAGCACCCAACCCCTCTCCAGCCCACTAGCGGGTTGTTGGTGGCCACAGCCTCCCTTTGATGAGCGAACTCGACAGTTAAGTTGTGTCGTACGGGGACTTCCCAGGAGGTCACCCATCCCAGTACTACTCTCGCCCAAGCACGCTTAACTATGAAGTTCCTTCACTTCTCATCACCGATTGAGCTGCAGCTCAATTGGTGATGAGAAGTGAAGGAACTTCATAGTTAAGCGTGCTTGGGCGAGAGTAGTACTGGGATGGGTGACCTCTAGGGAAGACCCCGTACGACACAACTTAACTGTAGAGTTCGCTCATCAAAGGAAGGCTGTGGCCACCAACAACCCGCCAGTGGGCTGGAGAGGGGTTGGGGTGCTTGGGCTGCAGCCCGGTAGCGTCGCCTCGAGCGGAGCCGTGACGTCGTCACGTTGTATCGGCTAGGGACATTACAATAAAAGTTCACTTTTTATTGTAACACCTCTCCACTACACCCGAGTGGTCTATTAACGAGCATGTTACCGGTCTGCAGCCCAAGCACCCCAACCCCTCTCCCTCCACGTGCGGGTTATTGGTGGCCACATCCTCCCTTTGATGAGGTAAACTCGATAGTCAAGCCCGAACTACGGGGACTTCCCAAGAGGTCACCCATCCTAGAATTTCTCCAGCCCGAGCACACTTAACTATGAAGTTCTTTCAACTCTCATCACCAATTGAGCCGCCTAGAGCGGAGCCGTGACGTTGTCATGTTGTATCGGCTAGGGGCGTTACACACAGTCGGCCGGCGATATCAACAATACTCCAAAACCGTGATTTCTCCTGAGTATTTTCCTGAAATTCAACTCCAACACTTCTTGTTACTCCCTTTCACAGGCACAACCAACAGACCACGTACAATACTCGTGTATACGCGGAGTCTTCTCCGGTTTGCAAAATGAAACATCACCAATCCCGACCAACCTGTCTAGATGGGCTTCACATATCATGTCTATTCTATACTACACACTTCCGGATCTATATGCAAGTCACTAGGGATTTGATAAATCGACCCAAAGGAAATCCCTCGATTCTCCACCTTTTGGTGGGGGATTCCATGCATATGCCAAAAGAAAGGACTTCACTTGTCCAAGAAGGAAGATCGTTACCCTTGTAGTTCTCTTCGAAGCCATGGCGAAGATGTTCTATAAGGATGGAAATGAACGCCTGACTTTCCTCTTTGCGAATCTAGCCTCAGATCCTTCTTTCGACCACAAGATCTCCTTCAGCAAGCTATGCAAGCTTCAGCTCCATCCCTTCTTCTTCCTTAGTTATCTTTTATCCAAGGAGTAAAACGGAAGGAAGAGAGAGAGAGAGATGAAGAGAAGAATAGAATAACTTCTTAATCCACACACCTCTGCATATCAAACCTCGGCATAACCTCAGCCACATGATTAATCAATCAAAACGAAGCAAAGGCCAAGACTTGAGTTGACTGGTCAACTTTGGCGTTATCGCCTGGCGATATCGACTGTCAACACTCGGCGACATCGACTTAACTGCTTTGACTCGTGTCAACCACTGCTCACCGGCCTCCGTTCGGCCATTTGACAAGTGTTCATGTCATGTGGCACTATTTCCTGGCGATACCCACTATTGCCCGTGATATCAAGCCACTTAACGCTTTCAGGCATTGAGTGTGTCGAGTTCAGTCAACGCTTTCTGGCGCTCACTCAACGCATTCCCGCTATCGCCACCAGGCAATACCCACCATCGACCGACGATAGTGACAAAAGTTTTGCAATCAAATTTGGAGTGTTACATGGATGGAGGACCGCGCATTGCTGCGATAGCTGGCCAGGTGGTTGGTCGCTGGACTTTGCGGCTGTACGCGGAAGGCGCGTGGTCAGTCGGACACACGGTAGTGGAGGCGGTTGGCCGCAAGGCCAGCTACCGGGGCTCGAGGGCCATCCGCACATAGCACATGGTCGTTCTGTTGCATGACAGTAAATGGACGTGTGGCCAGCTACGGGTCCTTGCAGTTGCACGTGGAAGGTGCACAGGTGAGGGCCCCAACCATGCAGTGGCGGCGACAGCGGCGTCCGGCCGGGATGCCAGCCATAGTGCCGAGAGGCTAGAGGGCCAGACGAGGTTTAGTCGCACGCAGCGTGCGCACGACTGTTTGAGATGGTTTATTCATAGTATTAGTAAGGTTCACTTTGGTCAACCCCACTTACCCCCATGATCCCCACTAAATTAGTAGGAGGTGTGAAGAATTCCACTATTCATATCCCAAAATTCCTATAAATTTGAGGATGCCCATATCATTTGCCACCCAAGTTTCCAGAGTTCGTAGCCGGAGTGAGAGGATGGTGGGAACTTTTGCTGATCGAGTTGTGTGTGTGAACGATCTACAACGGCCATGTCAGAGGTAAATGGAGAGATGGTGCCATTAATGGAGTTGCGTGGCAGTGAGGGGTTGTGCAAGGAGTGTTAACTTTTCTCAAGGTGGTCAGCAATATAGCCTAAAGCCAAATTAATATTCTCAGAATTATCCAGTTAACACCTTGATCATGCAGAAGCCCAAGAGCAAGCTTAACACCAAACACAAATGGAAGAACAAGCAGGTCTTATATTTATTTACACTTCTTTACAAGGCAAGGTATACATAGCGAGACATGATTTTGCTAGTATACAAGCTACAAATAGAAAGCACAACACAAGCCGGGCGGACAGCACTGGAGACCGCCGAGACTGCCCAGTCCGCCAAGGTCACCGAAGCCTCCCGAGCTGAAGCTTCTACACGCCGAATAAAGCACGGAGTCCGCCGAGACTACGAGGTCGCGCAGACACATAGTTATTCGCTGACTGCTGATGAACTGAAGAATAGGCCGCCTACCCGCCTGAGACCGGTGGACAGATTATTGAAACTTGGAAAAGCTAAAGCAGAGAACCACTGACAAGCCGCAGAAGCGACCAGCTGAGACCGCAGAGACCGCACACTTCAATGCCACACTTCTGGCTCCCTGAAGCTAGTCGCGAGACCTGCACACAACAAACCGTCTGCTTTACTCAACCCGCACGGACAGAAAAATGCAGACCGCAACACTTGACCAAGCCCAACTTACTGTTCACTCAGTTACTGTAGACGTGTCGGGGGGGGGGGGGGGGGGTCTATTTATAGGCGAGGTGAGGAGTGTGGTCACCACCCTAGTGAATAGAGTCACTACCGCAGCTCGGGCACTGGAAAAACACCCGTCCGCTGAGTCCGCAAGGACTTAGCCGGATTCCAAGAAAAACGCCAGGAGCAAGACACAGATGTTCACAACTAGGCGGACTTGCACCTGTCCGCCCACACTATGCGGACAGGTATAGTCCGCACAGTCCGCAAACATCCCCACATATGGACAACCACAACCCCTTCAGCAATAGTCCGTACACGAAAGAGGCAGTCCGCACAGTACAAGACCAAAGCCTCCATCCGCCATAAGTCCACGACCAAAAGGCAGTTCGCCCGGTCAACAACGGAGTTGGCGGATACTGCAGACACACTGGACTTGTCACAGAATGTGACCAAGTCCAGTAAATCACCAAAGGCCTACCGCGAGCTCGGCGGATAAGGCCCAGTCCGCCAACACCTAAAGCAGATCGCCAACACTACACCAAAGTAAGGCAGAGTCCGCAAGCAATCCTCGCACAGATGCCCAAACGGCCAACTGTCGGAATCCGACACCAGTCCGCACAGTCCTCCACAACAGTTATCACCTGATGTACCACCAGAGCACGGCAAGGGCCACAACCAAACTCCAAGGCCAGTCCGCAACAGAGGACACCGCAGACTCGCCAGTCCGCAAAGCCTCCCACGGATTCAATCTCCAACCCTCCTGGCTACACAAGAGCTTGCAAAAACACAAGGTCGTTGATCAACAAGCACAGCCAACAGCCCGCAAACTGCAGTCCGCTCAGGTCGCTTCACAAGAAGCCCACCATACTTGGTCATAGACCAACCAGGCCGCACAGCAGACCGCTCAGGCCGCACACCAGGCCGCTCAGGCCACACCGGCTGCTCATCAGCCAAGCCACCAAGACAGCCAACACCCAGGCCGCAACCAGCAGTCCGCCCAGGCCGCAGACTCAGATCGCTCAGGCCGCACAGTCCGCCTGCCCTGCCCATCACCCACTTCCACTTCACAAAGTTCAACAAGGAGTGCACACGCTTGAGGGCCGGGCGAGCGCTTGCGCCTGCATGTTTGTGTGTGAGGCTTGGTCTTTCTTTTTTTCTTTATATATGGTAATGCCATGCGTTACATGCAAACTTGTTCTGCGTGCATGCACATTATTGAGTGTCGTGTAGTAGTGTTCTTAATGTTTTGTTTCAGAAATACTTTGGTGAATTTAATTTTCACATACCTAAGTGTGGCTCTTAGGGGAGGCCGATGCGGCTGAGCTCCTCACTCACCATTGAGCAGATCGACGTGTGGAGGAAACATTAGGGGATACCTGCGATACTAGAGGTGAAGATCCCACATATTGAGAAGCGTACACAGAACTCTCCCACGGAACGCATGACGATCTGTTAGTTGTGTCTGAAGTTTGGATTCCGCCTTCCACCTTCCGAAGAGGAGATCAAAATCTCCAAGTTCTTTAACGTGTCGGTCTCCCAGTATACTGCTGCTAGGATGATGAGGGTTATGGGCTTCATTGCCTTCTTCAGGTTACATGGTTCATAGTTCACATTGGACCTTTTGAAGGAGTAGTGCGAGGTGTGCACAGACGGAGGCGGATGATTCAAAGTATGCTGCAATAAGAGGTGGCTCTAGTTCATGGATAGTGTCGACCGTTGTCACAAAAATACCCTGTATAGGTGCATCAGGAATTTATGGGATCTGCCCAGGCTATGGTAGTCTCTTCCTGGGTGCTACCAACCTCTGATAGGACGCGAGCAGGAGTTTGCACCGGAATTGGAGTCCACCAATTTAGTTGCACTAGTGAAGTCCTACACTCATATTTCTTCCTTTGTCTAAGTGAAACATATGATGTTGTGCATGCTTTCTTTTGATACCGAGCGTTCTTGAAAGTATCTAGCGTCTACCTAAATCACCTAGAGGGGGTGAATAGGTGATGTTTGTGTCTTTTTGCGGAATAAAAATTTCTTTAAAAACTAAGCACACAAACACAGAGATTTATAGTGGTTCCCCGAGTTGGGTACATCCACTTTTTCTGCCTCGCCTATCTCCCACGAAGGGGCAGATTCGGCTACTTCACATTTCTCAGATTACAATGAATCTTACACCCTGGAGCCGCAACTCCTACACTCGGAGACGACGCTCCTACCACTCGGAGAACAACCTCTGTAAGACCTTTTTTTTCTTTTTAAACCCCAGGGTCTTATGCCCAGAACCGCCATTTTGCGGTGGCCCCGACTCTCGGGAAGGCAGCAACTACAAAACGTCGATTCTGTCGGCCTTTTCGATCAACAAGAGAGAGCAGTATAATATAGTTTCGGATAAAACTAAGTCCACATCACATGTATTAAATGTAAATGAAATCACATCGAGTCCAAAAAATAATATAGAGTACTGAAAGGTAACAAAATGGAAATATAAACGGGCTTAAGCCCGATACATCAGATCCTCGCTACGATCTCTCGCGGAAGCTATAAAAAGACTATCACACACAGAGCTGGTCACTGGTGCTTCGGTACTAGATTGGCCTACCTCCATGCGAACCGTACTCCACTGGTGCTGGTCCCTGTGCTGCTGGTCCCTGTCTCCCATCCGGAGCCCCTGTAATGTTGTGGTCCGAAAACCATTAGTCATAAAGACTAAGCCCTATCATCCCCTACCCCTCCACCCATGGCTCCTAGGCACCGAGCGGGGAGGAGGAAAGAGAAGCTACAAAGGTGGAGAGTACAAAGTGGCAGGTGACAGTGGAACTAGTCTAGAAGTTCTATAATAATATACAGTAAGGTAAGCAAGTAGAGTAAGCAAGTAGAGTAAGTAAGTAGAGTAAGCAGCATATGTAAAAAAGATAAGGTAGGAAGTAAGTAACCTTAACTTATATGAATGCCCATACAAACATATAAGTTAAGGGGTCTTCTGCAAGCCTCCCATCGTATAAAAAGTCTCATACTAATTTATACGTTGGGGTGTCGGTTGTATGCAAGTATGAGTATAGTGATATGTTATGCCATGATTCATGCAAGTGCAACCCACGCACACGACTCTATGCCCACAGACCTTTAGTTCCCCCTATTTGGGCAGCTAGCTTCACTCCCAGGAACCTCCATAGTGGCCAACGGAGACAGTGGGTCGGTCCCCCCACTCCTAGGCGGGTATCCACACTACCAGGCCTCGCCCTCCCGTACGCCACTAGAAGAACACAACCTAGAGTATCCGCATACTAATGCTGGCCATATCCACCAGACTTTCTTTGGCTAAGTGTCACACACCGCCGAGTCAACGTATCGACGTCTGTGTGAACGACCATCCGATACCGATGACCCACCACCTTATTTTATATCCAGAACCATTTGAGCCACTGGCTCCCCGGACTAATTGTCCGTGCATCTACCTTCCGAGCGAACCGTCCGAATGGTAATCAAAACAATCGAATCAACCTCCCGAGTTACCGGGGTGTGTGAATGTGCAACCCTAGTTATACTAGTTGCTCTTGTAATATATTATTCTTTCTGTTTGTGTTAGACTAGGACTGCCCAAGGTATTCCCCGTGAAGGGCTCTCGAAGGCACTATGAACTACGATGGGATTACGCCCAAAGCTCCTTTTCGCAAGGCACTTACTATTATTGGTTGCTATCATATTTCCCAAACCCTTACTTATTGTACTGGATCTAACCCTAGAGTATTTGACACTTCCTCCCCACGGGAAAGACGATCTTTCGTCGATCCTGAGCATCACCTAACACTAGCCAAACCAACACTCTACTCATCCTATATTCCAATGGTGAACTCATTTTTAATTATCCAAACCAGCAAACATCTAACCCAAACTCAAGTGCCCCGATTCATACACCAAAATAATTTTTGCAGTTTTACTAAGTGCAGACCAACCTAAGCTATATGCCGTGTAAAAGGAGAGGTACTTAAAATATTCACCTAGTAACCATATAATAATTAATGGAGGGCTGTCATGACCTTTTCAGCTTAAATCCAGAATTTCATAATTTTCCTAATTTATCTGGTAATTTATTTAATTATTCTAGTAATCCAAAAACCCCAAGTTTGAACATGATGTACCAACATCATACAAGTAATTGCTCCACAAAATTTATGATAAACATAATATGACTATTGAACATAAAATGCAAAGTGTCTCAACTTTTCAGCAAGATTTAAGCCCCTAATTAATTAATTTAATATAAATACAATAAATGGAATTAAATAGAAAAGTACCTTAAAATATTATCCAAAAATTACACAAACTTTACCATGGCTATAGTATGATCAAAACTCCTCACTGACTAAGTTTCATAACATTTTAAGCTAGTTTATCCATGATGTTAGCACAATCATCCTTAGGGGCAACTTAAATATTTAAACTGCAAGCATAAGTTAATTTCTTCCAAACACCCTACAATAATTTCCAGAGGCTCCTACTGAACCTAAGACTACTTTACCCAAGTTTCATCACTATTCAATGAGTTTTAGTAACCTATTCTATCTCAACAAAGTTTGTGCCCTAAACTAGGGTTGCGGTTTAGAGGGGTCTACCCATTCCCAAATCCCTTAAGAATTTAACCAGGGGGTTTTAGATACTCTAGTTCTCACTTTACCAAGTCTCAAGTCCATTCAAGGTCTTTTGACCCCTTGCCCTTCACAAGACACAAAAGCCCCTCCTTAGGGTTTGACCTTAGGTCCTAAGGCAAATCTACTCCAATCTACCCCATCTTCCATGAAAGGATGCTAAAAGTCATGCCAAGTCAGTGACCCCAATTTCAACCTCTGTTGTGGTGATTTGTCCACTCAAAAGCCAAAGTGCACTATTTGACCTAAATAGCCTTATTATGGCAAGGCTAGGGTTACATGATTTGGACCCAAACCATCTCCATATGAGATGAAATTTTAACTAGAGCCTTACGAAGATCCCATGGACCACTCACCAAAATTTGGGAGAGTTTTGAAGTAATTAGACCTTTTAAATAATTCCTATATTATTTATTAAATTTCTACTAAAACATTAGGAAAAGTTTTTCCAAAAATTCCCAAATTTGGATATTTTCTAGGCATAGGTAAGAATGACCTCCATCCAAAATTTCAAGTCATTTGGATGGCTAGATTGATGGCGGCACTCAAACTAGTTTCTGGTCTAACCTAGGTATAGCCCTCACCAAAATGGGTGCTGTGGTCACACCACGTACACAAATTGGTTCAAATTAATTTTAAATTAAAATAGACTTCAAGGGCTACAATATGCATGGTGGTTATTTTTTTCTGAAACAACACCTAAGTATTTTTAGTAGTTAATTCAAAACAGCCCAGTAAATAGGACAGAAAATTCAGAAATCAAAACTAAATAAAAGAAATGATGCAGCACTGATCTTAAAGCAAATCTGACGCATCCTGGTCATCTTCCTCCTCCAGCCAAGGGATGTGATCAGCCAGACCTGGAGCTTCTTCCAAGCCATTTTCCCGGCCACTCGGCCACCACCGCCACCACCTTTGTTGAGGTGGGGGGCTATCGCCGGGCGGCGGCCCGGCCGCCGGAGGGGTTGTTTCCGGCGAACCCGACCAAAATTTTTTTCATGGAAAACCAGGAAAAATGCTCACCCGATCTGGCTCATTGGTGCCCTATTCTCATCCCAAAAAATTCCTAAGATCTATCCATAGAAGAAGGAGTAGAGGAGGACCTTCAACCGTGCTTGCCGACGGGTTTGGTGGTGGTGCGCCATGGCCGGATTTTGGAGCTTCGGGTGTTCTACAATAGTACTACCAAATGGCTCGACTCCTTTAGGTAACGCGTGGAAAAGCTTGCCCTGGGACTGGGGATGCTTTTTAAAGAGTTAATTGGGGGGAGGGGGAGGGCCTAACTTGACCATTACTGGTATTGATGGTGAATTTCGGCCAAGGGGGGTGTGCACTGAATCCAGCCCATATGTGGCTGGCTAGGGCTGTTAATCTTCTCTAAATTAACCAGGAAAGGTGAATCTACCAAATGGAGGCGAGGAGATGAACTCTTGATGACCATTAATGGCCTTCTCTCTCCTCTTTCTCTCTTCCCTATTGGAGGAATTGAATTCAGCCACCTTTGGTGGCTGTCCATGGCTATTCAACTCCTCAAAACTGATGAGGGGGAATACATTCAGCCTTTGGAATCAATTGGAGAGGCCCTTGGTCTCCCTTGGCCATGAATGGCCTCCTTTTCTCACTTTCTCTCTCCTCCATTAAAGGGAAAATGGAGCTTTCTCTCTCCTACTCACCATGGCCGAATTTTGATGTCTCCTCCAGCCTATTGGCAGCACACTAACTCATATTAATAATAAGAATGAGGTTAGCCCAAGTGGGGGAAATGGGTTTGAGCTTGAGTTAGCCCATTTAGACTAATTTGACCTAACACTAGAATAGAGTTGACCTTGGTCAACATGACCATTTTGTTTGACCCCAATGGGTCCTTGGTGACCCATTGGACTCCCTTAAGGTCTAGGAAGACTTGAGTAGGGTTGGTTGGACACCTTGGAGGTCACTTGACTCTTAGTAAGGGCTCTTTGAGCACTTTGGGGCTAGAGTTGACTTGAGTCAACTTAGCCACTAGGGTTGGCCCCAATGAGTCCCTAATGACCGATTGACCTCCACTAAGATCTAGGAAGGGTTGGGTAGGGTTATCTTGTCACTTTGGAGGTCACCTACCCTTAGGAAGGGTACTTTGACCAAATTTGGGCTAGAGTTGCCTTTGGTCAACATAGACTCTAGAGTTGACCCCAATGGGTCCTTGGTGACCCATTGGCCTCACTTTAGGGTTAGGAGGGAATGGGTGGGGTCCACTTGGCTAGGGGAAGGTCAATTGACCCTAAGTAGGCTAGTTTGACCCATTTAGGCTTTGGTTTGACTTAAGTCAACTTAACCACTTTGACTACCTACAGTGGGTCCTTAGTGGCCCTATGGACTTCCTAAGGTGTTTGGGGTGTTGTGGTAGGGTCCTGGGATCAAGGTGTAGCCCTAGAGTCAGACCTTAGGTCTAAATGTTGAGGCTGAGCTATAGGCAGACCAAGGTGATTTTCACCTTGGCCTTGTTCACTTGGTCCTTTGAGCTTCTGGTGGTTTTGTCATGACCTAGTCATGACAAAACAAAATCCTAGGGATCTAGTTGTTTAAGAGATGTTACAAATCATAATATATATAAAAATAATTTCGTCCCCGAAATTAAGGTTGAGCCTACGGGGGTTTCTACAGAATAAATAAAACTTGTAACATCCCTAAGGTTTAAGGTATACCTGACTCGAAGAGCTCCGGGTACTTTTGCTGCATCAAGTCTTGTAGCTCCCATGTATGCTCCTCCTGCCCATGGTTTCTCCACAGAACCTTGACTAGCGGGACCTTCTTACGTCAGAAGACCCGCACTGCCGTGTCGTCGATCCTGATCGGCACCAAGCTGACTGATCGATCTGAGGCCACCGGACCGTCGACTGTGGAAATCAGGTGCTCAGGGCGTAGTAGAGCCCTCCGAAGTAAGGAGACGTGGAAGACTTCATGCAATCCCGCTGACTCCGGCGGTAGCTCCAGTCTATAAGCCAAGGGGCCGATCCGCTCCAGGATCCTGTAAGGCCCCATATATCTCGGACTGAGCTTCTTCTGGCCGCAAACCCGCGAGACCCCATTCATCGCCCGTATCTTCAAGAAGACTCGGTCTCCCACCTGGAACTCCACCTGACGATGCCTCGCATCGTAATATTTGGCCTGCCTGCTATGGCCTTCCAGCATCCTGTCCCGGATCAACCTAACATAAGCATCAGTATCCCCCACAAAATCCGAGTCGAGTGCCTGAGGATCTTCATCTTGAATCCATGATAGTGGGGTCCTGCACCTCCATCCATACAACGCCTCGTAAGGGGCCATGCCTATACTAGACTGATGGTTGTTGTTGTACGAAAACTCGATCAGCGGCAGCAATCTCTCCCAAGGCTCGCCGCGGTCCAAGATACATAGGCGCCGAAGATATTCCAAGGTACGGTTGGTGCGCTCCGTCTGTCCATCGGTCTAAGGATGAAAAGTCGTTCTAAATGTCAACCGAGAACCCAGACGGGCCTGAACTGTCCTCCACTCCTTGGACGTAAACCACCCATCCCGATCCGAAACGATTGTCCTGGGTACTCCATGATAGCGCACAAACTGCTCGATGAACCTCTGTACTAATACCCTGACCGGAGAGTCCTTCGCCACTGGAATAAATCTGGCCACCTTCATTAGCCTGTCCACTTTCACCCAGATCGAGTCATTCCCCGCACGAGATCGGGGTAGCCCATGTATGAAATCTATGGCTATAACCTCAAACTTCCACTCCGACACCGGAAGTGGCTGTAGTAAACCGGTCGGATTCCTGCACTCAGTCTTTACGAGTTGGCAAGCCTCACAATGCGTCACAAAGTGCGTGATGTCCTTCTTCATGCCTGGCCAGAACATCGTCCTCTTCAAATCTGCTGTCATCTTGGTGATTCCCGGGTGCACCGAGTATCTGCTGCAATGAGCCTCCGTCAAGATGTCCTCCCGAATCTGGCCTCCTGCCGGTATGTAGACCATGCCTCTGAAACATAAGAGCCCATCCCTCAAGGAGTAATCCCCTGTTGTGCCTTCCTCCAAGGCTCTGAATATCGGCTCAGCCCTCGCATCCAGCCTCTGCCCATCTCTGATGCGGTCCCGAATGTCATCGGTGGCAGTCATCGATGCCAGGTATTCTGTATATAACTCCGGATCATCCTCGGACACTAGTGATATCTGCATCTTCTTAAACGACTCGACCAACTCCAAAGTCATCAACTGCGGGCCTACTCCTGACGTACTCGCTCTCCGGCTCAGAGCGTCTGCCACCACGTTTTCTTTTCCGGGATGGTAATGCATGGTGTACTGGTAGTCTGACAGAAACTCCATGTAGCGTCTCTACTTGATGTTCAACTCCTTCTGTGTGTCTACATAATTCAAGTTCTTATGGTCTGAGAATATATCACAGCGGAACCCGTAGAGGTAGTGTCGCCAGATCTTTAGAGCAAATATAACTGCCCCCATATCCAAATCGTGCACTAGGTAGTTCTGCTCATGTTTCTTCAGCTGACGGGAGGCGTAGGCTATCACGTGCCCATTCTGCATCAAGACGACACCCATCCCCTGATAAGAAGCATCCGTGTACACCTGGAATCCTTCCTTCCCTGATGGAAGAGCAAGGATTGGGGTCGAGGTAAGCCGACCCTTCAGCTCAAGAAAGGCAGACTTGCACTGCAGCGTCCAAATAAAAGGAGACTGCTTCTTCATTAGGGATGTGAGAGGGAGGGCAATTTGAGAGAATACCTCCACGAACTTCCGGTAATAACCGGCAAGTCCTAAGAAACTCCGCACATTCGTGGCCTTCTTCAGTGGTGGCCAATCTCGCACTGCCTGGACCTTCGCCGGATCTACTGGCAAACCCGCTACACTAATAACATGGCCCAAAAGGCCACCTCCTTTAGCCAGAATTAGCAATTGCTGAACTTAGCGTACATCTTATGCTCTCGGAGCTTCTCCAATGTCAAAGACAGATGCCTCGAGTACTCCTCTTCAGTCCTTGAATAAATAAGGATGTCGTCAATGAATACAATGACGAAGACATCCAGATAATCTTTGAACACCCGGTTCATCAAGGCCATGAACGCGGAGGGTGCATTCATGAGCCCGAAGGGCATTACGGTAAACTCGTACAATCCATATCTGCTGCTGAAGGCCGTCTTCGGGATGTCCTCCTCCTGAATGCGTAGCTGGTAATACCCCGATCTCAGGTCCAGCTTTGAGAACCAATGAGCTCCCTCCAGCTGGTTTAATAACTCGTCTATCCTTGGCAAGGGGTATGTATTCCAGACTGTCAGCCTGTTCAAGGCCCGGTAATCGATACACAGCCGAAGCGTCCCATCCTTATTTTTGACGAATAACACCGAAGCTCCCCACGGTGAAGAGTTAGGCCGGACGAACCCGACTTCCACTAACTCTTGAAGCTGGCTTCGAAATTCCACCAACTCCTTCGGGGCCATTCGGTATGGAGCCCTGGATACCGGCTTAGCCCCCGGCATGAGCTGAATCTAAAAGTCCTTCTCCCGGTGCGGGGGTAGACCTAGTAGCTTCTCCGAAAATACATCGGCAAAGTCCAGCACCAGTGGAATATCTGATATAGAATCCTTGGCCACTACCATCTCAAAGAGAACTTGATAAACTTCGTCTCCCCTGTATGTGGGCCTTGACGACATGTACAGACGATAATAATACTAGGTGGGCTGGTGTAATACCTTAAATAACAATAGAGGAGTCCTCGTGCCTCACGATGATCCTCTTCGCCAAGCAGTCAATCTGGGCATGGTTCCAGTGTAACCACGTCATGCCCAGTATGAGATCATAGTCCGGCATCCTCAGGATTGTTGCTGGTGCCTCAAACGGCTTCCCGTCGATCTCTGCCTCCATTTTGCAATGAGAAGAGGTCATGAGCTCTGATCCATCGGGTATACGCACCCTCATCATCCTTCCTGTGAATTGCTCCACGCCTGCCAGCCCTTTCCCAAAATCCTCTGACACAAACGAGTGTGAAGCCCCGGTGTCGAAGAGTGTGTGAGCGGTTTTGCCGCTGATGAAAATCACGCCTGAGGTAATTAAGTGTCTTTGTGTTCTAGTTGTAGTTTTTCTTTTCTTAATTTCTAACTAGTTTGCGTCTGTGAGAACTAGTTATTATGAAAGAAAGAAATTGAATGTACTGGCATACCTGCTATAACCTGCTCCAGATTCCGGGGTTGAGCCAGATCTAGTGCGTACATTTGCTCCCTCTCTGGCCTGTGGCCCCTGCCCTGATATCCCCGTCCTCGGTCGTGCCCTCGGCCCCCAAACTGCCGAGGAGGTGGGGCACCCTGAAGTGCTGGTGGGGGCACTCACCTCATGGGATAATTTCTCTTGAGATGCCCCGGCTAATTGCAATGGAAGCACACCGACGCCTGCTCTGCTATCCTCCGTATCTCCAGCATCTGTAAGGGCTGGGGGGCCAAACCCCCTGATTCCTCTGCTCCGGTCCAATCTCCTGACGGGGTTGATCCCCGTTCCTTCTTGTTGAGAACCAAGGTCCAGCGGGATTGGGTGTGTGTGGGACCGCATATTTGAGCTTCCCCATCGCGTTCCAGGTCTGGGTGTTGACCCCAGTGGGCCCCCCGTGTGGCGGAATATCCCCGCCATCCCGTGGATGGATTAGTCCCACATTGCCTGCATCGGCTGGTCCTTGGTGTTTATGTACCCTCGTCCCCCCTTACCATCACCTCGGGATTTTGGGAAGATGTGTGGTGGCGGGTGGTTTTCAACATGGTATCAAAGCTATCCCGCTGCGGGGGTGTGTTGAGAACCAAGGTCCAGCGGGATTGGGTGTATGTGGGACCACATTTTTGGGCTTCCCCATCGCGTTCTAGGTCTGGGTGTTGACCCCGGTGGGCCCCCCGTGTGGCAGAATATCCCCGCCATCCCGTGGATGGATTAGTCCCACATTTCCTGCAGCGGGTGGTCCTTGGTGTTTATGTACCCTCGTCCCCCCTTACCATCACCTCGGGGTTTTGGGAAGATGTGTGGTGGCGGGTGGTTTTCAACACTTCTTTCCCCGATGACCTGGCCTCGAGGACGGTCTCTACGTCCTCCAATCACTGCATCGTCAGTCGGCCTCTTCTGGCTCTTGACAGTAAGCTGATCTGTCTCAATTTTCTTAGCCATTTCCAGAATCCTGGCCAAGCTTCCCTCAGAGACGAAGAGGAGGGCCTATCTCATGTCGTCGTACAACCCCTTGTAGAACCTCCTGGCATAGCCAGCGTTGTCCAACTGGTAAGAGTCCACATAATGGGATAAGTGAGTAAACTCCTGGTAATACTCCAGCACTGTCCTGTTGCCCTGCTTCAACCATAGGAACCTATCCTCTAGCTCGTCCCTTGCCGACTGAGGTACAAAATGTCCTAGAAGTGCTGCTCTGAAATATGGTGTCCAGCAATGAATTCCACCACCTCTTCCCGTGCGACTCCAAGAAGGAGACTACCAAAGCAACTGCCTCCTTAGTGGGGCATCAGATCCCCGCAAGAATCTCGTAAATGGTATCCAACCATTCCTCCGTACGAACTGCCGACTCCATCCCCTGGTAGGATGGAGGGGAAAGTGCCCGGAAGGCACTCATCCAGTTGGCCTCGGGATTTGGCTGTGGAGCCGGGGACTGCTGGGCCCTAAAGACCTCCAAGATGGTCGTCAAAGTTTGCCCCATCTCTGTCTGCTGAAACGAAACTGGAGCCGGCGGAGGTGGAACTATATTCGGAGCCTGAGGTGTCCCTGCTGTGGAGTAGGGTTCGTCGCAGGCTACAAGGAAAAATTCCAATAGTTAGATAGCGTGCCGATGGAATAAAAGGAGGAGAAAAATGGACTTTTACATGTGATTTCCCTTATGGGCCCACCACTACTTTCACTGCTAGTTTGTCCGCAAACTAAGCTCGCGCGGGGGTGGCCTAAGGTTATTGTGGACTACTTCTCTTTTCGATCAAGGTTTGCCTCTTATACCACTTGTAAGACCCCCTTTTTTCTTTTTAAATCCCGGGGTCTTATGCCCATAACCGCCGTTTTGCGGTGGCCCCGACTCTCGGGAAGGCCGCCACTACAAAACGCCGATTTTGCCGGTCTTTTCGATCAACAAGAGAGAGCAGTATAATATAGTTTCGGATAAAACTAAGTCCACATCACATGTATTAAATGTAAATGAAATCACATCGAGTACATAAAATAATATAGAGTACTGAAAGGTAACAAAATGGAAATATAAACGGGCTTAAGCCCGGTACATCAGATCCTCGCTACAATCTCTTGCGGAAGCTATAAAAAGACTATCACTCACGGAGCTGGTCACTGGTGCTCCGGTAATAGACTGGCCCGCCTCCATGCGCACCGTACTCCGCCGGTGCCGGTCCCTGTGCTGCTGGTCCCTGTCTCCCATCCGGAGCCCCTGTAATGTTGTGGTCCGAAAACCATTAGTCATAAAGACTAAGACCTATCATCCCCTACCCCTCCCCCCATGGCTCCTAGACACCGAGCGGGGAGGAGGAAAGGGAAGATACAAAGGTGGAGAGTACAAAGTGGCAGGTGACAGAGGAACTAGTCTAGCAGTTCTATAATAGTATGCAGTAAGGTAAGCAAGTAGAGTAAGCAACATATATAAAAAAGACAAGGTAGGAAGTAAGTAACCTTAAATTATATGAATGCCCATACAAACATATAAGTTAAGGGGTCTTCTGCAAAGTTCCCATCATATAAAAAGTCTCATACCAATTTATACGTTGGGGTGTCAGTTGTATGCAAGTATGAGTGTAGTGATATGCTATGCCATGATTCATGCAAGTGCAACCCACGCGCATGACTCTATGCACACAGACCTTTAGTTCCCCCTATTTGGGCAGCTAGCTTCACTCCCACGAACCTCCATAGTGGCAAACAGAGACAGTGGGTCGGGCCCCCCACTCCAAGGCGGGTATCCACATGACCAGACCTAGCCCTCCCGTACGCCCCTAGAAGAACACAACCTAGAGTATCCGCATACTAATGCTGGCCATATCCACCAGACTTTCTTTGGCTAAGTGTCCCACACCGCCGAGTCAACGTATCGACGTCGGTGTGAACGACCGTCCGATACCGATGACCCACCACCTTATTTTATATCCAGAACCTTTTGAGCCACTAGCTCCCCGGACTAATCGTCCGTGCATCTACCTTCCGAACGAACCATTCGGATGGCAATTAAAACAACCGAATCAACCTCCCGAGTTACCGGGGTGTGTGAATGTATAACCCTAGTTATACTAGTTGCTCTTGTAATATATTATTCTTACTGTTTATGTTAGCCCAGGACTGCCCAAGGTATTCCCCGTGAAGGGCTCTCGAAGGCACTAGGAACTACGATGAGATTACGCCCAAAGCTCCATTTCGCAAGGCACTTACTATTATTGGTTGCTATCATATTTCCCAAACCCTTATTTGTTATACTGGATCTAACCCTAGAGTATTTGATACTTCCTCCCCACGGGAAAGACGATCTTTCATCGATCCCGAGCATCACCTAACACTAGCCAAACCAACACTCTACTCATCCTATCTTCCAATGGTGAACTCATTTTTAATTATCCAAACCAGCAAACATCTAATGCCAACTCAAGTGCCCCGATTCATACTCCAAAATAATTTCTGCAGTTTTACTAAGTGCAGACCAACCTAAGCTATATGCCGTGTAAAAGGAGAGGTACTTAAAATATTCACCCAGTGACCATATAATAATTAATGGAGGGATGTAATGACCTTTTTTAGCCTAAATCCAGAATTTCATAATTTTCTTAATTTATCTGGTTATTTATTTAATTATTCTGGTAATGAAAAAACCCCAAGTTTGAACAAGATGTACCAACATCAGACAAGTAATTGCTCCACAAAATTTATGCTAAACATAATATGAGTATTGAACATAAAATACAAAGTTTCTCAACTTTTCAGCAAGATTTAAGCAACTAATTAATTAATTCAATATAAATAGAAAAAATGGAATTAAATAGAGAAGAACCTTAAAATATTATCCAAAAATTATACAAAATTTACAATGGCTATAGTATGATCATAAATCCTCACTGACTAAGTTTCATAACATTTTAAGCTAGTTTAACCATGATTTTAGCACAATCATTTTTAGGGACAACTTAAAGATTTAAACTGCAAGCATAAGTTAATATCTTCCAAACACCCTACAATAATTTACAGAGGCTCCTACTGACCCTAAGACTACTCTACCCAAGTTTCATCACTGTTTAATGAGTTTTATTAACCTAATCTATCGCTACAAAGTTTGTGCCCTAAACTAGGGTTAGGGTTTATAGGGGCCAACCCATTCCCAAATCCCTTAAGCATTTAACCAGGGGGTTTTAGATACTCTAGTTCTCACTCTACCAAGTCTCAAGTCCATTCAAGGTCTTTTGACCCCTTGCCCTTCACAAGACACAAAAGCCCCTCCTTAGGGTTTGGCCTTAGGTCCTAAGGCAAATTTACTCCAATCTACCCCATGTTCCATGGAAGGATGATAAAAGTCATGCCAAGTTAGAGGCCCCAATTTCAACCTTTGTTGAGGTGATTTGACCACTCAAAATCCAAAGTGCACTATTTGACCAAAATAGCCTTATTATGGCAAGGCTAGGGTTACATGATTTCGACACAAACCATCTCCATATGAGATGAACTTTTAATCAGAGCCTTATGAAGACCCCAAGGACCACTCACCAAAATTTGGGACGGTTTTGAAGTCATTAGACCTTTTAAATAATTCATACATTATTTATTAAATTTCTACTTAAACATTAGGAAATATTTTCCAAAAATTCCCAATTTTGGATATGTCTAGGCATAGGTAAGAATGACAACCATACAAAATTTCAAGTCATTTGGATGGCTAGATTGATGGGGGCACTCAAAATAGTTTTGGCTCTAACCTAGGTATAGCCCTCACCAAAATGGGTGCTGTGGTCACACCACGTACCCAAATTGGTTCAAATCAGTTTTAAATTACAATAGACTTCAAGGGCTACAATTTTCATGTTGGTCATTGTTTCTGCAACAAAACCTAAGTATTTATAATATTTAATTCAAAATAGCCTAGTAAACATGACAGAAAATTCAGAAATCAAAACTAAATAAAAGAAATGATGCAGCACTGATCTTAAAGCAAATCCGACGCATCATGGTCATCTTCCTCCTCCAGCCAAGGGATGTGATCAGCCCGACCTGGAGCTTCTTCCAAGACATTTTCCCGGCCACCCGGCCACCTCCCTGGCCGGCCACCACCGCCACCACCTTCGTTGAGGTGGGGGCTATCGCCGGGCGGCGGCACGGCCGCCGGAGCGGTGGTTTCCGGCGAACCCGACCCAAATATTTTTATGGAAAACCAGGAAAAATGCTCACCCGATCTGGCTCATTGGAGCCCGATTCTCATCCTAAAATATTCTTAAGATCTATTCATAGAAGGAGTAGAGGAGGACCTTCAACTATGATTGCCGACGGGTTTGGTGGTGGTGCTCCATGGCCGGATTTTGGAGCTTCGGGTGTTCTGCAACAGCACTACCAAATGGCTCGACTCCTTTAGGTAACGTGTGGAAAGGCTTGCCCTGGGACTAGGGAAGCTTTTTAAAGAGTTAATTGGGGGAGGGGGAGGGCCTAACTTGAATTCACCATTAATGTTCTTGAAGGTGAATTTCAGCCAATAGGGGTGTGCACTGAATCCATGTAACGCCCTAAAACTCAAAAGAGCGACGGGATACGTTTTTGGCCAGATTTGGAATTTTGCAGGGTGCATACGGCCTGGGACACAGGCGTGTCCCAGGGAGTGTCAGGATGGAGTCGACGATTTGGTCGAGAGGTTGACGATTTTGGAGTTGACGATCGTCGAGCAGAGAACACGGCCTGAGACACGGGCGTGTCTCAGGGCGTGTCGAGCCCGTGTCGACGATCGGCCTGGGGAGTCGACGAATTTCGCTCGACGAAGTGTCGAGACAAGGCACACGGCCTAGGACAAGGGCGTGTCCAAGGCCGTGTCAGCAAGTCGACGAACTTCGCTCGACGAAGTGTCGAGATAGTGAACACGGCCTGGATCCCAGGCGTGTTCGAGTAGACACGGGCTAGGACACGGGCATGTCCAATACCCGTGTGAGTCTCGGGTTGTTTTCGGGGCTATGTCGATGGGGGCACACGGCCGACCACACGGCCGTGTCAGTTGGAACACGGGCGTGTCAGGTCGAACACGGGCGTGTTGGATGCCCGTGTGTTGTTCCAGGCGCGTCGATTTTGACGGCGAATGAGGGACACGACCCTGGACACGGGCGTGTCGCAAGTCATGTTCGGCCTAGTTTTAGCATTTTAGATCGGGATCGTGGCCGTTCATTTCTTTAATTTGGGAACCAACGGCTGGGGGTTGTTTCTGATGGGATATACACGGGATTGGGCCTTTGAAACCCTCATTTCACTTGAGTGGTTTCCTTTCTAAAGTCTAGAGAAAGAGGAGAGCAAAGGAGGAAGAAGAAGCTAGATCCGGCCATTGGAGGAGCTTCAAAGCTCCAAATCGCGAGCCGACTTCGGATCTACGGAGGCAAAGAGAGTGCGGTGCTTTTCATCCGCTTACTTTTCCATGGCGCCGAGAAAGAACGCTAGGGTAACAATTCTCTACTTGAGCATGTGAAGCTCTTCTTCTTTGCATAAGAAGCCCGCTTTCGTGAGTTTGCGGTGAGTTGGAGGCATTCCTTTGGGTAGATATGTAAAATCCCCGTTGTTTAGAGTCTGTATTCGAGAACGGATATAGGCATGATGTGTGAAGCCTATCAGGACATGTTGGTCCGGATCGGTGATGTTGCATTGCATAAATGCCGGAGAAGACTCCGTGCGATTGTTTGTTTTTCGGGTTTTCTACGTGGTAGATTGCAACAGGGAGCCTTAGGGATTAACCCTAAGGTGCACCCGGAAAACTGGGCGGATGCGTGATCTTGCCAACTTGGAGGCCTGAGAGTCAACTTGAACATAACCGGGTTATGTGAAATGTGTGACGGAAACGGGATACAGGAGAAGTTTGACCTGCGCATATGGTTTAAATTACCGCTGCGATGTGAGCACGGGTTAGATGGAGCCGTACCCGTTCTTTATCATTCGGATTGGAGCCGTTGGCATAGATGAGGGTCTTCGGTGTTCTATGGTTTTAATTACCGTGACCCATGCCGGGAAGACATAATTGTTCATTGTTTGGCCGTCCAAAGGGATGGTGGTGAGCCGACGGACTTGACCGTGATCACCGAGAATGTGCCCTGAGTGCACGGGGTGTGTGGCCGTGAGTGCCTACGCCTGTGATGTTTTGACAATACTATATTGCTTGGTTATACTAATAAGGTGCAGGGAAGGAGCATTGCCGCCCCGAGTTGGGGGAGGGATTGTAATAATTTGGTCAGCATTGCTGACCGTTGCTTTTGTTTTCCACCGTGCGGTGGTTTTGTTGCTTGCAGGTGCTGCTGGACCAAGTGGTCAATAGCAAGCTAAAGCCCAAATTGCAAAACCGGGCCCCTGAAGGACTGGTTGAAGTGTTTACTTGCTTTTGTTCATGTTTGACCGACATGCGTGCCGTGGTATGGAAAACATGTAATATTAAGTAAACCATTTTGTAAGGCCTTAAGGCCTGTACTTGTGTATGTACTACATTCCTATTTGGTGTTTTAGTGGACATTCATGCTTGGTGCTGGGTTCTTTTAATTGCAACTTATAAAACTGCTTCCGCTAGAATGCTCTGAGTAGGATTTTGGATTGGTTGGATGGTTTCCATTGAGTAACCACCCGGTCTTTCTGTGGTATATGGCGTCGGGCCCCGGCCGGACCTACTACTATATGCTATGCGACGGATAGGGGGTGTTACAATTTGGTATCAGACTACTGGTTTCAGTCAGACTTAAAATGAATTCGTGGACGAATTCGTTTTAAGAGGTGGTGAGCATATGTGTGTGCGTCATCATTATAACAACAAAAGAACCCATGAATGTCCACTTAGGAATGAAAATACACGTGTTTGGGGAACCTGCATGTTCCTATAATTGCTGTTCGCAATTTTATTTGTTCGCTTAACGGTGTTTTGTACCACTATAGGTGACCAGAAGCAGTGCTGGGCTGCCAGAATGTCCGGTTTCTGAGGAGTATAGTGCACCCGGTGAGGTGTTTGAGACCCCTCCTTCATATGAAACTGTTAGAAGAATCGTTGAAGCGGTGTTCGCTGTGACGGGTGCACATCATGGAAGAAATGTACAACCCTGCGCCCCTGTTGTGGCTTCAACGCCGGTTGGCGTGATGGAGCAGATGACCTTTGGTAGACCATTGGGGCAGCAACTGAATATGCATTTAGTGCAGGGAGCGCACACAGTTGAGGAATATTTGCAAGCATTTCTTATGATAAGCCGCTACCCATGCTTCGAGTTGGATAATGAGCAAGCTACAATTGATAGATTTTATAATGGTCTGCGCGCCGAGTTACGAGTTCTACTGCTAGGACCAAAGTTATTGGGATTTCGAGCCTTGGTGGAATCAGCTAGATCTTTGGAGGCAGATTTGAGGAAGACTCTCCTGATGCCAACGACCATGGTATCGAACTATGCAAGCCCCATAAGAGTTGCATCCGACAGAATGCTGGAGAAATGGGCTATGACATCGACTAGCAAAGTTACTTACACATGTTTTACTTGTGGAAAGAAAGGGCATTTTGCCCGAGAATGTCGGAATGGTGCTCTGAGGACTAAGAAAGCTATGTCAGGAGCAGTTGAGGACGTTATTGCAAAGGAAACGGCATTCAAAATGCGGAACACCTCAAAGTCTGGTTATCGTAGGTGGTATAAGAAGGCTAGGACTTCGGGTCCAGCCCCCTCTACTGGTGCTTCTGGGGTGACTATGGGTCGAACCCCGGGCACATGTTTCACTTATGGAAAACCGGGGCACTTTGCCCGAGACTGCTGGAGCGGACGTCCCAAGTCCGAGAAGAAGCATGCAGTCGTGATGACAGGTATGGTTTAAAGTTATATCAGTTTAGCCTTGAATACTTGTCGCCCTTGTGCATGTTAGCTTAGAACTACTTGTGCTAAGCTTTGTTCTAATTTTCGTTTATTCGGCGAGAGCACCATTCGTGTAAACGAAGCTTCACATTCCTTTATTTAGGAATTATTTTACGCGTCAGAGTACCTCCTTCGTTGGTAAAAGACAAATTGGATGCGCTATGGTCCAATGGCGCTCAATGCGTGCGGGTAATATCTGTTGCGTTTAGGTGTGGTCAGGGAGCCAAGAATTTGACTTCCAAGTATCGTTACTACCGCTAGGGGAGCTCGACATGATGTTTGGCATGGACTGGCTCTCGGAGCAGCAAACCTATATTGATTGCGGTCGCAAGGAAGTCAAGCTGGATTGCGGTCGCAAGGAAGCCAAGCTGGGAGCAAGTCGTGAGACGACTTTTACGGGCTTGAAGGGGGTCGAGCAAGAAGTTGATGTCTGCTCTTCAGGTGGTGAAGGCGGTTCGTGCTGGTGCAGAACTGTTGTTTATGCTAGTAGAGGTTGCAAAGTCGAAGCCCGCGTTGGATAGTATATCAGTGGTATCGGAGTACCCTGATGTGTTCCCTACAGATCTCCCTGGAGCCCCGCCTCAATGGGAGATAGATTTTACGATAGAACTAGTACCAGGTGCAAAGCCTATGTTACCCTCTCCATATCGGCTAGTGCCTAAGGAAATGACGGAGCTGAAGGTTCAACTGCAAGAGTTGTTGGAGCAAGGGTATGTGCGTCCAAGTCCTTTGCCTTGGAGCGCACCGGTCCTCTTTGTTAAGAAGAGGGACAGGAGCTTGAGACTATGTATTGATTATCGGGAGCTTAACAAGTTGACGGAAAAGAACAAGTACCCAATCGCAAGGATCGATGATCTTTTGATCAGTTGGTCGGGTCGACGGTGTACGCTAAATTGGATCTCAAGTCTGGTTAATATCACCTGAGGATAAGGGAGACTGGTATCCCTAAGACAACATTTAGTACGAGATACGAGCATTACGAGTTTACTGTCATGCCGTTTGGGCTGACTAATGCGCCGTCAGTGTTCATGGATTCGATGAACATGACCTGCAGGGAGTACTTGGACCATTTTGTGATCGTCTTCATTGACAATATTTTTTTGGTGTACTCGCAAAGTGAGGAGGATCACTTCAGGCGTCTTCATTTGGTGTTGGAGACGCTGAGGAGGAATCAACTATACGCCAAGTTCTCCAAATGCGAGTTTTGGTTGTCCTTAGTAGCGTTACCTCTCACTACTTCGACGAGGAAGCAGCAGAAGTTTGTTGGGATGCCGGGGTGCGCGTGAACTTTTGAGGAGTTGAAATGTCGGTTGACCACGACACCTGTGCTGAGTTCGCTGAGTGGAACCGAAGGTTATGAGATTTATAGTGATTCTTCGGGCAGCGGTTTGGGTTGCATGCTACTGCAACATGGAAGTGTGATAGCTTATGGATCGAGACAGCTGAAAGTGCACGAGAGGAATTATCCGACCCATGACTTGGAGTTAGCGGCCGTGATTTTTGCCTTGAAGCTGTGGAGACACTATTTGTACGGTGTGAAGATTGATATATGCACCGATCACAAGAGCCTGAAGTATTTGATTGATCAGAAAGATCTGAATATGCGGCAGCGTAGATGGATGAAGTTCTTGGGGGACTATACGTTCAAGATCCACTATGTGCCTGGTAAAGATAATGCGGTTGCGGACGCGTTGAGTCGACGAGCCCCAGCTCAAGCCAATTGGCTATCGGTGCATGATGAGCGGTTGGTTCGGGAGTCAGAGGCGTTGGAGATCTTTTGCATTGATAAGCAATCAAGTGCTGAAGCAGTACTGAATTTGACTGAAGTTCAATATGACCTGACTGATCGGATTCGGCAGGCTTTGGATTTGGATGACCATATGAAGCAGTTCATGGTAGAGGCTCTGGATGGGTCAAATTCCCAATTCGCCGTGGAGGACGGATTACTTTGGAAAGACGGTCGTTTGTGCATCCCAAGTGTGGGCAATTTGTGGGTGGAATTGTTGTACGAGGCACACCATACCAAGTACTCGATTCACCCGGGGAGCACAAATTGGGAAAGGCTCCTCTCAATTCAGTGGTGGTGTTTAAAGCCTCAGATGGGGAGAGGAGGGGCTGGATCATTAATGTCCTTCAAAGCCATTAATGGCTAGGCTCGGCCATGGAGGAGGGGGGGGGGGGGGGGGGTAGGGTGAACCAAGTCTGACGGCTAGGGAAACGGCTGGAAACTTCTCCCTTTCCCTGGGGAATTGAATTCAGCCATTAAATGTGGCCTTTGGCATCCCCTTGGCCGAACCGTTTCCTTCCCTCTTCTTCCTCATTTCTCTCTCCTCCATTATCATGGAAATGGAGCTCACTGTGACACGCGGTACACGCCCGTGTCGGCCAAGACATGCCCATGTCGGCCAAAACACTCCCGTGACACAGGGCGTGTAACCCACTTAACACCCAGTCAAGAGAAAATTGTCGACCTCTCAACACAGCGGGACACGCCCTGTGACACGCCCGTGTCACAGGCCGTGTACCCCGTGCTCGACGATCGACACTCTACGATCGAAGATCGAAACTCGATGATTGATGATCGACACTCAACCTTTCGACACAGCGGGACACGACCTGTGACACGCCCATGTCACAGGCCGTGTACCCCATGCTCGACGATCGACACTTCACGGTCCACACACTCGACGATCGTCGAGCACAGTTCGTCGAACCGAGGGGACACACCCCCTGCCACGCCCGTGTTATAGGGCATGACCACCCAGAAACTTCGTCGACCAAAATTCGTCGACCAAGCGCCCAACTCTTCATCTCGAGCGGGACACACCCTGGGACACGCCCATGTCCCAGGCTGTGTCACCCAAATTTTGCTACTCCCAGAATTTGGGCTGTTACACTCACCCTCTCTCCGAGTCACCAAGTTAACTTGGTCAATCTGAAGGACTATTTGCAGCCATTCCACGCACATTATTCCCTAAAGAAGCCACATGAGGAGGTTTGAGCTTGGGTTAGCCTATTTGGGCTAGGTTGACCAGAAATAGGGTTGGGTTGACCTTGGTCTCTTTGGGATTCCTTAGGTTTTGTCATGACCTGGTCATGACAAAACCCTTCCTAGGGGTCTAGTTGTTTGAGGGATGTTACAAGGAGTCGGCCGACCGTTTCTCGTTTTAGAAAGTTCTTGTCAGTTCACAATGTTAGCAATATCACGATTGCTCTGGAAGGAAAATATCCCTAGGTATTTACAGAGATCTTATTAACAACGGTATAGAGAAAGTTTCCAAAAACGAAATCTAAAAACATTGTGCATGGCCGATCGAACCCGAGACTGGTTTTTGAAAATTATCGGAAAAATGACCTAAGTCAAATTCGTCAAGTATCATAATGATACTCGTCGAATACATCTTGATATACGATGAAATGGACTTAGCCAAATCAGAAAATGTTTTAAGTTGTTTACCTAAATCACCTGAGGGGGGTGAATAGGTGAGTTGTGCATCTTTTTGCAGAATAAAAAATTTATTGAGCGATGCACAAAAAATAACCAAGCATTCACAGACGACACCAAGAGTTATAGTGGTTCCCCAACCTTGGGTACATCCACTTTCCACCTCACCGATCTAGAAAAACACTAGACCCGACTACTCCACTAATCTTAGATTGAAAACAATCTTACAACTCGGAACAAAGTTCCTACAACTCGATCCCAAAAACAGGATCTACACTCGGAAGAGAAAACTTCCTACAAGGAACTCAGAGAACAAATCACTTACACTCGGAGAAAAATCTCCTACAAGAATAAAATAAATTTAAAGAAATACAAACGGTAAATTTCTCAGATCTGAAAACTTCTGCCTTTCTTCTTCCTTGAATTTGAAAGCTCTGTCAGAATTATTTTGAAGAAGAATCGGCTAGATCTCAGGATCTGAAAACTCAGGACTTAGCAAGATCAAGGTGAGAATCTGTCGATTGTAGAGTAGCTTGATATTTGAATCTCTTGCTCTAAATCTTTGGATCTAAAACGTATCGGCAAGAATTGCGATGAACAGAGGCGGCGACTCTTGATTTAGAAAGTGAATTCCGGATTTAGATTCTTAGAATTTCTTCCTACGGCTTCTTATAGGGTTGGTCGATTATGTTAAGACCTTTTATAATACATGCCTAATGGTCATAATCATAATAAATGATAGCCACGTGGACCAATCATGTGCTAATTTGAAAATTCGTCTAACTGCACTTAAGAAAATTTTTCAGAAACAGTAAGCAGTTCTCAAGAAGAAGGATTGTACTCGAGAAAAATAAATTTTGTTCTCGAGAACAATAATGAATATCTCGAGAAAAATAACTTAGAAAAAAATGTGGAGGTGGAAAACAGTAATCTCGAGAATGAAGGCAGTACTCGATAAAAAATAACTTTAGTTCTCGAGAAGGAACAATCTGGTACTCGAGAACAAATAAGTGTTCTCAAGAACAAATGTCTGGCTCTCGAGAAAAATGGTCTAGGTCTCGAGAAAAGTCTTCCGCATCTCGAGAATTAAGCATAGTCTTCTCGAGAATAAATTTAGTCTTCTCGAGAAAAAGGCTTAGAAAAATTCTGTAAGGGAAAGATGTAACTCGAGAAGAAGCGTCATGCAGTACTCGAGTACAGAAGGCCTTCTTGAGAACAACATTAAGCTTTCTCAAGAACTATTTCTTCAACTCGAAAACATGACAAGTCTTACTCGAGAACAATCTTTAGTCCTTCTTGAGTACAAAACATAATACTCGAGAAAAACACTTAAAAAATTTTCTGAAGATCTAAAAATATGATTTCTTCATTATAATCAGCATCCAACTTTTCTCCTATGCCCTTAGAGCTTGAAAAGGAAGTGTGTCCCAATAGAGAGGCTACACATGAGTCAACACCATGGATCATACAATGAGGGATTACATTATATGGTCCTGTGTTTGGTGACTCATTGTAGACTGACATTGGTCTACACTCAGCAATTGTATCCTGCAAACACTTAACTAAAAAGAGCATCAAATACAAACTTAATTCATCTTAGTTCAAGGGTGACTTCACACAAATTTGGGTTATTGCGGATGCAATACCCAACAATCTCCCCATATTTGTAGAAGTCAGAACCCTCTACACTAAGGTCAATTACATCAAGATAAATAAGTAAAGAAACACATAACCATAATAAATAGAATAAAAGCTATAATGGAGAAAAATCAGATCAACAAAACTAAAGGTTCATATTAATAGAAATTTGTCCAAGAGAAAATTCAATTCCACAATTTCAAAAATGAAAACTATCAGAACATCTTCAGTTTCTATTGATCCTGTTGGTGTTGCTGTCTTTCCAACTTTTCCCGTTGTCTTTTCTAGTAGCTGTATGGTTTGGGAAAATACTTTGGAGGTCTGGGAGGAGTTTTGGGATTGTTCCTCCCATATTCTCTATCATATATCCTCCTTTTGGTAAGAGACTTTTCATATAATTCCCATTCCTGAGGGCTGTAATGTAAGTTCTTATTTTCATTGAAATCAACTACTAGCTTGAGAGTTTCAAGAATAAGAGATTTGGAGGTTGGACTCCATACATCAGTAAATTCTTGATGTCTTTTTCTTTTAGCATCAAGATGGGTAGTTGATCTACTTGCTGAGGCTCCATCACCATATTTCCTTCTTTTGACTTTCTAAATTTCTGGAGGACGAGGAGACATGCTGGATTATTCTGATTACCAGACCTCTTCATAGTTCTCTGGAGTAGGTTCTTCAAAATAGTCTAGAGGAGTTCCTTCAAAGTATTTTGGAGGAGGTGAGAATGTTGGCTTGTTTACATCCAAATGTGCAGGAGGAGGTGTAGAACGATCCATTGCCAGTTCAGGAAATAATTGATTATGCATCCATATGGTAGTGTCATATGTATATAGTTTTGTGCTTTTAACTTCCTTAAGTACAGAAGACTGAATCTCTTGCAGTTTGACATCCCACTGATTTTTCATGGTTTGAGCCTGTTTGTCTAGTTGTTCTTTCACTTTATCCTCCCCTTTCTGACTTCTAGGGAGAGGATGTTGATGACATCTTCTTTAAACTTTCCAACTTCTTCACAAGTTTTGAAATTTCTCTCTTGAGCTCTCTTGTCCAGCTAAATCTGATTATTGGCAAGGGTAACTGATTGGTCCATTACTGTACCAATGCTTGTATTGGTATGATCTATGGCTTTTCCTCCAATCAATAAGAGCCTCTTAAATTCATCAGTGTTATTTTGGATTTCAGAAAATCCTCGACTCATTTCTTGTTCCAATACAGTCATTTTATCAGTTACAACTTTGTGAGAAGTATCAAAATAAGCTCTTTGAGCAGTCAGCATATCATCAATTTTGCTTAGAATAGAACCTTCAGGAAATATTTCAGATGGAATTGATGGTTGAGGTTGAACTGGGGCTGTCCATGGGGCTATCTCTTTAATGATAACAGTGGATGTAGAAGTATGCTTTTTACTAATTGTGCTTTCTTCATCTTCAGCATCTATGGGCAGCATGGATGGAATTTTGAAGTGAAGATTTGGAAGTTGTGGTTCAACAACTTTAATTTCATCTTCAGAATCATGTATGGAAACAATTTCAGCATCAGGTATATCTTCAGATGGAGATGGTTTAGGGTTTATGGTTTAGGGTTTAGGGTTTAGGGTTCTTATACAGGAGAATTTCTTTGAGGAGATGGTTCTGGATGATAGTCTGGTGACTGTGTTGGTTGTTCAGGAGACTTTGCTGGAGAGGAAGGATGATCTGCAGGAGTAGAGAAAAGATGCTCTTGGGAAGTGAGCTCCTCTATCATCTGGTTGATATCTTCAGTAGTAGGAAAATCTGAACTTTTTGTGTGCAGTAGAGGGGAAGTAGTAGCAGCAGGAGAAGAAATAACTTAGGGTGGAGATGCTGAAGTAGCAGGTGTAGTGACTGGATGAGGGATTTCTGTTGAAGCTAGAGCAGGAGTTGGCTAAGATGGAACAGATGGGGCAGGCCCCCCCCTCAATAATTGGGCCAGTTATCTGATGAGGAGGAGGAGATGGGGTCCTGTCCACATCTTTAATTTACTTGGAAGCTTTGTCAGACTTCTGTAATTTAACCTCCCATCTCTGAATGGAGGTAATAGAAACTTTCTTCATGTGACGAAGGGCCATGCCCTTTTTCATAGAGAAAACTTCAGGGTCATCTGATTGAGGTAAAGAGATAATCCTATCATAGTTGGGGCTTTTAATACATCCCTTAATTTTGTCAAAAAGTATCATACCTCATTGATACTTCTTTCTACAAATCACTGCAGTCATCATATCAAAGAATTCAGGGGTTATATAGCTTATGGAGTTTGTCCTGCGGAGGTGGACTTTGCCCAGAATATCTTCCAGTAGCTTGCTTTCAGCATTCATGAAATGTCTTCTAATTGTGTGAGATGATTGGGGAATCCCACAAAAACTATACGACCATTCATAGTCTGTGCCTAGCAGATCATCTTCTTGATCCATCACGGGAAGTTGTAGAAATTTGGAGATAAAGAGTGAAGTCATCTTTACCTTGATGTCTCTAACTTTCGATTTGAGAACCTTGCCATTGCGCTTGATCTTCGTGTTTGGAAGAACTCTTAAACATCAGAGGTGAGAATACGACAAGGATGTTCCATAACAAATGACAAACCGGAGGTGTCGAGCAAGATTAGAACATTTCGTAAGTCATCAGAAAGTTCAGCAATCCCTGTGGAGATTTGTTCGCTGCTGATACTGAGTTTAGACGATGATGCCATTGAGGAGAAAGAACTGTTAACTGGCCGACGAAGGGACAATTAACCATGAGTGCGGTAGTCAGCGGAGATGGAGAAGGTGAAGAGTCTTTTCTTGAGAGAGGGATTTGAAATCGGGAATAAAATTTCTTGGACCTAAGTCTATTTTTATTTACCTTTAATTTTGATGACAAAAATAACATTAAATGTAATACCTGGAATATAGCGGAAACCGATCGACGAATGTCGAATTTTGATCGACTAAAATTGAGTTCCAATAAACGAAAATCAATTAACGAACGTCGAACTCCGATCGACGAAATTGGATAGATGAAAAACTGATCGACGATCGTCAAACTCCGATCGACGAATTTGAACTTCTTCTCGAGAAATGATACCGCCGTACTTGAGTAGAACTGTTGTTCTCGAGAAGTAAGTTCTTGTTCTCGAGAGGAGCTTTTTGTTCTCGAGAAGTAATTATTGTTCTTGAGAGGAGTTTTTTTTCTCAAGAAGTAATTATTGTTCTCGAGAAGTGAATCTGCTGTTCTCGAGTACAAGTGTTGTACTCGAGAAATCAAGTCCATACTTTGAAAATTCTTGGATTTTGAAATGTAGCCAGAACTTGAACCTTTTTCTTCATTCTTCTTCATCCTTGTTGAGCATGCCAAGTTCTGTTTTGAAGAACGAGAACTTGTCCTCGTCCAGCGGCTTCATGAATATATCTACAATCTGCTTGTCAGTTGGGACATATTGGAGATTTATGTCACCATGCTCCACATGCTCCCCAATGAAGTGGTATCGTAGCTCTACGTACTTTGTCCGGCTGTGAGAGACTGGATTGTTGGCTATGACAATTGCACTGGAGGACTCACAAAATAAGGGAATGTCCTTGACCTTCAAATTGTAGTCTTCAAGTTGGTTCTTTATCCAAAGTAATTGTGTATAACAACTGCTGGCAGAAATGTATTCTGACTCGGCCGTTGAGATTGCGACACAATTTTTCTTTTTGCTGCTCCATGAAATGAGCCTCCTTCCAAGGAATTAGCAAGTCCAGGAAGTGCTCTTTCTATCATCTTTGCTTCCTGCAAAATCTGCATCTAAAAAACCAATTAGTTCTCTATCATTACTTCTTGGGTACCATAAGCCAAGATTTGGTGCACCTTTAAGGTATCTCAAAATCCTCTTTGCAGCAGCGTAGTGAGATTCCTTAGAGTTCACTTGAAATCTAGCAAACACGCATGTTGAGAACATTATATCCGGTCTACTAGCAGTAAGATAGAGCAAGGATCCAATTATGCTTCTGTACTTGGTTTTATTAAAGGTTTCCCTTTCTCATCCCTGTCTAGAGACATAGTTGAACCCATTGGAGTCCTCATAGAGGTTGTGTTCTCCATTCTGAATTTCTTAATTAACGTTTTGGTGAACTTCGTCTGAGGGATGAAAATTCCATCTTCAGATTGTTTCACTTGAAGTCCTAAGAAATACTTCAGCTCTGCCATACTGCTCATTTCGAACTTCCCTTGTATAAGTTTGGAAAACTTCTTGCATAGGTTGTCATCAGTAGAGTCAAATATGATGTCATTGACATATATTTGCACTAGCAAAATCTTGCCTTTTATTTTCCTAAGAAATAATGTCTTATCTATCTTTTCTCTTGTGAATTTGTTCTCAAGAAGAAAGTTAGACAGCGTCTCGTACCAATCTCGAGGAGCTTGTTTCAAACATATAAAGCTTTAAATAATAGATAGACATGATCATGAAATTTAGAATCAACGAAACCTAGAGGTTGTTCCACATACACCTCTTCCTTTATGTCACCATTAAGGAAGGCCGACTTCACATCCATCTGATAGACAGTGAAGCCCTTAAGTGCTGCATATGCTAGGAATAACCTGATTGCCTTCAGCCTTGCCACTGGTGCATACGTCTAATCAAAGTCGATTCCTTCTTCTTGTCTGTATCCTTTTGCGACGAGTCTGGCCTTATTATTTATGACTGTACCATCCTCGTCCATCTTGTTCCTGTAGACCCACTTTATTCTGATGACGTTCTTGCCTTTGGGTCTTGGAACTAGCTTACAAACTTGGCAATGCTTGAATTGATTCAACTCTTCTTCCATTATCATTATCCTTGATGTGTCTGAGTTTGCTTCCTCAAACTTCTTCGGTTCAACCAGTGAGAGAAAACTCAAATATAGATTTTCATTAGCTATACCTCTACGAGTTCTGACACCATCCTGGGGATCTCCTATGATTTGGTCCATTGGGTGATCTTTCAAATGTCTGAGCTCTAGAGTCCTTACATCTGGAGCTTCTTCAACCATATGAGTGACTTCATTAACTTGAATGGTATCATCATCATGTCATCAACCTCTCCAATAGGGGTTGGAGTGGTGATTTTGATGAGCTTTTGATCTTTCTCTTAAGTTGGCCCTCTAGGTTTAATTCTTTTATATTTGAACCTGCATATTCAATAAACACACTAGAAGATCTGCCTTGCAGCAAGCTCATCTCATAAAATACAACATGAATACATTCTTCTACGACCAGGATTTTCTTATTAAAAATCCTATATGCCTTACTATGGCCACTATACCCTACAAAAATACCTTCAAAGCTCTTTTCACTAAATTTAGTCGTGTGATACTTGTCATTGTTAAGGATGAAGCACTTACAATCAATGATTCTAAAGTATGAAATAGTCAGCTTCCCGCCCTTTCGTAGTTCGTAAGGTGTCTTATTATGGTTTTTATTTATGAGTGCTCGATTTTGCATGTGGCATGCAATTTTGATAGCTTCAGCCTAGAAATATTCTCGTAGTGAGGCATCACTCAACATGGTCCTGTAGTCCTCTATGAGTGTTCTATTCCTTCTCTCAGCTACTCCGTTCTGTTGAGGAGTACGGAGAGAGGAAAACTCATGAAAGATACTTAGGCTTTCACAGAATTCTGTCATGGCCCCAGACTTGAACTCTGTTCCATTGTCACTTCTGATTTTGACTACGAAACAGTTGTATTCATTTTGGATCTGCCTGACAAAATTAGTAAAGGTATCAAAAGTTTCTGACTTGTGTTTTATAAAGAACACTCACGCAAAGCGCGAGTAATCATCAACAATAACCAATGTATAATCCTTGCCTCCCAAACATTTAACTTGCAGTGGACCAAACAAGTCCATATGAAGTAGATGTAAACATCTATTAGAGTCTTTGCCAATAATGCTTTTAAAGGTAGCCCTTGTTTGCTTGCCTTTTACACATGCATGACAAGGTCTATCTTTAGCACACTTAACATTTGGGGGATCACATACTAAATTAAGAGCAAATATTTTATTGATAGTTTTGAAATTAATATGTGCTAGTCTCTGTTGCCAATGGTCACCAAGAGACGCACTATCTTAAGCCAAAAGCACACTGACATAGAAGAGTCTATGCAAATAAAATTCAAACAAAATATCTTTCTACTACGTGTGCCTGATAGAATCGTTTCTAAATTCTCTACCGATTTTATCAAGCACTTGTCTACATGAAATTCTACTATGTTTCCTTTATCGCAGAGCTGGCTTATGCTTATAAGATTGTGTTCCAATCCTTCAACATAAGCCATATTTGAGAAGGATACAATACCATTCGTAATCATACCATAGCCTTTAGTAATTCCTCGGTCAGAACCTCCAAAGATGACTTTTGGCCCGTTCATGACTGGAGAATAATTCTGGAGTAGGCTTCTAGTCCCGGTCATATGGCGAGAGCATCCACTGTCTAAGTACCAGATAGGAGTTTTTGTGGCCTTTGGACATACCTGCAATCACAAATCAGTTTGCCTTAGGAACCCAAACTCGTTTGGATCCTTGGTCTCTAATTAGCATACTCCCCCTGCGTATATTAACATTATGAGTGGTCTTTCTCACATTGTTAACTTGAGGAGTAACATAATTTCTGGGGTTAAACCAACAATCAATGGCAAAGTGACAAACTTTGTCACAACACCAATAGTCAAATCTGTTGTATCTTTGCCTGAATTTCTCCTACTTGACCTTTTAAGAGTGTGGTCTAGCAAGGGCAATCGTATTGGAGGTAGAAGCTTCAAGGTGATGACATTCACATGGCTTCTTCCACTTAAGAGACTTTTCCACAATGGGTTTTACTTTTGGTGCTTTCTTGATGTTATGACCATGATTATAAGGGGCATAGCTCTGAAGAGTGATCTCATCATAAGGTGCCTTGAAGAAACTTTCGCCAAAATTTCGGGGACGAGTCCATCCTTGGTACCGAGACTTGGGTTCTACATAAGTAGGCCTGACAAAGTGACCGTAGGATGAATCAAGATCAAACTCGTTCGTTGGAAAGACGACCTTTTTGAATGAGGTCTGAGCTTGAGGAGCTTTTCCTTTCTACTTGGCCAAACCTTCTTGGCCGCCTTATTCTTCCTTTGAGCCTTATTTCTCCTATAGGATTTATTAGGAGCAT
Organism: Platanthera guangdongensis; assembly: GCA_039583875.1. Lineage (NCBI taxonomy): Eukaryota > Viridiplantae > Streptophyta > Magnoliopsida > Asparagales > Orchidaceae > Platanthera > Platanthera guangdongensis. The sequence continues at coordinate 65,268,921 of CM077151.1, forward strand.
TAACTTAGCCTATGCCAACACTTTTGGCCTGAGCTGAGAATTCAACAACTAAAGGAAGGACAGTCTTGGGCTTGAAGAAGCTTTCAACAAGTTTCTTCTCCGCAACAAGTTATTCTTCCAATTCTTTGATGATCTTCTCCTTCAGATCTAGGTGCTCGAGAATCTTATTATACTCTTCCATAGTAGCATTGAAATTCTCTTTGAGTGAGTCCATCTTGGCGACTTCCTCTCTCAGAGTGCTCTCTTCAGTCTTGAGAGATTTAATCTCCTTGTCCTGAGTTTTCACAACTTTTAGACATTTGTCGTAAGCCATGATTAACTCCTTATATTGGGCCAAGAGTTCAGACTTATCATCAAAAGAGCAGTCCTCATGATCATGATCAGAAGCATCTGATTTAGAAAGAGGAGTATGATAGTTTACCTTTCTAGTGTACTGGGGTTCTTCTTCATCATCTGTTTATGCCATTAGCCCAAAGCAGGCTTCCTCTTCTTCACTTGACTCAGATGAGTCAGAGTCGCTGAGAGTCTTGCCCTTCTTGGCTACTAGGCTTCTTTTAGTTCTCTTCTTGTTATAAGAAGATTTATTCCCTCTCTTTTTCTACCCTCCTTCTTCTTGTGAGGGCAATCAACAATGACGTGTCATGGCTTGTTGCAACAATAGCAAACAATGTTAGAAGAAATGTGTTTATTCTGTTTCGAATGATACCTGTCTTGGCTACTTGAGCCTTTCTTGTGTCGATCACCATCATGACGTGATCTTCTGTACGAGGCATCTTTGCATTTCCATTTTTTCTTCTCGTTCAAGAATTTCTTGAACTGCCTTGAAAGAAGGGAGAACTCTCCTTCAGATAGCTCTGAGCCTGAGGTGGTTGGCTCTGAAACTTCATCTTCACTATCTTCCTGTGCAGGAGCAGGTGATGCAGCTTTGGATTTCCTTGAGCTGTCTTCCTTCAGTGTAATAGACATCTCCTTGGATTACCACCGACTCTTCTCTTCTTCAGCTTCTCGTGAATTGATTTGCAGTTCATAGGACATTATCTTTCCGAAGATATTCTGAGGGTCAGTCTCTGTCAGCTTACCAAACTCCTGGATAGCACAGACTTTGTTGTCCTATTCCTTAGTCAGGGACCTCAGAAACTTATCATTCAACTTCCATTAGTGAAGACCCGACCATATACTCTTAGACCGTTAATAATTTTGAAGAAGCTTTCAAAGGTATCTGCAATTGAGTCCTTGGGACCTTGTCGGAATGCTTCATATTTTTGTTCAGTAGGGATCTTCTGTCATCCCTAACCTCTTCAGAACCTTCCATTAAAATGATAAGAGATTGCCACATTTCCTTGGCGGATTGGCAGTGAATCAGGTTCTGCAGCATAGAGTCATTGAGTGCGCTTGCGATGATATTTTTGGCGTTCTTGTCTAAAGAGACAAGTGCAATCTCATCCTTATCAAGATCCATTAACTTCTTAGGAACTTTCTTGGTAGGATCAATAGTGGAGACGATCATAGGAATATAAGGTCCTTCTTCAATAATCATGAAGATCATTGGATCCACTGCTTCCATAAAAAATTTAATCCTTTCTTTCCACATGGGAAAATTGGTCTTTGTGCACAAATGATGCTTAGCAAAATCTTTGCCTTTGTCCATGCTTGAATAACTCAAACAATAACTTGGGGAAGATCTGTTCAAGGTGTTAATCTTTTTGTGAACAACCTGCCTCTGATACCAATTAAAAATGTTTTAACTTGTCTACCTAAATCACCTAAAGGGGGTGAATAGGTGAGTTGTGCATCTTTTTTGCGGAATAAAAAATTTAGCGCGCGATGCACAAAAAATAACCAAACATTCACAGACGATACCAAGAGTTATAGTGGTTCCCCAACCTTGGCTACATTCACTTTTCACCTCACCGATCTAGAAAAGCACTATACCCGACTACTCCACTAATCTTAGATTGAAAACAATTCTACAACTCGGAACAAAGTTCCTACAACTCGATCCCAAAAACAGGATCTACACTCGGAAGAGAAAACTTCCTACAAGGAACTTGGAGAACAAAGCTCCTACACTCAGAGAAGAATCTCCAGAATCTCCTACAAGAATAAAATAAATTAAAAGAAGTACAAACAGTAAATTTCTCAGATCTGAAAACTTCTGCCTTTCTTCTTCCTTAAATTTGAATGCTCTGTCAGAATTATTTTGAAGAAGAATCGACGAGATCTCGGGATCTGAAAACTTAGGACTCGACAAGATCAAGGAGAGAATCAGTCCATTGTAGAATATCTCGATCTTTGAATCTCTTGCTATGAATCTTTGGATTGAAAGCATATCAGCAAGAATTGCGATGAACAGAGGCGGTAGCTCTCGATTTAGAAAGTTAATTCCGGATTCAGATTCTTAGAATTTTTTCTTACGACTTCTTTTAGGGTTGGTCGATTATGTTAAAACCTTTTATAGGACTTACTTAACAGTCATAATCATAATAAATGGTAGCCACATGGACTAATCATGTGCTAATTACATTTGAAGATCCATCTGATTGGACTTAAGAAAATTTTTCAGAAACAGTACAACAGTTCTCGAGAAGAAGGATTGTACTCGAGAAAAATAAATTCTATTCTCGAGAATAATAATGAATATCTCGAGAAAAATAACATAGAAAAAAAATGTGGAGCTGGAAAACAGTAATCTCTAGAATGAAGGAAGTACTGGAGAAAAAAGAACTTTAGTTCTTGAGAAGGAACAATCTGGTACTCGAGAACAAATAAGTTTTCTCGAGAACAGATGTCTGGCTCTCGAGAAAAAAGGTCTAGGTCTCGAGAAAAGTCTTCTGCATCTCGAGAATTAAGCATAGTATTCTCGAGAATAAATTTAGTCTTCTCGAGAAAAAGACTTAGAAAAATTCCGTAAGAGAAAGATGTAACTCGAGAAGAAGTGTCATGCAGTACTCGAGTACAGAAGGCCTTCTCGAGAACAACATTAAGCTTTCTCGAGAACTGTTTCTCCAACTCAAAAACATGACAAGTCTTACTCGAGAACAATCTTTAATCCTTCTCGAGTACAAACCATAGTGCTCAAGAAAAACACTTGGAAAATTTTCTGAAGATCTGAAAACATGATTTCTTCATTATAATCAGCATCCAACTTTTCTCTCATGCCCTTAGTGCTTGAAAAAGAAGTGTGTCCCAATAGAGAGGCTACACATGAATCAAAATCATGGATCACACAATGAGGGATTACATTATATGGTGCTGTGTTTGGTGACTCATTGTAGACTGAAATTGGTCTATACTCAGCAATTGTATCCTGCAAACACTTAACTAAAAAGAGCATCAAATACAAACTTAATTCATCTTAGTTCAAGGGTGACTTTATATAAATCTGGGTTATTGTGGATGCAATGCCCAACAAAATCATCCCAAGTTTTCTAGTCACTCAACGACATGGCAAAGAGTCATACTCGACGAATTCATCGAGTATCACCGGGCATACTCGACGAATTTGTCAAGTATAGGTTAACTGACTCAACACACTCAACGTTGTTACACTCGACGCCTTGTGTTCACTAAATGCCATATACATCATTTGATGAATATCATCGAGTTAACTCAGCGCTCTGATATTCGACAAATAATACTTGGAAAAATCTAGAGAAGTAGCGTCGACTGGACTATATGAATTCAACGTGTATCACTTAGTATATTTGATAAATTCGGCGAGTATCGTTAGATACATTCAACGAATTCGATGAGTATGCACGACGATACTCGGTGAATTTTACTTAATATATTTTTCACTTCTTTGGCAAAAATAGCCTAAGCATAAGAGATGAATTCGACGGGTATAGGTAGGTATACATGAAGAATTCTACGAGTATCTTGTTGATACTCGACGAATTCGACGAGTTTTCCAAATCATACTCGACGGATTATACTTGGGTTAATTTCTCTCTCTAATTCTAAGCTTTGATCATTCTTCAGCCTTCTCCTGTACTTGGAATATAAGTACACCCCAATAGAGAGATTACACGTGAGTCAACACTTTGGCCTACACAATGAGGAATTAAATTGTATAGTCCCGTGTTTACTGACCCACTATAACATGACATTGGTGTGTACTTAACAATGAAAACCTGCAAGTACATAACTAAACTAGCATATCAAATACATCCACAATTCATCTTAGCTTGACTGGACTCTTCTTCAAATCAGGGTTATTGTGGATATAATACCCAACAATCTCCCATTATTTGAATAAGTCATAATCCTATAAGCTAAGGTGAATTTCACATGATAAATAATAAAATATGAAAACTTGAAAAGATAAATAATATTAACAAAAACACGCATTCCAAGACAATTCTGAAATATATATATATATATGTCAAAAATTGTTCACAGTTTTTAACAGGGGTGGGGTAACCCAGAACTCAACACAGAATATAACTACAGTTCCTGACTGCTCTGACTCTTCTGCCTCTGCCTGTCAAAATAAGCCCTCGGCTTAGGATAATACTCTGGAGGAGGTGGAGGCAGTGGATCAGCATTGTTGTTTTAAAGTCTTGTTTTTAAGGCTAGCTAAATACCTAGAGGGGGGGGGGGGTGAATAGGTTTTGGCTCTATTTAAAAATTTCTATCTTTTTAGCATATTACTGTGCTTGGTGATTAGGTTAGTTTTTATCTTTCAAGATCAATCACAGATGACACAATAATTTTATAGTGGTTCCCCAATCTTGGGTACATGCACTGTCCCTCTGTGTCTTTCTAACAGTGTGTTAGATTCGGCTCTCCCTCTAGAATTCAGCTACATAATAGCTTACATCACAGATCCCGCAGGACCTCACAGGTCACATAGACCTACAACTTAGGTACTAAGCCAAACCCAGGTCACAAAGACCTTTCACCCAACACAAAGCCAAACACATGTCACAAAGACCTTAGCCTTTATAATACAGTCTTACAACTTCAGACTCACAAAGAATCTAAACAAAAGAATGAGAAGGTTATTGATTAGACACTAGAGCAAGAACTCTGTGTCTTCTTCTTCCTGGACTGAGCAGATATCAGTCCAAGATTTTGCTGTTGAAGATAATGTAATTTACAGTTGAATCTTCCTTCAAACAGCTTTCTTTTCTCTGCAGACCTTGTAAATCCGCTTTCTCAGAATCACTTCTGAACCTGCTATTGCAGATGGTGATTGCTTCAGCATCTCTTTCCTAAGCTAGGTTATCTGTGCAGAGCAACTTCTTCAGGCTCGACAAGAATGGCAAGGAAGAAGATGAAGTTCGGCCCCACTTTCACTTTCAGAAAACCTAGATAAAGAATCGATTGATTTGATCTGGCCGATTTGCTTCTTTTTATTCTCTGAATACCAATTGAGCAGTGGGACCCATCACCAAGATTGATGGTTGAGATTGAGCCATTCAGCGCACGCTTTCCATTTAATTTTGATTCAACAGCTCTTTGTCGTGTGTGAGCCCCAACAATTAATGATGAAAATGTTTCTTGGAAAGTGCAGAAGATGATAACGGCTGGCCGCAAACGTCTCTGGCAACATTTCCACAACATTTGAATTTTTGTTGACTTTTTGACTTTGCTGACATCAGCATGACTCAGCATATCTGGACTTGGACAAAATTCAATCATTATAAGCAAAGGCGTTGAGTCAGTAAGCATCACTCAACGCCATAACACTTAGATAAAATTTTATCTATCTAGGCATTGAGCTCGACGAACGCTGAGCTCCGTTCGATGAACGACAAGCTCAGTTCGACGAAAGCATAAATTCAGTTCAACAAAGGAGTAAACTCAGTTCGATGAACTCCAGACTCAATTCGACGAAAGCTAAGCTCAGTTTGATGAAGCTGAGCTCGACGAAAGCCACGTTATCCACGCATTTGGACTTAGCCAAATTTTCTGCGTCAAGACGTTGAGAGCATCGAGAGCGTTGAGTGAGCTTGTCTCACTCAATGCTATTTGCCTTAGCAAATATTTCTGCGCCTTGGCGTTGAGAGAGTAAGCTCCACTCAACGCCAAACAACTTTACATAATTTCTCGGTTATCTGGCGTTGAGTGAGTAAGCTACACTCAACCCTTGTGGACTTAGTGAAAATTTTGCCCAACTTTTCTATGGAGTTTGACAACCACAGCAACACTCAACGCTAACAGCTGTATGATATTGAATGAGTAGAACACACTCAACGCCTGTGAACTTGGCCATATTTTCAGCCAATTTCTCTAGGCTTTGACTGACTCAGACTGACTCACAGTATTTTTGTTGTATGGCATTGAGTGAGTAGACTACACTCAACACTTTTGTACTTAGCCATATTTTTGGCTATCTAACAGTTAGGCTGAGATAGACTCAATGCTATTTGTTATATAGCATTGAGTGAGCTATTCTCACTCAACACCTGTGGTCTTAGGCAAATTTCTACTAGACAATATTGAATCTATACCTCTGGCATTGAGTGAGCTTGCGCCACTCAACGCCCGTGGACTTAGTCGATTTTTGCTATGTCCAACAACCACTTATTGTGACTCTTGTCCAATCAATATGAAATGGACTAACCTGCACTCAAAACCTCAAATACACATCAAATACATTTGATGTGTGTGACATTGACCTGTTTGACTTATCATAAATTAGGGACATTGAGAACAATGGACCCAACAATCTCCCCCTATTTGAAGAAGTCAAAACTCTTGTCAAAAATTTTAAAAAAATGTTTTCTTTCCTTGGTCAATGACACACACAACCTATAAAGCAAAATAAATATTGAAATTCTGACAAGCTATAAGTAAGTATACCTTATTTCCTGCCTACATGGTGAGCATCACTTACTCCCCGTATTTTGTTGCAAGGTATTTTTTCTTACTTGAGTGCCACATGTCCTTCTTTGGATGACTGGATATGTCCTTTCCCCTTTATCATCACTACCCCTTGCTATGTCTCCTCCTTGCTAAGACCTTCTCTCTTCTCTCCCCCTTTTTGACCTCTGCAGAATAGGAAGAAAGGGGCTGGCTCTTCCACTGGCTGACCTTCTCTCTTCTCTCCAGAGTAACTTACTCCCCATCAGTAGAAGCACCAATGAACTGATACCACTGGGGATTATTTATCTCTCTCAAGATGAACAGTACCTGCACCATACAAAAATTCAAAAGGGAGTGTCTGAAGATAGGCCAAGTTCAACATACCCAGCTCAAATTTGAGGGTGTTGAACTTTGCTTCATTTAATGACTTAGTGAAGATATCAGCCACTTGCTTGTCTGTGGGGACAAACTCAAGACTAATGTCTTCCTTCTCCACATGCACCCTAATAAAATGATATCTAATTTTTATATGCTTAGTCCTGCTATATGAGACAGGATTCCTAGCAATTGAAATAACACTTATAGAATCACAATAGAGAGGAGTTCTACTTACTGGAAGGTTGTAATCCTGGAGCTGATGTTGGATCCACAGCAGCTGAGCACAATAGTTGCCTACTGATATATACTCTGACTCAGCAGTGGATATAGCCACACTAGTTTTCTTCTTGTTGCTCCAAGAAACTAGCCTTCTTCCTAAGAACTAACAGGTTCCAGTAGTGCTTTTCCTGTCTTCTTTGCAGCCTGCAAAATCTGCATCTGAAAATCATATTAGATCAAAATCCCTATTTCTAGGGTACCATAGGCCAAGATCTGGAGTGCCCTTAAGATACCTCAAGATTCTCTTTCCAGCAAAGTAATGGTATTCTTTAGGGCAGGCCTGATACCTAGCATAAACACATGTAACATACATGATGTCAAGCCTACTAGCAGTCAAGTATAGAAGGGAGCCAATTATCCCTCTATACAAAGACTCATCAATAGGTTTGCCTGCCTCATCTTTGCATATAGGCATACTTGACCCCATTGGAGTTCTCATGGTGGAGGCATTCCCCATACCATATTTTTTGATTAGCTCTTTGGTGAACTTAGACTGGGATATGGATAAGCCATCATCAGTCTGTATTACTTGGAGTCCCAAGAAGAACTTGAGCTCACCCATGTTGCTCATTTCAAACTTTCTTTGCATAAGTTTAGCAAACTTCCTCCAAAGGTTGTCATCAGTAGATCCAAATATAATGTCATCGACATATATCCGGACTAGGATAAGCTTGCCCTTTGATTCCCTTAGGAATATGGTCTTGTCTATCTTCCCCCTTGAGAATTTATTCTCAATGAGAAAGCTGGACAAGGTTTCATACCAAGCACTAGGGGCTTGCTTTAGCCCATATAGAGCTTTCCTAAGCTTATATACAAAATAAGGAGAGTTAGGATCTACAAAACCTGGTGATTGATCCACATATACATCCTCTTTTAGGCCCCATTCAGGAATGCTGACTTGATATCCATCTGGTAGACTTTGAAACCTTGATAGGCAGCAAATGCAAGGAATATCCTTATTTCTTCCAATATGGCTACTGGGGCAAAGGTCTAGTCAACATTTATGCCTTCTTCTCACATGTAACCTTTAGCCACCAGTATAGCCTTATTCTTGACAATAATGTAATCTTGATCCAACTTGTTCCTGTAGATGCACTTGGTCCCTACGACATTTTGTCCTTGTGATTTGGGAACCAACTTCCAGACCTTACATCTCTTAAATTGGTCCAGTTCTTCTTGCATTATTCCAATCCAGAACAAGTCCTTGATTTCTTCTTCAAACTTCTTGGGCTCTTCTTGAGACATAAAGCTTGAGTAAAGAGTTGTACTCATGCTCCTGCTTCTGGTTTGGACTCCATGATTTGCATCACCAATGATTTTGTGTATTGGATGGTCCATTAGATGCCTGGTAGCTGAAGGTAATCTAGCTTCAGCTTGCTGATCTTCAAGGTGTTCAGCTAGCTGGTCTTCATTTTCTTCAGGTATGTCTTGCCCTTCTCTTAGAATAGGCAATCCATCATCATTATCTTAGACTATGGTGGTAACTTCCTTAATGGTCAACTTGTCCATAATCTTCTCTGTACCTGCAATACTATAAGAGGAGGAGCTTGGCAACTCACAGTTAATCATGTTGGATTCATCAAAAACAACATGCATTGACTCTTCTACAACTTGGCTAGTTAAGTTGTAGATTCTATATGTCTTACTATGAGTGTTGTACCCAATAAAGATCCCTTCATGGGACTTGGCAGCAAACTTAGTTAAATGGACTTTTCCATTATTGAGCACATAACACTTGCAACCAAAGATCCTAAAATAGCTCAGGTTTGGTTTTCTGCCCTTCAAGATCTCAAAGGGAGTCTTCTTGTGGTTCTTGGTGATATAAGCCCTATTAAGGACAGAGCAAGCAGTGTTAACTACCTCAGCCCAGAAGTATTTTGGGAGGGATGAGTCACTTAATAAGGTTCTACCTGCCTCTATGAGAGTCCTATTTTTCCTCTCAGCAATTCCATTTTACTAGGTTATTCTAGGAGATGAAAAATATTGATGAATCACTTGCTCTTCACAGAACCTTGTCATGCATTCAGACTGAAAATCAGTCCCATGGTCACTTCTGATTTTGACCACAGTGTTATTGAATTCATTTTGAATTTTCTTGACAAATGTCTGGAAGACATCAGAGGTTTCAGATTTCCTTCTTAGAAAGAACACCCAGGCAAATCTAGAAAAGTCATCAACAACCACAAGGGTGTAGACTTCCCTACCTAGACATTGAATTGGCATAGGACCAAACAGATCCATATGCAAGAGGTATACGCACCTCACAGAGTCTTTGGTGTCAATGCTGTTGAAGGAGGTCTTAGTCTGTTTTCCATTTTGGCATGCAGAGCAGATACCCTCCTTAGTGCATATAGACTTAGGCCAATTTCTAACCAGCTTATTGTTGAACAGTTTGTCTATGGTCCTATAATTTAGATGGGCTAACCTCTTGTGCCACTGGACATAGGAAGAGGCTTTCTCATCTACAACTAGGCATATAGGTGAGCCTTTGCTTGAGCATAGGAAATCTAAACAGTAAACATTTCCCCTCCTAGTGCCTGTTAAGATGGCCTCTTGGTCACTTAACCTCCTAATTTGGCACTCATCCATGTGGAATACTATGTCATATCCAAGATCACAGAGTTGGATAATTCTTATCAGATTGTGTTGCAACCCTTCCACATAGGCTACTTTAGTGATAGTTACTATGTCATTAGAGATCTTACCATAACCTCTAATCACCCATTTTTCTGACCCACCAAAGATAACCTTTGGTCCATTCCTTACAGGGACATAATCCTTCAGTATGCTCCTTGTTCCAGTCATGTGCCTAGAACATCCACTATTCAAGTACCATATAGGGGTATGAGTACTTGGAATAACCTGCAAGACATAAATCAGTTAACCATAGGACCCCAATTTTTATTGAGTCCTTGGTGCATGTTAGACTGAAAATAATTCCACCTGCCTACAGCTTTTCTGTCAGGCAAGCTATCATTGGCTCTCTGTACACTGTGATTGTGCCAGCAATCAACAACAAAGTGGCCTACCTTGCCACAACACCAACACTCATGGATGTTGTATCTTCTTTTCGGAGCAGGTCTAGTGGTTGTGTTAACAACAACTCTTTGTCTAGAAGGAGTAGCAGCAGTCCTGTTCTTTGGTTTCCCAGCCCCAGTCTGACAAGTGGTGGGTCTGGCAGTAGAAGTTCTTGGGATATCTCGAGCCCATCTAGCAGCAGATTTCTTTTCACAAAGCAAACTCTTGATGGCCTCAGAGATGCCCAGGTTTGGTCTACTAACAACCTTGCCCTTTGTCTTAGAGTGGGTTTGAGGAATTTGAGAACAGTTAATAGTTTTACCATTGACTGAAGGGGTTGTTGCAACAAACACAAATGGTCCAGGATGGGCCATTTGTATTTTCTCAAAGGCACTTGCACCTTTGCTGTATCTACCACCATATTGTGGAACATCTTTGTTCATACAAGATGGTCTAGCATGATTCCAGTTACCATAAATACTCTCATGGTCATGGCTGTTAGAAGGAAATTGCATTTATTAAATTTCGTAGGAGGCTTATAGGCTAGTGGCTCCACTTAAGCTTTGCCCTTTCCCTTGGGATTAGCAGATCTTGTACTTCCTTTAATCCAAACCCTTTCTTTCCCTTTTGGGAGGAGGAGTCTATCAAGGGAAACACTGTGCTAGGCCTGGAGTAGATAGCCACTAGTTCCCTCTCTTTTTGGAGCATTCCTTCAAGATTCCTGATATGGTTATTCTTGAAGGTTATTGTGCTCATCTGAAGGATTGTTACATTCTTCAGTTTTCTAACTTCTTGTATCTTCAGATCCAATAATTTTGCTGATTCTGAAGCAGCAAGCTGTAGAGAAGAAATTTCCTGAGCCTGTTGTTTGGTCAGGAGCTTTCTTTTCTTTAGAGCTTGCATAAGTGCACCATAATTATCAATCAATTGATTGATGTTTCCTTCAAATTCTAAGACATCATCATCATTTCATGCAGAGGCATAAGAATCTGGAACTGATTCATAATCTGAACAAGAAGAGCTAGTGACAGAGATTACCTTTCTTGGACTAGGCTGATCCTGGTTAACTTCTTCATCAGACCTAGCCATCAGCCTAAGGCAGCAACTGCCTTCTTCATAATCCACCTCTGAATCACCATCAGACTGTGATAGAGGGGCCCTGTCTTCAATCCCGGCAGCAGGAAGAACCTTCTTAGCTTCTTCTACTATAGCAACTAGCCTTTTGATGCAGTCTTCTTCTACAGCTCCATCTTCAGCAGAGTAAAACCCTATGCAGGCTTCTTCTTCTTCTTCTTCTTCTGACTCTGATGAGGAGGAGTCAGTTCAGCTTCTTTTCTTCTTAGTAATGAAAGATTTCTCCTTCTTGCCTTTTTGCTAGTGGTCCTTTTTCTCACCATGTTCCCTTCTTTTGACTGGGCAGTCGGCTATTACATGCCCGTGTTTTCTGCAATGATAACAAGTCATTTTAGATGAAACTTGTTTACTAGTTTCGGAACTATACCTGTCCTCCTTAGAGGATTTTCTCTTGCCCTTGTAGTAGTCATCCTTGGGATGAGAGGAGGAGGAAGTCCTGTCTCTCCAGTGCTTCTTCTTCAAGAACTTCTGGAATTGCCTGGTGAAGGCAGCAAAATCTTCATCAGACCATTGACAGTTTGATGTGCTTTTCTCTGATCTTCTAGAATCAGATTCAGCATCTCTCCTTGGTGGAGAGGGAGACTTTCTTCTGCTTTTGCTGGAGCCTTCAACTTTGAATACTACATACTTGTCTCTTGCCAGAAACTTGTTATTGTTCTCCTCTTCTTTCCTGGCAGCCAACTGCATCTCATATGACAGCAGCTTCCCAAAGAGGGTGTGAGGAACAGTTTCACCCAGCTTTGACACTTCTCTGATGACACAGATCTTTGTGTTCCACTCTCTAGAGAGAGATCTAAGGAACTTGTCATTCAGTTCATAGTGAGTGAATACCATTCCATAAGTATTAAGTTCATTCACAATCCTAAAGAACTATTCATAACAAATGGTTATGTTGTCCACCTTGGATTGCTTGAAGGCCTCATATCCTTGGTTGAGCATGGACTTACTATCATCTCTAACTTCATCTGTCCCCTCCATGTAGATCACAAGTGTTTCCCACATTTCCTTTGTTGTTGTGCAATGGATCAGGTTCTGAAGTGTAGAGTCATCAATAATACTCATAATTATATTCTTTGCCCTTTGGTCTATTGAGTCCAGGGCTAACTCATCCTTGGTCATCTCATCATATATCTTGGGGGTCTTGACATTTGCATCCAGTGCAGAGACCTTAATTGGGATTAATGGTCCCTCTTCAACTGTAATATACATCCTAGGGTCAGCAGCTTCCATGAACTGCCTCACCCTTGCTTTCTAGATGCCAAAATTTTCCTTCCTATAGATTTGAAGTCTCACAGCACTTAGCTCCTTATTGGTCATTCCTGAACCCATAAAGACAGACTTCTAGCTAACCTTGGAGATTTACTCAGACAGTTATGCCTTTAAAGCGTAACCACCCTCTGATACCACTTAAAAGTCTTGTTTTCAAGGCTAGCTAAACACCTAGAGGTGGGTGAATAGGTTTTTGTCACTATTTAAAAAATTTTATCATGTTAGCAGATTACTGTGCTTGGTGATTAGGTTAGTTTTTATCTTTCAAGATCAATCACAGATGATAGAAATTTTATAGTGGTTCCCAAATCTTGGATACATCCACTGTCCCTCTGTACCTTTCTAACAGTGTATTAGATTCGACTCTCCCTCCAGAACTCAGCTACTTAATAGCTTACAACACAGATCCTGCAGGACCTCACAGGTCACACGGACCTATAACTTAGGTAATAAGCCAAACGCAGGTTACAAAGACCTTTCACCCAGCACAAAGTCAAACACAGGTCACAAAGACCTTAGCATTTATAATACAAACTTATAACTTCAGACTCACAAAGAATCTAAATAGAAGAATGAGAAGGTAATTGATTAGACATCAGAGCAAGAACTTTGTGTCTTGTTCTTCCAGGACTGAGCAGATATCAATCCAAGATTTTGCTGTTGAAGACAATATAATTTGTAGTTGAATATTCCTTCAAACAACTTTCTATTCTCTGCAGAGCTTATATATCTGCTTTCTCAGAATTGCTTCTAAACCTGTTGTTGCATATGGTAATTGCTTCAGCTATCTATTTGCTCAGCTAGGTTATCTGTGCAGAATAGCTTTTTTAAGCTTGACAAGAATGGCGACGAAGAAGATAAAGTTCGGTCGTACTTTCGTTTTCAAAAAACCTAGAAAAGAATCAATTGATTTGCTCTGGCCGATTTGCTTCTTTTTATTCTCTGAATGCTAATTTAACAATGGGCCCCACCACCAGGATTGATAGCTGAGATTGACCCATTCAGCGCATGCTTTCCATTTAATCTTGATTCAACGGATCTTTGTCTTGTGTGGGCCCCAACATTTAATGATTAAAATGTTTCTTGGAAAGTGCAGATGATGATAATAGCTGGCCGCCAACGTCTCTAACAGAATTTCCGTAACATTTGAATTTTGGTTGGCTTTTTTACTTCGCTGATGTCAGCATGACTCAACATCTCTAGACTTAGACAAAATTCAATTATTAGAAGAAAAGGCGTTGAGTGAGTAAGCATCACTCAATGCCACAACACTTAGACCAAATTTTATCTGTCTAGGCATTGAGCTCGACAAACGCTGAGCTACGTTCGACGAATGACAAGCTCAGTTTGACAAAAGCATAAATTCAGTTCAACGAAGGAGTAAACTCAGTTCGACAAACTCCAGACTCAGTTCAACGAAAGCTAAGCTCAGTTCGACAAAGCTGAGCTCGACGAAAGCCAAGCTATCTACGCATTTGGACTTAGCCAAATTTTCTGCGTCAAGGCATTGAGAGCGTTGATAGCGTCGAGAGAGTTGAGTGAGCTTGCCTAACTCAATGCTATTTGCCTTAGCAAATATTTTTGCGCCTTGGCATTGAGAGAGTAAGCTCCACTCAATGCCAAACTACTTTACAGAATTTCTCTGTTAACTGGCGTTGAGTGAGTAAGCTACACTCAACTCCTATGGACTTAGTGAAAATTTTGCCCAACTTTTCTGTGGAGTTTGACAGCTACAGCAACACTCAACCCTAAAAGTTGTATGGCGTTGAGTTAGTATACCACACTTAATGCATGTGGACTTGGCCACATTTTCAGCCAATTTCTCTAGGCTTTGACTGACTTAACTTGACTCACAGCCTTTTTGCTGTATGGAATTGAGTGAGTAGACTACACTCAATGCTTTTATACTTAGCCATATTTTTGGCTATCTAACAGTTGGACTAAGATGGACTCAATGCTATTTGTTATATGGTATTGAGTGAGTTGTTCTCACTCAACATCTGTGGACTTAGGCAAATTTCTACTAGACAATATTGAATCCATACCTCTGGCATTTAGTGAGCTTGCTCCACTCAATATCTGTGGACTTAGTCGATTTTTGTTATGTCCAGCAACCGCTTATTGTGACTCTTGTCCAATCAATATGAAATGGACTAACCTGTACTCAAAACCTTAAATACGCATCAAATACATTTGATGTGTGTGACATTGACCTGTTTGAATTCTCACAAATCAGGGACATTGGAAACAATGGACCCAACACTATGGTTTCTGAAGTGTATCCTCCTTCTGGTGCAAGCCAACTTGTACTTGTTCCATTCCCCTTGGTTGTAGTATAGTTTAGTCATTTCTCCTCCGAGATCGACCAAGGAAAATGTATCCAAGATGATTCCTCTGGAAATTAGGCTCCACACCTCTTCCATTTCTCTGTCTCTAACAGGCAGAACTATGGCAGGGTCTGATCTTGCAGCAGATGGACCTTCACCATACTTTCTCCAATTATAGACTGGAGTAGAGGGAATCACTTCAACACGTGTGTGTGAGACCGCATTAACAAATATCATGTGGTTGGGGTTAATCCTCGCCCGCAGACTTCTCCACTGAAAATCTCAATTCTGTTGTTGGCGGGTTCTAACTTGGTATCAAAGCAGGTGTCATGCTGCGGGGGTGTGTTGAGATTATATTAGCCAGCATGACACGTGTGTGTGAGACCGCAATCGCGTTCCAGGTCTGACGAATATCCCCGCGGTCATGTGGTTGGGGTTAATCTTTCAATGTACAGGAATGAACTGTTGCAACTATCACTTCAACAGCATTAACAACAGTGCTTGAAAGTGTGTCTGTCCATTGTTGAGAGTAATCCTTGGGACGATGAACTTCAACAGGAATTGGCACTATAGGTGCTTGAAAGCTTGTCAACTGACCATGTAGCCACATGACATTGTAATTGCCGTAGTCAGTAGTCTTTTTGAAGTTTTCTACCATGGCAGCTTCAACGACAATCAGCTTAGTTTTCATAGCCCCCTCACCCTTTCTAACTTCATCAATGACACCATTAGAATAAGCAGGAAGAATGTTGTCAAAGTGAGCCATAGATCTGTTGTGTGCATCTATCATTGTCTTTGCGTTTGTGTCCACATTATCAATAGTTTCTTTAGTGTATTGGAGGCCACCCATGTTCAGCTTTATGGCTTTTCCACCCTCAACAAATAGTAAGTCAAGCTTGGTGTCAAGTGCTTCAATCTAAATTTTAACTTCAACAAGGCTTTTGTTAAAGTCTTGCTCAGTCTCTTTGACCTTGTCCAGAACCTTCTTCACGAAGGCATCAAATTTCTCTTGTTGTTTTGCCAACATAGCCTATATTGTCTTCGGGATTGAGCTATCAACACTAGAGGTGACAACTGTCTCAGAAGCAATGTGGGAGAGAAGGCAGATCTTCACTAGGAGACTCATAGATCGGAGATAATCGTGCTTTAGAACTCAGCAAAGGCATTACAGCAGCTAGGATAGGAGTGTGCTCCTCTGAATATCCTTCCTCTTTAGAAACATTGACTAACTCCTCAGGAACAACTTGAGGAATACTTGTCACCTCGACAACTCATTTCTCAAGGTTGCGGATAAACCTGTCAACCTCAATAACAACTGATATCAAGGGCTGGGTCACCTCTCCCTCAGAAGATGAAGCAGGAACAATCTCTGGGAGAGGGACAATCAGGTTCTTTATTGAAACTAGCTCAGACCCAACATTAACATTATCAGCATCTTTGGGCTCATTAGTAACAGTCATGGCCTCATCATTATCTATCTTATAGTCATCCACAGTCAAATCATCATCAGCAGCCGCATCATCCTCAACCTCAGTAGGCACTAACTCCTAAACAATAGTCTGAGTAATCTGAGCAACCTCTGTCAGAAGATTCTCTGGCTCTAAAAATGGAACTGGATTCTCTGCAACTGAAGTAACAGCTGGCTCCACCTCAGATCCTGCACACAATCTATCAGGGGCTTCACTGGGGTGTGGAGTAGGAATCCTG
The DNA here is from genome assembly GCA_039583875.1 of Platanthera guangdongensis. NCBI lineage: Eukaryota > Viridiplantae > Streptophyta > Magnoliopsida > Asparagales > Orchidaceae > Platanthera > Platanthera guangdongensis. The sequence goes on from CM077151.1 coordinate 65,285,846, forward strand.
TCCTCAGGAGCCTGATCTTCTGCCTCCACAGGCAAACCCGTGCTCCCCTTGCCTCAAGGTCCTTCTATACTACCTTGATAAGATAGATGATTCAATCTTCTTCAGATGATGGATAGGCACTCCTTTGGTCATTCCGAACTTGTCACCATCCATTTGATTCAGGTACAAGCTGATAATCCTCCCAAAGTTGAGAGTGTGAAGGTTGTCCTAGATCTTTTCAAATAGCAGTGCACTGTAAATGTTTACTTTAGGATTGAAAATGACCTAGAGGGGGGTGAATAGGTCCAATTAAATTATGGCTCCCCTTTTCTTTAATCAAAGTACTACTTTAATTGAAATGATTAACTCAGTCAGATAATCAACATAAACTAAACATCAATTAACAAAATTAACACAACACAATAAATCAGCACACACATCACAATGCACACAGATATATAGTGGTTCCCCAATTTATGGATACATCCACTTCCCCCTTCGCCTATCTAGCAATGAATTAGATTCGGTCAAACTCCTCCTCTTTCCTTTACTCAAATCTTTAGATCTTACAGCTCAGATCCCACTCGACTCCTACAACTCAGACTTCACAAGTCTTACCACTCAGATCACCAAGATCCTACACCTCAAGTTCTTCCCAAGAACTCTACCTCAGAATGAATCCTCACTCATACTTATCAGGCAACACCTGCCCTACACCTCAGAGAATTAACAACTTTTCCTACCTCAGGTAATTCCATCCCTACCTCAGCCTTTATAACACAGGCTTACAACAACAAGAGAATAAATCTACTCCTCTCAGATCAATAGATAGATCTTAAAAAATGAATATAATAGAAAATAGAATCAGAAAATGTCACCCAGTATGAGATTTGAGTAACCGCTTCTTGATCTGATCTTGATGATTGTGCTTCCTTTGATTCTGACAAGATAGATCTGATCAAGCCCTTATTAGCTTTTCAAAGCTTCTTGAAGTAGAAATTAGGGTTGATCTAGGCTGGAGAGATGTTGAAGATGATTCTTGATCAGACCACTCTCCACCTTCTAAATTATAGCTGAGGCGTCAAACTTTTATCTTTTCAAAATTGTGCTGCTTCTTCTCTATTTTGTTCCCATGCTTCTTCTGAAGACATAATCCCTTTAAATAGGCCCTGACAGGAGTAACCGGCTGATCCGATTAATAATTGACAGTTCTGACAGCTGTCAGTACCTCCGTCTTGATATATGTACTTAGGTTTTAAGTTTACTGAAGTGTTGAGACTTGGCTGTTAAATGTGTTGACATAAGTCCTGGGTGTCGACACAGCTCTTGTAGTGGTGTCGACACACTTCTGAATATGTCTCCATAGCTCTTCATCTTGTCCTGACATAGCTTGAATAGAGTGTGTCGACATAAGTCCTGAGTGTCGACATAGTTGTCCTCAGTCTTGATACAATGTGTACAGAGTGTGTCGACACTAGTCCTGAGTGTCGACACAGTTGTCTTTAGTCTCAACACAGCTTGAATAGAGTGCATCGACACTAGACTTGAGTGTCGACACAGTTGTCTTGAGTCTCAACACTGTGTGTTGACATAGTTGTCCTTAGTGTCGACACAACTTTTCTTTGTCTGGACACAACTTGTTCAGTGTATGTAGACACTAATCCTGAGTGTCGACACAGTTGTTTTCTTGTATCATAGTGTTGACCCAAGTCCTAGGTGTCGACACAACTTTCACCTTGACTCAACACTTCTACCTTAAGTGTGTTGACACTAGTCTTGACTGTCTTAACACTTTGTACTTAGCATTATTTACCTGCACTTATGAACTTAACACCCATCAAATACAACAATGTGTATATCATTGAGCTGAGAAGACTTCTTCAAAACAAGTACATTGAGACCAATGTACTCAATAATCTACCCCTATTTGGAGAAGTCATAACCCCAATTCAATGATATACAACAAGATACCACAAAAATAAAGATAAAAACATTTAAACATACAATGCAGTTCAGTAAGTGAATTATCACAGATAAATACACATAGTTAATAATAATGCTGAGCAAAAAATAAGGCAAACAATTTCAATCCTAATTAATCAACACATGAAATGTAGAGTAAGCCATGATTTCCATTAATTTTTTATCATAGAATTTAATGATACAAGTTTTTTTTACAGAATAGTTACAGATCAAAATGTTCATAAGAAATATAAAACTAATAAAATCCTAAGGCAGCTCAGGTTCCTTAATAACTATGTCTTTGCCTGATTGTATCTTGGCTTTCATCTCAGGATCCTTGTCCTCAGCAACTGCCTTTCCTTTGGCTTCCTTAGCTTTAGCTTTTGCTATTGCTTCTTCCATCAGCCTTTGCCTCTCAAAATAATGATATGGCTTTGGAAAATACTTGTTGGACTCTATGGACTTAGCAGGAAGCTTTCCTCTCTTCATATCTTGCCTGAATTTTTGAATCACATCTTGCTGCTTCAAGTGTTTGGCCCATTCCTGTCCAGAATACCATTTCCCTCTGTAAGTAATATTAACATTCACAGCTTTCCATGTAGTAAGAATGATTGATCTAGAGGTTGGACTCCATTGCTCAAAATCAGGTTTAGTCTCAACTTATTCTCTAAACCTTTTCTTTGATAACCGAGCCTCAGTCTTTGGAGCAGTAGAAGGCCCGTCCACTTTATCAAATATTACATTCTTATCTATGCCTTGAGGAGGACTATACATGTGGTGAACAGCTGCTTGAACAGACTCAAAATTAGCTGGGGATGAAAGATGAAAGAATTCAGCAGGAGGTACTTCAAGTTCTTGTGGTTGTTGACAACCATATTCAGCTGTTTGATCACCCTCATACCATAGGGGAGGAAAGGCTAAGGTGTCTCTGATATTGTTTGCTATACAGGTAGCCTGTTCAGTACTGGCCTTAACCATGACTCTCTCCCGCTTTATGACTTCTCTTTCAATATGATCTCTTAGATCATTCTTATGAAATCTTACTTGTCCATCAACATAATTGATACCTGAAATCACAGTATTATTGACTTTTAGCAAATTGTTGTCCAGGTTTTTGGCAGAATCTTTGATGTCCTTAATGAGAGATTCTGAATTACTTTTCAGTTTTTTATTAATATTTGTGACAGTGGAATCAAGTTTGGCTTCAAGAGCAGTGGATTGGGTTTTGATTTCTCCCAATGTTGTATCATGCATTACTATCAGATTCTCATTCAGTATTTTCTGATTTTCAAGGATATAGCCTTGCTTGATTGCCAAATCATCTTGTAGTTGTTTGGCTTCCAGTTATTGCTTTGCCAGATAGATCATTGCATGTGCTCCTTTCTCAAAGAAAGCAGTCATATCAGTTTTTAAAAGATTTACTTCAAATCTTATTGACTTGATCTCTTGGGCCAGCTGAAATTGCAACTTGTTGTTACTTTCATCTACATATTTATCTAAATCTTGCCTTTGCTTATCAAGCATAATCTGTAGTTGCACTAGCAAAAAGCTATGATCAATTGTAGGAGCTGATAGTGGTCCAGACTAAAGATATTGCTTGTAGCTCTTGCTCTTCTTCTTCATTTCAGAAAGTTTTGTTATCTTTTGTTGAGAAGCTTCTGCTGCCTCAGGTTCAGAAGAACTAACCTCTTCAACTTGAGGTGTCGTTTTAGTGTTGTTAGTATCAAGGGCCAACTCCCCCTCAACTCCTGTACCTTCTTGATTAATATGGATATGAAAGTGAGGGGTTAGATCAGGAATACTCTAGAGGGGGGGGGGGTGAATATAGTATCTTTAGTTTTTTAAGATTTTTTACTACAAAAAAACTTATGAATTAAACAATCCTAAGTTAAGTTAATCTACCACAGGTGCTGCAGAAAATAAACTAAACAAACACAAACAACAAACCTAACTAGCACAGTCACAACAAGAATTAAAGAAAAGAGCAACCAGACAACACAAGAATTTTTAGTGGTTCCCTAACCTTGGTACATCCACTCTTCTACCACCCTGGTAGGAATCTACTCAGGTTTTTGATCAGGTGTTTGACACCAATGAGATTTTGATCAGGTGCTCAAAAACCAAACCTCAAGTATTTTGATCAGGTGACTTGCAACCAGGAATAACTTTTGAAGGGAGTTAAGATCCCTTTTTACAGTGGGGGATTAGAGAATGATTTTGTCTTCTCTTTCTTAAATGCACTCTGAGAAGACTTAAGTGGATCTTGATGTTAGCAAAGGCTCCCCCTGAGATGTAGAATGGTTCAGGAAGTTGGAGCTTTGCTGCAGGGTGATAGGCCTTCAAACTATTGCTTTGACCATATGAGTTCCAGGAACTTCTTGACAGATATTGTAGTCGTTGTCCTTTGAAGAATCCTAGAAGAAGACAGAAGAAGACTCTTGATTTTGATTAGCTGTTCTTCTTCTTCTTCAGATTGTTGGTGTCTCTGGTCTAGAGCCCGTTTCTTTATGTCAATGTATTCTGTATGATTGCTGTTATGTTGTAAAGCCAGTATCTTGTCTTCTCTGTCTGTATATTATTTCTCAGTCTCCTTTGAGAGAAGGAAGAAAATCCCTTTTATATTTTCCAGATTATCTTCCTTTTGAAATTTGAATTTCTTCTGCATTCATTGCTGACTGCCTGAAGAATATTTTGCATTGAATGATTTCCCCAATTGTCCCATTGAAAAACGACAAACAATAATTCTAAAGAAGACCATAATCAATGCCCCGTCTAACGGTAATATTCAGAGAATATTTTAGCATTAATTACTCAGGAATTATTGCAATAGAATAAGGATAGATGGATGAAAATAACTAAGTCTCGATTCGTTGAACAGAGAATAGAATTCGTCGAGCTGAGTCCATAGTTCGTCGAGCTGAGAAGTTAAGTTCGTCGATCTGATAATAGCTGTTCGTCGAGCTGAGATCCAAGATCGTCGGCCTACGAACAGACGACTGCTTTCTCTAGAACCTTGCCAATTCTGTGCATGGAGTTCGTCGAGCTGATAATCTAAGTTCGTCGACTGGAGTTTAGCAAAGTGTTTCTAGACTTAGAATATTCTAGATGTCTCTAGAATGAAGTGTTGAAGCGGAGTTGCCAGAAATCATCGACCAGAGAACTAGATTTGTCGACCTGAGAACTTCTAACTGCTAGATAAGTCTTGCCAGGAATGTGGTCTAAGTTCGTCGAGCTAAGAAGGTGAATTCGTCGACTGGAGTATGATCCTGGACTTAGAATATTTACTTGTTTCTGGAATAAGATGTTGAAGTAGAATACCCATAGATCGTCGACCTGAATACCAAGTTCGTCGAGTGGAGTTCAGAGAAATTCTGGACTTGAAATGTTAAAGTAGTGTCCATAAATCGTCGACCTGTGTCCCAAGTTCGTCGAGCTCAGTTCAGAGAATTGTCTCTGAGATCGTCGAGCTGAGCACGACTTTCATCGACCTGAGTTCGACGAACGTCGAACTCATTTTCTGAGTCTTTGATATTTCTCTAAGTCTTGAGTCTTTTTGCAGTCTGTTGATGGCTGATCCACGTAGTGTTAACTATAAGGACTTGGCTTATACTCTAAGACATAACAATGACCTTGGCTATACATGTTGGGTCAGATGATCCTAACTTAGTGAACCTAGCCCAAATCAAACTAGGGATCCAACAATCTACCCCTATTTGGGTGAGGTCACTAATTACAGACTCATAATGAAACAAAAATTTACAAAGCAAGAAAACATATATCTGGCAGGAAAAATTAGTATATGCAGCAGATATATATACAATAAGCTTTTTATCAGGAAATATAAAAAGAAATTTTCAAACTAACTCAGAAATATTAAAGATAGTTCAAGTATCATTTCTTTTGCTTTTTATCCTTGTGCTTCTCCTCTTTGCCGTTTTCTCCAGACTGAGTGAATATGATTTCCCTGTTGGGATCTGCAGCTTGCACCATTGTCATAGTCATGTCAGCAGCCCCTATGATTTTTAGAGATGTAGCCCTGGGCACTACTACTTCTGGATGCAGTTTCATATAGTCATCAACATTGAAAAATATATTAGTCTTAGCAAACCTGTTGAGCTCTTGCTTTCTATACTTGGTCATTGTTGTGTATTTAGATGGATCCTTCCCTTCAGCTCTAGCTTTGTTGATCATGGAAAGGCCAACCAGTTCCTAGAACCTGGCCATCCTTGCCGTTGTAGCTGTTTCAGGATCTTCAAATGGTATAGGGGAAGCATGTCTGTTGGAGCTTTTAGCTTTTTGATGTTCAGGGAGTTGTTGCTGTTTTTATTGTTAATGCTGATGCTGTTGTTGTTGGTGTTGCTTGCCAGATGAGTAATGTCTTTGTTGGCTGCTTCCTGAAGATGAAGGTCTACCTTGTTGTCTTTGGTATGTTTGAAACTGGGTAGACCTTTGAGATGTTGTGCCTAAAGCACCAGCAGCTGGAGGAGGAGGATGAGGAGGATCCTTTCTATATCTTTGATTGGGAGGAGGTGAATATCTTCTGCTCTTCTTTCTCTCTTTTTGTTCATTCTTAGACAACCACATCCATGATTGCATGCCCTTATAGGGAGTGATCTTCTGGAGTATGTAATAAGGTGTGTCATTTGCTGGGTTGGGCTTTGGAGCAGGAGGTGGAGGAGCTTTCCTCTTCTTAGAAATTTTCTTTTTCTTGGGTTCCTCATCTGAGTCCTCATCTTCATTCTCATCATGATCAGTGGAGTCCTGAGGATTATCATATAATGCATTTAATGCTTTTAGGCTTCAGTAGATATTGGAGGTTTCTCAGCCTGAGAGGGAGCTGGAGGAGGAGCTGCAACTGGAGCTGGAGGAGGAGTAGGAGGGCTATTAATAACATTGCTTTCAGCCACTGTCTTATTTTCTTCTTCAATGTCAGCCATGATCAAGGCATCAAGATCAGACATAGGTGAGTCATCCATTACAAAAACAGGAGCAGGAGGAGATGAACTGATGGGAGAAACAGCTCTGGGTGGAGATGGAATGGGTGGAATTTCTGGAGTAGCAAAAATGGCCTTGAGTTGCCTGGCAACTTTGGGGCTTATTGGTGTGGTGTAAGGAATTATAGCCAAAGATGGCTTAGTGATGTATTCTGGAAGTATATTGAAATAAGCTGTATCAAAAACCTTCAATAAATCTAACAGATCTACTGTGGGATTAATAATAAAATCACCAATAGTAGTTATTTCTTCTGTGACAGTCTCATCCACATCCATGTCAGTATCAATGAAATCAATAAAATCAGATAAATTTAAATCAACATCTGCTACTGGTTCTTTTTCTGCTGCTGGGGATACTACTGCTGGGGATACTATTACTGGGGATACTGCTGCTGGGGATACTGCTGCTGCTTCTGCTATTGCTGTTGCTTCTTCATCAAGTATCTCCCCATGCCTGGTTTCAGTGGTAACTGAAGCCAGGCCCCTTACTGAAGAGGGGGCAGCAGAGAGGGCAGTGATTTGGGCAGTTAAGGAGGAGATGGAAACAACAAGAGGTGAGATAGCCTCTGCTATAAGATTTTGAGGAGAGGAGTAAGCAGTGCAATAAGAGAGGAAATGGTGGAGGACTCCAAGGGTAGATTTGCAGATAGTGGGATGGAAGGTGTGTGAGTGGAAATAGATGGAGGAATGGAAGTTGATGGTGGAGTAGGAGGGAGAGCATCTTGCATGGTTGTATCTTGTGGAGAAGGAGTGTTGAGAGGGGAGGAGAGTAGATTGAATGATGGGATGTTGGCTAGATGGGGAGGTAAGGGAGATGAAGGTGGTGATGGACCTGGTGTACCATGAGGAGAAGGTGTATTAGTGGGTGATGGAATTTGGATATCATGGGGAGAGGAGGAGGAGGTTTGAAGAGGGACATGAATTGTTGATGTGTGGATGGGGGATGATGGAGGTGTGGGAGTGTGAACTACTATGTGGACAGTGGAGGGGAGTTGAGTTTGAGTTTAAATTGCTGGAAGTGATGGATGTAACGTCCCGGTTTAGAGCTCAGAGGCTACCGCACCCGAATGGGCCGCATAGCGTGTCTCGCCCCGGTGCCCCGTCACAGGACTGCAGTCCGTGCCACCCAAACCCATTTCCGCACCTGTTTCTCAATACGTCGGGTTTTTGCGAGCGCGGGGTTTCGAACCCACACCGCCTTGATAAGGCACCTTCCACAGTCCTCATCACCACCTGAGCTGCAGCTCAGTTGGTGATGAGGACTGTGGAAGGTGCCTTATCAAGGCGGTGTGGGTTCGAAACCCCGCGCTCGCAAAAACCTGCCGTATTGAGAAACAGGTGCGGAAATGGGTTTGGGTGGCACGGAATGCAGTCCTGTGACGGGGCACCGGGGCGAGACACGCTATGCGGCCCATTCGAGTGCGGTAGCCTCTGAGCTCTAAACCGGGACGTTACAATGGAGGTGTAGGGGGATCTCTTCAGAAGGGTGGGAAGTGGCTGGATCAGCCCTTGTACTTTCAGAATCCCTGGTGGAAGAGGAAGCCTTAGAGTGCTTTGTGATGGTCCTCTCCCACTTGCCAAAAAGGGCACAGGTGAGCCTCTTGCTGGTATTTATGAATATGGTCTGGGAGACCAGTGATTCTAGAGCCTTTTTTTTCAGGAAGATCCCCAAGATCCTTCCAAAACTAACTTCCTTTTTATTGTTCTTTTTTTTAATCAAATCAAACATGATTTGAGCCCAGTTCACCTGTTTCTTATTTACCACTGCACACATTATTAGAAATTGATTCCTGGTGATGTAATCATGCGCAATGTGCTTGCCCAGCAAGACTTTTCCCACGATATCTGCTAGAAACTTGAATTCAGCAGAAAGATGCTTCTTTAGCAATTTGTTAGGAGTTTGTCCAAAATCACCCATGAGAGTGAGCATCTCATCATATGCTTCATTCACAATCTCTAATTCTTCTATTCCATTGTTTAATCTAAATATTTCAGTTAACACTACAGTGGTGAGGGAGACGACATTACCAGATATCGTTCCTGTCATTATATTCTCTTCTGTGGTGGAGGAAGTATATACCCACTCCCTGATTTTGTTCCAGATATCATGATCCTTATGGATAGCAGATTTTTCAGTTGTTGGTCTTCGAGGAGTTGCAGGATTGTCAGGAATATAAGGTTTGAATGTTGAAAGGAATCGAAATCAACATCAAAGCCCGTGTCAAATTTCATTGCTGTAAAGTTCTTGCTAGAATCGCCATTAGAGTACCTACAAGAGAAAAATGACGATCAAGTGCAAAGGAACTGAAAGCGCGGGACGGAGGTCGAAGAAAACCTAGATATAAAGTTTTCCAGAATATGAATCGACAAACTCCATTTCACGAAAATTAAGAAATTCTTCGACCTGAGATCGACGAAATAATTGATAGTTAAATAATTTGTCGAGCTCAGTCTGAAGATTTGAAGAAATTTCGTCGAGCTCCGTTCGACGAAAGTTTTCTGAAGCAGCTTCGTCGATATCCGTTCGACGAACACAACTTCACTCACAGAGAGTTCATCGCCCTCCGTTCGACGAATATCTCAAGAACTTTTCTCTGTTCGTCGAACTCCGTTCGACAAACATTGGAAAATTCGTAGAGTTCAGACAAAAACTAAACTAAGTCTTCTCCATTGATCATTCCAAGCTGATTTATAAAGAACAAGTGGTTTCTTTCATCCAGAGGTTTGGTGAAAATGTCAGCTCTTTGTAAATCAGTATAGATATAGATAAGTTTAATTTTGTTTTTGTCTACACACTCTCTAATGAAATAATGCCTAATGTCTATATGCTTAGTCCTACTGTGATGGACTGGATTTTGTGTTATGGATATAACACTTGTGTTATCACAGAATAGAGTTGAATTATTTATGTTGAGACTATAGTTCAGTAGTTGATTCTGAATCCACAACATCTGTGAACAGCAACTGCCAGCTGCAATGTATTCTGCTTCAGCAGTTGAAGTGGACACAGAGGATTGTTTCTTACAGAACCAAGACACTAATCTCATACCTAGGAACTCGCAAGTTCCTAAAGTACTTTCTCTGTCTACCCTGCATCCAACAAAGTCAGCATCTGAATATCCAGTTAAATCAAATTCTGACTCAGTAGGATACCATAGGCCTAGTGTAACAACCCCATCCGTTCATATAATAATACTAGATGGTCCGGCCAGGGCCCCACAACATATACCACAAAACAGACGATGAAGCTACGAAGTGATACCAGAGTAGCACAGCGCACCTAACACATTGCATTCTAGCGGAATCTGATACACTTGAACTCCTCTCTTGAATGTCCAACATATAAAACTCCACACTTTATAGATTATAGGAATGCCTTACATGACTTTCAAATAGTGGCCCAAATTGTGGCACGCAGGCCGGCCACATCAAAGAAAACATAACCTGTACATTCATAATATCCTTCAAGGGCTAGCTACAGCATCAACAAAAGCAGTAGGGACGTCAACCCTTATGCGTCTCGCTCTGTGCTCCAGCACCTGCACAGGGACATTCCACCCAAGGGTGGCAAACAGAGGCAACGGTCAGCATTCAGATGACCAAATTATAATGACACTACCCCTTTTCTCGGGGCAGCAGTAATCTTCCCTGTAGGCATAACATATCACAAACATGGCAATATATTGCATATAATGTGCTTTCACGCACGCATACCATCACAACCGTCAGCCACCCGGCCCAATGGTCCGTGCACTCAGGGCGCATTCTTGGTGTACTGACAAATCAGTTGCCCACCACTGTCTCAGGGTCACAGCCCAACGACAACTCACTTGAGCATTTACTCCATGGCGTGCAGCCGGAGTTTTATAGTCTTAGTGAACGAGGATTGGTCCGTAGCCCCCCATTGTATCACGGCACTTAGGCCTAAGACTCTTGCTATGCGCTCCAACAGACCGCACCTTCTGGTCTCACATCAGACGGACATAACGCAGGTCGGATCCTCCACCCCCCGTTGCTCAAATCGCCTTGCCATCACCGAGTACGGCATACTCGCGGATAAATAAAGGCGCGGGTAGGCCTCACCGATCCTATTCTAGCATTCAAGCCTGGGCATAATCCTTACACCCATTCTCTCACAACATTAGCGGGTCTTTCCTGGGCACACCAGTACTTCCTGCTACTCTCTTCGCAGGTGGACACCGCAAATAGCACAAATGTCAGGGGTCTTTCCTGGCTACCATGCCAGTACTTCCTGTTACTCTCTTCACAGGTGGACTCCCTATGAACATTAAGCATTACAAAGGGTATTTCCTAGAATTCCAATCCAGTATTTCCTGCTACTTCCTTTCACAGGTCCAACCCATCGACTCCTAAACTATGCGTTTATCACGGAGTCTTCTCCGGTTTGTAGATGCAACATCACCAATCCAGACCAACCTGTCCAGATGGCTTCACACAGCATGCCTATTCCGTACTCCATTTCCGGATCTATATGCCAATAAAGGGGATTCCATGAATCAACCCAAAGACTCCCAAAATCAGCCACCTTTTGGTGGGGGAATCACAGACATATGCCAAAAAGGAAGCCTTCACATGGCTAGGAAGAAAGATCGCTATCCTTGAAGACCGGTTTGGTGCCGTGAACACCTAGCTGGCTCGAAAGAATTGCAAAAGCTTTTCCGCCGCAATGCCGGCCTCAGATTTCTCGTCGGAATTCCGCAGCTCCACCGATGACCAGCCCCTCTTCTTCCTCCTCCATCGTCCTCTCCCTTCTCTCTCTAAAAGTGTAGAAAGAGGAAATCCACTTAACAAATGAGTTCTTTCAACCCATTCCCGGCCTTAAGGACACAAGGAGGCAGCTCAGCCCTTGAATCTCAGCTGAAGGAATGGATGACCACGATTTGACAATAAAATCATAATTTTTGCCTGACACGGCTTGTGACACGCCCGTGTCCCATGGCCATGTTTCCTAAGCGGTGCTCAACCGACTTATCCAACCCAAGGACACGCCCATGTGACACGCCCGTGTCATGGGACGTGTCATCCGACATGCCTTCAGACACGCCCGTGTCTGTGGCCGTGTTCATCAGGCTGAAAAATCTCAAAATTGCCCGAGACTCACACAGCCTGTAACACGTCCGTGTCCAAGGCCGTATGCCCATACACGGCACAAGAAACGCCCCAGCTCAAATTCGTCGGCTGAGTTCGTCGACCGTGCTGACACGCCCTGTGACATGCCCGTGTCACAGGCCGTGTCCTAAGCACTCGATGATCGTCGACCAAATCTTGTCGACCAGTCGTCGAATGTTCACCCAGGAAGGACATACCCTGGGACATGCCCGTGTCCCAGGCCGTGTCACCCGAAAAACTTTGGCTACTGAAAAATGGGTTGTTATAACCCTCCCCTCCTACAAGAAATTTCGTCCTCGAAATTCGTGTACAGGAAGGCAACCAGCAATCAAAAAGTTATAACATCAAAAGATCTTGTTCCAACAAAAGTTTCACTATCTAATTGTTACACAAATAGCTCGGAAAACTCCACTCGTATGGTCTGCTCTCGTCCCCATGTTCGCACGGTCGTAATTGTCCCATCGGATTTTAACCGTCTCGACCGTCTTATTTCGCAACTGTTTCTCGGCTCGATCCTCGATCTGAATGGGTCTAACTCTCGTTGTTAGCCCATACTCCACAGGCACACGATCATCCGTGATCACTTGAGCTGGATCTTTAACGGCCTTCCGAAGTACCGTGATGTGAAACACATCATGTAGTCCACCCAAGTCTGTCGAAGAACTAGCCGATACACAACTTCTCTTATTCGCTCAACTACTCAAATGGACCCAAATATCTTGGACTCAACTTTTTCAAACGTCGAATCCGGGATACGCCTTTGAAGGGTTTGATATTCAAGTAGACCCAATCACCTACCGCGAACTCCACGTTCCGGTGCTTGGCGTTGTAGTACTTCGCTTGACGATCTTGGGCTATGAGTAGCCTTTCTCGAATCGCAAGAATGGTTGAGTTTGCTTCATCGACTTCATTACGATTATAAACTCTAGCTTCGCCCGCTTCTACCAAAGCCAAGGGAGTACGACACTTCCGTCCATATAGAGCTTCATACGGTACCATTCCGATGCTCTCCTGGTAGCTGTTATTATAAGCAAACTCCACCATGTAGAGATGATCTTCCCATCTCTTTCCGAAGTTTAGGGCGCACATCCTGAGCATGTCTTCCATCGTTATGTTGGTTCGTTCAGTTTGGCCATACGTTTGGGGATGAAAGGCTGTCCTGAAAGTCAACTTAGTGCCCAACAGCTGTGAACTAGCCTCCAATCCTTTGACGTGAATCGCCCATCTCGATCACTTACGATGCTCCGAGGAACACCGTGAAGCCGTACAATCTGTTCCACGTACAGCTTTGCCAAACTTTCTACCTAATCATCGCGCTTGTTTGGTAGAAAATGTGCCACTTTTGTTAGCCGATCAACATTCACCCAGATGGAATTGTTTCCGTGCTGAGATCTCGGCAATCCGTGCACGAAATCCATAAAAATAGCGTCAAATTTCCACTATGGAATCGGCAACAACTTCAAATAACCGCCCGGTTTCTGGTTTTCCGCCTTCACCCTAGCATAGGTTTGGCATTTGGTCACATAAAGAGCAATACCTGTCTTTAGTCCTGGCCAGCAAAATAGCATTTTCATATCGCTGAACATCTTCGTGCTCACTGGGTGGATTGAGTACTTCGCATAATGTGCTTCATACATCGGTTCTTCCCTCAATTTACCCACATTTGGGATGCACAAACGGCCCTCTTTCCGGAAAGACCGTTATTCCAGGAGAACTTCCCTTCTGGCCAAGCTTTCGCCTAACGTAGGAGATCTTCATCCAACTCCATTGCCCGTCGAACTCGGTCCGCAAGGTCACATTGCACCTCCGTCCAGTTCAAACATGCATTGGCAGTGGCATTCTTGTCAATACAAGAAATCTCTAACGCTTCCTGCTCCTGGATGAGACGTTCATCATGCTTTTGCAATCAAGCTGCTCTTGTCGGAGTCTGTCGACTCAAGGAATCCGCGACAATATTCCCCTTCCCGGGAGTATAGTGAATCTCAAAGGTGTAGTCCCCGAGGAACTCCAACCCTCTTCGTTGTGCAAGTCCTTCTGCTCCAATCTGTACTTCAGGCTCTTGTGATCTGTATAGATCTCCACCTTCACACCATAAAGATAGTGTCGCCACAGCTTTAGTGCAATGATCACCGCCGCCAACTCAAGATCATGGACTGGATAATTCCGCTCGTGCACTTTCAGCTGGCGTGAGCCATAAGCAATCACCTTTCCTTTTTGCAGAAGCACGTAGCCTAAGCCGCTCCCAGAAACATCACTGTAGATTACAAATCCATCGGTACCACATGGAAATCACAACACAGGCGCCGTGGTCAAATGAATCTAAAGCTCGCGCACACTCTGGTGACCAAACGAACTTCTGTTCTTTTCGCGTCAACGTGGTTAGCGGCAAAGCAATCCATGAGAAGTTTTCAACAAATTTTCGGTAGTAGTCTGCTAGTCCAAGGAAACTCCGGACCTCGGACACTGAAGACAACTCTGGCCACTCTTCTATGGCCCCTATCTTCGCTGGATTTACAGCGATGCTCGCTCCACTCACCACATGGCCTAGAAATTCCACCGACGATAGCCAAAACTCACACGTCGAGAACTTGGCATAGAGCTGCTTCTGCCTCAATTTAGTTAACACCAACCACAAATGTTTCTCATGATCCGCTTCCGATTTCGAGTACACCAGGATATCATCAATGAACACTATTACGAACAGATTCAGGTACTCGCGGAATAGTCGGTGCATCACGTTTCTAAATACCGAGGGCGCATTACACAGCCCAAACGGCATGACTGTGAACTCGTAGTGCCCGTACCTTATTCCAAATGCGGTTTTGGGAATATCTTCTTCCCGGATTCTCAATCGGTAATAACCAGAGTTTAAGTCCAACTTCGAGTAGATGGACAATCCCACTAGCTGATCAAATACCTCATCAATCCGCGAAATCAGATATTATTTTTCTCGGTCCGCTTCTTTCATTCGCGGTAATCAATACATAACCGCAAGTCACTGTCAAAAGCATAAGGGTGCTCCAAGGAGATATACTTGGGCGTATATAACCCTGCTCCATCAATTCTTGCGGTTGGACTTTCAGCTCCGCCATTTCCTTTGGCGCGACGTGATAAGGCGAGCGGGCCACATGTTTCGCACCTGTCACCAACTCGATCGTGAAGTTAATCTCACGCTGGGGTGGTTGCCCAGGGAGATCTTTGGGAAACACATCTGCAAATTCTGACACAATCGGAACATCACACACTGGCCTTTGGCTCAACAGCCTGACTCAGAGTGAAGTAGCACTCCGCACCCTTCCGAACAGCCTTCAAGACTTGGGGTGCAGACAATAACATCAATCAAGGCATGCTAATCCGCAAGCCAATCCATACCAAATATCATGTCAAATTCCGATATTGGCAATACAGATGCAGTCAAACTGAAATCCTGACTTCCTACTTGGACCGCCACATCGCAAGATTGATCCGCAAGCATCCAACAGCCATTTGGCAACACCATTCTGACGCTATCTGTCTTCATGCGACTATTTATCCCAAGGCGTGCTAGAAACTCACTAGATAGAAAAGAATACGCAACATCCATATCAAACAGTGCTTGTGTGTTCTGAATCATCGCAAAGCCTGTGGTGCACGTAACACACACAAGCAACATACACAAGATGCAAAACAAAAGCAAGCAATACGATTATCACGCCCTCGTAACACTTAGGATTGGGCCTCGAATGCAGAGGACTCCACCACTGCTTTTTCTGTCTTCAAATAAGACGCTCCGATTTCCTGCTCAACCAGACGTCGACGAATCTTGACAAGGTTGGGCACAAGTGTCCCCATGACATAAAACATCAATAATCTAGTCATGTTCACAGCTATCATACAAACACGTTAATTCCACACATCCATGTATTGTAGTTATCTAACATAAACACCATTATAGAACTATCATCCAAAATGACTTACTGTACATATAACACATGCATAAACCACCATACATGAGGAGCCCAATTATTTATGTACATCATTATGTCGACATTTCCTTCTTCTTTCTTGCCCGCTACGAGCCAACGCGGCAATCTCGTGATTTATGTCCCACTTTACCACACGAATAGCACTTGTATTGCTTCTTTGGCTGCTGAACACCATCCCAACAGTCATGAGCAAGGTGTCCTACCTGACCACAAGCATAACAAGTACGCCTCTCACGTCTTTGCCTTTTACGGTGAGCAGACTTTCCAACCCTTGGAGTGCGCACTTTCCTGGTCGCAGGCATCTGCTGGGCTCTCATCAAGTCCATTTCCAACAGTCTAGCTGCCTCCACCAGTGGTTGGAATCCCAAGAACTTAGGACCCATCAACAAGAAATGGAGTTCCTGACGTAGCCCATCATAAAACAGATTGATCTTCATCCCCTCGGTTTCAAACACAAACTCGGGTTGTTGTCTCATTGCAACAAATGCATGAAAATAATCCTCAACCGTGTCCTCTCCTTGGCTCAAACACACGTTCACCGAAGAAGCTGAGGCACTTCCCCTTGCCGCCTGCTCAAGTTCACTACCCGGCATGGGACGCATTACCGGATCAAAGGGTTTCACCTGTCCCTCATGGTAAGCCTTGAGCGTTGCAAAAACCACATCGACAATCAGTCGAGCCGTTTCTATCGATGGAGGAGATGTTGGTACCCCAGTTGAGGTCATGCTTCCCATTAAGTATTGAGGTTCCTACTGCCATGCCATCACACTCATCGCCTACATTCGGAATATTACACAAGTAAGCAACAATATAGGAACACGCAAGTTCCTCAAACACAAAAATTTGCATTCCTATCATGGACATTCAGGAGTTCAAACGTATTACCGTGGTTCGCACAGACACGTGCTCGCCACCCCACAAAAGAAGTCGACCACGACTTCGAGAGGGAAAAACCAAGACAGCTGATACCAAAAATGTAACAACCCCATCCGTTCATATAATATATACTAGAAGTTCCGGCCGGGGCCCCACAGCATATACCACAAAACAGACGATGAAGCTATGGAGTGATACCAGAGTAGCACAACGCACCTAACACATTGCATTCTAGCGGAAGCCGATACACTTGAACTCCTCTCTTGAATGTCCAACATATAAAAATCCACACTTTATAAATTATAGGAATGTCTTACAAGGCTTTCAAACAGTGGCCCAAACTTTGGCACGCAGGCCGGCCACATCAAAGAAAACATAACATCTACATTCATAATAGCCTTCAAGGGCTAGCAGCGGCAGCAGCAAAAGCAGTAGGGACGTCAACCCTTATGCGTCTCGCTCTGTGCTCCAGCACCTGCACAGGGACATTCCACCCAAGGGTGGCAAACAGAGGCAATGGTCAGCATTCAGCTGACCAAATTATAATGACACTACCCCTTTTTCTCGGGGCAGCGGTAATCTTCCCTGCAGACATAGCATATCACAAACATGGCAATATATTGCATATAATGTGCTTTCACGCACACATACCATCACAACCATCAGCCACCCGGCCCAACGGTCCGTGCACTCCGGGCACATTCTTGGTGTACTGGCAAATCAGTTGCCCACTACCGTCTCAGGGTCACAGCCCAACGACAACTCACTTGAGCATTTACTCCATGGCGTGCATCCAGAGTTTTATAATCTTAGTGAACCAGGATTGGCTCGTAGCCCCCCATTGTATCACGGCACTTAGGCCTAAGACTCTTGCTATGTGCTCCAACAGACCGCACCTTCTGGTCTCACGTCGGACGGACATAACGCAGGTCGGATCCTCCACCCCCCGTTGCTCAAATCGCCTTGCCATCACCGAGTACGGCGTACTCTCGGCTAAATAAAGGCGCGGGTAGGTCTCACCGATCTTGTTCTGGCATTCAAGCCTGGGCATAATCCTTATACCCATTCTCTCACAACATTAGCGGGTCTTTCCTGGGCACACCAGTACTTCCTGCTACTCTCTTCGTAGATGGACACCGCAAATATCACAAATGTCAGGGGTCTTTCCTGGCTACCATGCCAGTACTTCCTGTTACTCTCTTCATAGGTGGACTCCCTATGAACATTAAGCATTACAATGGTTATTTCCTGGAATTCCAATCCAGTATTTCCTGCTACTTCCTTTCACACGTCCAACCCGTCGACTCCTAAACTATGCATTTATCACGGAGTCTTCTCCGGTTCGTAGATGTAACAACATCAATCCAGACCAACCTGTCCAGATGGGCTTCACACAGCATGCCTATTCCGTACTCCATTTCCGGATCTATATGCCATCAAAAGGGATTCCATGAATCAACCCAAAGACTCCCAAAATCAGCCACCTTTTGGTGGGGGAATCACAGACATATGCCAAAAAGGAATCCTTCACATGGCTAGGAAGAAAGGTCGTTACCCTTGAAGACCGTTTTGGTGCCATGAACGCCTAGCTGGCTCGAAAGAACCACAAAAGCTTTGCCGCCGCAATGCCGGCCTCGGATTTCTCGTCGGAATTCCGCAGCACCACCGATGACCAGCCCATCTTCTTCCTCCTCCCTCTTCCTCTCCCTTTCTCTCTCTAAAAGTGTAGAAAGAGGAAAGCCACTTAACAAATGAGTTCTTTCAACCCATTCCCGGCCTTAAGGACACAAGGAGGCAGCTCAGCCCTTGGATCTCAGCTGAAGGAATGGATGGCCACGATTTGACAACAAAATCATAATTTTTGCGTGACACGGCCTGTGGCACGCCCGTGTCCATGGCCGTGTTCCCTAAGCGGTGCTCAACCGACTTATCCAACCCAGTGACATGCCCATATAACACGCCTGTGTCATGGGCCGTGTCACCCGACACGCCTTCAGACACGCCCGTGTATGTGGAAGTGTTCATCAAGCTGAAAAATCTCAAAATTGCCGGAGACTCACACGGCCTATGACACGCCCGTGTCCAAGGCCGTGTGCCTATATACGGCACGAGACACGCCGCAGCTCAAATTTTTCGGCTGAGTTCGTCGACCGCGCTGACACGCCCTGTGACACGCCCGTGTCACAGGCCGTGTCCTAAGCACTCGATGATTGTCGACCAAATCTTGTCTACCAGTCGTCGACTGTTCACCCAGGAAGGACACGCCTTGGGACATGCCCGTGTCCCAGGCCGTGTCACCCGAAAAACTTTGGCTGCTGAAAAATGGGCTGTTACACCTAGACAAGGACAACTCTTTATATATCTCAAAATTCTTTTTAAGAAAATTAGGCGAGATTCTTTAGGGTTCACTTGGAACCTAGAATAAAGGCATGTGGCAAACATAATATCAGGTCTGCTTTCTATAACGTATAGTAGGGACCCAACAATGCCCCTATATAGTTTCTGATCCACAGGTTTCCCGTGTGCATCGGAGTCTATTACAACATTTGTAGCCATGGGTGTTTTCTTTACTGAGGCATCAGCCATCCCAAACTTCTTTATAAGCTCTTTAACATATTTAGCTTGGGAGATGAAAATGCCATCAGGGAGCTACTTCACTTGGAGACCAAGGAATAGGAGAGCTCACCCATGCTACTCATTTTAAATTTTGAATGCATGAGGTCAGAAAACCTCTTGCATAATTTGGAGTTAGTATACCCAAATATGATTTCATCCACATATATTTGTACTAACAAGGTTTGATCCTTATGATGTCTAGTGAATAAGGTTTTATCTACTATGCCTCTAATGAATTTGTGCTCTATTAAAAAGCTAGCTAGGGTCTCATACCAAGCTCTTGGAGCTTGCTTTAGACCATAGAAAGCTTTATGCAATTTAAATACATTATAAGGATAAGTTGGAGAGACAAAACCTGGAGGTTGTTCAACATAAACCTTTTCTTTAAGTACTCCATTCAGAAATGCACTCTTCACATCCATCTGATATACGTTGAATTTCTTGTAGGCAACATAGGCCAGAAAAATTCTGATGGCCTCTAACCTTGCAACTGGTGCAAAGGTTTGATCATAATATATACCTTCTTGTTGTCTGTATCCTTGAGTAACAAACCTAGCCTTGTTCCTCACAATTGTACCTTGGGCATCTAGTTTATTTCTGTATACCCATTTGGTTCCAATGACTGGTAGTCTTGGGGTCTTGGAACCAAATCTCAAACTCTGCATCTCTCAAATTTATTTAGTTCCTCTTACATAGCAATGATCCAGTGGGGATCCTGCTCAGCATCATGTATAGATTGAGGTTCAACTTGAGAGAGAAAACATGCATGCATCAAATCTTGGTTGAGTTGATGCCTTGTCTGTACACCTGCTGATATGTCTCCAATCACTTGAGATCTAGGGTGATCTCTTAGTGTGACAAGATCATTTGGTGGAGTTGGTTCAGCAACAACATTTTGAATTAATTCCTCTTGTGGAATTGTATTTGCTGTTGGATGAGGTTGAACTTCTTCCAGCTATTCTTCTTCACTTTCTTCATCAACCTGTGGAGAAGGATATGTTGGGGCCTCTTGGGTGAGGCTTAGTCCATCCAAATTCTCAAACAAGTGAGGTACCTGCAAAGTGTTATTGGTAGAAATCTCTTTCTCCTTGCAAGACATGTTAGCATCATCAAATGTTACATGTATAAACTCTTCAATTTTCAAGAAGGATTTGTTAAATACCTTATAAGCTTTGCTTACTTGGGAATATCCTAAAAAATTCCCTCTTCAGCCTTAACTTCAAACTTTCTAATGTATTTCTTGTTATTATTATGTATATAGCAAATACAACCAAATACTTTAAAATAGGTGATTTTAAGTTTCTTCCGTTTAAGTAATTCATAGGGAGTCCTATTCTTTAGTTTATGTATTAACCTTCTATTCAGGATATAATTTGCTGTGCTTATAGCCTCTGCCCAAAAGGATAGGGGCATGTAAGCATCTGCAACTAATGTACCTGCAGCTTCAATTAGGGTCCTATTTTTCCTTTCAGCTACCCCATTTTGATGGACAGTTCTAGGAGCTGAGAAGCAGTGCCTGATACCTTCCCTCTCACAGAACTCATGCATAAGAAGAGACTCAAACTCTGTACCATGATCACTTCTGATCAATACAACATGAGTAGAGTACTTAATCTGTATGGTCCTCAGAAAATTTGTAAGAACTTTAAAGGTATCTGACTTAGATCTCAGAAAGAACACCCAAGTGAACCTTGAGAAGTCATCTACAATAACCAAGGTATAGGATTTCCCTCCTAGGCTTTGTACAGCAATGGTTCCAAAGAGATCCATGTGTAGCAAGTACAAGATCCTAGGTGAATCACTTTTATTTACTGATTTAAAGCTAGATTTAGTTTGCTTACCTAGTTGACAAGCCCTGCAAAGACTTTCCTTCTTGTAGGGACCAGAAGGTAAACCTCTCACAAGGTTGTCTTTTGATAGCCTAGCAA
The DNA here is from genome assembly GCA_039583875.1 of Platanthera guangdongensis. Taxonomy (NCBI): domain Eukaryota; kingdom Viridiplantae; phylum Streptophyta; class Magnoliopsida; order Asparagales; family Orchidaceae; genus Platanthera; species Platanthera guangdongensis. The sequence continues at coordinate 65,307,296 of CM077151.1, forward strand.
TATTTTTCATATTAACATGACCTAGTCTTTTATGCCATAGTTCATTCTGAGTAGTAACTATATTAAGTAAGCAGATATCTGACTTGGCAGGCTGCAAATCAACTAAGTAAATGTTTCCTTGTCTATTTCCAATTAAAACAATTTGTTTTTCTTTATCAGAAATAGTGCAAGAAGTTGAGTTGAAATGTACCTGATAACCTTCATCACATAATTGACTTATGGAGATGAGGTTATGTTTGAGTCCCCTTACATAAGTCACTTTCTTGAAGGTGACTGCTCCAATTTTCACTTCTCCATAGCCTTCTGACTGGCCACATTTTGAATCACCAAAGATTACCTTTGGTCCCAGCTTGGACTTGTAGTTGATTAAATTATCCTTGCTATCAGTCATGTGTTTGGAGCATCCACTGTCCAGGTACCATGTTTGATTATTCACTGGACAACCCTTTACCTGCAGAGAAAATAATTAATTGTTCTTGACCCAGGTTACCTTGGGTCCTTTGTTTTGCTGATAATAAAAACTGGATATCACAGAATATTCTGGTTGAGATTTGTATCCTAATGGATGATATCTTCTTGGTGAAATTATTCAGTCAGCTAATGGATTAAATGGTTTTCTGGATTTAATAGAATTGTTGTTATAGTTATAATTTTTGTTAAGTCTTTCTGGGTTCGACGAAATATTATGAGTTTATCGACTAAAGTTCGATGAATTGAGATGAGATCATCGATCTCGGCTTAGAGAATGAACATGGTCATTTTCTGTGCACCAAGTTCATCGATCTCTGCTCAACGAACCATACAGAGTTCGTCGATTGCAGTTAGACGAATAATTATAGCTAAAGTTTGCATTCAGAGTTCGTCGACTAGAGTTCGACGAACTGGTCATATTTCGTCGATCTGAGTTCGACGAAATTTGATGAACTTTGTTTTTACATAAGGTTTTCTGATTTCTGGTATTTTGACCTTTTGAGTTAGACATTTGTTCTATGGTTTGTTTATTAGTTATTATCTCTTTTCCTTTAGCAGAAACAAACTTGATGGGGGTTGACAAAATATTCTTCTTAAGAATGGGGGACAAACTTGATGAAGCACCCAAGCCCAGCTTGTCATTCAGTCTGACATTTACAGTGCTTGTAATGTCCATCAGCTTGAGGCTTCTCCCATTTAGAGATTCCTCAAGTTGTTTGGCCTCACATAGTTGTGTCTTCAAGGAATTGATTAGTTCATTAACTTCATTTAGTTCAGCCTTTAGACTATTATTTTCAAAGATAACATTTTCTTGGTTTCCTAGATTTTCTCTAAGTGTCTTAATTTCTTTTTCTGAATTTATCAGATCAATGCACATGGTTTTAAATTCAGATTTGAATGAATTAGAACTATAATCAAAAGTAGCAAGTACCTGGTCAGCTTCAGATTCTGAAGCTTCTTCACTGTTAGATGCATCTTCATCTAACTGGCTTTTGGAGGCATCAATGGCCATGATGCACACTTCTTTGGCCATTGCCTCTTCTTCTTCTTCTTCACTGGAGCTGGAAGATGAGGATTCATCTTCTGTTTCACTCCACGATTCAGCTACAAAGCCTTTATCCTTCTTCTTGTATTTGCTGGAAGAAGGCTTGCTGCTTTTTTGTCTTCTTGAGTCCTTCTCTCTTCTCTTTTCCTTCTTCTGATTTTCTGGACACTCTAAGATGAATTGTCCAGGTTTCCTGCAGCCAAAGCACACCACTTCTTTAGTGGGGGTTTTGTTATACCTTGGCTTGTCATCCTGTCTGGATGACTTTCTTCTGAAATCTTTCCTTGCCATCTTGTAGAATCTCTTGGCAAAGAGAGACATCAGTTCTTCATTCATTGTTGGAGTCTTTGTCTCCTCAGCAGCTTTGAATGCAATATTGTGCTCCTTTCTTACTGGTGGAGGTATTCTTTGCTCAGCTGCTTCTTTGGATTTGATGAGTTGCTCATAGGACTTTAGCTTTCCCAAAAGAGAAATCTCATTTAGGCTCCTGGCCTCCTTGATGGGCCAGATCCTTGAATCCCATGAGCTTGGGAAGCACATAAGGATTTTTTCATTCACCTCTGTGAGGGTGATGTCCTTATCCAAGGTCTTTAGCTCATTGATGATTGAGCTCAACCTATTGTACATGTCAGCTACTGATTCTGCTTCCTCCTTCTTGAAATTCTCATATTAGGATATGAGATTGGATCTCCTATCCTTTCTTTCATCAGCAGATCCAGCCATTATTTGATTGAGGGAATCCCAGATGGCTTTGGCTGATGTGCATTCAACCACTTTTTAAAAAAATATCATCTGGCATTGTTTGGGCCAGAATATTCATGGCCTTCGCATCAGTAATTTTTGCCTTCTTCTGGGCCTCAGTGCACTCAGGTGGTAGAACTGCATTTGTGCTTGAGGTTGTTGTAGAGGTAGATGCTTTAGGAGGACTTGTCACAATGGAATTAAAAATATCCTCATCAATAAAGTTCATATATAACTTGATTCTTGCATTCCAGATGGCAAACCTATTTAGGTTGCAAACTAGAGGTCTGGTGCTTGCATAGTCTTTGTTCTGTGTCATGTTGTGTGTGAATATCTAATAGATATGAAAAGACAGATCTAACTCAGGATCTTTGGTTCAAGTATTAGCTTGTACAACCAAAAGAATCCATGCTTTGCTACCAATTGAAAGTGAGGGGTTAGATCAGGAATACTCTAGAGGGGCGGTGAATAGAGTATCTTTAGATTTTTAAGATTTTTTGCTACAAATAAAACTTATGAAATAAACAATCCTAAGTTAAGTAAATCTACCACAGGTGCTGCAGAAAATAAACTAAACAAACACAAACAGTAAACCTAACTAGCACAGTCACAGCAAGAACAAAAGAAAAGAGCAATCAGACAACACAAGAATTTATAGTGGTTCCCCAACCTGGGTACATCCAATCTTCTACCACCCTGGTAGGAATCCACTCAGGTTTTTAATCAGGTGCCTGACACCAATGAGCTTTTGATCAGGTGCTCAAAAACCAAACCTCAAGTCTTTTGGTCAGGTGACTTGCAACCTGGAATAACTTTTGAAGGGAGTTAAGAACCCTTTTTACAGTGGGGGATGAGAGATTGATTTTGTCTTCTCTTTCTCAAATACACTCTAAGAAGACTTAAGTGGATCTTGATGTTAGTAAAGGCTCCCCCTGAGATGTAGAATGGTTCAGAAAGTTGGAGCTTTGTTGCAGGGTGATAGGCCTTCAAACTGGTGCTTTGATCAGATGAGTTCCAGGAACTTCTTGATAGATATTGTAGTTGTTATCCTTTGAAGAATCCTGAAAGAAGATAGAAGAAGACTCTTGATTTTGATTAGTTGTTCTTCTTCTTCTTCAGATTGCTGGTGTCTCTGGTTTAGAGCTTGTTTCTCTATGTCACTATATTCTGTATGATTGCTGTTATGTTGCAAAGCCAGTATCTTGTCTTCTCTGTCTGTATACTATTTCTCAGTCTCCTTTGAGAGAAGGAAGAAAATCCCTTTTATATTTTCCAGATTATCTTCCTTTTGAAATTTGAATTTCTTCTGCATTCATTATTGACGGCCTGGAGAATACTTTGCATTGAATGATTTCCCCAACTGTCCCATTGAAAAACGGCAAACAATAATCCTGAAGAAGACCATAATCAATGCCCCGTCTAACGGTAATATTCAGAGAATATATTAGCATTAATTACTCATGAATTATTGCAATAGAATAGGGATAGATGGATGAAAATAACTAAGTCTGGAATCGTCGAATAGAGAACAGAATTCGTCGAGCTGAGTCCACAGTTCATCGAGCTGAGAAGTTAAGTTCGTCAATCTGATAATAGTTGTTCGTCGAGCTGAGATCCAAGATCTTCGACCTAAGAACAGACGACTGCTTTCTCCAGAATCTTGCCAATTCTGTGCATGAAGTTCGTCGAGCTGATAATCTAAGTTCGTCGACTGGAGTTCAGCAAAGTGTTTTGGGACTTAGAATATTCTAGATGTCTCTAGAATGAAGTTTTGAAGTGGAGTTGTCAGAAATCATCGACCTGAGAACTAGATTCGTCGACCTGAGAACTTTTAACTGCTAGATAAGCCTTGCCAGGAATGTGGCCTAAGTTCGTCGAGCTGAGAAGGTGAATTCGTCGACTGGAGTATGATCCTAGACTTGGAATATTTACTTGTTTCTGGAATAAGATGTTGAAGTAGAATACCCATAGATTGTCGACCAGAATACCAAGTTCGTCGAGTGGAGTTCAGAGAAATTCTGCACTTGAAATGTTGAAGTAGTGTCCATAAATGGTCGACCTGAGTCCCAAGTTCATCGAGCTCAGCTCAGAGAATTGTCTCTGAGATTGTCGAGCTGAGCACGACTTTCGTCGACCTGAGTTCGACGAACGTCGAACTCATTTTCCGAGTCTTTGATATTTTTCTAAGTCTTGAGTCTTTATGCAGTCTGTTGATGGCTGGTCCATGTAGTGTTAACTTTAAGGACTTGGCCTATACTCTAAGACATAACCATGAACCTGGCTATACATGTTGGGTCAGATGATCCTAACTTAGTGAAACTATTCCAAATCAAACTAGGGATCCAACAGGATATTATCCACAGTAATATTTGCATGCTGAATTTCAGCATCAGGTATCTCAATCTGAGTATCTGCAATTCTCTCCTCCTGAATATTTGTATCTTTTGTCATAGGAACTTCTTCTTCACTCTCTTATAGATTTGCTTCTCCCACCACTTGATCAGAGATTTCATGTGCAGAATCTTTTGACTTTTCTAGGTTTTGAACCACGTCCATTATGATTGTTGTTGTTGTATCCATTGGAAATTCAGTGAGGTTCTCCCCCTCAGCTAATTCTCTTTCTGGGATGACCTCCCCTTACACCTGTGCACTGGTCTCATGGGATTGCCTAGGAGATCTGCCTTGTACATCCACTGGATTTTCATCTGAACTGAAGTTTACCTCTTCTTCAAAATCACTAGTGGAGGCTACTTCCTCTACCACTGATTTCTTACCTTTTATCTCCTTTTTCTGCTTAGGTGCTGGAGTTTCTTTAGTCAAAACTCTATCCCACCTAGATAGGATTCTCAGGTTCATTCTCCTCATATGATTAATCTTAGTTCCATGTTTCTGATTGATGCAATCTGGAATTACCTTTACCAGATACAAACTAATTATTCTGCCCATATTGGGCTTCTGAATTCCTTCTACAATCTTATCAAAAAACATACTATTCCAGTCAGTTTTGAAAGTTAGGGTTAGACCTAATATACTCTAGACGGGGGGGGGGGGGGGGGGTGGTGAATATAGTATCTTTAAAACTTTAACACTTTTTGCTGTTTAATAAAATTGCTGTGTTAGGAAGCTATTTGATACCAACCTATGTTGTAAGTAAAGAACAGTTATAAGATAAAATAATCTACCACAGGCACAATAAAATATAAACTAACTAATCACAAACACAACAAACCTAACTAGCACAGCCATAGTAAGAACAAAAGAAAAAGATGGTAACCAGACAACACAAGAATTTTATAGTGGTTCCCCAACCTGGGTACATCAACTCTTCTACCACCCTGGTAGGAATCCACTCAGTTTTTTGTTCAGGTGACTGCCACAAATGAGATTTTGATTAGGTTCTCAAAAACCAACCCAAGTCTTTTGATCAGGAGACTTGCAACCAAGGAATAACTTTTGAAGGGAGTTAAAGAACCCTTTTTACAATGGGGGTGAGAGATTGATGATGTCTTCTCTATCTCAAACACAACTGAGAAGACTTAGTGGATCTTCGATGTTAACAAAGCTCCCCCTGAGATATTGATTTGTTCAGGAAGGTTGGAGCTTTGCTTTAGGGTGAGTAGCTCTTCAATCTTTAATCTTGACTAGAAGATATCCAGGAACTTCTTGGCTGATAGAGTTTTTGTTGTCCTTAAAGAATCCTAGAATTGAAGAATGAAGAAGACTCTTGATTTTGATGGATGTTCTTCTTCTTCTTCTTCTTGATATTGTTTCTCTGGTCTGGTCTAGGGCTTCTTGTTTTCTTGACTAAGTTGTTGTATGATTGCTTTCAGTGTTCTGTATTTCCTTTCTGTCGTTTGTATCCTCTATTGTGTGTGTGCCAAGAAGGAAGAAGAAAAATCCTTTTTATATTTCCTATGAAATCTTCCTTCTGAATTTTGAATTTGTTTCAGCATTGATTGCTGACGGCCTTGAGAATGTCTGCATTGATTGATTTCCCCCACTGTCCCATTGAAAAATGACAAGTAATAATCCTGATGAAGAACATAATCAATGTTGTGTCTAACAGTAATATTCAGAGAATATTAAGCACTGATTACTCACGAATTATTGCAACAAAATAACGACAGAGGGAGAGAAATATCCAAGTTTGGATCTGCATAGAAATCGTCGAGAAGAGAACAGAATTCGTCGACCTGGGTACAGAGTTTGTCGAGCTGAGAAGTTATGTTCGTCGACCAGATAATTGTTGTTCGTCGAGCTGAGATCCAAGATCGTCGACCTGAGAACTGCTAACTACTTTCTCAAGAACCTTGCCAATTCTGTGCATCAAAAAGATCGTCGAGCTGAGAATCTAACTTCGTCGACTAGTGTTCAGAGAAATGATTCTTGGACTTTAGAATGTTGAAGTAGAGTATCCAGAAATCATCGACCTGAGAGCTAAGTTCATCAGCCTGAGAACTTCTAACTGCTACCTGATAAAACTTGTCATGAATGTGGTCTAAGTTCGTCGAGCTGAGAACATGAATTCGTCGACTGGAGTTCAGTGAAATAATTCTAGACTTGGAGTGTTGAAGTATAGTATCCAGGAATCGTCGACCTGAGAATCAAGTTCGTCGAGCTCAGCTCAGAGAATTTTCTCTGAGTTCATCGTGCTGAGCACGACTTTCGTCGAGCTGAGTTCGACGAACGTCAAACTCATTTCCCGAGTCTTTGAAATTTGTCTAAGTCTTGAGTCTTCTGCAGTCTGTTGATGGCTGGTTCATGCAGTGTTAACTCTAAGGACATGACCTAGACTCTAGGACACAAACATGACCCTGGCTATACATGTTGGGTCAAACATCCTATTTTAGTGAACCTAGCCCAAATCCAACTAGGGATCCAACAATCTCCCCCTATTTGAGTGAGGTCACTCAATACAGACACAAATATTCACAAAGCAAGAAAAATATATCTGGTAGGAAATTTTAAACTATGCAGCAGATATATATGTACAGAATGCTTTGTGTTAGGAAATAAAAAAGAGTTTTAAGATAACAGAAAGACTAAAATAGTTCAAAATTTATTTCTTCTTCTTTTGCTCCTTGGGCTTAACCTCCTTAGCTTTATCTCCAGGCTAAGTAAATTTGATTTCCCTGTTAGGATTTGCTGCTTGAGTTTTTGTCATTGTCATATCAGCTGCTCCAATGATATTAAGGGAGGTAGCTTTTGACACTACAACTTCTTGATGCAGTTTTATATAATCATCAACATTAAAGAATTTGTTAGCTTTAGCAAACCTGTTGAGTTCTTCCTTCCTGTATTTGGACATTCTAGTGTATTCAGAGGGATCCTTCCCTTCAGCTTTTGCTTTGTTAATCATGGTCAGGCCAACCAATTCTTGGAACCTGGCCATCCTTGCAGTTGTAACTATTTCTGGATCTTCAAAAGGTACAGGAGGGGAGGCAGGTCTTTTTGGGCTTTCAGCTTTCTGATGTTCAGTGATTTGTTGATGTTGATGTTGTTGTTGTTGCTTGCCTGATGAATGCCTGTGCTGGCTGCTTCTAGAAGAGGAGAAGGACCTACCCTGATGTCTCTGATATGTTTGATATTGGGTAGTCCTCTGAGATGAAGAACCTGAAGCACCAGCAGCAGGTGGAGGAGGAGGAGGGTCTTTCTTGAATCTCTGAGGAGGAGGTGAGTATTTCCTTCTTTTCTTTCTCTCTTTCTTCTGGTTCTTGGACAGCCACATCCATGCTGGCATGCCCTTGTATGGTGTGATTTTCTGAAGAATATAACAGGGGATATCATTTATTGGATTGGGTTTTGGAGCATGAGGTGGATGAGCTTTCCTCTTCTTGAAGACTTTCTTTTTAGCCTTGGGCTCATCATCAGAATCTTCTTCCCCATCTTCATCATCAGAAGAGTCTTGAGGAGTATCATATAAAGTATTTATTTCTTTCAGGTCCTCTGCAGATATCAAGAGTTTCTTTGCCTGGCAAGGAGCTGGAGGAGGAGCTGGAGCTGGAGTAGGAGTTGGAGCTGGAGCTGGAGCTGGAGACAGTGGCGAAGCCAGGAATAAAGTTTAAGGTGGGCAAACTTTGTATTATGAAATATTAAAAAATTAATCAAAGTATTAAAACCTAAAGACAATTAAAAATGCAAAACACAATGTAAAATTTTTGTTCATGAATTGGTCCAAATCTATAATTTTCCTCCAATGCGGCAATGGCAATTCCGAGTTATTCACCACAGGTCCACATCAATCAGTAAAAAATGGACAGCAAGAGAAAGAAATCATAATTTTTACATTCTTTATTCATGAAAATGATTTTATAGAATGAAAAAGAAGGAGATACCTCAGCGAAACAGGGAACTCGAAATCATTTTTCGTGAAAATGATTTTACAGAAGGAGAAGAGATAATGGCTCTAGCCTCCAAATGCTACCTGAAAAACAAAGAGAGAACCTAAAATCAGGGACGCAGTCACGCAAACTTGCGGTTTCTCCAAAACTAGGGAGATCTACGGTGGATTTTTGAAGAAAAGAGGGAGGGACGCCGGACGCATACCAGGGAGATCGACAGAGCCCAGAGGCAGCCAGACAGGCACCCGGCGACGGCCCGATGCGGTGAGTAGGCGACGACGACGAGGCTTTCCCTCCTTTCCAGGCGACGACGAGGCGAGTAGCTGCGAGACGAGGCGAGTAGCTGCGAGGCGATGCGCCGACGACGACGACGATGCTTCGCCTTTGCCGCTTTGCTCCTCACGCCGCAGTCCGTAATTCCGTATGGCGTATCACGAGATTTGTTTTGTTTAACCTAGCAACAACTACGGCGGGTGGCCCAGCTTATCATTTTAAGCTTAAATTTTGCATCTGCCAGATTTTTTTTTTGCAAAATTAATAACTAATAAGGTGGATTTTTGCAATTAATAAGGTGGGCATTTGCCCACCTTATGTATAATATAGCTTCGCCCTGGCTCGAGATGGAGCTGGAGAACTGTACATATTAGTGCTTTCAGCAACTGATTTATTCTCTTCTTCTATATCAGCCATGATCAATTCATCAAGATCAGGCATTGGAGAGTCATCCATAACAAAAGTTGGAGCAGAAATGTCTCTGGGAGGGGATTCAACAATGAGGGAATCAGATTTTGGTGGATATGGAATGGCTGCAGCTTCTGTAATGGAAACACTAGCTTTTAGTTGCTTGACAACCTTGGGGCTTATTGGGGAGGTATATGGGACTATAGCCAAGGATGGCTTTATACTGTATTCTGGAAGTTCATTTAAATAGACTGTATCAAATATGTTCAACAAATTCAACAGATCTACTGTGGGATTTATAATATAATCATCAGCAGTTATTATTTCCTCTGTTACTGTGTCATCCAAATCCATGTCAGACTCAATGAAATTAATTAAATCAAATAAATCATCATCAACATCTGCATCTGCTGCTGCTTTTTCTGCTGTTGCTGCTGTTTCTGCTGCTACTTCAAATAAATAACCATCAGCATCTGCATCTGCTACTGCTTCTTCTACTACTGCTTTTTCTGTTGTTGCTACTATTTCTGCTGCTACTTCTTCATAGAGTATCTCCGCCTATCTGGTTTCAGTGGGTACTAGAGCCAGACCCCTGACTGAAGAGGGAGGAGCAGAGAGAGCAGAGATTTTATCAGCAAGAGAAGAGATGAAAGTAGCAAGAGGGGAAATAGCCTATGCTATGAGAGTTTTGAGGAGTAGAGTGAGAAGTGCTAGAAGAGGTGGAATGATGGAGGTGTCTGTTGGAGCATGCATTCCACGCTTCCTTGTTTGTTAATAACAAATCTTGTTTGTATTTGATATTTGGATGTTATTGGTGTGCAGGTAACACATGTTAATATCTCATATCTTTTTGATGATGAATCAGATCAGAATTGAGCTCGGGAGATATCGTCAGGTGATAGTAGGTATCGCCAACAGGCGATAGCGCCACTCGACACTCGACGCAATTTCTCTCGACACTCGACGAAATCATGGCTTGGAGATATCGCCAGGCGATAGTGGGTATCGCCATAGGCGATATCGCCACTCGACGCATTTCCGCTCGACGCTCGATGAAATTTTGGCCACCATTATTTCGCTCTTGCCAGATGGCGATATCCGGTATCGCGCGGCGATAGTGCACGATTCAACGCTCAACGTTTGTATGATGCGAAAATGAGGAGTTCGTGGGACACGTGGCAGCCATTACCGCTATCGTCTGATGGCGATATCCAGATCACCCGGCGATAGCGCCAGAATATAAAAGTCTCTCATTTTCTGAGAAAGTTACAAATTTCATTACCTGGAGTGCACTTACCTTCATAGACATTTCAGAGAGCTCCATAACTCAGAGATACTCCATACTCCTTAGAAGGCCAAATAGCGCGGAAGATTGACGGCACATGCGAAGCATTCAAAGCATCTCTTGCAAGGATTCATCGACATCTTTAGCGCTTTGTTTGAAGTGAGTGTCTAGCCTATAGTGCTCAATTTGTTTTTGTTATTTTTCATTTATTTTCTCATTGTAATCGGAAGGGAAATCGCCGCCTTGTGCGTGGCTTCTAGGTCCTTGTGTGGCTTCGGGCAAAATCGCCGCCTTGTGAGTGGTGTCCAAGTCATTGTGTGGCTTAGGGAGAAATAGTTGCCTTGTGTATAACATCTAGATCGGGGTTAGATCTAGGGGGAGGCTAGTAGCAAGATCTAGGGAGAGATATGCTTTAGCCTGCCGGTTCTTGGTTGAAGAACCGGCGAATACACTAGAAAATTATTTATTTCATGAGCCTTTGTCTCTAGCTCTATAGAGACACTTTGTATGCAATTTAACTCTTTTGAAATATATCATTATTATTTCTAGCTAGTATTCATTTGCACTCTTCTATTACTTTGTTGTTATTCATCTTGTAAAGGTTGCTTAGATTGTTTAAGAAAATTAAAAAGAACCCTTATTCACCCCCCCCCCCTCTAAGGGCACAACAAGATCCAACACTTGGTATCAGAGCAGGTTACTCCAAAAACGGTTTCACCACCGGGAGTAATGGCGCAAAACAAGCACGCGTTTTCTTAGGGGCAAGGTATTAGTAGACCTCACTTATTCACGGGCACTGATTATAACTATTGGAAAGCTCGAATGTGATGCTTTCTAATAGCACTAGATATTGATGTTTGGGGCATGGTAGAAACATGCTACACTGCCCCTATTAATGTTGTAAGAAGTGTCTCTATGGAGAAATAATGCTAAGGCAATGAACACTTTATTTTGTGCATTAGATAGGACTGAATTTAACCGTGTTTGTGCATATGATACTGCATATGATATTTGGAATCTTCTTGAAGTTACTCATTGGAAGAGATAGATCTTAACTAAGCTGATTAGAGAAAAATCACAGCACAGAATAAAGAAAGAAGATCAAGCCACACAGAAGACACAAGGATTTTTATAGTGGTTCCCCAAATCTGGGTAGTCCACTCTTCTACCACCCTGGTAGGAATCCACTGTAGGAAGGAGTTGATCAGGTGTCCTGGCACCAATGGGTTTTGATAAGGTCCCCAAAAACCAAACCTCAAGTCTTTTGATAAGGAGACTTGCAACCAGAAATGACTTTTAAAGGGAGTCACAACCCTTTACAGGAGAGGGAAAATGGGTGATGGTATCTTCTCTGTCAACAATCAGAGAGAAGATTTGAGTGGAAAGATGTTAGCAGCTTGCTCCCCCTGAGATCTTGAATGGATCAGGAATACTGGAGCACTGCTTCAGGGTGATAGGCCTTCAATCTTCAGGCCTGGACCAGTGATGCTTCAGGACTTCTGACAGATAGAGTTTTGTTGTCCTTGAAGTTGTCCTGTAGGAATGAGGAAGAAGAAGACTCTTGATATGAATGGATGTTCTTCTTCTTGATAGTGTTATCTCCTCTGGTCTAGGGCTTCTAGTTGTTGTTCAAGTGATATTGCCCTTTCTATTGTGTTACTGTACTTGTTTTTCTCTTTCTCTCTCTTATCTCTGTATGTTTGCTCTGTCTATATATCTGTATATGAAATCTGTAGATTTTATGGCTGAAGAAGCATTCCCAAGAGTAGAATATGCTTTGGAAATTGATCTATAATTAATCCAACTGTAACTGTCCATTTGAACGGCTATTTTCACTGGGAATGTTGACTGTACTTAATCCCCAATTAATTCTGCCAACTGTTACTGATTCCACAGAAATCGTCGATCAGAAAGTTCGTCGAGTCAATCAATCGTCGAGCTGAGATGCAAGATCGTCGACCTGAGAATCTGTCTGCAAACGTCGACCTGAGTTCGACGTTCGTCGAACTCAGCTGGATTCGTCGAGCTGAATATCTTGTCTGCATTCGTCGATCGGAGCTTGCAGTTCGTCGAGCTCAGAATTCGTCGAGCGGAGATCGCCGTTCGTCGAACTACATTCGACGATCGTCGATCTGATTTTCTGCCTTTGTCTTGACTGCATTTCTTTCACTTCTTTTCTGCAAAGCTGGAGAGTCCTTCTGAATGACCTGTCCTGGAACTAATCCTATGACCCATGAATATACATGTTGGGTCAATCTAAACAAGCATAATAGTGATCTTTGCCCAAATCCAAACTGGGGTTCCAACAATCTCCCCCTATTTGGGTAAAGACACTATTTACATCCAAAACAAAAAGAAATACAATTAAATACAATTACAAATAATCTCCCCTAAATCTGGATCAAGAAAAACTGTTGTTGCTGTTGATGATCATTGTCCAAATCTGCATTATTATGGCTTGTTGTTATTGCTGCTGCTAGAACTTCTGTAGTTGCATTTAGAGGCATCTCCCCCTATTTTGCATAACCATTATTCAACCAATCTCCCCCTCATTACATTTCTTTGCCCAAATCTGACAGCCACTGATATAGCCTGTATGTTTGCTGGACTGAATTCTTTTCCTGCAAGAAGATGTTAGGAGCTCTGGACCCAGAAAACCTTGGGTCCTGGTTTTCTTTTATAATAGTCAGAAATAAAAGAACATTCAGGAAGATTGTTTGTTGGTTTAAAGTTTTTGTCCTGAAATTTTGCGTTCGACGATTTTGAGTGAGTTCGTCGAGCAGAGTTCGACGAGTTGAAATGACTTCGTTGACCACACAATCTAATCCAGTTAAAGATAAATTTTCTGTTCAGAGATCGTCGAGCGCGGTTCGACGAATTGAGTTGATTTCGTCGCTCTCCGTTCGACGAATTATGTTGAACAGAAATTTTGTTAAGATCTTCAAATATTTCTGGTGTAAAATCAAGGGTAGATATTACCAGTTCTTCTTCTGATTCTGCTTCAGAGTTTGATTCTTCTTTAGGAGTGCTGCAAGAGGCATTGATGGCCATGAGGCAGAACTCTCTTGCTTTTAGTTCTTCTTCATCTACAGATGTGCTGGGTGAATCATCAAATATACACCTGTTGTCAGCTTCTAGATTGCTTTCTTTAGCTGATCCTGCAGCCATTTTTGTGAGTGTGTCCCACATTTCTTTTGCAGATGAACATTCAGCAATATCTTCAAAAATGTCATCAGACATTGATTGTGCTAGAATGTTCATTGCTTGAGCATCAGCAATCTTTAGTCTTTTCTGGGCATCTGTCCATTGAGGAGAAGGAACAACATTTGAACTTGTTGTTTGAGCTGGACCTGATAAGATGGAATTGAAAATACATTCATCAATGGAGTTCATGTAAAACCTAATCCTTGTCTTCCATAGTGCAAGCAAGTTTAGATTGCACATAGGGAGTCTGGTGCTTGAAATCTCTTCCATTTGTGCCATGATAAACTCAAAAGATTTTTAAGATCTACCAAAGGATATTTTGGTTCAGGTGTTAGCCTGTACAACCACCAAGGTGTGGTATGTTTAACCAACCTCCCTCTGATACCAATTGAAAGAGATAGATCTTAACTAAGCTGATTAGAGAAAAATCACAGCACAGAATAAAGAAAGAAGATCAAGCCACACAGAAGACACAGGATTTTTATAGTGGTTCCCCAAATCTGGGTAGTCCACTCTTCTACCACCCTGGTAGGAATCCACTGTAGGAAGGAGTTGATCAGGTGTCCTGGCACCAATGGGTTTTGATAAGGTCCCCAAAAACCAAACCTCAAGTCTTTTGATAAGGAGACTTGCAACCAGAAATGACTTTTAAAGGGAGTCACAACCCTTTACAGGAGAGGGAAAATGGGTGATGGTATCTTCTCTGTCAACAATCAGAGAGAAGATTTGAGTGGAAAGATGTTAGCAGCTTGCTCCCCCTGAGATCTTGAATGGATCAAGAATACTGGAGCACTGCTTCAGGGTGATAGGCCTTCAATCTTCAGGCCTGGACCAGTGATGCTTCAGGGACTTCTGACAGATAGAGTTTTGTTGTCCTTGAAGTTGTCCTGTAGGAATGAGGAAGAAGAAGACTCTTGATATGAATGGATGTTCTTCTTCTTGATAGTGTTATCTCCTCTGGTCTAGGGCTTCTAGTTGTTGTTCAAGTGATATTGCCCTTTCTATTGTGTTACTGTACTTGTTTTTCTCTTTCTCTCTCTTATCTCTGTATGTTTGCTCTGTCTATATATCTGTATATGAAATCTGTAGATTTTATGGCTGAAGAAGCATTCCCAAGAGTAGAATATGCTTTGGAAATTGATCTATAATTAATCCAACTGTAACTGTCCATTTGAACGGCTATTTTCACTGGGAATGTTGACTGTACTTAATCCCCAATTAATTCTGCCAACTGTTACTGATTCCACAGAAATCGTCGATCAGAAAGTTCGTCGAGTCAATCAATCGTCGAGCTGAGATGCAAGATCGTCGACCTGAGAATCTGTCTGCAAACGTCGACCTGAGTTCGACGTTCGTCGAACTCAGCTGGATTCGTCGAGCTGAATATCTTGTCTGCATTCGTCGATCGGAGCTTGCAGTTCGTCGAGCTCAGAATTCGTCGAGCGGAGATCGCCGTTCGTCGAACTACATTCGACGATCGTCGATCTGATTTTCTGCCTTTGTCTTGACTGCATTTCTTTCACTTCTTTTCTGCAAAGCTGGAGAGTCCTTCTGAATGACCTGTCCTGGAACTAATCCTATGACCCATGAATATACATGTTGGGTCAATCTAAACAAGCATAATAGTGATCTTTGCCCAAATCCAAACTGGGGTTCCAACACTCATGAAGGTACATTGCATGTAAAAGAATCGAAGCTTTTCCAGCTAGAATAGGAGTTTGAGAAGTTCAAGATGGAGGTTGATGAAGATATAGACTCCATGTACACGAGGTTTATCAAGATATTAAATGACTTGAGGATTCTAGGGAAGAATTTCTCAAATGGTGATTTGGTGAGGAAAATACTTAGATCGCTTCCCCCGAAGTTTAATCCTAAAGTGACTGCCATCTCAGAGTCACACGATCTAAAGTCTCTCCAAATTGAGAATCTCATAGGAAACTAGAAAACTCATGAAGTAGAGTTGAGGATTCAACAATAAGAATATAGCTTGGAGCCAAGAAAGAAAGCTTTGGCATTGAATTCCAAGAAGGAGAAGGAAAGCGAGTCTGATGAAAGTGATGATGAAGATGAAGAGAGTTTGTTTGTGAAGAATTTCAGGAGATTTATGAGAAATCCTGAAAGAAGAAATTCTTTCAAGAGATTTTTCAAGAAGAAAGAATATGGGAATAGGAAAGGAAAATCCCAGGCTAAAGAATAGGATGATGAAGATAGACCACCACCTGAATGTTATCATTGCAGAAAGATTGGTCACATAAAGAGCAAGTGCCCAAAGTATCTGAAAGAGCTGAAGGAGAAGAGGCACAAAAAGAAAGATAGGAGGAAGGTTCTAAAGGCTGAAACATGGGATGAAGCCACTTCTGAGGAGTCGAGCAGTTCAGGGTCAGAAACTGAAGAGGAGGCCAACATGTGTTTGATGGGAAAGAGCGCTTCATCTTATGATGAAGGAAGCAGTGTACAGAGTGACACTGAGGTAACTCCTAAAACTTATGATGATTTATTTTCAGAATTTTTGAGTACTTGTGAGTATTTAGATAAACCATTGCATGAAATTAAGTTGATCAAATCTGAAAATAAAGTTTTAAACAAAGAAAATAAAAAACTAAAAAATGAAGTAAAAATTCTTGGAAAAGAGAAAGCGTATTGTCAAGAGGATTGTCCATCTTTGACAAAGATAGTGGAACTTGAGAAAGATCTCTGTAAGACTCAGACTCGGGTTGAAACTCTTACAAAAGAGAAAGTGGCCTTAAAGAGATCTATAAAATTCTCTCAATCTCAAGTGGAAGGCAGCAAGAAGTCCTTCGCTAATCGTTGCGGCACCATAGTTGCCGAAAATAATGTACTAAGGGGACAATTCTGAAATTTAGAAATGGTCACTAACCAATTTGGAGTTGGCCAAAAATCTCTAAATATGATTTTGGGTAACCAGTACTATGGGTCTGAAAAATTCGGACTTGGATACTCTCCGGAGCACTATCGCCCGGCGACAGCCACTGTCGTCGGCGATAGTAAAATGTTTAGGAAAGGGTCAAAATCTGATTTTTCAGATTAAAAACAATAACCCCCCTGTCCCTGTAGCTTCCAGCAAAGGGTTAAAATTTACTTTAAAGAATCCTTTGTCTTCTTTCATCAAGTGTACCAAATATTATAAGTTTGGTCACACAACACATACTTGTAAGAAGACCAGATACTGTTCAGTCAAACAAATCTGGGTGCCTAAGGTTTCCACCTATTATATGGGAGGAACCACTTGGGTAGTCGGATCTTTACTCTCATCCTCTTTGTAGGTGTGTTGGCAGGCTAAGGACAAAGAAGACGTGTGGTACTTGGACTCAGGGTGTTCCAAGCACATGACGGGCAACAAATCAAAGTTCCTTAGCCTGGAGATGAAGAAATGAGGAGTAGTTACTTTTGGAGACAACAAAAAAGGGGAAAATCATCGGCATTGGAGTAGTAGGTAACAAATCATTTTCTATCTCAAATGTTTTATATGTTAAAGGTTTGAAGCATAATTTAATTTCAATAAGTCAACTATGTGATATTGGATTAAATGTCTTATTTTATTCATCTTCAAACCTATGCAAAATTATTAACTCTAAAACAAATGATATTGTTATTACCGCTCCTAGATTTCAAAATATTTACATGATTAGATTTAATGATTTATCACATTCTTCGTTAAAATGTTTTATTTCTAAAAATGAGGAATTAGATTTGTGGCATAGACGTCTTGGACATTCTAGTTCAAAACTTATCATAAAATTGTCTCAAAATAAACTTGTTAAAGGTTTACCTTCTTTGCATGGAAATTTATCATCTTTATGTTCACCATGTCAAAAAGGAAAATTTACAAAGTCTTCTTTTAAAAGCAAAAATATCGTTTCCACCACTAGGCCTTTAGAATTGATACATATGGATTTGTTTGGTCCTGTTAATACACTAAGCCTAGGAGGTAGAAAGTATACTTTTGTTTTAATTGATGATTTCTCTCGTTTTAGTTGGACAATTTCCTTATCTTCTAAATCGGATGCATTTTTAGAATTTTCCAAATTATGTTTACATGTTCAAAATGGAAGAGATTTAAAAATAAAATGCATTCATTCAGATCATGGAGGTGAATTTGATAATGAGAAATTTGTTTCTTTTTGCAATGAGTTAGGAATTAAACATGAATTTTCTGCTCCTCGTACACCTCAACAAAATGGTGTGGTGGAAAGGAAAAATAGAATTTTGCAAGAACTAGCTCGCACTATGCTATCTGAATACAAATTACCTCGATCATTTTGGGCTGAAGCTGTTAGTACTTCTTGTTATGTTATTAATCGTGTTATACTTCGACCCATCTTAAAATTAACAGCTTATGAGTTATATTTTCAAAAGAAACCGAATGTGTCTTATTTTAAAGTTTTTGGATGTAAATGTTTTGTTTTGAACACTAAGGATAATTTAGGCAAATTTGATGAGAAGTGTGATGAAGGCATTTTTATTGGTTATTCTTCTACAAGTAAAGCTTATAGAGTTTACAATAAGAGGACAAAAGTAGTTGAAGAATCAATACATGTTAAATTTGATGAGTTTTCTCCTTGTGTAGAAGCTAATAATACTGGTAAAAATGAAGAGCTCTCCCCTCTACAAATGGTGGATGACGATGAAAACCTTGGAGACAAAGATGAAGAAAAAGGAGTCGAACAAGAAGAAGAAGAAGAAGAGCAAGGATATATGCCTCAAAGCGAACTAAGATTTTCAAAAGATCATCCCCAAGATTTGATTATTGGAGAACCATCAAGAGGGGTAAGTACTCATTCATCCATACGAGAATTATTTTCAAATATGTGCTTTGTTTTTGATATAGAACCTAAAAGCGTTGACACTGCTTTAAATTATAATTCTTGGTTTTTAGCTATGAATGACGAGCTTAATCAATTTGAACGTAATAAAGTTTGGAAGTTAGTAGAAAGACCGTCAAATCATCCTGTTGTAAGGGTTAAATGGATTTTTAAAAATAAACTTGATACTGAATCTAGGGTCACTAGGAACAAAGCTAGACTCGTAGCGAAAGGTTATTCACAAATAGAAAGAATAGATTTTGATGAAACTTTTGCACCTGTAGCACGTTTAGAAGCAGTTAGAATATTTCTTGCATTTGCTAGTTTCAAGAAGTTTAAATTGTTTCAAATGTATGTTAAAACTACTTTTCTTAACGGGTATATTAAGGAGGAGGTTTATGTAGAACAACCTCCAGGCTTTGTTGATGTTAGATTTCCTGATCATGTTTATAAATTAGAAAAAGCCTTGTATGGTTTGAAACAAGCACCCCGAGCATGGTATGATAGATTGACTATTTATTTATTAAAAATGGTTATAAAATGGGCAGTGCTGATTATACTTTATTTGTTAAACATATCCATGATGATTTTATTGTTTTACAAATATATGTTGATGATATTATTTTTGGATCCACAAATGAAAAATTATGTTATAGTGTTATTGAAATTATGAAGAATGAATTTAAAATGAGCATGGTAGGCGAACTCACTTATTTTCTTGGTTTTCAAATCACTCAAAAGCATGATGGAATTTTTGTTTGCCAATCTAAATATATTCATGATGTTTTAAAAAGATTTGGGTTTGAAAATCTAAAACAAGAAATACCCCCATGAGTGTCTCATTAAAGTTAGGAAAAGATGAGAGTGTAATATCCATAGATCAAACACTTTATAGAGGAATGATAGGATCTCTATTATATTTGACTGCCTCTAGGACTGATATTATGTTCGTTGTATGTTTATGTGCTAGATTTCAAACTAATCCCAAAGAATCTCACTTAAAATCAGTTAAACGTATTTTTAGATATCTTATTGGCACATCTAAATTAGGTTTATGGTATCCACATAACGATACATTTATATTACATGACTTTTCTGATTCTGTTTATGCTGGGTGTTCATTAGATCGTAAACGCACCAGTGGCACCTGTCATTTTCTTGGCCCTTCACTTATCTCTTAGTCGAGTAGGAAACAGAATTCGGTTCCCTTATCTACCACTGAGGTCGAGTACATAGCACTAGGCAGTTGTTGTGCACAAGCTTTATGGATGAAGCAAACATTAAAAGATTTTGGTATAGTTCATGAAACCATTGAATTAAAATGTGATAATAAAAGTGTAATTGACTTAACGTATAATCCAGTTCATCATTCTAGATCCAAACACATTGATGTACGTCACCATTTCATAAGAGATCACATAAAATGAAATACGATCAAAGTCAATTTTATAAGCACTGATTCACAGCTTGCAGATATTTTCACTAAACCACTTCCAGATTCCTGTTTTTCGTTCTTACGATTAGAACTAGGAATTCTAGAATTGTCAAATTAATAAATTACCATCGCAAGCCACACAAAAAAAAAATAATTCCATTATTAACATCATGAACATTAAACCAAAATAAGCATTCCATAAATCATAAGTGGAAACACCACAATTTTTAACATTCCGTACTAAGTCTTACATTCTTCCAGAAGAAATACCACATACCATTACAAAATAGATAATATTACAGCATGAAATCAAAATCTAAGGAAATTAACGAAATTTCACTGTCGCCGGCGATAGTGACTGTCGCCCGGCGATAGTGGCAAAATGTCCAGCCTTCCAGAAATCTTCAAAAATTTCTGCTGTCCCACCGGCTTTGACTGAATGCGCCATTTTTAAACAATTTTCCACTATCGCCGACCAGCGACAGTCGGTATCGCCGTGCGATAGTGCCATTTTCTTGTTTCTTCAAATTGTCTTGCTGACTTAGTTTAAGGCCAGGTGTAATATTTGTTTTGAGTTTTATATACTAACTTGGTTCTCTAGTTCACCACTCTTATATCTATTATACATATTTCAGTACTAGTGTTCTTAACCTCGTGAAATTGTTTTCACATGCCTCTAAGTATGAGAAATTTTTTATTTATGATAATGTTATTTCACTCACGGTTGTGCAAATCTTCGTATGCCACCATCTTACAAAATGTGAATTGTGAATGTTTTCACCATAACCACTTGTGCTGCATGCTTTCAGTGTCTGCTTTATCCGAGTTTAGTACAGTGCACCACAACATTACATTATTTTGTATGCTCACACAAGTGAATTCGGACTCCTTTGTTCAGCTAGAGAAAAATAATATATATGAGTACAACAGTGTATCATCCCAAAAGTACAAACATTTTGTGATACTTTCACACAACAAAAAAAACACTCAAATACTAAAGGGCTGACAAGGAACCTCCACCAAGCACTACTTACCCTCCTGATAAGTCTTCATGAGCATTGTGAGGTTGAGCACCTTGGCAAGAATTGTAAAGTGTCTTGTGCGAATTTTACATGAATAATTTCTATCTTATGTGTGCTGACCTCTTAGGTACAAGTATAGCTCTATATGTAACCACTATGTTATATTATTTTTTAACATTCACATGTTCATGTTTGTTTTTGTAAGACTTAGCATCAGTTTCTCCACACCACCTCACGTGTACACAACATTCTCCTCTCTAAACGTTCTTTTTATGAGAATTGGACTAAAAACTGTTTCACCAACACCTTTTCACTAGAACATGTGTTTATGATATAGTTTGTTGAACATTGCCATAGTTACTATTTACTCATTTTATTTATACTACATTGCTCACCTACCCTCTCTGAGTCTCTCTTTTATGTTTCTTCCTTCTTTTGCTTCTGCCGTACTCTTCGATCTCTTTTGATAATACCAAAGGGGGAGAAACTTTACAAAAGCAATCATTCACTGAAGTCTGTTTTTATATCTTTGTGCACACTTGGAAGACACATTATTTGTTTTAATTATTTTTCACATCTTTAATTAAAATACACGAATTTCCAATATGCTTCCATTTAGGGGGAGATCACATTTAGGGAGAGTGTTTCATCCAAGAGCAATTTGTGCACATACACTTGTTTCGTCTTGATACTCAAATAGGGTGACCTTTTTAACATTCATGATTTCTTTGTTAATGGATTTATTATTATCAAAAATGGGAGATTGTTGGAGCATGCATTCCACACTTCCTAGTTTGCTACTAACAAATCTTGTTTGTATTTGATATTTGGATGTTATTGGTGTGCTGGTAACACAGGTTAATATTTCATATCTTTTTGATGATGAATCGGATCAGAATTGATCTCGGGAGATATCGCCAGGCGATAGTAGGTATCGACAACAGGCGATAGCGCCACTCGACATTCGATGCAATTCCACTGGACGCTCGACAAAATCATGGCTTGGAGATATCGCCAGGCGATAGTGGGTATCGCCATAAGCGATATCGCTACTCGACACATTTCCGCTCGACGCTCGACGAAATCGTGGCCAGCGTTATTTCGCTATCGCCAAATGGCGATATCAGGTATCGCACAGCGATAGTGCACAATTCAGCGCTCAACGTTTGTGCGATGCAAAAATGCGGAGTTCGTAGGACAGGTGGCAGCGGTTATTGCTATCGCCTGATGGCGATATCCAGTATCACCCGGTGATAGCGCCAGAATATTAAAGTCTCTCATTTTCTGAGAAAGTTACGAATTTCATTACCTGGAGTGCACTTAACTTCATAGACGTTTCAGAGAGCTCCAGAACTCAGAGATACTCCATACTCCTTAGAAGGCCAAATAGCGCGGAAGATTGACGGCACGTGAGAAGCATTCAAAGCATCTCTTGCAAGGATTCATTGGCATCTTCAGCGCTTTTTTTTGAAGGGAGTGTCTAGCCTAAAGTGCTCAATTTGTTTTTGTTGTTTTTCATTTATTTTCTCATTGTAATTGGAAGGAAAATCGCCGTCTTGTGCGTGGCATCTAGGTCCTTGTGTGGCTTAGGGGAAAATCACCGCCTTGTGAGTGGCGTCCAAGTCCTTGTGTGGATTAGGGAGAAATCGTTGCCTTGTGTGCAACGTCTAGATCGGGGTTAGATCTAGGGGGAGGCTAGTAGCAAGATCTAGGGAGAGATACGCTTTAGCCTGCCGGTTCTTGGTAGAAGAACCGACGAATACACTAGAAAATTATTTATTTCATGAGTCTTTATCTCTAGCTTTATAGAGACACTTTGTATGCAATTTAACTCTTTTAAAATATATCATTATTGTTTCTAGCTAGTATTCGTTTGCACTCTTCTATTACTTTGTTGTTATTCATCTTGTAAAGGTTGCTTAGATTATTTAAGAAAATTAAAAAGAACTCTTATTCACCCCCCCCCCTTAAAGGGCGCCGTAAGATTCAACAAGGTCCAGTGGCAGAAATGCAGAAGGTGTTTAAGTGGAAACAGAAGGATGGATATGAGATGATGGTGGGGAGGGGGTGGAAGGTCTTGCATTGGTTCATCTGGGGAAGGAGGAGTGTGAAGGGGGGATGTAAGTAGATTGAATAATGGTAGGGAGGACAGATTGGAAAGGGGAATATCAGACAAATGTGGTGGTAGTGGAGATGGGGGTGGGGATGGAACTGGTGTGCCACCTGGGGAGTGAGTGCTTGTATGAAAGTGAATATGAGTTGGGGATGCATGTATTGGGGATGATGGAGGTGTGAGAGTATGGACTGTGGCATGAATTGGGGTATGGACTGGGGAGTGGAGTTTGTGTACCATCTGAGGTTGGCTTGGGATGACTGGAGGAGGTGGAGGTGGAGGATTGATATCTTCAGCAGGGTGGGAAGTGGCTGGATCAACCCTGGTACTCTTAGAAGGCTTGGAGGAAGAGGATGAAGCCTTGGTTAGCTTGGTGATGGTCCTCTCCCACCTGCCAAAGAGGGCACAGGTGAGCCTCTTAGAGGCATTTATGAATATGGTCGGGGTGACCAGGGATTCAACAGCCTTTTCCTTAAGGAAGATTCCTAGAATCCTTCCAGAACAAACCTCCTTTTAGTGTTCTTTTTCTTAATCAGTTCAAACAGAATCTGAGCCCAATTCACTGACTTCTTATTCACCACTACACATATCACTAGGAATTGATGCATAGTGATGTAATCATGGGCAGTGTGCTTTCCCAGCAGCACTTTCCCCACAATATCTGCTAGAAATTTATACTCGGCAGATAGATGTTTCTTTAGTAGTTTATTGGGGGTTGCTCCAGAATAACTCATCTTATTCAGCATCGCATCAAATTCCTCATTATCAATTTCTAATTCTTCTATACCATTGGATAACCCAAAAATCTCAGTTAAAACTGCGGGGGTAAGAGAGACTGCATTACCCGATATTGTGCCTGTCATGGTGTCTTCATCTATTGTGGAGGAGTTGTAGACCCATTCCGTGATCTCAGCGCTGGGTAACTTGATTCTGGTGGACATCAGATTCTTCAACTGCTGATATTTAAGCAGTTTCAGGATGTCCAGGAAGATTGGATCTGAGTGTTGAAAAGACTCAAAGTCTACATCAAATCCAGTATCAAATTTCATTGCCGCAAGGCTGCCCGCTGGAATCTCCATAGTATA
Source organism: Platanthera guangdongensis (assembly GCA_039583875.1). Classification (NCBI taxonomy): domain Eukaryota; kingdom Viridiplantae; phylum Streptophyta; class Magnoliopsida; order Asparagales; family Orchidaceae; genus Platanthera; species Platanthera guangdongensis. Next base: position 65,331,542 of record CM077151.1, read on the forward strand.
CCTGCAAGAGAGAAATAGAGATCAAGTGTTATGGAACTGAAAGCGCGAGATGGAGGTCGAAGAAAAACCTAGATATATGGTTTTTCAGAATATAAATCGACAAACTCCGTTCCACAAAAAATAAAAGAATTCTTCGATCTGAGGTCGACAAAAGTTTTTATAGTTAAATAATTCGTCGAGCTTGGTCTGAAGATTTGAGAACATTTCGTCGAGCTCCGTTCGATGAAAGTTTTCTGAAGCAGATTCGTTGATCTCCATTCGACAAAAATAACTTCACTCACAGAGAGTTTGTCGATCTCCGTTCGACGAATATCTCTAGAACTTTTCTTTGTTCGTCGATCTCCGTTCGATGAACTTTGAAAAATTCATCGTCTGCAGACAGAAATTAAATTAAAGCTTCTCCATTGATCATTCCAAGCTGATTTATAAAAATAAGTGATTTCTTTCATCCAAGGGTTTGGTGAAAATATCTGCTCTTTATAAATCAGTGTAGATATAAACAAGTTTAATTTTGTTTTTGTCTACACACTCTCTAATGAAATGATGTCTAATGTCTATATGCTTAGTTCTACTGTGATGGACTGGATTTTGTGCTATGGATATAACATTTGTGTTATCACATAAGAAAGTTGAATTATTTAAGTTGAACCCATAGTACAGGTGTTGATTCTGAATCCACAGCATCTAGGAATAGCAACTGCCAGCTGATATGTATTCTGATTCAGCAGTTGATGTAGACACAGATGACTATTTCTTGCAGAACAAAACACTAATCTCATACCAAGGAACTGGCAAGTCCCTGAGGTACTTTTTCTATCTACCTTACATCCAGCAAAGTCAACATCTGAGTATCCAGTTAACTTAAATTCTGACTCAGTAGGATACCAGAGTCCTAGACTAGGACAACTCTTTATATATCTCAAAATTCTTTTTAGAAAAACTAGTTGAGATTCATTAGGGTTTACTTGGAACCTAGCACAAAGACATGTGGCAAAAATTATGTCAGGTCTACTTGCTGTAAGGTATAGTAGGGACCCAACAATGCCCCTACATAATTTTTGATCAACAGGTTTCCCATATGTATCAGAATCTATTACAGCATTAGAGGCCATGGGTGTTTTCTTAGCTGAGGCATCAGCCATCCCAAACTTTTTAATAAGCTCTTTAGCATATTTAGCCTGAGAGATGAAGATGCCATCAGGTAGCTGCTTCACTTGGAGACTAAGGAAGTAGGAGAGCTCACTCATGCTACTTATTTCAAACTTTGAATGCATGCGGTCAGAGAACCTCTTGCATAGTTTGGAATCAGTCGACCCAAATATAATGTCATCTACATAAATTTGTACTAACAAAGTTTGATCCTTATGTTGCCTAGTGAATAATGTTTTATCTACAATGCCTCTATTGAATTTATGCTCTATCAGGAAGCTAGCTAGGGTCTCATAGTAAGCTCTTGGAGCTTGCTTTAGACCATAAATGGCTTTATGCAATCTAAAAACATATGAAGGATGGGTTGGAGAGATAAAACCTGGAGTTTGTTCAACATAAACCTCTTCTTTTATTACTCCATTCAGAAAGGCACTCTTGACATCCATCTTGTTGGATCCCTAGTTGATTTGTGCTAGGTTCACTAACTTAGGATGTGACCCAACATGTATAGCCAGGGTCAAATTTGTGTCCTAGAGTCTAGGCCAAGTCCTTAGAGTCAACCTCAGATGGACCAGCTATCAATAAGACCATAAGAGACTCAAGACTTAGAAGATTTCAAGACCAAGTAAACTGAGTTCGACGTTCATCGAACTCAGGTCGACGAAAGGCGTTCTCAGCTTGACGATTTTGAGATATTTCTCTGAGCTGAGCTCGACGATCTTCATTCTCTGGTCGACAAAAACTGGGATACTTCAACAAACTAAAGTCAGGGTAACTCCAGATTATTCTAAGTTCAACTTCAGACTTTAGTCAACGAACAAGATTCTGAGCTCGACGAACTTGAACCTCAAGTACACAACTTCTTAGGTCGACGAAGTCAACTTCTTAGGTCGACGAACGCATTACTCTACTCGACGAATTCTGGAACCAGAAGATTCATGTCGACACACAAAATATCAGTCAACACAAAATACTCGACTAAGTCCAGACTGGTTGCTGAACTCCAGTCGACGATTTCGATTGTCAGATCGACGAACTTCAGACAGAAAAGGTAAAGGTTCTGAAGCATGCAAGTTCTGTTATCAGCTCGACGAACTTGGAACTCAGCTCGACGAATAGAAGCTATCTGGTCGACGAATACAAAACCTCAGTTCGACGAACTAGTAACTCAGCTCAACGAATTCTGTTATTCGTTCGACGATTCCAGACTTAGCCATTTTCGGCATTTAATCCTCACTCAAATGCAATAATTCCTGACAGATTAATGACTCAAACATTCTCTGAATTTAGCCGTTAGAGGAAGCATTAATTACAGTCTTCTTCAGGAATATTACTTGCTGATTTTCTACAAGACAGTTGGGGAAATACATTAATGCCAATTATTCTCAGGTCGTCAACATTAATTACAGAGGATTCAAATTTTTGAAAGGTGATAGAAGAGAAAGACACCAAGGATCAAGTGATTAGTAATTGATACTCAGTCTAATAGTCAGAAAAATAGACACACAGAGACTGACTGCAAGATTTCATACAGCACCAAAAAAGCTTCACACAAAAAAACTCATACTGAAGCTTATAGTGATGGCAGTGATATTCATTCAGAAGAAGAAGAACAACTATACTATATCAAGAGTCTTCTTCTTCAACATTCTCTCCAAGACTTCTCCAACAACAACAGATATCAGATCAGTCAAGAATATCATGCATCACTGCTTGTCAAGAACTCTGATTGAAGACCTATCACCCTACAACAAAGCTCCAGATCTTCCCTGAATCATTCTACATCTCAGGGGGAGCTGTTTGCTAACATCATTCCACATAAGTCTTCTCTCTGAATGTTGATAGAGAAGACAAAATCACTCTCTCGCCCCTCCTGTACAAAGGGTTGTCATCTCCCTTCAAAAGTGATTCCTTGTTGCTAGTCTCCTTACCAAAAGACTTGAGTTAGTTTTTGGGGACCTGATCAAAACCCATTGGTGTCAGGCACCTGATCAAAAACCTGAGTGGATTCCTACCAGGGGTGGTAGAAGAGTGGACTACCCAGATTTGGGGAACCACTATAAATTTCTTATGTCGTCTGGTTGCCTATCTTTTTCTTTTTGTTTCTTGCTGTGTGGCTGTGATTAGGTTTAATCTTATTTGTTTTTCAGTTTTCTATTTACTGCACTTCTTCAGTTTATAGCAAAAGCTATAGCAACACTTTTATTGGGACCTAAAAATAATAAATATACTCTATTCACCCCCCTCTAGAGTATTGTTGATCTAACCCTCACTTTCAATTGGTATCAAAGCAAGGTTCCTTTGGTTGCACAAGTTAACCCTTGAACCATGGATCCTGTGTTAGATCTACATATCCGTTTGTTCATATTTTAAGGTAGAACCACAGCCATGACACAGAACAAAGATTATGCAAGCACCAGAACTCCAGTTTGTAACTTGCAAAAGTTTGGAATCTGGAAGGCAAGAATCAATTTGTATATGAATTCTATTGATGAAGATATTTTTGCTTCCATCTTAACAGGAGTACCTCAACCACCTGCAGCTCCTCCAAGCACTTCCACAAATATGACTGCAGTACCTCCTCCAGACTATAATGATGCTTACAGGAAAGCCAAGATAGCTGATGCAAAAGCCATGAACATATTGGCACAGACAATGTCTGATGATATTTTCCAGAAGGTTGCTGAGTGCACATCAGCAAAAGCCATTTGGGATTCCCTGAACCAAATGGTTGATGGATCAGCTGATGAAAGGAAGGATAGGAGATCAAATCTCATATCCCAATATGAGAATTTTAAGAAACATGAAGCTGAGACAGTGTTAGAGATGTATAACAGATTAAGCTCAATCATTAATGAGCTAAAAACTCTGGACAAGGTCATCACTCTCACTGAAGTGAATGATAAAATTCTGATATGCTTCCCAAGCTCATGGGACACAAGAATCTGGCCTATCAAGGAGGCTAGATGCCCGAATGAGATATCAACTGAATCTCTATTAGGCAAACTGAAATCTTATGAGTAGTTAATTAAGACAAGGGAGGATGCTGAACAAAGAACACCTCCTGTAGCCAGAAGAGATCAGAACATATCATTCAAAGCCTCAGAAGAATCAGAATCCACTGTATCAAATGAAGAGCTCATGAGTCTCTTTACAAAGAGATTCTTCAAGATGGCTAGAAAGGACTTCAGGAGGAAGTCAACAAGAAAGGATGACATGCCAAAGTATGATAAGAAACCAACAAAGGAAGTGCTGTGTTATGGATGCAGAAAGCCTGGGCATTTACTCTCTGAGTGCCCAGAGAATCAGAAGAAAGAAAAGAGAAGAGAAAGGGAAAAGGATTCCAGAAAGCAGTTCACCAGCAAACCCTCTTCCAACAAACACAAGAGGAAGGAAAAAGAGTTTATAGCTGAGACTTGGAGTGAGACTGAAGAGGAGTTAACATATTCAAGCTCTAGTGAAGATGAAGAAGAAGAGAGAGCAAAAGTGGTTTGCCTCATGGCAATTGATGCCTCAAGAAGCAACTCAGAAGAAGGAGATTCAGACAATGGGGAAGCTTCTGAATCAGAAGCTGATCAGGTATTATCATTGTTTGATTATAATTCAGAATCTTTTAAATCAGACTTTAAAATCATGTGTTTAGACTTAATCAACTCTGAGAAGGAAATCAAACTTCTCAGAGATAAGCAAGTTAACTATGATATCTTAGTATTAGAAAATACTAAATTAAAAAATGAAATAGATACGTTTAGTGAACAAATCACCCTTCTGAAAGATGAATTAAATGAGGCAAAACAGCGAGAAGAATCACTAAATGGAAGAAGTAAACAACTAGCAGAAATCACTAACACATCTAATGCTAGATTTAATGGAAGTAGGTTAGGATTAGGTGCATCATCTAGTAAACCACCTGTTATTCAAAAAAACCACCTGTTACAACCCATCAATTTTATTTCTGAGAAAGGAAAGAATAATACTGAGCAAGTATATAAAGTAAATAAAATTCTTGAACAAATTAAAACTAAGGACAAATGGAAAAACAGAAAACACCAAATAAAAACAAAGTTCAGCAATTTTCGTCGACCTCAGATCGACGAAAAGGGGCCAGTTCGTCGAACCTAGATCGACATACTCTGAATGCCAACTATAGTTATCATTATTCGTCTAAATGCGATCGACGAACTTTGTATGGTTCGTCGAGCAGAGATCGAAGAACGTGGGGCGCAGAGAATGAACATGTTCATTCTCTGGGCAGAGATCGACGATCTCAACCCAATTCATCGAACTCTGGTCGACGAACTTACATAAATTCGTCGAACCCATGAAGACTTAACCAAAACTTTAACTTTAACAGAAACTTAAATAATTCTAGGAAATTATTTAATCCCCTAGTTGACTGGACCATTCCACCTAGGAGATACCACCCCCTAGGATATAAGTCCCAGCCAGAATTTTCTGTTATTTCTAGTTTCTCCTATCAGCTATACAAAGGGCCCAAGGTAACCTGGGTCAAAAATCACTAACTGTTTATATTGCTGGTGAAAAGTGTCCAGGGGTAAATGAAACTTGGTACCTGGACAGTGGCTGCTCCAAACATATGACTAGCAGCAAGGACATCCTATTTAACTACAAGTCCAAATTGGGGCCAAAGGTTATCATTGGTGACTCAAAATGTGATATGTAAGTGGACTGAAGCATAACCTTATCTCCATAAGTCAATTATGTGATGATGGTTATCAGGTATACTTTAACCCTTCTACGTGCTCTATCATTGATAAAAATAACCAAATAATTTTAACTGGAAGTAGACAAGAAAACATTTATTTAGTAAACTTTTCTTCTGCTACAACTGACATCTGTTTACTGAATCTAACTAGTAATCAGAATGAACTATGACACAAAAGACTAGGACATGTAAATCTGAAAAATATTGCTAGGTTATCTAAGCACAACCTTGTTAGAGGTCTACCTTCTGCTCCCTACAAGAAGGAAGGTCTCTGCAGGGCTTGTCAATTAGGCAAGCAAACTAAAACTAGTTTTAAATCAATTAATAAGAGTGATTCACCTAGGATTCTGTACTTGCTACACCTGGATCTTTTTGGACCCATTACATTACAAGCCTAGGAGGGAAATCCTACACTTTAGTTATAGTGGATGACTTCTCCAGGTTCAGTTGGTTATTCTTTCTGAGAACAAAGTCAGATACATTCAAGGTTCTTACAGATTTTCTCAGGACCATACAGATTGAGTTCTCTACTAATGTTGCATTGATCAGAAGTGATCATGGCACAGAGTTTGAGTCTCTTCTTATGCATGAGTTCAGTGAGAAGGAAGGTATCAGGCATTACTTCTCAGCTCCTTGAACTCCCCAACAAAATGGGGTAGCTTAAAGGAAAAATAGAACACTCAATGAAGCTGCAGGTACATTCTTGCTGATGCATACATGCCACTAACCTTTTGGGCAGAGGCTGTAAGAACTACAAATTATGTCCTGAATAGGAGTTTAATTCACAAACTTAAGAATAGGACTCCCTATGAATTACTCAAAGGGAAGAAACCTAAAATTAACTATTTTAAAGTATTTGGTTGTACATGCTATATACACAATAACAACAAGAAATACATTAGAAAGTTTGAAGCTAAGGCTAAAGTGGGAGTTTTTCTAGGATACTCCCAAGTAAGAAAGGCTTATAGGGTATTCAATAAATCAACATTAAAAGTAAAAGAGTCAATTTATGTTTCGTTTGATGAAACTAGCATGTATTGCAAGGAGAAAGAAGTTTCTACCATTAGAAACTTGCAGGTACCCCACTTGTGTGAGACATTGGATGGACTAAACCTCACCCAAGAGGTTCCCACTCATCCCTCTCCACAGGTCATTGAAGACAGTGAAGAAGATGAAGCTGAAGAACATGAGCCTCAACCAACAACAAACATAATTCCACAAGAGGAACTTATTCAAAATACTGTTGCACAACCAACTCCACCCACTAATTTTGTCACACTTAGGGATCATCCCAGATCTCAAGTAATTGGAGACATTTCAGTAGGTGTACAGACAAGGCATCAACTCAACTAAGACTTGATGCATGTCTGTTTTCTCTCTCAGGTTGAACCTCTAACCATTCGTGATGCTGAGCAAGATCCCCACTGGATCCTTGCAATGAAAGAGGAACTAAATCAATTTGAGAGATGTAGAGTTTGGGATTTGGTTCCAAGACCCCAAAACTATCCAGTTATTGGAACCAAATGGGTTTTCAGGAATAAGCTTGATGCCCAAGGAGTAATTGTGAGGAACAAGGCTAGGCTTGTTGCTCAAGGATATAGGCAAGAGGAAGGAATTGACTATGATCAGACCTTTGCATCTGTTGCAAGGTTGGAAGCTATAAGGATTTTCCTTGCCTATGCAGCATTCAAAAGGTTTAAAGTCTTTCAAATGGATGTGAAAAGTGCCTTCTTAAGTGGAGTTCTACAAGAAGAGGTTTATGTAGAACAACCTCCAGGTTTTGTTTCTCCAACTTTTCCCTCTTATGTTTTTAGATTAAATAAGGATCTTTATGGTCTAAAGCAAGCTCCAAGAGCTTGGTATGAGACCTTAGCAAGTTTCTTATTAGAGCATAAATTTACAAGAGGAACTGTAGATAAAACTCCTTTCACTAGACATCATAAGGACCAAATTTTGTTAGTACAAATCTATGTAGATGACATCATCTTTGGCTCTACAGATTCAAAATTGTGCAAGAGGTTTTCTGACCTCATGCATTCTAAATTTGAAATGAGTAGCATGGAAGAGCTTTCATATTTCCTTGGTCTCCAAGTGAAACAACTTCCTGATGGCATCTTCATCTCACAAGCAAAATATGCTAACGAACTTCTAGAGAAGTTTGGGATGGCTGATGCCTCAGCAAAGAAAACTCCCATGACCACAAATGCTGTTGTGGACTCTGATATACTAGGAAAACCTGTAGATCAGAAACTCTATAAGGGAATTGTTGGGTCCCTATTATACCTCACAGCAAGTAGGCCAGATATTATATTTGCTACATGCCTTTATGCTAGGTTCCAAGTGAACCCTAAAGAATCTCATCTAATTTTCTTTAAAAGGATTTTAAGATATATAAAGAGTTGTCCTGATCTAGGCCTATGGTATCCTGATGAATCAGAATTTGAGTTAACTGGATACTCTGATGCTGATTTTGCTGGATGCAGGGTAGATAGAAAAAGTACTTCAGGAAGTTGTCAGTTCGTGGGTATGAGACTAGTATCTTGGTTTTGTAAGAAACAAACATCAGTGTCAACAACATCAACTGCTGAAGCAGAATATATTGCAGCAGGCAGCTGATGTTCACAAATGTTGTGGATACAAAATCAACTTCTATATTATGGGTTCAACTTAAATAATTCAACCCTATTCTGTGATAATACTAGTGTTATAGACATAGCACAAAATCCAGTTCACCATAGTAGGACAAATAATATTGATATAAGACATCATTTCATTAGGGAGTGTGTAGACAAAAATAAGATTAAGCTTGTCTATATCTACACTGATTTACAAAAAGATGATATATTCACCAAACCTCTGGATGAGAAAAATCATGCTTTCTTTCTGAATCAGCTGGGAATGATCAATGGAGAAGACTTAGCTTAAGTTCTGTCTCCATTCGACGAATTTTCCAAAGTTTGTCGAACTCCGTTCGACGAACTGGGGAAGGTTTGAGAGATATTCGTCAAACGTAGTTCGCCGAATTCTCTGTGTGAAATAATTTTCATCGACCGGAGCTCAACGAACTTTCTTCAGAAGATATTCGTCGACCGGAGTTCGACGAATTGTCTTCAAGTCTTCTGAATGAGATCGACGAATTATTTATTATTCACTCATTTCGTCGACCTCAGTTCAAAGAATTAATTTTATTTTCGTGGAACGGAGATTGTCGATTCATATTCTGAAAAACTTTATATCTAGGTTTTCTTCGACCTCAATCCCGCGCCTTTTGTTCCATTGCACTTGATCGCCGTTTCTCTCATTTGCAGGTGATTCCATGACGATTCCAGCAGGAGCTCTAGCCGCTATGAAGTTTTACACTGGCTTTGATGTCGACTTCAAATCATTCCAGCACTCGGATCCAATCTTTCTATATATTCTGGAACTTCTGGAAGAATAGAATCTGAAGAACCCTATGACCACCAGGATAAAGTTGGCAGGAACAGAAATCAGAGAATGGGTCTATACTTCATCCACTTCTGAAGACAATACTATGACCGGATCAATCGCCGGTAACACTGTCTCCTTAACCCCCGCGGTTTTAACTGAAATATTTGGTTTGACAAATGGCGAAGAGGAATTAGAAATTGATTCTGAAGAGTTTAATATGATGCTAAATCTGATGGGTTATGCTGGTGACAACCCACATAAATTGTTGAAGAGGAATTTGTCTGCAGCATACAAGTTCCTGGCAGACATTGTTGGGAAGGTCTTGCTTGGCAAGCATACTGCCCATGACTACATCATAAGACATCAGTACTTGGTCATATGTGTAGTAATAAATAAGAAGCAAGTGGACTGGGCTCAGATCCTCTTTGATCTGATAAAGAAGAAAAATAACAAGAAAGAAGTGTGTTTTGGAAGGATCCTAGGGATCTTCCTCAAGGAAAAGGCTGTTGAATCACTGGTCTCCCAGACCATATTCATCAATGCCAGTAAAAGGCTCACATGTGCCTTATTTGGAAGTGGGAAAGGACAATCACAAAGCCCACTAAGGCTTCTACCTCTTCCACCCCAGCTTCTGAAGGCACCAGGGCTGTTAAAGCACTCCCACACCTGCTGAAGAGATTCATCCCACACCACCATCTCTTCCAGCAGCCCTTCCAGCAAAACAACTCACTTCCTCTCCCATTATTTCTTCAATACCCCAATCACAACAGCATACTCATGTTCCTACTCCACCTCCAACTCCACCACTTGACATCACTGACATTCCATCGACCCCTCTTCAAGAAAATCCACAACCAACACCTCCTGAATCACCTCAAGACACCTACATTCCTACACCACCACAGTCTCTGATTCCCCCCACATTTATCTTCCATACCCTCTTACATCCTACCATCAGACTCCATGATGCAAGATGCCACCCTTCCATCCCCATCAACATCTAACCTACACATACCTGATGTTCCACCCTCCATTCCATCACTGGTTGCCACCTCTTCCACACCAATTGCAACATCATCTCCAACTTTTTCATTGGACCCCTCTACCATCTCCTCTATCATCACCATCATCACTCCCATTCTTAAATCCCTTATAGCAGAGGCCATTACACCTCTTGCTACCACCATTACCTCCTTATCTGCTCAAATATCTGCTCTTACTGCTGCCCCCTCCTCAGCCAAGGGCCTGGCCTCAGTCCCCACTGAAACCAGGCAGGGGGAGATGCCTGATGATGAAGCAGTAGCTACAGCTTCAAATACTTCAGCACTAGCACCAACAGATACTCCAGTCCCCACACCAGCATATACAGATTATATAGATAATGATTTAATTGATTTTATTGATTTTATTGATACTGATATGGACATTGATGAAACTGTTGGTGATTTTATCCTCAATCCCAAAGTTAATTTATAAGTATTGCTGAAAACTTTTGATACTGTATATATGTAGTATCTTCCAGACGACTTTACTGAGCCACAGTTGGCTATTGTTCCTTATACTCCTCCTATCAATCAAGCAATTGCTAAGCAACTATGTGACAGTTTTGATATTCCAGTTTCTGCACCAACCTCTGCAGTCATTCTATCCCCTCCAGAAGCTATCTCAGCACCAATCTTTGTGATGGATGACTCCCCTATGTCAGATCTAGATGAGTTGATATTGGCTGACATTGAAGAAGAAAATAAGGCAGCAGCTGAAAGCTCTGTCCCAGTTACTTCTGATTCTTGTATAGTCTCTTCCTCAACCTCTGCTGAAACTCCAGCCCCTGAAACTTCTGCTTCTGCTATAGAAAAGACTGCTGCTTATGAACCTTGAAAGCATTGGATGCTCTTTATGATAACACTCATGGTTCTGCCAGTGATTCAGATGATGATGATGATGATGATGATTCAGATTAAGAAGCTGCTCAGAAGAAGAAGAAAATGTTGTCAAAGAAAAGGAAAGCCCCTCCTCCTACTACTACTAAGCCAAACCCAAAGAATGACACTCCATTCTACATTCTCCAAAATATTACTCCTTATAAAGGAATGCCAGCATGGATGTGGCTGTCTAAAAATCAAGAAAAAAGAGAGGAAAAGAAGTAGAAAATATTCTCCTCCACCAGTTCAGAGATACAGAATAGATCCACCTCCTCCACCTCCTCCAGCAGCTGGTGCCACTGGCTCTAGCTCTCAGAGATCTGCCCCTATGCAAACTTATCAGAGACATCAAGGGAGATCTTCTGGAAGTAGTCAGCAAGGGCATCATTCTTCAGAAACTCAACATCAACAACATCAACAACATCAGCAGCAACAACAACATATCTCTGCAGATCAGAAGGCTAAGAGTCCTGAAAAACCAGATTCACCTCCTGTTCCTTTTGAAGATCTTGAAACAGCAAACATTGCTAAAATGACCAGTTCCAGGAACTTATTGGTCTTTCCTTGATCAATAAAGCAAAAGCTGAAGGCAAAGACATATCAGGATATACAACTATGTCAAAATACAGGAAGGAAGAACTAAAAAGATTTGATAAAGCCAACAAACTGTTTAATGTTGATGATTACATGAAGCTATATCCTGAAGCAGTTGTCCCCAGAACTACATCACTGAAGATTATTGGGGCAGCTGACATGACAATGACACATGCACAGGCTTTGAATCCAAATAGAGAAATTATCTTTACTAAGCCAGGAGAAAAGCCTAAAGAGGACAAGACCATAGAGAAGAAGCAGAAGAAGTAATCCTTACTTTGTTTTAATTTCTTTGCTCTTCTTTCTACATTTACTTTCAAACTGTGTTATTTGTTTAAACAAAGCTTATGTACATATATATCTGCTGCATGTGTTAGTAATTCTCTTCCAGATATATATTTTTCTTGCTTTCTTTATCTTTATGTTTATGTTTTGAGTATATTAGTGACCTCACCCAAATAGGGGGAGATTTTTGGATCCCTAGTTGATTTGGGCTAGGTTCACTAACATAGGATGTGACCCAACATGTATAGCCAGGGTCAAATTTGTGTCATAGAGTCTAGGCCAAGTCCTTAGAGTCAACCTCAGATGGACCAGCTATCAACAAGACCGTCAGAGACTCAAGACTTAGAAGATTTCAAGACCAAGTAAACTGAGTTTGACATTCGTCGAACTCAGGTCGACGAAAGGCGTTCTCAGCTCGACGATTTTGAGATATTTCTCTGAGCTGAGCTCGACGATCTTTCTCAAACTCTCTGCCAAGGCAGAGGGTTTAGATTCTCTGGTCGACGAAAACTGGGATACTTCAACAAACTAAAGTCAGGGTAACTCCAAATTATTCTAAGTTCAACTTCAGACTTTGGTCGACGAACAAGATTCTGAGCTCGACGAACTTGAACCTCAAGTACACAACTTCTCAGGTAGACGAAGTCAACTTCTCAGGTCGACGAACGCATTACTCTACTCGATGAATTCTGGAACCAGAAGATTCATGTCGACACACAAAATATCAGTCAACACAAAATACTCGACTAAGTCCAGAATGATTGCTGAACTCCAGTCGACGATTGCGATTGTTAGCTTGACGAACTTCAGACAGAAAAGGCAAAGGTTCTGAAGCATGCAAGTTCTGTTATCAGCTCGACGAACTTGGAACTCATCTCGACGAACAGAAGTTGTCTGGTCGACGAATACAAAACCTCAGTTCGACGAACTAGTAACTCAGCTCGACGAATTCTGTTATTCGTTCGACGATTCCAGACTTAGCCATTTCCGACATTTAATCCTCACTCAAATGCAATAATTCCTGACAGATTAATGACTCAAACATTCTCTGAATGTAGCCGTTAGAGGAAGCATTAATTACAGTCTTCTTCAGGAATATTACTTGCTGATTTTCCACAAGACAGTTGGGGAAATACATTAATGCTGATTATTCTCAGGTCGTCAGCATTAATTACAGAGGATTCAATTTTTTGAAAGGTGATAGAAGAGAAAGACACATAGGATCAAGTGATTAGTAATCGATACTCAGTCTAACAGTCAGAAAAATAGAACACAGAGACTGACTGCAAGATTTCATACAGCACCAGAAAAGCTTCACACAAAAAAACTCATACTGAAGCTTACAGTGATAGGCAGTGATATTCATTCATTCAGAAGAAGAAGAACTATACTATATCAAGAGTCTTCTTCTTCAACATTCTCTCCAGGACTTCTCCAAGGACAACAAATATCAGATCAGTCAAGAAGATCCTGCATCACTGCTTGTCAAGAACTCTGATTGAAGACCTATCCCCTACAACAAAGCTCCAGATCTTCCCTGAATCATTCTACATCTCAGGGGGAGGTGTTTGCTAACATCATTCCACATAAGTCTTCTCTCTGATTGTTGACAGAGAAGACAAAATCACTCTCTCACCCCCTCCTGTACAAAGGGTTGTCATCTCCCTTCAAAAGTGATTCCTGGTTGCAAGTCTCCTTACCAAAAGACTTGAGTTGGTTTTTGGGGACTTGATCAAAAACCATTGGTGTCAGGCACCTGATCAAAAACCTGAGTGGATTCCTACCAGGGGTGGTAGAAGAGTGGACTACCTAGATTTGGGGAACCATTATAAATTTCTTGTGTCGTCTGGTTGCCTATCTTTTTCTGTTTATTTCTTGCTGTGTGGCTGTGATTAGGTTTAATCTTATTTGTTTTTCAGTTTTCTATTTACTGCACTTCTTCAGTTTACAGGAAAAGCTGTTGCAGCACTTTTATTGGGACCTAACAATAATAAATATACTCTATTCACCCCCTCTAGAGTATTGTTGATCTAACCCTCACTTTCACATCTGATAGACCTTGAACTTCTTATAGGCAACATAAGCAAGGAATATTTTGATTTCTTCTAACCTTGCAACTGGTGCAAAGGTTTGGTCATAGTCTATTCCTTCTTCTTGCCTATAACCTTGAGCAACAAGCCTAGCCTTGTTCCTCACAATTACAATATGGGCATCAAGTTTGTTTCTATATATCCATTTAGTTCCAATGACTGGGTAGTCTTTGGGTCTTCGAACTAAATCCGAAACTCTACATCTCTCAAATTGGTTGAGTTTCTCTTGCATTGCAATGATCCAATGGGGATCTTGCTCAGCATCTTTTATGGATTGGGGCTCAACTTGAGAGAGGAAACAGGAATGCATCACATCTTGGTTGAGTTGATGCCTTATCTGTACACCTACTGTTATGTCTCCAATCACTTAAGATCTATGGTGATCCCTTAGTGTGACAAGATCAGTGGGTGGAGTTGGTTCAGCAACAACATTTGGATTTAATTCCTCTTATGGAATAATATCTGCTGTTGAAGGAATTTCAACTTCTTCCATAAGTTCTTCTTCACTGTCTTCTTCAGCTTGTGGAGGAGGTGATATAACCTCTTGTGGAAGGATTAACTCTCCCAATTTCTCACACAAGTGAGGTACCTGCAAGGTGCTATTGGTAGAAATTTCTTTCTCCTTGTAAGACATGTTAGCTTCATCAAAAGTCACATGTATTGATTCTTCAATTTTTAAAGAAGATTTGTTAAACACCCTATAAGCTTTGCTTACTTGGGAATATCCTAGAAAAATTCCCTCTTCAGCCTTAGCTTCAAACTTTCTAATATATTTCTTATTATTATTATGTATATAACATATGCAACCAAATACTTTAAAATAAGTGATTTTAGGTTTCTTCCCTTTAAGTAATTCATAGGGAGTCCTATTTTTAAGTTTATGTATTAGACTCCTGTTCAGTACATAGTTTCCTGTGCTTACAGCCTCTGCCCAAAAGGATATGGGCATGTAAGCATCTGTAAGTAATGTGTCTGCAGCTTCAATTAAGGTTTTATTCTTTCTTTCAGCTACCCCATTTTGTTGAGGAGTTCTAGGAGCTGAGAGGTAGTGCCTGATACCTTTCTTCTCACAGAAATCATGCATAAGAAGAGACTCAAACTTTGTACCATGATCACTTCTGATCAATGCAACATGAGTAGAGTAATCAATCTGTATGGTCCTAAGAAAATTTGTAAGAACTTTGAATGTATCTGACTTAGATCTCAGAAAGAACACCCAAGTGAATCTTGAGAAGTCATCTACAATAACTAGGGTATAGGATTTCCCTCCTAGGCTCTGTATAGCAATAGGTCCAAAAAGGTCCATGTGTAGCAAGTACACGATTCTAGGTGAATTACTCTTATTTACTGATTTAAAGCTAGATTTAGTTTGCTTGCCTAGTTGACAAGCCCTCCAGAGGCCTTCCTTCTTGTAGGGACCAGAAGGTAAACCTCTCACAAAGTTGTCTTTAGATAGCCTAGCAATGTTTTCATATTAACATGTCCTAGCCTTTTATGCCAAAAATCATTTTGATTGCTAACTATATTAAGCAAACATATGTCTAAAGGTGCAGAAAGAAAATCTTCTATATATATGTTACCTTGTCTATTTCCAATTAAAACATTTTGTTTTTCTTTATTAGAAATAATACAAGATATTGAGTTAAAGTGTACCTGATAACCTTCATCACATAGTTGGCTTATGAAGATGAGGTTATGCTTGAGTCCACTTATATAGGTCACCTTTTTAAAAGTGACTGCTCCAATCTTTACTTCTTCCAAGCCTTCAGACTGGCCACACTTGAATCACCAAAGATCAACTTTGGTCCCAGCTTGGACTTGTAGTTAATTAAGTTGTCCTTGTTGCCAGTCATATGCTTGGAGCATCCATTGTCCAGATACCATTTTTGATTGACAGCTGGACAACTCTTTTCCTGCAATGAAAATAGTTAGTTGTTCTTGACCCAGGTTACCTTGGGTCCTTTATATTGTTGATAAGAAAAGCTTGATATTACTGAGAATTTAGGTTGTGATTTATATCCTAAGGGGTGATATCTTCTAGGAGGAATTATCCAATCAGCAAGTGGATTAAAAGATTTCCTAGTTTGATTAGAGTTGCTGTTATAATTATGACGTTTATTAATTCTGTATGGGTTCGATGAAAAGTTGTAAGTTCGTTGACCAGGGTTCGATGAAACTGGATGAGATCGTCGATCTCTGCTCAGTGAATGAACATAGTTATTTTTTGTGCCCCAAGTTCATCGATCTCTGGTCGACGAACCATACACAGTTCGTCGATCGCAGTAAGACGAATAATTATTATATAGATCGACATTTAGAGTTCGTTGACTTGAGTTCGATGAACTGGCCACATTTCGTCGATCTAAGTTTGACGAAATCTGCTGAACTTTGTTTTTATCTAATGTTTTCTGGTTTCTATTTTTGTGATTTTTAAAGTTCGGTAATTCTTCTATGGTTTGTTTGTTGTTCATTACCTCGTTATCCTTAGCTGACACAAATCTAATGGGGGTTGATAATATGTTCTTCTTGAGAATGGGGGGTAAACTTGATGATGCACCCAAGCCCAGTTTGTCATTCAGTCTGTCATTGACTGTGCTTGTGATGTCCATCAGCTTAAGGCTTCTCCCATTGAGAGATTCCTCAAGTTGTTTGGCCTCACATATCTCTGTTTTTAGAGAATTGATTTGTTCATTAGCTATAGTTAGTTCCTCTTTTAACTTAGTGTTTTCAGAAATCAGGTTTTCTTGATTTGATAGTTTATCCCTAAGTATTTTGATTTCCTTTTCAGAGTTGATTAAATCAATACAAAAGGTTTTAAACTCAGTTTTGAAAGTATCAGAACTATAATCAAAAGTTGAAGGTACCTGATCATCTTCTGATTCTGAAGTTCATTCATTGTCAGATTCTTCTTCATCTGATTGACTTCTGGAGGCATCAATGGCCATGAGGCAGACTTCCTTGGCCCTTGCCTCTTATTCCTCTTCACTGGAGTTGGAAGATGTGGATTCATCTTCAGTGTCAATCCAGTTTTCAACTATAAATCCCTTCTCCTTCTTTTTGTATTTGCTAGAAGAGGGCCTGCTGCTGTGTTATCTTCTTGAGTCCTTTTCTTTTCTTCTTTCTTTCTTCTGATTCTCTGGACACTCTGAGATAAAGTGCCCAGGTTTCCTGCAGCCAAAGCACACTACTTATTTAGTAGGAGTTTTGTCGTACCTTGGCTTATCATCCTGCCTGGATGATCTTCTTCTTAAATCCTTGCTTGCCATTTTGTAAAATCTCTTGGCAAGGAGACTCATCAATTCTACATTTACTGTTGAAGCTTCAGTCTCTTCAGCAGCCTTGAATGCCAGGTTGTGCTCCTTTCTTGCTGGTGGAGGAGTTCTTTGTTCAGCTACTTCTCTGGACTTTATAAGCTGCTCATAGGACTTGAGATTTCCCAATAGAGATTCTGTGGAAATCTCATTTAAGCTCCTAGCCTCCTTGATTGGACAGATCCTTGAATCCCATGAGCTTGGGAAGCACATGAGGATTTTATCATTGACTTCAGTAAGGGTGATTTCCTTATCCAAATTCTTCAGCTCATTAATGATTGAGCTCAGTCTGTTGTACATATCTGCAACAGATTTTGCATCCTCTGAAAGATATAGTACCTAAACACCTAGAGGGGGGGGGGGTGAATAGGTGACCTAATTCTTTTTTTAAACTTTAATGGCAGCAATCAGTTATAACACAGAATCTACTCTACTTTTGCAATCACACAGCATACACAGCAAAGCACAGCATAGCAGACACAGAGTTTTATAGTGGTTCCCCAAGCTTTGGGTACATCCACTTTCCCCCTTCGCCTATCTAGCAGTGTACTAGATTCGGCCAAACTTTAGCACTGTCTCAGAACCCAAACTGGTTCCTACACCTCAGGCCCAAAGCCCTACAACTCAGCTTTTCCACAAAGCCTACACTCAGCCACAAAGGCCTACACTCAGCCAACAAGGCATACACTCAGCCACCAAGGCCTACACTCAGAGATTTCAATCTCCTACACTCAGGCTCTCAAGCCCTACCCTCAGCCTTTATAATTACAGGCTTACAAAACACTCAGATCCAAAGGATCCTACAAGATAAAAATGAATTTACAATTGTTAACTCAACAACCCAAAGACAAGAGAGGGAGGTTGTGAGTTTCTTGATGAGTTCTTGGAAGAACTCAGCTGGATTCAATCTGACTTAGCTTTCTTCAAAGCTTCTTGAAAGTAGAACTCAATTAGATTGAATCCTTCTGCAGTTGATCCTTGACCTCTGCTTCTTAAGATCCAGAATAAATCTGAATCCTTCTTCTCAGCCTAGTTCCAACGGCTGATTTCTTGGATGGAGCCCTCTCTCTCCAACTTCTTAGATCTGCACTTGGACAGCTAGATCTTCTTGTTTTGATACTTGATCAATACCTTGAACAACTCTGTGAATCACTTTTTGAATTGCTTCAACAACTTCTTCAACAACAGTTTCTGTAGACTGTATGAGCCTATTTATAGGCCTTATTCATGGTAACCGGCTGGTCCGGTTCATAACTGTCTTCTGACATCTCTGACAGGTGCTGTAGACCGGCTGGAACGGCAGCTGTCAAGTCATCCAGTCAGTTCTTGAAAGTTCTCTAACTGTCTGAAAGTGTCGAGACTTTCTGTCTTTAAGTGTCGACACTTATAGACCAAGTGTCGACACAAGTTGTGTAAGTGTCGACACAAGTCTACAAGGTGTCGACACAACTCCTTGTGTTGTAGATTCTATGTCTCGACACAGTTTCTTCTGCATGTGTCGACACTGAAATTGAGTGTCGACACAAGTACTTGATCTTCTATCTTTTACTGAATTCTTCTAAGTGTCGACACATGTCCTTTGTGTCGACACATCTTCATGTGTTGAATCTGTTAAGTGTCAACACTGCTTCTTGGTGTCGACACATAGTCTTCAGTGTTGATACTTGCTGAGTGTCGACACAGCTCCTTGTGTAGACACTTGATTCTTCTGTTGAGACTTCAGGTGAGTGTCGACACATTCCCTTAGTATCGACACTTGTACTTAGAATATTTTGTTGATCTTTCTGTTCTTTGCTAAGTGTCGACACAGCTCCATGTGTCGACACTTTCTTCAAGTATTGAGTCTTTAGCTGAGTGTCTACACATACTGTCTTGTGTCGACACTTTCTTTAAGTGCTGACTCTCTGTTGAGTGTCGACACATTGTTCTGGGTGTCGACACTTATATTTAGTCTCTGCTGACTTTTGTTGAGTGTCGACACAGCTTCAAGTGTCGACACTTTTTTTTGTAGACACAGCTTCACTGAGTGTCGACACTGCTGTTAAGTGTCGACACTGCTTTACTGTACTTTCTTCATTGAGTGTCGACACAGCTCCTTGTGTCGACACTTTATGTCTGGTGTCGACTCTGCATCCCAGGTGTCGACACAATGACTCCAAGTGTCGACACTGCTTGCCTGGGTGTCGACACAAGTCTTCTTAAGTGTCGACACTTTCCCTCTGGGTGTCGACACATGGACTTAGAAATTTTTTGCTTCAGTCCTGCAAATACTTAACCTGCACAAGTAACTCAAAAACACATCAAATACATTTTGATGTATATCATTGAGTTGGGTGAGGCTTCTTCAAATCAGGTACATTTAAACCAATGTACCCAACAATCTCCCCATATTTGGAGAAGTCATAACCCTTAGTCAATGATATACACCATTCATAATTAAAATTACAAATTGATGTAAGGCAGGATAATGTACAGCAGGGTAAACATAAACATGTATTAATTTCACATGTATACAAATTCATCATTTCAGAACAAATAAGAAATAGACATAGACATTATCACAGAACAAACATGAAATAGATTAATCATATAACATATTGTTCTAATATCTGTCTTATACATTTTCAGAAGTTCACAAAATATTTTACATCCAAAAGATTACAAAATAAACTTCAAGAAAATTCTAAATCTATTTTTGTTCAGACTCTTTAATAACTATCCCTTTGCCAGCTTGAACTTTAGCTTGGACAGGAGCATCAGTAGTTTCAGCATCAGCAGGCTTCTTGCCTTTCAGATCTTTCTTCTTAAGCTCTTCAGCTTTGATCTTCTGTCTTTCAAAATAATGGTATGGCTTAGGAAAGTACTTGCTAGGCTCCAGAGCAGTAGGAGGTAGCTTTCCCATCTTTGTCTTCCTTCTATGTTGAACTATGGCCTCCTGTCTAGTCTCATGTTTTCTCCATTCAGCCTCAGAGAACCATTTGTTCCTGTCTTGAATGTTATCCTTGGCAGCTTTCCAGGCAGTTAATATAATGTTCCTAGAGGTAGGGCTCCATTGCTCAAAATCTGGTCTCTGTTCAGCTTGTTCCCTAAACCTCTTCTTAGACAATCTAGTCTCTTCTTCTTTTTGCAATGCCTCTTGCATGGCTGCAGAAATAGGCTGAACAACCTTTTCAATAATCATATTGTCCTTGCCCCCAGGTGGGCTGTACATGGTCTGTACATCAGCATGCACCATTTCAAAATCTGGAGGAGAATATATGACTTGAGCTACTTCTGGTTGCTCACCTCCAAGATAGACAGGGTTAATTCCATATTCAGCAACATCATTGTCATCACACAGAGGAGGATATCCAAGTGTAGCTCTGATAGAATTTGATATCCACTTAGCATGGTCAGAGCTTGCCTTGACTAACACTCTCTCCCCCTTTATGACTTCTCTAGCCATGTGATCTCTGACATCATCCTTCTGAAATCTGATTTGATTATCCAAGTATCTGACTCCATCTTTAAAGAAAGGTTTGAGCTTTTTAAGTTGTTCAGATATGGCCTTCTGGGAGTCTTCAATGGCAGTCTTAACATCATTGATTTCTTCTTGAAATACCTTATCAAATTCAGCTTTAATAGCAGCAGTAGAGGTAAAAGGTCCAACAGCCTGGTTCTTTAATTCTGTGACAATAGTATTATGGGAAGCAGTAAGATTGTCATTCATCCTTAGCTGATTTTCAAGAACATACCCCTTGCTTTAATGCTATGTCATCCACTTGTGCTTTTATCTTCTCTTGGTGTGTTGCCAAGTACACCACTGCATTTCCACCCTTGTGGAAGCAGTCTGTCATCTCTTTCTTGTTAAGTTTCATTTCAAACCTTATAGACTTGATATCTTGGGCCAGATCAAATTGCAAAGATTTCTGCCCTTCATCCACATACTTCTCTATTGCCTGCCTCTGCTCATCCAGTTTAATTTGCATTGCCACCATTAAAGCACTATAATCAACTGTTGGTGTTTGCTGAACTATAGACGGTGGTGCAATAGATTGTAGAGCCTTCTTATACTTTGGCTTCTTCTCTTGAATACATAAAGTTTCTTTTGCTTAGCTCTTGTAGCCTCCTCATCTTCAGATTCTGAGGAGCTGGCTATGTCAACCCTCTCCTTAGGGCTTGGAGGCTTCTCAGGTTGCACATCTGTTGCTTTCTCAGGTTCTTGCCTTATAGGCTCTTCCAGAATATGCACTTGCTCCCCCTCAGCAGCAGCATTATCTCTTTCAGCAGCAACCTTGTCCATGTCAAAATCTGCTTGATCCAGATTTTAAAATAAATCTTTCATGGTGAATTCTTGTGGTGAAGGAGCTGGAGTAATTCTAGGTTCTTCAACCATTGGATCAGGAACCACTTGAACAATAACAGATGTGTCTTCTATAACAGCATCTGGAACTTGACTATTCAGCTGAGTTTGCTGATGATCATCAGACAAATCAGTATCTTCCATAGAAAAATCTAAAGTGTTTAGGTCAGTGATTACCTCTAGTATGATGGTGGTTGCTTGTTCACTTTCCAGTGTAGTGGGTTCAGTTACAACTGGAGGCTCCCCCTGGCTTTGATCCTTGTGGATGGGGCTAGCTTGTGGTAGCTCCCCCCGGATCTCAGCAACCTCTTGAGGAGCAGGAGTCTTTACATCAGGCTCTTCCTCATTCTCATCTGGAGTGAAGACAACCTGTTCTTCACTATCAAAGCTGCTAGTGGACACTTGAGCCACTAAAGCAGTCTTCCTTTTCTTCTTTGGAGGAATTTCGTTCTCAAACACTGTCTTCTCAGGGGTTGGCATTTCTTTTGACAACACCCTTTCCCATCTTGAGAACAATCTCATGTCCATTTTCCTCATGTGATTAATTTTGCTTCCAGCAGATTGTTGCATTACCTCAGGTATGGTTACAGCAAGGTAAAGGCTTATGATTCTGCCCAGGTTGGGCTTCTTCAAGCTTTCCTTAATCTTCTCAAACACTATAACTGACCAATCAGTTCTTAAAGTGAAGATAATCCTGGTCATTATATTGAACATAGAGGCAGACACTCTGTCATGCCCTCCTGGCTTGCTTAAAAGTACCTTGCCAACTATCTCAGACATGAATTTGCCTTGATTGTTCATCCCTTTTCCATTGAAAATAGAACCAATCTTCATCTTAGAATCAAGTCCACATCAGGTTAGAGCTTTCCTGGTCTTTGATGCAGTAACTTCATCTTCCTCTTGAGTTCTTGGAAGCTGTAGAATCTTCCTTAGACTTTTTGGTGATACCTTGACCCTCTCACCATGAACTCTGGATTTGATTTTGTATCCAGATTCGTCCACCTTTGCTCCATTGAGGAATTCAAGTATCTCTTTCTTCCATATCTTAGTAGGTTCAGAAACTAAATATTCTAACCCAAAATCGGCAACTAGGGTTACGATCGCCTGGATTTCTTGATCAGCATCATTGAAAGCGCCGCGCACCAGCTCATATCCTTCGTTGACGTTCTCCTCTAGCTTAGGCGCCATTAGGGTTTGTAGAATTTGTCTTAAGAAAAGAGAGGTGTCGACACAGAAGTTTGGTCTCGAAACGTTGAAAGCGTGTCGACAAACTAAGACAAAACCCTATTTATACCTTTCTAATTTTGAAGATGAACAGGCGGGACAGCTAACTTAAATTGTGTCGACACTGGCAATAAGTGTCGACACTGACTTATAATGTCTCGACACATATGTGTCGACACAAGTTTAGTCAATAGATTTTATGTGTCGACACTTGGTTATGTGTCGACACAACATAACTCGACACATAATCGAGACTTTACTTAGAAAATTCTGAGTAAATACTAAGTGTCTACCCCACATTGGATGTGTCGACACCTACTTGGCATGTGTCGACACTAATATTCTGAAGTTTCGACACCAACTTCCTAGATGTGTTGACACCTATTTCCTGAAGTGTCGACACTACTATTCTGTGTCGACATAGACTTGTCTATGTGTCGACACCTTTTTACTTAGCCAATTTCAATTCTGTAAACTTACTCTAAGTTTATCATTCCTAGTTCAATTTTAAATCTATTGAACTTAGCTTCTTCTAGGGGCTTAGTATACATATCAGCTACTTGATTATCAGTTTTAACATATTCTAATAAAATATCTTCTCTTTCTACATGCTCCCTAAGAAAATGATATTTAATTTCAATATGTTTCGTTCTACTATGGGATACAAGATTATTAGCTGTTGAAATAGCACTTGTAGAATCACAGAAGAGTGGAGTTCTACTTACCTGAAATCCATAGTCCTCTAGCTGATGTTGTATCCACAGAAGTTGAGCACAGCAACTTCCTGCAGCCACATACTCTGACTCTGCAGTGGAGATATCCACACTTGTCTGTTTTTTGCTACTCCATGAAATTAGTCTCCCACCTAGGAATTCACAGGTTCTAGTAGTGCTTTTTCTATCTTCTTTGCATCCTGCAAAGTCTGCATCTGAATAACCTGTTAGTTCAAAATCTCCATTCCTAGGGTACCAGAGGCCTAGATAGGGAGTGCCCTTTAGATATCTCAATATTCTTTTGACTGCTGTCAAATGAGACTCTTTAGGGCAGGCTTGATACCTTGCACAGACACATGTAGCATACATGATATCTGGTCTACTAGCAGTTAAGTATAGTAGGGAGCCAACTATCCCTCCATACAAGGTTTCATCTACAGGTTTCCCTGCATCATCCTTGCTAAGAGACATACTTGACCCCATAGGAGTCTTCATGGTGCCGGATGAATCTATACCATACTTCCTTATGAGTTCTAGGGTGAACTTGGACTGACATATGGATAAACCACTTTCAGTCTGTTTAACTTGGAGACCCAAGAAAAACTTCAGCTCTCCCATACTACTCATCTCAAATTGACCTTGCATCAGTTTTGCAAACTTTTTGCAAAGACTGCTTTCAGTAGACCCAAATATAATGTCATCTACATATATTTGGACAAGTATAACTTTGCCTCTAGATTCCCTAAGGAATAGAGTCTTATCTATTTTCCCCCTTGAGAACTTGTTCTCAATGAGGAAACTAGATAGGGTTTCATACCAAGCCCTAGGGGCTTGCTTTAACCCATATAAAGCTTTCCTAAGTCTATAGACATGATGAGGTAAAGTTGGATCAACAAAACCTGAAGGCTGTTCCACATAGACTTCCTCTTTAAGATTACCATTCAGGAATGCTGACTTAACATCCATTTGGTAAACCTTGAATCCTTGATAGGTTGCATAGGCCAAGAACATCCTTATGGCTTCCAGTCTGGCTACTGGAGCAAAGGTTTGATCAAAGTCAATACCTTCTTCTTGCTTATATCCTTTAGCAACCAATCTTGCTTTATTCTTAATGATGACCCCTTGTTCATCCATCTTATTCCTGTAGATCCACTTGGTTCCTATTATATTGTGGTCTTTAGGTTTAGGAACAAGTTCCCAGACCTTGCACCTCTTGAACTGATTAAGCTCTTCTTGCATTGCTTCAGTCCATTGTGGATCTAGTATGGCTTCTTCAAACTTCTTAGGTTCAACTTGAGATAGAAAACTGGAGTAGATTGCTGCATTCATGTATCTGCTCCTGGTTTGTACTCCTTGTCTTGGATCTCCAATAATCTGCTCTACTGGATGATCTCTAAGATGCCTATTGGCTGGAGGTATCCTGACTTCTGGTTGAACCTCTTCAGCATCTCCATCATGTTGTACTCCTTGTACTTCTTCTGCAATTGGCACATATAGTTCTCCCCCTGGACAACAGCTACTGTCCTCTACTTGCTGTCTTGCAGCAGGTACTTCTTCTATAGTAAGCTTGTCCATTTTCTTTGTTAAACCTGTGGGACTGCATACACTACTAGACAACTCATTGTTAATAAGTTTAGTCTCATCAAAAACCACATGCACAGATTCTTATACAACTTGTGTAGTCAAGTTGTAGACTCTATAAGCCTTACTGTTATTGCTGTACCCAACAAAAATTCCCTCTTGGGACTTGGCAACAAACTTTGTCAAGTAATACTTTACATTGTTAAGTATGAAGCACTTGCAACCAAAGATCCTGAAATAGGATAGGTTTGGTTTCCTGCCTTTCACAACTTCATAGGGGGTCTTGTTGAGCCCTTTAGTGATTGTAGCCCTATTTATAACATGGCATGCAGTATTAACTGCTTCAGCCCAGAAATACTCTGGCAGTGATGTATCACTTAATAGGGTCCTACCAGCCTCTATCAAGGTTCTATTCTTCCTCTCAGCAATGTCATTTTGCTGAGGTGTTCTAGGTGAAGAGAATTCTTGAAATATCCCAAATTCTTCACATAGTTTTGTCATGCTTTCAGACTGAAATTCAGTACCATGGTCACTTCTAATCTTGACCATTGTACTATTTAGTTCATTCTGAATTTGCTTGACAAAGCTATGGAAGACACTTGGTGTTTCAGATTTCTGTCTTAAGAAGAACACCCAGGAAAACCTTGAGTAGTCATCTACAACTACAAAGGTATAGACCTTCCTACCTAAGCTGTGAACTGACATTGGACCAAAGAGATCCATATACAAGAGGTATAAACACCTCACAGCATCTTTGTTTTCTATGCTTCTAAAGGTGGATTTAGTCTGCTTGCCCTTTTGACAAGCTGAGCAAATACCATCTTTAACACACTTAACTTGAGGACCATTCCTCACTAACTCTTTGCTAAAGAGTTTGCCAATAGTCTTGTAGTTAAGATGGGCAAGGCTCTTGTGCCATTTGACACAATGAGAGACTGTCTCATCAGCTACAAGACACACTGGAGAACCATTGTTCTCAATCATAATGTCTAAGCAGTAGACATTCCTCTTCCTATAACCAGTCAAAATGATCTCTTGATCAGTTGACCTCCTGATATGACAACCATTTTTAACAAATGAGATGTCATACCCTACATCACTTAGTTGACTTATACTTATTAGGTTGTGTTTCAACCCTTTAACATAAGCCACTTGAGTAACGGTAACTAAGTTGCTAGAAATGTTACCAAATCCTTTGATGATTCCTTTTTCAGAACCACCAAAGGTGACTTTTGGACCATCTTTTATTGGAATGTAGTCCTTTAGTAATCCTCTAGTTCCAGTCATATGTCTGGAACATCCACTGTCCAAGTACCATGTTGGGGTATGGCCACTTGGACTCACCTGCAAAACAGATTAATGAACCTTAGAACCCAAAGAATTCTTGGGTCCTTGGTACTTGTTAGTTTGCAACTTGACAAAACCACCTACTGGCTTTCCAACAGGTAATTTGCAACTCACTTTGGCACTAACATTGTGCCAACAGTCCATTGCAAAATGGCCAACTTTGCCACAGCACCAACATTCAAATTTATTGTACCTTTGCTTAGGTACAGTCTTTGCTGTCTTATCTACAGCAGACTTGTTGAATGTTGAGGCTTTGCCCTTGGACTTGGACTTAGACTGCTCATTCCTTGCAGGTCTAGTAAAGCCCAGTCCAGCTTTACCCTTGTGATGAATAAATTCATCAATTATGGGTAACACTGACTTAGGTTTAGAAAACCTAGCAACAAGCTCTCTCTCTTTCTGAAGATTGATCTCCAGACTCTTGATTTGATCATTCTTAAAGGTGATAGTCCCCATTTGAATCACTGTTATGTGTTTCAGCCTGGCTATCTCATTAAGCTTTTGATCAAATAGCTTCTCAGAATCTGTTGCAGCAGCTTTTAGATCAGCAATTTACTTTGCCTGACTTTTGGCTAGGGACTTGCTCTTCTTGTAAGCTTGCAACAGTACTTTATATTCATCTATAAGCTGATGAATATCTTCCTCAGACTCAGATACACTCTCATCACTAGATGATGATGAATCTGATTCTGTACTAGAACAAGAAACTGAACTTAAAGTTGAACTTTGTACCTTACTGGGTCCTGGCTGCTCCAGGATTTTGTCATGCTCTGTCAAAGCCATTAGCCCTTGGCATTGACTGTCTTCTTGTTCATAAATAGACTCCATTATCTGTATGAATTCTTCTTCAGCAAACAGCCCTATGTATGCCTCAACATCAGACTCAGTTTCTGAAGAAGTGATATCTGATAGAGTCTTCTCTTTCTTGGCAACAAAAGACTTCTCTTTCTTGCCTTTGAAATGAGTCTTCTTCCTGTCACTAGACTCTTTTCTCTTTTCAGGACAATCTGCAACAACATGGCCTTGTCTATTGCAGCAATAACACACTATTTTAGAAACAGTTGCCTTGCTAGATTTAGTCCTCTTCCTGTCCTTCTTTGAGGCCTTTTTATCCTGATAAAAATCTTCTTTTCCTTTTGAAGTAGAAGGCCTTGACCTCCACTATTTCTTCTTCAAGAATTTCTGAAAATGTCTAGTGAAGGCAGCAAAGTCTTCATCACTTCCACTGCTTTCAGATTTTGTGCTGACTGACTCATCTGACTCTGATTCAACTACCTTTGGAGGTAGAGTTGGTGACTTATTCCTGCACTTTCTGGAGGCTTCTGTCTTGAAAGCTACAGTTCTTTCCTTGTGTTCAGTTCTTGTTGATTTCTCCTCCTCTTTTCTCACTGTCAACTGCATTTCATAAGACAATAACTTGCCAAACAGTGTAGGTGGAGGAATTTCTCCCAACTTAGCCATTTCTCTAATGACACAGATCTTGGTGTCCCAATCTTTAGTTAGGGACCTTAGGAACTTGTCATTTAGTTCATAATTGCTGAACTCTCTTCCATAAGATATGAGTTCATTCACTATCCTGTAGAACTTCTTATAGCACTCAGTTATGCTATAACACTTTCCTTGTCTAAAACTCTCATACTCTTGATTTAGCAAGGATTTTCTATCTTGCATAACTTCTTTAGAACCTTCCATATACACAATAAGAGTGTCCCACATCTCTTTGGCTGTCTTACAGTGTATAAGATTCTGAAATGTTGCATCATCTATGGCACTCACTATAATGTTTTGTGCCCTTTTGTCCATGGTGGCTAGGACAATCTCATCCTTAGTCATTTCAGAGAAATCCTTTGGGGTTCTCTGATTTGCATCTAGAACTGATATCTTCATGGGCACATATGACCCCTCTTTTACTGTGATGTAGATCCTAGGGTCTGAGGCTTCCATAAACAGCCTTACCCTTTCCTTCCAGATCCCAAAGATTTCCTTTCTACATATAGGTAATTTCATGGAACCCAATTCCTTGTGATTCTCAGAGGAACCCATGATTCTTGATTTTCTTGAATCTGTAATTTGTCTTAGACTGAATCTGCCAATCAGGATCTCCTTAGACTGTTAGTCCTTTTTAAGGAACCTCGCTTTGATACCACTTGAAAGATATAGTACCTAAACACCTAGAGGGGGGTGAATAGGTGACCTAATTCTTTTTTTAAACTTTAATAGCAGCAATCAGTTATAACACAGAATCTACTCTACTTTTGCAATCACACAGCATACACAGCAAAGCACAGCACAACAGACACAGAGTTTTATAGTGGTTCCCCAAGCTTTGGGTACATCCACTTTCCCCCTTCGCCTATCTAGCAGTGTACTAGATTCGGCCAAACTTCACCACTGTCTCAGAACCCAAACTGGTTCCTACACCTCAGGCCCAAAGCCCTACAACTCAGCTTTTCCACAAAGCCTACACTCAGCCACAAAGGCCTACACTCAGCCAACAAGGCCTACACTCAGCCACCAAGGCCTACACTCAGAGATTTCAATCTCCTACACTCAGGCTCTCAAGCCCTACCCTCAGCCTTTATAATTACAGGCTTACAAAACACTCAGATCCAAAGGATCCTACAAGATAAAAATGAATTTACAATTGTTAACTCAACAACCCAAAGACAAGAGAGGGAGGTTGTGAGTTTCTTGATGAGTTCTTGGAAGAACTCAGCTGGATTCAATCTGACTTAGCTTTCTTCAAAGCTTCTTGAAAGTAGAACTCAATTAGATTGACTCCTTCTGCAGTTGATCCTTGACCTCTGCTTCTTAAGATCCAGAATGAATCTGAATCCTTCTTCTCAGCCTAGTTCCAACGGCTGATTTCTTGGATGGAGCCCTCTCTCTCCAACTTCTTAGATCTGCACTTGGACAGCTAGATCTTCTTGTTTTGATACTTGATCAATACCTTGAACAACTCTGTGAATCACTTTTTGAATTGCTTCAGCAACTTCTTCAACAACAGTTTCTGTAGACTGTATGAGCCTATTTATAGGCCTTTTTCATGGTAACCGGCTGGTCCGGTTCATAACTATCTTCTGACATCTCTGACAGGTGCTGTAGACCGGCTGGAATGGTAGCTGTCAAGTCATCCAGTCAGTTCTTGAAAGTTCTCTAACTGTCTGAAAGTGTCGAGACTTTCTGTCTTTAAGTGTCGACACTTATAGACCAAGTGTCGACACAAGTTGTGTAAGTGTCGACACAAGTCTACAAGGTGTCGACACAACTCCTTGTGTTGTAGATTCTATGTCTCGACACAGTTTCTTCTGCATGTGTCGACAATGAAATTGAGTGTCGACACAAGTACTTGATCTTCTATCTTTTGCTGAATTCTTCTAAGTGTCGACACATGTCCTTTGTGTCGACACATCTTCATGTGTTGAATCTGTTAAGTGTCGACACTGCTTCTTGGTGTCGACACATAGTCTTCAGTGTTGATACTTGCTGAGTGTCGACACAGCTCCTTGTGTCGACACTTGATTCTTCTGTTGAGACTTCAGCTGAGTGTCGACACATTCCCTTAGTGTCGACACTTGTACTTAGAATATTTTGTTGATCTTTCTGTTCTTTGCTAAGTGTCGACACAGCTCCATGTGTCGACACTTTCTTTAAGTATTGAGTCTTTAGCTGAGTGTCGACACATACTGTCTTGTGTCGACACTTTCTTTAAGTGCTGACTCTCTGTTGAGTGTCGACACATTGTTCTGGGTGTCAATACTTATACTTAGTCTCTGCTGACTTTTGCTGAGTGTCGACACAGCTCCAAGTGTCGACACTTTTTGGTGTAGACACAGCTTCACTGAGTGTCGACACTGCTGTTAAGTGTCGACACTGCTTTACTGTACTTTCTTCATTGAGTGTCGACACAGCTCCTTGTGTCGACACTTTGTGTCTGGTGTCGACTCTGCATCCCAGGTGTCGACACAATGACTCCAAGTGTCGACACTGCTTGCCTGGGTGTCGACACAAGTCTTCTTAAGTGTCGACACTTTCCCTCTGGGTGTCGACACATGGACTTAGAAATTTTTGCTTCAGTCCTGCAAATACTTAACCTGCACAAGTAACTCAAAAACACATCAAATACATTTTGATGTATATCATTGAGTTGGGTGAGGCTTCTTCAAATCAGGTACATTTAAACCAATGTACCCAACATCCTCCTTTTTGAAGTTCTCATACTAGGATATGAGATTTGATCTTCTATCTTTTCTCTCATCAGCAGAGTCAGCCACCATTTGGTTGAGAGAATCACATATGGCCTTGGCTGAAGTGCATTCAGCCACCTTCTGGAAAATATCATCAGACATTATTTGGGCCAGAATATTCATGGGTTTAGCATCAGCAACTTTTGCTTTTTTTGAGCATCAGTCCACTCGGGTGGTGGAACTGCATGAGTGCTTGAGGTTGCTGTGGATGTAGAGGCAGTTGCTTGAGGAGGACCTGTCAAAATAGAGTTGTATATGTCCTCATCAATAGAATTCATATACAGTTTTATTCTTGCCTTCAAGATGGCAAACTTATTTAAGTTGCACACTGGAGGTCTGGTGCTTGCATAATCTTTGTTTTGTGTCATGTTGTGAATATGATCCTAATCGAAATAAAAAATCAGATCTAACAAAGGATCTTTTGGTTCAAGGATTAGCCTGTACAACCAATGGAACCTGCTCTGATACCAATTGAAAGTTATGGTTAGACCTGATATACTCTAGAGGGGGAGAATAGAGTATCTTTAAAACTTTAACACTTTTTGTTGTTTAATAAAACTGCTGTGTTAGGAAGCTATTTGATACCAAACAAAGCTGTAAGTAAAGAACAGTCCTAAGATAAAATAATCTACTATAGGCACACCAAAATATAAACTAATTAATCACAGACACAACAAACCTAAGTAGCACAGCCACAACAAGAACAAAAGAAAAAGATGGAAACCAGACAATATAAGAATTTTATAGTGGTTCCCTAACCTGGATACATCCACTCTTCTACCACCCTGGTAGGAATCCACTCAGGTTTTTGATCAGGTGACTGACACCAATGAGCTTTTGATCAGGTGCTCAAAAACCAACCCAAGTCTTTTGATCAGGAGACTTGCAACCAAGGAATAACTTTTGAAGGGAGTTAAAGAACCCTTTTTACTGTGGGGGTGAGAGAGTGATGGTGTCTTCTCTATCTCAAATACAACTGAGAAGACTTAGTGGACCTTTGATGTTAACAAAGCTCCCCCTGAGATATTGATTTGTTTAGGAAGGTTGGACCTTTGCTTCAGGGTGAGTAGGTCTTCAATCTTTAGCCTTGACCAGAAGATATCCAGGAACTTCTTGACTGATAGAGTTTTTGTTGTCTTTAAAGAATCCTGGAATTGAAGAATGAAGAAGACTCTTGATTTTGATGGATGTTCTTCTTCTTCTTATTATTGTTTCTCTGGTGTGGTCTAGGGCTTCTTGTTTTCTTGACTGAGTTGTTGTATGATTGCTTTCAATGTTCTGTATTTTCTTTCAGTCGTCTGTATCCTCTGTTGTGTGTGTGCCAAGAAGGAAGAAGAAAAATCATTTTTATATTTCCTATGAAATCTTCCTTCTGAATTTTGAATTCGTTTCAGCATTGATTGCTGACGGCCTTGAGAATGTCTGCATTGATTGATTTCCCCAACTGTCCCATTGAAAAATGGCAAGTAATAATCTTGATGAAGACCATAATCAATGCTGCGTCTAATAGTATATTCAGAGAATATTAAGCATTGATTACTCAGGAATTATTGTAATAAAATAAGGACAGAGGGAGGGAAATATCCAAGTCTGGATCTGCATAGAAATCGTCAAGCAGAGAACAAAATTCGTCGACCTGGGTACAGAGTTCATCTAGCTGAGAAGTTATGTTCGTCGACCAGATAATTTTTGTTCGTCGAGCTGAGATCCAAGATTGTCGACCTGAGAACTACTAACTACTTTCTCAAGAACCTTGCCAATTCTGTGCATCAAGATCGTTGAGCTGAGAATCTAACTTCGTCGACTAGTGTTCAGAGAAATGATTCTTGGACTTTAGAATATTGAAGTAGAGTATCCAGAAATCGTCGACCTGAGAGCTAAGTTCGTCAACCTGAGAACTTCTAACTGCTACATGATAAAACTTGTCATGAATATGGTCTAAGTTCGTCGAGCTGGAACATGAATTCATCGACTGGAGTTCAGTGAAATAATTCTGGACTTGGAGTGTTGAAGTATAATATCCAGGAATCGTCGACCTGAGAATCAAGTTCATCAAGCTCAACTCAGAGAATTTTCTTTGAGTTCATTGAGCTGAGCACGACTTTCGTCGAGCTGAATTCGACGAACGTCAAACTCATTTCCCGTGTCTTTGAAATTTTTCTAAGTCTTGAGTCTTCTGCAGTCTGTTGATGGCTGGTTCTTGAAATGTTAACTCTAAGGACTTGGCCTAGACTCTAGGACACAAACATGACCCTAGCTATACAGGTTGGGTCAAACATCCTAGTTTAGTGAACCTAGCCCAAATCCAACTAGGGATACAATAGTTTTGATTTTGAAGATAATTCTAGTCATCAGATTAAACATGACTTTGGAAAGTCTGTCATGTACTCTAGTCTTGCAGAGGAGCACCTTGCCTATTATCTCAGATAAGAACTTTCCTTGGGAATTCATTCCCTTCCTATTGAAAGGGTTTCCAAAACTAGTGGTTGGAGCTAGTCCACACCAATCTAGTGCCTCAGCAGACTTGCTTGAATCCAATTCATTATCCTGTGCAGTTATTGGGATCTTAAAGAATTTAACCAGTCTTTTGGTAGTTACTTTTATCCTTGCTCCATTAACAGTGGATTTTATCTTGTCGGAGGTAGAGTTTAATGAGGTATTAGAGTTCCAGATCTTGGTTGGTTCTAAAAGAAGATACTCCAGCCCTGCCTCATTTACAAGGTCAATCACTTTCTTTATATCTTCGGAAGCGGAGTCGAATGCATTGCGCACCAGTTCATATCCCTCATTAATGTGATCGTCCATCTTTGGTGC
Organism: Platanthera guangdongensis; assembly: GCA_039583875.1. NCBI lineage: Eukaryota > Viridiplantae > Streptophyta > Magnoliopsida > Asparagales > Orchidaceae > Platanthera > Platanthera guangdongensis. The sequence continues at coordinate 65,365,316 of CM077151.1, forward strand.
CATTCTTGTTGAAAGATCTTGAGTTTGAAGGGTGTCGACTATGGATTTCTAGGTCTCGACACACAACTATTAGTCTCTCAAGATTACTGGCGAGTGAAGTCGACAAAACCTAACACCCACTATTTATAGTATCAGTCTTTTGAAGGTGAAAGGGCGCGCTGTATTTAGTAATTTTTCATTATTTGGAAATTTTTGGAGTCGACAAAGAAAACCTAAGCTGTCGAGATGTGTCGACTTAAGTCGACATAATGTTTATGTTTCTCGACACTGACCTTAAGGTCCTGACACTAACTTGTAATGTCTCGACACACATCCTCTCATCAGTATCGACACACATCCGCTAATTAGTTTCGACACACAGTCACGTGTCTAGACACACCTTTTCTACTAGTGACGATACACGCTGGGGTGTCTCGACACACCTTTTCTAATAGTGTCGACACACACTCTGGTGTCTCGACACAATTCTTTGACTTAGACAAATTTTTTGTTCTGAATGATATTTCTTGACTAATTAAAGTTTTTGTTTTAAGAAAAATATTTGTATACCAAATTTGTCATCTTTTTAAGAATTATACTAACTTTCTTTACAATTGATTGGAAGTATTTATTCAATTTTCAACATCCCTAGTTCAAATTTAAAATGATTGAACTTACTTTCATCTAGAGGTTTTGTAAAAATGTCAGCTACTTGTCTTTCGGTTGGAGTATACTATAAGTTAATATTTTCTTTTTCAACATTCTCTCTGAGAAAGTGATACCTAATTTCTATATGTTTAGTTCTACTGTGAGAAACATGATTATTAGCAGTAGAAATTGCACTAGTTGAATCACAAAACATAATAGATTTACGTAGTTGTATACTGTAGTCCAGTAGTTGATGTTAAATCCACAACAACTGTGCACAGTAACTCCCAGCAGATATGTACTCTGATTCTGCTATAGAGATAGCAACACTTGTTTGCTTCTTGCTACTCCAACTGATAAGCCTTTTCCCTAGAAACTGGCAAGTTCCAAAAGTGCTTTTTTTTTACTTCTTTACACACTGCAAAATCTGCATCTGTGTACCCAGTAAGTTCAAAATCACTATCCCTAGGATACCAAAGCCTAAGATTGGGTGTGCCCTTAAGATATCTCAGTATTCTCTTAACTACAGTATAATGAGACTCTTTAGGGCATGCTTGGTACCTAGCACAGACACATGTTGAGAACATAATATCTGACCTACTAGCAGTTAAATACAGGAGTGTTCCAATGATGCCTCTATACAAGCTTTCATCAACTGGTTTTCCAGATTCATCCTTGTGTAGTGACACTGTAGAACCCATTGGAGTTCTCATGGAAGAAGAATTCTCCATACCATATCTCTTAATCAAATCCTTAGTGAACTTAGATTGAGAGATGGATATTTCATCCTTAGGTTGTCTAACTTGGAATCCCAAGAAGAACTTTAGCTCACCAATGCTACTCATTCCAAACTTGCCTTGCATAATCCTTGCAAAATTGCTACACAACTTTTCATTAGTAGACCCAAAGATTATGTCATCTACATAAATCTGGACTAAGATGCTTGAACTTTGATGTTCTTTAGAAATAGTGTCTTCTCTATCTTTCCTCTAGAGAACTTGTTCTCTATAAAAAAGGTAGACAGAGTCTCATACCAGGCTCTAGGTTTCTGTTTTAGCCCATACAAAGCCTTGTGCAATCTAAAAACATAGTTTTTGTGTTTAAGGTCAACAAAATATGGTGGCTGCTCTACATAGACTTCCTCCTTTAGTGTACCATTTAGGAATGCTGACTTTACATCCATTTGGTAGACCTTATATCCCTTGAAAGCTGCATGGGCTAAAAATAATCTTATGACTTCTATCCTAGCTACAGGTGCATAGGTTTGGTCGTAATCTAACCCTTCCTATTGTCTATATCCTTTTGCCACTAATCTAGCTTTGTTCTTAACTATACCCCATATTCATCTAATCTATTTCTATATATCCACTTAGTGTCTATGCTATTATGATCACTAGGTCTAGGAACTAGACACCAGACTTTGCATCTCTCAAATTGATTTAGCTCTTCTTGTATAGCCAAAATCCAGTTGGGATTTGAATTGGGTTCTTTAAACTTTTTAGGTTCTACCTGAGAGAGAAAACTAGAGTATAGAACCTCATTATGATGTCTACTTCTAGTAGTCACACCTAATCTGGCATCACCTATTATTTGATCTATATGATGATCTCTAAAGTGTCTAACTGCTACTAGAAGGTGTCTGTCATCACCTAGTACTGCAGGAGGATTAGGGTGATTCTCTTCCTCCCCCTGAGTAGTTGCAGTATCTTCTATAGGAATTTCTATATTATCTCTAATGTCTAACTCTATGTTAGGTACGTCACTTATTTTTAGCTTCTCCATTCTAGAGTTTATAACACCTAGACTAGAGCTGTTAGAGATCTTATTACATAAAATAGAAGATTCATCAAACACTATATTAACAGATTCTTCTACAACCTAATGCTTCAAGTTGTAGATCTTGTATATTTTGCTATGAAGACTATACCCTACAAAGATTCCTACATAGGATTTCTCTGAGAACTTGGTTAGATAAGTTTTCCCATTATCCAAGACATAACACTTACTTCCAAAAAATCTGAAGTAGGACAGATTTGGTTTTCTGCCTTTCATTAGTTCATATGGAGTCTTGTTGTGATACTTGTTGATCAATGCTCTATTTTGAACATAGCATGTTATGTTTACAGCCTCAGCCCAGAAATATTTTGAGAGAGATGTATCACTCAGCATTGTTCTAGCTGCCTCAATAAGAGTTCTATTTTTCCTCTCAGTAACTACATTTTGCTGTGGTGCTCTTGGAGAGGAGAAGTCATGAAGGATTCCTAGTTCCTTACGGAAATTTGTCATCCTTTCTGATTGAAATTCTGCACCATGGTTACTTATAAGTTTGACCAAAGTATATCCCATCTCATTCTGAATTTGTTTGATAAAATCAGTAAGGATGCCTAGTGTTTCAGACTTTCTCCTTAAGAAGAACACCCAAGAAAACCTGAAGTGATCATCCACAATCACATAGGTATAAGACTTCCTTCCCAAACTAAAAACTTGCATAGGACCAAATAGATCCATATGAAGTAAGTACAGACACCTCTCAATGTCTTTGGACCGAATGCTCTTAAAGGAGACTTTTGTTTGTTTGTATTTTTGACATGTAGGACATATGCCTTCATTGGAGTATTTTAGTTGTGGACTATTTCTAACTAAGTCCAAAGAAAATAGTTTACTCATAGCTTTATAGTTTAAGTGAGCCAGCCTCTTGTGCCACTGTACACACAAGGTGTCATTCTCACTAGCTACAAGACATACTGGTGATTGTTCATTTATACTAAGGAAATTTAGAAAATAAATGTTCCCACTCCTAGTGACTGACAAGATGATCTCTTGATCATTTGAATTCCTTATCAAACACTTATCATTGTGGAAGAAAATTTCATATCATATATCAAAAAACTAACTTATGCTTATTAGATTGTGGTTCAATCCTTATACATAAGCCACTTTACTGATAGTAACTAGACCATTAGAAATGTTACCATATCCCTTGGTGAGTCCTTTCTCTGACCCTCCAAAGATGACTTTTGGTCCATTCTTAACTAGAGTGTAGTCTCTTAGTAAACTCCTTGATCCAGTTATATGCATGGAACATCCACTATCCAAGTACTATATTGGCCTATTAGTGGTACTTGGCTCCACCTGCAAACACAAATTTAGTTCACCTTAGGCACCCAACAAGTTTTGGGGTCTTGGTTCCTGTTAGGCTTTGTTGTGTGAAACACAACAGACTTTCTAAATAAATCTGGTTGAATATGAAGGAGATGTTTGATTATACCAACAATCAAGGGCAAAATGTCCAACCTTCCCACAGCACCAACACTCAAATCTATTGTATCTTTTCTTTGGTTGCACAATTGAAGTGGTTGTTTTGTGCAACACAGAATTGTTATCCAATTTTCAAGGTAGTGGTGCAAAATTCACACCCTTATCTTTCAGATTAAAGTGAGATACACTGGGATCAGCTCCAAGAATTCCTTGGCTTCTTGGATTGATCACCTTCTGTGGTGGTTCTTGGCCTATATTGCCTTTTGATATCTGAACCTTCCAGCAAGGCTCTTTATTGACCTTGCTAGTAGAGCACTCAGACATTATGTGTCCAGGAACACATGATCTCAAGTATCTGTTAGAAGGCACATACTTGACTAGTTGCCTATCTGGACCACTTGGAATTTTATCCTTGGATACGGACTTCTTTTTTAGCTCTTTATTCTTACCATACCCTACACCACTTCTAAATGCTGCAGAAAAGGTATCTATGATAGGTAGCGCTGACTCAGGTTTTGAGAATTGAGTCAGGAGCTGTCTTTCCTGAGCAAGCTTTGCTTCTAAGTCTTTGACAGTCTTGACCTGTTTTATTATCACCTTTGTCTAGCTATCTATCTTGTTAGTTAATTCTATAACTTTCAGTTTTTATAGGTCCAACTTTGTGTTGCCACTTATCAACTGAGAAGATACTCCTCTCAAGGATTCTAATTCTCTGGCCTGATCCTTAGCAAGCTGTCTGCTTGCAATAAATGCCTTTGGTAACTTTCCATATCTATTGATAAGGGAGTTAAATTCTGCTTCAATGTCTGAATGATGTTCTTTATTATTAGAAGAGTGCGAACATGATTCATTTTCTGATGCAGAAAGAGAATCTGAGGATAAACTATGTGAGATTGATTTTACCTTAGTAGGATCTGAACAACCCTGATCTTGTTCTCTTGGTTGGGTTTCCTTAATGTCCATCAGGCCCATGAGAGCCTCCTCCTCTTCTGATCCAGATGAACAAGACTCACTGTCAGACAGTGTCAACTGTCTTTTTGCTAAGAAGGTTTTGTCAACCTTCTTGTGTTGTCCATCCTTGAAGTTCTCTGACTTTTCTCCTTTCTTTTTACTGGGCAATCAACAATGACATGCCCTTTTCTATTGCAACAATAACACACTATATTAGTTTTAATATATTTATTCTGAGAAGAGCCATACCTGTCCCTAGAATTCTTCTTCATGGGTTTCTCTGGATGATTGATCTTTTTGTGAGAAGAGTCTCTTGCTGAACCCTTCCATCTTCCTTATTTTCTTCTCCTTAACATCTTATTGAACTGTCTAGAGAAGAGAGACAGTTCCTCTTCAGTTATTTCTCCTTCTGTTGAGGATGATTCTGAGCACTCAGAGGCAGTTTCCAGTTTTTATGTGAGAATTAACTTCTCTCTGACTTTTCTGGATGACTCAGCCTTTAGAGCCAAGGTCTTTTCTCTATTGAGTGCTCTGGCTGATTCTTCTTCAGACTTTATGAGATTAAGCTATAATTCATGTGACAACAGCTTTCCAAATAGAGCATGGGGGTCTATGTTGGCTAAATTTCCCATTTCTCGTATGACACAAATCTTGATGTCCCATTCCTTGTTCAGGGACCTCAAGAACTTGTCATTTAGTTTATAGTTAGTAAACTTTCTGCCATAAGTCCTCAGGTTGTTTACTATTCTGAAGAACTTTTCAAAACAATCAACCACTGAATCCTTTTTATCTTTTCTGAAGGCTTCATACTATTGATTTAGCAGAGATTTTCTATCATCTCTGACTTCTTCAATACCTTTCATGTAAACTATCAAAGACTCCCACATTTCTTTGGATGTTCTGCAATGAATCAGATTCTGAAAAGTGGAATCATCAATTGCACTAACTATAATATTCTGAGCTCTTTTGTACATAGAGGCCAGTATGATGTCATCCTTACCTATTTCCATGTAAGTCTTGGGTGTCTTAATGTTTGCATCAAGAACTGACACTTTCATGGGAATGAACGGTCCTTCAACCACATATATATATATTCTTGGATCTACTGCCTCCATGAATAATCTGACTCTTTCTTTCCATATTGCAAAGTTTTTTTAGAGCAGACATGAAGCTTAATGGAATTATTTTCCCTCTGGGCCATGATATTTCTTTCTTTGAAATCCTTTGGATTCTCACTAGGCTGTTATGCATTTTTCAGTAACCTCCCTCTAATACCAATTGTAAATGTTTACTTTATGATTGAAAATGACCTAGAGGGGGGTGAATAGGTCCAATTTAGTTATGACTCCCCTTTTCTTTAATCAGAGTACTACTTTAACTGAAATGATTAGCTCAGTCAGATAATCAACATAAACTAAACATTAATTAACAAAATTAACACAGCATAATAAATCAACACACACAGCACAATGCAAACAGATATATAGTGGTTCCTCAATTTATGGGTACATCCACTTTCCCCCTGCGCCTATATATCAATGAACTAGATTCAGCCAAACTCCTCCGCTTTCCTTTACTCAGATCTTTAGATCTTACAGCTTAGAGCCCACCCGGCTCCTATAACTAAGACTTCACAAGTCTTACCACTCAGATCACCAAGATCCTACAACTCAAGTTCTTCCCAAGAACTCTACCTCAGAATGAATCATCACTCCTACTTCTCAGGCAACACCTGCCCTACACCTCAGAGAATTAACAACTTTTCCTACCTCAGGCAATTCCAGCCCTACCTCAGCCTTTATAACACATGCTTAGAACAATAAGAGAATAAATCTCCTCCACTCAGATCAACAGATAGATCTTATAAATTGAATATAACAGAAAATAGAATCAAAAAATGTCGCCCAGTATGAGATTTGAGTAACAGCTTCTTGATCTGATCTTGATGATTGTGCTTCCTTTGATTGTGACAAGATAGATCTGATCAAACCCTTCTTAGCTTTTCAAAGCTTCTTGAAGTAGAAATTAGGGTTGATCTAGGATGGAGAGATGTTGAAGATGATTCTTAATCAGACCGCTCTCCACCTTCTAAATTATAGCTGATGCTTCAAACTGCTGTCTTTTCAAAATTGTGCTTCTTCTTCTCTATTTTGTTCTCATGCTTCTTCTGAAGACAAAATCCCTTTAATTAGGCTTTGACAGGAGTAACCGGCTAATCCAGTTAATAAGTGACAGTTCTGACAGCTTTCAGTACCTCCATCTTGATATTTGTACTTAGGAAATAAGTCTGTTGAAGTGTTGAGACTTGGCTGTTAAATGTGTTGACATAAGTCCTGGGTGTCGACACAGCTCTTATTATGGTGTCGACACACTTCTGAATGTAATGACATAGCTCTTCATCTTGTCCCGACACAACTTGAAAAGAGTGTTTCGACACAAGTCCTGAGTGTCGACATAGTTATCTTCAGTCTTGATACAATGTGTATAAATTGTGTATACACTAGTCCTGAGTGTCGACACCGTTGTTTTTAGTCTCGACACTGCTTGAATAGAGTGTGTCGACACTAGTCCTGAGTGTCGACACAGTTATCTTGAGTCACGACACAATGTGTCGACACAGTTGTCCTTAGTGTCGACACAGCTTTTCTTTGTCTAGACACAACTTGTTCGGTGTGTGTCGACACTAGTCCTGAGTGTCAACACAGTTGCTTTCTTGTATCATAGGGTTGACCCAAGTCTTGGGTGTCAACACAACTTTCACCTTGGCTTAACACTTCTACCTTAAGTGTGTCGACACTAGTCTTGAGTGTCTCGACACTTTGTACTTAGCTTTATTTATCTGCACATATGAACTTAACATCCACCAAATACAAAAATGTGTATATCATTGAGCTGAGAAGACTTCTTAAAAAAAAGTACATTGAGACCAATATACTCAACATGCACCCCAATCTATCCTCTTCCAGTATATGATTGCAACTAAAGTCTTGAATATTTTAGTAGAGAGGTAGTCATGAGAGCCTGTCTTGCACAAGAACACTTTCCCAATGATGTCTGAAAGAAGCTTGCCTTCTTTATTCATCCCTTTTCGCTTCACTACTTTTGTGCCTCTTGGCAGTCCATAAAACAAAAAGATCTAGAGAAATCACCGTCATCGAGGTAATCGGCCTGTTCACAGACTGGAACCCCAAGTACCTAGTGAGGAGTGAAGCTTTCACCTTGACCTTTGTCTTCTGAACTTTACTCTTAATGACCTTGTCATCATGACATAACTTGGCATTTTGGAAAAATTCTAGGACTTTCTTGTCCAACACCTTGTAGGGGTGTTCGAGAAAGAAGGAAAGTCCTGCAGTCTCCAACATTAGTAAAACATTTCTGAACTCATCAGAAGCATTAACAAAGCCTGTGTGAATAGTTTCTCCTCCCCCTAGCAAACCGCTTGTGCTTCTGGGTGTGACGCTCGACTTTTCCTCGTAAGTGATTTACACGTTCAAATTATATCCTCGATGATGATAATTTTAATATCAGTGTTGCAACGTATTTTGGTACATGTCAAACACATTCAATAATATTTTAGGGGCTTGCTATTACAAATTTATGATTAGACTGACCATTGTCTATTGAGAAGTAAATATCATTGCTGGAAAAATAAATATTTGATCTTTGTTATTGGTAATGAACATGTGTTTTGTTAGGAAGTAATTTTATATTGATAAGAGGCAGTGGGGGAGGTGAGCATTTAATTGGGGAGCATTTTATTCCTTCCTTCTTATCACTTGTCACTGGAGCTTCTTCTTACTCTTGGTTGTATCGCGATTAGGGCTCACAGAACCGCTCTCCTTCTCTTTTCTCCTCATATCTCTTCCTTGATCTTCCAAAATTTAGCAAGATTTCTAAGTTGCTGCAAAGTTGTGTTGGACTGGTTTTAGTTAGGGCTAGTGATGTTTCTGCGGCATCTGTGATTTCGTATTTCTGTGATAGATCCACTGTAAGATTTTTGTTCCCACTTAATATTTCTTCATTTAGACTGGATTTAGGCAATGGAGGATAAGTATGGTTAAAAGATTTGTTTCTATTTTTGGTTGGCTGATGGTTTTAGGGTTGTTGCTTGGTTGTGGTTTGTTGTTGGAGAAAGGAAGCTTTTTTTGGTTGTGTATATATAATTGTACAGTAATTTCTGATGTTGGCCGGCTAGTGTTTTATACAATCACTTGCTGCTGCTCGTCTTTTGAGTTTGGATGATAATTAGTGGCCAGTTTTGGGTAGGCCATTTTGTTAGTTAGTTAACTGTTAATATATTTTTGGGCCTGCTTGATTTATGAATGTTCTTGTTTGAAAGAGCTCTATTGAGCTTGACCTAGTTGGTCTACATGTCGTTTGATCTCTCCAGTATTACTGCTGACTCCAGCTGCATAATCTAACTATTTTTAGCAGCTTATGCCCACCTTACTTGATATTAATCTTTAGTTTTCCAATTCAATTTGAGATGTATTTTCACTTTTGGACTATGAATGGTAGAGGGCTGATACAATTGGAATCTCACACCACACATTTCGTCAACCCCAAGTGTTAATGTCATAGCTATATGTGATGCAACCCCGAAAATATAACCCGTTAATGCTACGATTTCCAAACTGATATAGTGAAGGATGACATCTTAAGATAGACATGGTGATGACGTGGGGCGTGACACTGGAAAGGAAAAAAGCAACGGTGAGACTTATCTTTTTAATTTATGCTTATTTCAAGTATTTTAACTTGTTTGCATTATTATTCAAAGATGGAAAAGAGATTTATATGACATGTGTCATCATGAATATATTGTATATCACTGAAAAAAATAATTCTCGCTAATATGTATGGCCTTAGTAAAAGGAAAACAGGCGAATGAAAATCTGAGGGGATTATAAAATAAATAAATTACTGTTAAGTAAATGTTAACGCGTCGACACGAGGTTATGTTAAGGGCTAATTGAAATTGCATGCATAAATCAAATGATACAAATGATTTGCCAAACCAGTTAGCCTAAGGGCATCAACGTGTGTTGTACGTACTGGTTTTGGATACTGATGACCCGGAAGGGTCGGGCTCAAAGATTGAATTGTGAGAAAGTATTCTGATTTCAAAGTCAATTGCCCTTAATATTTCCTAGTTAATGTAAATTGCATAGAAATAAATAATCTCTCATGTTATTGTTATCTATAGCTTGCATAGAAATAAATGATCTCTCACATTATTGTTATCAATAGTTGTTCATGATAGTTCTTATTGTACCGTATTCATGATCAGTGATATGTCCTTACATTGTACTCTATTGTTTCATAGAAATGATGTTATGTAATTACTTCTTAACTTCCTTTACTGGCCCAGATTTTAGCTGTTATAATGTTATGCATATTGTTATATGTAACATCTGTTGTTTTGCATGTACAACATGTTAAAAAGGTTTGTTCTCGCTTAGTCTTTAATAAAGACTAATGGTTTCAAATTCTAACATTTTTAGGTACAGGCATACCACAAACTGGGCAATGCTAAGGATATGATTAGGGATATATATATATATATATATATATATATATATATATATATATATATATATATATATATATATATATATATATATATATATATATATATATATATATATATATATGCAGATGCTTAGCTACTTATGTTGATGCCATATCTTAGCCACTTTTGTTGTTATGCACTTACTTTTGTAAAGGCTTTTGTTAAAGTTTAAACTTGTAATAAACTCATGTATATGCGTAGTATAAGTAGAAGATATACACCATAACATGAACCTGATGTATGTACTTTTATTTGGACTTGTACGTATGTGTTCATTGTGAAATGCTGAATGGATGAAATATTGAATATGATTTTATGGAATATAGAAATGATATTTATGTGGATTGTGGCGGACTACAGGCCGTTACACTGGGAGCCATGGACAATGCTGAATCTGCAATGAACTGGATTTTTGAACTTGGTCGGAGTCGGCGACAACGCAGTTTCAGGAACACACCACGAGAAGAAACTGTCAGGAAATCCTTGTTGTACTGTCGGCTACGGTTAGGAAGTAGTGCATAACCCTAATAGAAGAGGAACGAGCCCTAGACCACGAGAGGAAGAAGAACCAGTTGCGTGGGAGCCGAACAGTCGCAATTTCTAATTCGGCGAGTCGGCTGAGGGTTTTGTCGAAATTGACTATGTGGTTGCCCCCTAGACTATATATATATATATATAATTTTCAAATCGACCTAGAAGGCGCGTACATCATTTTCGACGGTTCTTCGGATCCAATATAGTAAGATAGAAAATTTCATAAGTTGAATTAGGCGAGATTCACTAAACGCAAAGTCTAATTCGGTGAGTGTACACTGATATCCGACAAAGCAGCAAGTTTGTCGTCCGATATTCGCCGAATTTTCCTTAAAAAATTTTCTGCCTTTCTGAAGTAGTTCCTAAGTGAGTCCTTCTTCAAGTGTCCATGTTCAACATGCCTGGTTCTATTTTGAAAAACGAGAAATTGGCCTCGTCCAGCGGCTTCAAAAAAATATCTGCGATATGCTTGCGCGGGATGAGTTGCAATACATAGGAATTTCCTTGAACTTCAGGTTGTAGTCTTCCAATTGATTCCTTATCCATAGAAACTTTGTGTAACAACTACCTGCAGAGATATACTCTAACTCGACAGTAGAAGTTGCCACGCAATTCTGCTTCTTACTGCTCCATGAGATAAGTTGTCTTCCAAGGAGTTGACACGTACCAGAAGTGCTTTTCCAGTCATCCCTGCTTCCTGCAAAATCGGCATCTGAAAAACCAATTACCTCGACATTATTTTTTCTCAGGTACCATAAGCCAAGATTGGGTATACCTTTAAGGTATCTTAAAATTCGCTTTGCAGCGATATAATGAGATTCCTTAGAGTTTACCTGAAATCTAGCATAGACGCATGTTGAAAACATTTTATCTAGTCTACTGGCAGTGAGGTAGATTAAGGATCCAATTATGCTTTTATACTTGATTTCAACAAAAGGTTTCCCTTTCTCATCCTTATCTAGAGACACAGTTGAACTCATTGGAGTCCTCATAGAGGTTGCATTCTCCATTCCGAATTTCTTAAGAAGCTCCTTGGTGAATTTCATCTGAGAGATGAAAAATCCATCTTCAGATTGTTTCACCTGAAGTCCAAAGAAATACTTCTGCTCTCTCATGCTGCTCATTTCAAACTTATATTGTAAAAGTTTGGAAAACTTCTTGCAAATGTTGTCTTCCGTATAACCAAAAATAATATCATCGACATAGATTTGTACTAGCAGAATCTTGCCTTTTACTTCCCTAAGAAATAATGTCTTGTCTATCTTTTCTCTTGTGAAATTGTTCTCAAAAAGAAAGCTAGACAATGTCTCATACCAAGCTCGAGGAGCTTGCTTTAAACCGCGTAGAGCTTTATTTTAAAAATAAACATAATCAGGGAAATTGGAATTAACAAAACCTGGGGGTTGCGCTATGCATACTTCCTCTTTTAGATTCTCGTTGAGGAATGCTGACTTCACGTCCATTTGGTAGATGGTGAAGCCTTTGAGGGTAGCATATACAAGAAACAACCTGATCGTCTTGAGCCTAGCCACTAGAATAAAGGTCTGGTCGAAGTCGGCCCCTTCTTCTTATTTGTATCCTTGAGCTACAAGCCTTGCTTTATTCTTGATAATGAATCCATTTTCGTCCAGCTTGTTTCTAAAAATCCACTTGGTACCGATCACGTTCCGTCTATTGGGCATGGGTACCGACTCCCAGACTTTACAATGTTCAAACTGATTGAGCTCCTCTTGCATTACTAAAATCCAAGAAGCATCCTTGTTTTGTTCTTCGAACTTCTTCGGCTCAACATGAGACAAAAAATTAAGTTGCACAATCTCATTATATGTACCTCTTCTGGTTCTAACTCTGTCGCCTGGCTCTCCAATGATTTGATCAACAAGGTGATCTCTTAGGTGTCTAAACACAAGATTTCTTCCTCTGCCGCCCGCAGGTTCTGCAACATCATGTGCATCCTCTGGTGTTGGTTCATCTTGTTGTTCTTCATCGACCAAGCCTGGATCGACGACTTTGACTAAGCTTGCAGCCACTTCCTTGATAGCTTCATCCAAGCTAAGTTACTTGAACCTGGTACCTGTACCTGCATCAATAACACTAGACGAGCTGCTTTGGAGCATGCTTGTCTCATCATATATAACATTTATTGACTCTTCTATCACCAGAGTTTTCTTATTGAAAATCTTATGTCTTACTATGGATACTCTAACCTACAAAAATACCTTCAAAACACTTTTCACTAAACATTGTGTGGTAATACTCCCCATTATTAAGTACGAAGCATTTACTTCAAAAGATTCTAAATGGGACACAGTCGGTTTTCTGCCCTTCAGTATCTCATAGGGGGTCTTACGATAGCTTTTGTTGATAAGTGCTCTGTTTTGCATGTGTGAAGCTGTGTTGACTGTTCCAGCCCAAAAGTACTTCAAAAGTGAAGTGCCGTTCAACATAGTTGTACTGCTTTAATTAGGGTTCTATTCCTTCTCTCTACAACTCCATTTTGTTGTGGAGTGCATGGGGAGAAAAACTCATGAAAGATACCTTGACTTCCACAAAATTTTGTCATGGCACCAGACTCAAACTCTGTTCTGTGGTCACTTCTGATTTTGACCACTAAGCAGTTCAATTCGTTCTGAATTTGCCGGACAAAATTTGTGAATGTGTCGAAGGTGTCATACTTGTGTTTTAAAAAGAACACCCAAGTAAAATGCGAATAGTCATCAACAATTACTAACGTGTAAACCTTACCTCCTAAACTTTGAATATACATATGACCGAATAAGTCCATATGAAGCAAGTATAAACTTCTTGAAGAATCTTTTTCAGCAATACCCTTGATGATAGTCCTTGTCTGCTTACACATTTGGCATGAGTGACACATACTCTCTTTAAGGCACTTAATGCTGGGGCATTTTGCACTAAGTTGTGAGAAAATAACATATTTATAGTTTTGAAATTAATATGTGTTAATCTCTTATGTCATTGGTCACAAAGAGACGCACTATTTTTAGCCATAAAACACACCGAGGTAGAATTGTCTAAGCAAAGAAAATTCAAACAGAAAATATTTCTGCTCCGAGTGCCTGTTAAGACCGTCTCCAAATTTGCAGACGATTTTATCAAACACTTATCCTTGTAGAACTCAACGATGTAGCATTTATCACATAGCTGACTTATGCTTATAAGATTATGGTGTAATCGTTCAACATAAGCCACGTCTGTGAAAGAGACTACTCCGTTGGAGATCATACCATAGCCTTATGTAGTTCTCCGGTCTGACCCTCCAAAGATGACTTTTGGTTCGTATTTAACAGGGGTGAAATCAAGTAATAGGTTTCTTATCCCGATCATGTGCCGAGAGCATCCACTATCCAAATACCAGATAGGATTTTTGTTGGCCTTTGGACATACTTGCAAAAGCTATTCACTTTACCTTAGGAACCCAAACATATTTGGGTCCTTAGTTCCTATTCATCTTAACACCACTAAGAACATTAACCTTACAAGTGGTCTGTCTTGCATTGCTAACTCATGGGGTTACATAATTAGCAGGACTATACCAACAATCTGCGCTAAAATGACCAATTTTTTCACAGCACCAACAGTCGAACCTGTTGTACCTTCGAGGAGCTTGCTTTAAACCGCGTAGAGCTTTATTTTAAAAATAAACATAATCAGGGAAATTGGAATTAACAAAACCTGGGGGTTGCGCTATGTATACTTCCTCTTTTAGATTCTCGTTGAGGAATGCTGACTTCATGTCCATTTGGTAGATGGTGAAGCCTTTGAGGGTAGCATATACAAGAAACAACCTGATCGTCTTGAGCCTAGCCACTAGAACAAAGGTCTGGTCGAAGTCGGCCCCTTCTTTTTATTTGTATCCTTGAGCTACAAGACTTGCTTTATTCTTGATAATGAATCCATTTTCGTCCAGCTTGTTTCTGAAAATCCACTTGGTACCGATCACGTTCCGTCTATTGGGCATGGGTACCGACTCCTAGACTTTGCAATGTTCAAACTGATTGAGCTCCTCTTGCATTACTGAAATCCAAGAAGCATCCTTGTTTTCTTCTTCGAACTTCTTCGGCTCAACATGAGACAAAAAATTAAGTTGCATAATATCATTAGATGTACCTCTTCTGGTTCTAACTCTGTCGCCTGGCTCTCCAATGATTTGATCAACAAGGTGATCTCTTAGGTGTCTGAACACAAGATTTCTTCCTCAGCCGCCCGCAGGTTCTGCAACATCCTGTGCATCCTCTGGTGTTGGTTCATCTTGTTGTTCTTCATCGACCAAGCCTGGATCGACGACTTTGACTAAGCTTGCAGCCTCTTCCTTGACAGCTTCATCCAAGCTAAGTTACTTGAACCTGGTACCTGCATCTGCATCAATAACACTAGACGAGCTGCTTTGGACCATGCTTGTCTCATAATATATAATATTTATTGACTCTTCTATCACCAGAGTTTTCTTATTGAAAATCTTATATGTCTTACTATGGATACTATAACCTACAAAAATACCTTCAAAACACTTTTCACTAAACATTGTGTGGTAATACTCCCCATTATTAAGTACGAAGAATTTACTTCAAAAGATTCTAAATGGGACACAGTCGGTTTTCTGCCCTTCAGTATCTCATAGGGGGTCTTACGATAGCTTTTGTTGATAAGTGCTCTGTTTTGCATGTGTGAAGCTGTGTTGACTGTTTCAGCCCAAAAGTACTTCAAAAGTGAAGTGTCATTCAACATAGTTGTACATGCTTTAATTAGGGTTCTATTCCTTCTCTCTACAACTTCATTTTGTTGTGGAGTGCACGGGGAGAAAAACTCATGAAAGATACCTTGACTTCCATAAAATTTTGTCATGGCACCAGACTCAAACTCTGTTCTGTGGTCACTTCTGATTTTGACCACTAAGCAGTTCAATTCGTTCTGAATTTGTCAGACAAAATTTGTGAATGTGTCGAAGGTGTCATACTTATGTTTTAAAAAGAACACCCAAGTAAAATGCGAATAGTCATCAACAATTACTAACGTGTAAACCTTACCTCCTAAACTTTGAATATACATATGACCGAATAAGTCCATATGAAGCAAGTATAAACTTCTTGAAAAATCTTTTTCAGCAATACCCTTGATGGTAGTCCTTGCCTGCTTACCCATTTGGCATGAGTGACACAGACTCTCTTTAAGGCACTTAATGCTGGGGCATTTCGCACTAAGTTGTGAGAAAATAACATATTTATAGTTTTGAAATTAATATGTGTTAATCTCTTATATCATTGGTCACAAAGAGACGCACTATTTTTAGTCATAAAACACACTGAGGTAGAATTGTCTAAGCAAAGAAAATTCAAACAGAAAATATTTCTGCTCCGAGTGCCTGTCAAGACCGTATCCAAATTTGCAGACGATTTTATCAAACACTTATCCTTGTAGAACTCAACGATGTAGCATTTATCACATAGCTGACTTATGCTTATAAGATTATGGTGTAATCGTTCAACATAAGCCGCGTCTGTGAAAGAGACTACTCCGTTGGAGATCATACCATAGCCTTATGTAGTTCTCCAGTCTGACCCTCCAAAGATGACTTTTTGTTCGTATTTAACAGGGGTGAAATCAAGTAATAGGTTTCTTATCCCGATCATGTGCCGAGAGCATCCACTATCCAAATACCAGATAGGATTTTTGTTGGCCTTTGGACATACTTGCAAAAGCTATTCACTTTACCTTAGGAACCCAAACATATTTGGGTCCTTAGTTCCTGTTCATCTTAACACCACTAAGAACATTAACCTTACAAGTGGTCTGTCTCGCATTGCTAACTCATGGGGTTACATAATTAGCAGGGTATACCAACAATCTGCGCTAAAATGACCAATTTTTTCACAGCACCAACAGTCGAACCTGTTGTACCTTCGAGGAGCTTGCTTTAAACCGCGTAGAGCTTTATTTTAAAAATAAACATAATCAGGGAAATTGGAATTAACAAAACCTGGGGGTTGCGCTATGTATACTTCCTCTTTTAGATTCTCGTTGAGGAATGCTGACTTCACGTCCATTTGGTAGATGGTGAAGCCTTTGAGGGTAGCATATACAAGAAACAACCTGATCGTCTTGAGCCTAGCACTAGAACAAAGGTCTGGTCGAAGTCGGCCCCTTCTTCTTATTTGTATCCTTGAGTTACAAGCCTTGCTTTATTCTTGATAATGAATCCATTTTCGTCCAGCTTGTTTCTGAAAATCCACTTGGTACCGATCATGTTCCGTCTATTGGGCATGGGTACCGACTCCCAGACTTTGCAATGTTCAAACTGATTGAGCTCCTCTTGCATTACTAAAATCCAAGAAGCATCCTTGTTTTCTTCTTCGAACTTCTTCGGCTCAACATGAGACAAAAAATTAAGATGCATAATCTCATTAGATGTACCTCTTCAGGTTCTAACTCTATCGCCTGGCTCTCCAATGATTTGATCAACAAGGTGATCTATTAGGTGTCTGAACACAAGATTTCTTCCTCTGCCGCCCGCAGGTTCTGCAACATCCTGTGCATCCTCTGGTGTTGGTTCATTTTGTTGTTCTTCATCGACCAAGCCTAGATCGACGACTTTGACTAAGCTTGCAGCCTCTTCCTTGACAGCTTCATCCAAGCTAAGTTACTTGAACCTGGTACCTGCATCTGCATCAATAACACTAGACGAGCTGCTTTGGAGCATGCTTGTATCATCATATATAACATTTATTGACTCTTCTATCACCAGAGTTTTCTTATTGAAAATCTTATATGTCTTACTATGGATACTATAACCTACAAAAATACCTTCAAAACACTTTTCACTAAACATTGTGTGGTAATACTCCCCATTATTAAGTACGAAGCATTTACTTCAAAAGATTCTAATTGGGACACAGTCGGTTTTCTGCCCTTCAGTATCTCATAGGGGGTCTTACGATAGCTTTTGTTGATAAGTGCTCTATTTTGCATGTGTGAAGCTGTGTTGACTGTTTCAGCCCAAAAGTACTTCAAAAGTGAAGTGCTGTTCAACATAGTTGTACATGCTTTAATTAGGGTTCTATTCCTTCTCTCTACAACTCCATTTTGTTGTGGAGTGCACGGGGAGAAAAACTCATGAAAGATACCTTGACTTCCACAAAATTTTGTCATGGCACCAGACTCAAACTCTGTTATGTGGTCACTTCTGATTTTGACCACTAAACAGTTCAATTCGTTCTGAATTTGCCGGACAAAATTTGTGAATGTGTCGAAGGTGTCATACTTGTGTTTTAAAAAGAACACCCAAGTAAAATGCGAATAGTCATCAACAATTACTAACATGTAAACCTTACCTCCTAAACTTTGAATATACATATGACCGAATAAGTCCATATGAAGCAAGTATAAACTTCTTGAAGAATCTTTTTCAGCAATACCCTTGATGGTAGTCCTTGTCTGCTTACCCATTTGGCATGAGTGACACAGACTCTCTTTAAGGCACTTAATGCTGGGGCATTTCGCACTAAGTTGTGAGAAAATAACATATTTATAGTTTTGAAATTAATATGTGTTAATCTCTTATGTCATTGGTCACAAAGAGACGCACTATTTTTAGCCATAAAACACACTGAGGTAGAATTGTCTAAGCAAAGAAAATTCAAACAGAAAATATTTCTGCTCCGAGTGCCTGTCAAGACCGTCTCCAAATTTGCAGACGATTTTATCAAACACTTATCCTTGTAGAACTCAAGGATGTAGCATTTATCACATAGCTGACTTATGCTTATAAGATTATGGTGTAATCGTTCAACATAAGCCACGTCTGTGAAAGAGACTACTCCGTTGGAGATCATACCATAGCCTTATGTAGTTCTCCGGTATGACCCTCCAAAGATGACTTTTGGTTCATATTTAACAGGGGTGAAATCAAGTAATAGGTTTCTTATCCCGATCATGTGCCGAGAGCATCCACTATCTAAATACCAGATAGGATTTTTGTTGGCCTTTTGACATACTTGCAAAAGCTATTCACTTTACCTTAGGAACCCAAACATATTTGGGTCCTTAGTTCCTGTTCATCTTAACACCACTAAGAACATTAACCTTATAAGTGGTCTGTCTCACATTGCTAACTCATGGGGTTACATAATTAGCAGGGCTATACCAACAATCTGCGCTAAAATGACCAATTTTTTCACAGCACCAACAGTCGAACCTGTTGTACCTTCTTTTGTACTCCTGCTTTACTGTTTGGAGCTGAGGTCTAGCAGGGGCAGCATTCCTTGAGGTGGAGGCCTCCTAGTTGCAGCATACACAGGAGCTCCCCATCTCCTTATCTTTAGGCACAACCTATTTGGTTGTAGGTGCCTTCTTAATATTGTGTTCATGGACATATGGACCATAACTCTTCTTCTAAATTTCTTCATATGGTGCTTTGAAAACACTGGCACCATAGTCACGGGGATGCGTCCATCCCTGGGATCTGTTCTTGGGCTCAACATAAGTAGGCCTAGCATGATGTCCATAGGATGACTCCAGGTCAAACTTGTTCGTCGGGAAGATCACCTTCCTGAAATCAGAAATCACAAGAAGATGACCTCGATGTGCTTTGTCATGATATGATCTCCTGAAATCAGAAGAAGATGACTGATTTTTCATTTGTCTCCTCTTGCACAGCAGTTTCTTGAACTGTTTGAAAATGAGAGAGAACTTTCTATCAGATAGCTCGGAGCCTGACATGCTTGGCTCAGAGTCTTCATGAGTATCTAGAGTTCGTGTCCTTACGGTTGACACAACTCTAGATTTTCTAGAACCTTCGGCCTTCAAAGCAACTAACTTGTCTCTTCTTGAAGTTCTGTTGTTCTGCTCCTCCTTCTTTCTGGTGTTCATTTGATGCTCGTAGGAGAGCAACTTCCCGAACATGTTCTAGGTGTCTATATCTGGCAGTTTTGAAAGTGATGTGTCAGATCTAATATACTCTAGAGGGGGGTGAACAGAGTATTTGTAGGTCCTTATGAAACCTTTATAGCTTCTGCTGTAATTGAAATGTGCAGAATTAAACTAGAGTAAATAATCACATACCAGTCCTAAAAACACAAGCACAACACGAACAAAAAGAAAAATGGGCAACCAGACGACACAATAACTTTTATAGTGGTTCCCCAACCTGGGTACATCCACTCTTCTACCACCCTGGTAGGAATCCACTCAGGTTTTTGATCAGGTGCCTGACACCAATGAGCTTTTGATCAGGTGCTCAAAAACCAAATCCTCAAGTCTTTTGATCAGGTGACTTATAACCAAGAATCACTTTTGAAGGGAGATGACAACCCTTTACAGAGGTGGGGATGAGAGAGTGATGAAAGTCTTCTTTTCTCAATCATAATGAGAAGACTATGTGGATTCAGTGATGTTGTCAAAGCTCCCCCTGAGATGTAGAAGAGTTCAGGAGAACTGGAGCTTTGCACAGGGTGAGAGTCCTTCAAGCTTTCAGCCTTGATCAGAGAGATCTTCAGGAACTTCTTTGACATATGGAAGATTTGTTGTCCTGTGAAGTGTCCTGGAGAGTTTGAAGAATGAAGACTCTTGATATTTATGTTGAAACCGAAAATCGGTCTCCTGTGGAGTTCGACCCTTGGGGAAGGGGTGACTGCGCACCTACTAACGTCAAGCGAACGATCTAGGCACAAGACTAGGAACACAAGGGACAGACCTAAGGTCTCAGCATGGAGGACCCGCCGCATACCCGGAAGACTAACAAACTCTTCCCCTCCCAAGCCAAGGGCTGAGCTAGGGCACCTTCGGAGGGCTCTCTTGGCCGACCGGAACATATAAGGAGGATCTCAATATCCACTCCCTAACTAGAGGTGTCGCCTCGGGTCTATGTAAAATGTTCCCCACCCGCCTTACTATTGGCACAAAACAGCCCAGCAGCCCTACTCTATGCAGCCCCAATTGGGCCGCTAACAGCGGACCTCCGCTATTCTGAAAGGATAACAACATGCCATCAAGGGCTTCCCGGCAACTATACCTCGGGGCCCCCACGGGGGGAGCGGTTCACGAACACACCGCTCGCCCAAGATAGGAGGAGTAAACTACATATTCACAGAGCATCACAGATATTAAAAAATATTACAGGAATATGAATTCCATACTCAGCATGCAGGCCGGCAATATAAACAAAAAAGGCCTTCGAAGGCTGACACGAGCTCGGGCTTAAGCCCGTTATTCCCCGCTTGGTACTGCAACACCTGTACGCCAACGTCTCGACAAGCGGCGGCCAACTAGTCATCGATCGGCTAACATAAGCGAGCCAAACATATTGCGTACACCCCCTTTTTTGGGGCTTGTGGCGCGCATTCCCTGCAAGCGGCTAATAAGCAACTTCCTCGGAGTCTTCTCCGGGAACCCCAGAACATCACCAATCTGGCTCACACATCCGGATGAGCTTCACACAGCATGCCTAAACCCGTACTCATGCTTCCGGGTACTAATGCAATTAACTGCGGGGACGTACACATCAACCCGTCGGAGAGCTCCCTTCCCCCACCCGTTGGTGGAGAGGAGCTTCCATGCAAATATGTAAACTGAGGGCTTCACCTGCCCAAGTAGAAACATCGTTACCCTTGTCGTGTGCTTGGCGGCGGGGCCGGGAGAAAAGCTCCGGGTCGATCCTACTGCATGCGGTCGCGTCGGTGGTCGATCTCCACTCTAGGCCGAGCCTTGCTCCAGGCCGAGCCTTGTTCCAGGCTAAGCCTTGCTCCAGGCCGAGCCTTGCTCCAGGCCGAGCTTGCTGCCGGTGGTGAAAAGATAGGGCTTAGCTCTAGGCCGAACCCCACTCCAAGCCGAGCCCTGCTCCAGGCCGAGAGAAAGGGAGGGGGACGGGTGTGCTGCTATAGGCCGGGAGAAAGAGAGGGGGCCGGGTGTGTTGCTCCAGGCCGGGAGAAAGAGAGGGGGTTGGGTGTGCTGCTTCAGGCCGAGAAAAAGGGAGGGGGGCCGGGTGTACTGCTTCAGGCCGGGAAAAAGGGAGGGGGGCTGGGTTGCTCCAGGCGGCCGGGAGAGAGGAGAATCTACTACCGAGCCCTGCTCCAGGCCGAGAGAAAGGGAGAGAGGGAGGAGGGGGTCGGGCTGCTGCTCCAGGCCGACAGGAGAGAGAGGGAGGCGCAGGGTTGAGCTCCTTGCTGCGGCGGCGGCCGGCGACTGGAGAGAGGGACAGGGCGATGGGGCTGCGCCGCTCCAGGTCGACGGGAGAGAGAGAGGGCCGGGGGCGGGTTTTTCTCCTTGGCCTAGCCCTAGCGGGGGTATCAGGAATCCTGATCGCCTCCTGCTCCTATTTTCCTCTTTTTTTTATCCCCCTGTACCGAGCCCCATGCCGCCTCTTTTATTTTTTCTCCGTTTTATTCCTCATGTCCAGCCCATCCCCCTCCTCCTCTTTCATAATCAAATCCCCCTCTTATGTATCTATCCTCTAATATATATATATATAATATATATATAATATAATATATATATATTATAATATTAAATATATATAGAAGTTTTAAGCCTATGCAAATAAAACCGCGTGCACGAGGACCCGCACATCTTCGAACAGGATTGCACCAACTCGTCGCCCATAACACGCCCCTAGGCTGATATTTGGGGAGGGTCCCACTCGCCCGGCTACGGGGTTGTACATAATCCCCGCTCTTTTCGAGTTTGGTACAAGCTCGGAAAGAATCATCCAACCCTACGTATCCGGCGAGTGGGGGCCGACCGAAAATTTTTTTTTTTGAGAAAAACTGAAATTTGCACTTGGAACATCAATCTCCCCATGCCCTTTTTGATCTTTCTGAACCACTCGATACCTTGTGGCTCACTGTTGTTGAATTGCCCTTATACCATTTCTTACAATCAGTATACAATTTCTCAAGATATTATGAAACAACAAAGCCATATAATTTGTATCCTCTTGTACACACTGAGCTAATCCTTTCCCCCCAGGTGTGCCTACAGCCCTGCCAGCTAATGAGAGCCTAACAGCGAGTCTACCTGGGGCCGAGCAGCACTCGGGGTCCCTTACCCCCCAGGCGAGCCTAAGGACTTGCCAGCTAGTAGGAGCCAGGCAGCGGGTCTACCCGGGGCCGAGCATCACTCGGGGTCCTGCAAAAAGTATCCACAAACCAACCCTTTTCCCCCAGGCATTCCTATAGCCCTGCCAGCTAATGAGAGCCTGATAGCGAGCCTACCCGGGGCCAAGTAGCACTCGGGATCCCTTACCCCCCAAGCGAGCCTACGGACCTGCCAGCTAGTAGGAGCCAGGCAGCGGGTCTACCCGGGGCCGAGCATCACTCGGGGTCCTGCAAAAATCTCCAAGAACCAATCCTTTCCCCCCAGGTGTGCCTACAGCCCTGCCAGCTAATGAGAGCCTGACAGCGAGTCTAACCGGGGTCCACTACTACCGCCATCGAGTGACTTCCAGCCCTGCCAGCTAGGTGAGAGCCTGGCAGCGGGATCTGCTCGAGGCCCAAGGATGACACCGAGTGACTTCCAGCCCTGCTAGCTAGGTGAGAGCCTGACAGTGGGATCTGCTCGATGTCCGCTACTACCGCCATCGAGTGACTTCCGGCCCTGCCAGCTAGGTGAGAGCCTGACAGGGAGATCTGCTCGAGGCCCAAGGATGATACCGAGTGACTTCCAGCCCTACCAGCTAGGTGAGAGCCTGATAGCGGGATCTGCTCGGGGTCCGCTACTACTCGAGGACTTGACTTTGCTTGAGGTGGATACATCCTATTTACTTAGGAGGTGTTGGAGAGTTAATTGCACTGATGCTTTTACAAATGGAGGATGCATTCTTTTCATAAGAGAGACGATCTGGAAGTCATCAAATCAGGAAGCTGGCATCCGAGCCTGTTCCTAATAATTCCTCCAATCGGAAGAGAGATGCAATCGGGGGGATATAGGCCGACGTGTAAGGGGGGAGTTAATCTCGGCTGTCAGTGCAGAGGCTCGGTCTTACAATAGCGCTTAGAGTCCCGAGGCATCGTCCCATCATCCGAACTGGGCTATTTAGAAGGAACAGGTCAGCGGCTCGTATCCTGATCTAATGACAAAGATCGCTTTCCGCCATGTCACTCGATGATGAGAGATAGTGCATGGGCGACGGGTAATATTCCTGCGGGGGTCCTCTAGGACGCACTCGAGACCAACATCTTCCCTTGGGCCAAAACCTGCCCCTTTACATGTTATCCTGCTCTCTCAATAACAAAGGCCTTCACTTGTGATTGCTTGGAGAGATCGGCCCTTTATCAAATCTGGGAGGTTAGCATCTAGGCTCGTTCCTGATAATTCCCCTAGTCGGAGGAGAGGTGCGATCGGGAGGACATAGGCCGACGTGCAAGGGGGGAGCTGATCTCGGCCGTCAGTGTAGAGGCTCGGTCTTACAATAGCGCTTAAAGTCTCGCGACACCGTCCCATCGTCCGAACTAGGCTATTTCAAAGGAACGGGTTGGACGTTTGGCCTCCGGAGTCGATCGCGAGGCTAACCCTTGAAGCCCTCAGAGCTCGAGGCGAATTGGTAATAAGGAGAAAACTTGACCGGTACTGAATTACAAGGAAGAGATAACATATTACCATTAGGGAGGGAACCCTTTTAGGTCACCCCGGCTCCTAATACCTCTCAGCTGCTCTCTTACTTGATCTTGAAGACAATAACCTTTAGGCTTCTCGTTGATGTAATAAGTGGGGATACATGGGTTTTCATAGGTAGAAGCGCTTCAAATAGGTGCAAATCGTACTCCAAATGCTATGGGATTCAAACAATAGCTATGGGAGGGGACAACTCTGAGTATGAGGACCTTACGTACAAAGCATCAACGCATGACCCTGGTCATCACCTGGTTCCACTTCTATAGCCATGACGTTAGCCAGAGTTCTTCTGTGCTGGTCACTCTCCACGCTCACCGCACCAAAATGTTGAAACCGAAAACCGGTCTCCTGTGGAGTTCGACCCTTGGGGAAGGGGTGACCGCGCACCTACTAACCTCAAGCGAATGATCTAGGCACAAGACTAGGAACACAAGGGACAGACCCAAGGTCTCAGCGTGGATGACCCGCCGCATACCCGGAAGACTAACAAGCTCTTCCCCTCCCAAGCCAAGGGCTGAGCTAGGGCACCTTCGGAGGGCTCTCTTGGCCGACCGGAACATATAAGGAGGATCTCAAGATCCACTCCCTAACTAGAGGTGCTGCCTCGGGTCTATGTAAAATGTTCCCCGTCTGCCTTACTATTGGCGCAAAACCGCCCAGCAGCCCTACTCTACGCAACCCCAATTGGGCCGCTAACAGCGGAACTCCGCTATTCTGAAAGGATGACAACAGGCCATCAGGGGCTTCCCGGCAACTATACCTCAGGGCCCCCACGGGGGGAGCGGTTCACGAACACACCGCTCGCCCAAGATAGGAAGAGTAAACTACATATTCACAGAGCATCACAGATATTAAAAAATATTACAGGAATATGAATTCCATACTCAGCACGCAGGCCGACAATATAAACAAAAAAGGCCTTCGAGGGCTGGCACGAGCTCGGGCTTAAGCCTGTTATTCCCCACTTGGTACTACAACACCTGTACGCCAACGTCTCGACGAGCGGCGGCCAACTAGTCATCGATCGGCTAACATAAGCAGACCAAACATATTGCGCACAACCCCTTTTTTGGGGCTTGTGGCGCGCATTCCCTGCAAGCGGCTAATAAGCAACTTCCTCGGAGTCTTCTCCGGGAACCCCAGAACATCACCAATCCAGCTCACACGTCCGGATGGGCTTCACACAGCATGCCTAAACCCGTACTCACGCTTCCGGGTACTAATGCAATTAACTGCGGGGACGTACACGTCAACCCGTCGGAGAGCTCCCTTCCCCCCACCCGTTGGTGGAGAGGGGCTTCCATGCAAATATGTAAACTGAGGGCTTCACCTGCCCAAGTAGAAACATCGTTACCCTTGTCGCGTTCTTGGCGGCGGGGCCGGGAGAGGAGCTCCGGGTCAATCCTACAGTATGCGGCCGCGTCAGTGGTCGATCTCCACTCTAGGCCGAGCCTTGCTCCGGGCCTATCCTTGCTCCAGGCTGAGCCCTGCTCCAGGCCGAGCCTTGCTCCAGGCCGAGCTTGCTGCCGGTGGTGAAAAGCTAGGGCTTAGCTCCAGGCCGAACACCACTCCAAGCCGAGCCCTGCTCCAGGCTGAGAGAAAGGGAGGTGGCCGGGTGTGCTACTTCAGGCCGGGAGAAAGAGAGGGGGGCCGGGTGTGTTGCTCCAGGCCGGGAGAAAGGGAGGGTGGCCGGGCGTGCTGCTTCAGGCCGGGAAAAAGGGAGGGGGGTCGGGTGTCCTGCTTCAGGCCGGGAAAAGGGAGGGGGACCGGGTTGCTCCAGGCGGCCGGGAGAGAGGAGGATCTGCTGCCGAGCCCTGCTCCAGGCCGAGAGAAAGGGAGAGAGGGAGGTGGGGGTCGGGCTGCTGCTCCAGGCCGACGGGAGAGAGAGGGAGGCGCGGGGTTGAGCTCCTTGCTGCGGCGGCGGCCGACGACTGGAGAGAGTGAAAGGGCGATGGGGCTGCGCCGCTCCAGGTCGACGGGAGAGAAAGAGGGTCGGGGGCGGGTTTTTCTCCTTTGCCTAGCCCTAGCGGGGGGATCAGGAATCCCGATCGCCTCCTGCTCCTATTTTCCTCTTTTTTATCCCCCTGTACCGAGCCCCCTGCCGCCTCTTTTATTTTTTCTCCGTTTTATTCCTCCTGTCCAGCCCATCCCCCTCCTCCTCTTTCATAATCAATTCCACCTCTTATGTATCTATCCTCTAATATATATATATATATATATATATATATATATATATATATATATATATATATATATATATATATATATATATATATATATATATAGTAATATTAAATATATATAGAAGTTTTAAGCATATGCAAATAAAACCGCGTGCACGAGGACCCGCAAGTCTTCGAACAGGGTCGCACCAACTCGTCGCCCATAACACGCCCCTAGGCTGATATTTGGGGAGGGTCCCACTCGCCCGGCTACATGGTTGTACAATTTGAATGATTGTTCTTCTTCGTCACTATCAGAAATCTTGTGTCAGACTGAGAGCAGACGGGTTGTATTTTTCTTGTCTGATTCAGTAATCTTCTCTCTGTATATCTTTCAATCTATCTGTTTGTATGTCTTTCAGGAAAGAGAGAAAAAATCTCTTTTTATATTTCTTGAGGAAATTGGTCCTTCGAATTTTAAATTCCTTCTACAATCAATGCTGACGGCCTAGAGAATAAGCAGTATTGAATAATTTCCCCAACTGTCCAGTGGAAAAATGGCAAGCAATAATCCTGGATTATATCTTAATCAATGCTCCTCTAACGGTTATATTCAGAGAATGTTAGAGCATTGATTACTCAGAAATTATTGCAGTAATCATGGGGACAGGGCTGGAAATGACTCAGTCTGGAATCGTCGAACAGTTGACAGTAATCGTCGAACTGAGTCCATAGTTCGTCAAGCTGAGATGTTGTGTTCGTCGACCAGACGGCTTCTGTTCGTCGAGCTGAGTTCCATGATCGTCGAGGTGGAAACTAAACTGCTGTCTCTTCTGAACTTTGCCTATTCTGTGTCTGAAGTTCGTCGAGCTGGAAAATGTGTTCGTCGACTGGAGTTCAGTCTGGACTTAGAATAATTTCTGAATGAAAGTGTTGAAGTAGATAATTCCAGAATTCATCGTGCAAAGAGCTAAGTTTGTCGACCTGAGACTAGAGAACATAGTCTTGACAGAATGCTGTAGCAGTACAAAGATTTGTCGACCAAAGAATAGTGTTCGTCGAGCTGAGAACTAAGTTCGTCGACCAAAGTCTGATACTAAGGACTTAGAATATCTTGATGTTTTCTGAACTTGAAGTGTTGTTGTAGTGTCCAAGTTTTCGTCGACCTGAGTACCAAGTTCATCGAGCTCAGCTCAGAGAATTTACTCTGAGATCATCGAGATGAGCACGACTATCGTCGACCTGAGTTCGACGAACGTCTAACTCACTTTACAGAGTCTTGAATTCTTCTAAGTCTTGAGTATCTGGCAGTCTTGTTGATAGCTGGTCCATGTGATGTTGACTCTAAGGACTTTGCCTAGACTCTAGGACACGACAATGACCCGGGCTATACATTATGGGTCACATGACTCTAAGTTAGTGAACCTAGCCCAAATCAAACTAGGGATCCAACAATCTCCCCCTATTTGGGTGAGGTTACTAACCACAGACTCAGACTTAAACTGAAAATAAACAAAGCAGAAAAAGCATATATCTGGCAGAGATAGATAACACATGCAACATATATATATATACATGAGATTTTTTCAGAAAATATAAAGCAGTTATAAATAATGCAGAAAGATAAATAGAGTTCAAAATCACTTCTTCTGCTTCTTTTCCTTTGGAATTGCATCCTTGCTCTTGTCTACTGGCTTTGTAAATATTATTTATCTGTTAGGATCTGAAGCTTGCACACTGGTCATGGTCATGTTAGCAGCCCCTATAATCTTCAGATATGTTGCCCTGGGGACAACTGCTTCAGGATGAAGAGACATATACTCTGATGGATTAAATATTTTCTTGCTGACCTGCAATCTGTTAAGTTATTTCTCTCTATATGATGGCATAGTAGTGAATTTAAAGGGGTCTTGACCTTCTTTCCTGGCTTTATTCATTTGAGAGAGCCCAACTAATTCATTAAACCTTGCCATTCTGAAGTTGGGGTCAAGCTCAAGATCAAGAGGAGGAGAAGGAGGTCTATCTGAATTTGCTACCTGTTCTGACTTTAGAGAAGAGATTCTGAACTGAGTAGATTGGTCCTAGAAATTTGTAGACACTGTATGTTGTTGTTTCTGATTGGAGTATAAAGACTTGGGAGGTGGGACTTCACTAAACTTTCCTTTTGACTTTCCTGAAGTAATAGACCTTTGATAGGATGAATGCTTATCAGATGATCCAGCTGGAGGAGGATTTGAAGATCTGTCTTTCCTTTGATAGGTCTAGGTAATAGAAGGAGATCTTTGAGATGCTAATCCAGAGGTTCCTGCTGCTGGAGGAGGAGGAGGAGGTGGATCTTTTCTAAATCTTTGAACTGAAGGAGGAGAGTATCTTCTGCTTTTCTTCCTCTCCTTCTACGGATTCTTGGACAGCCACATCCAAGCTGGCATCCCTTTATATGGTGTTATCTTTTGAAGAATGTAATAAGCAGTGTCATTGTTTGGATTAGGCTTAGGAGTAGGAGGAGGAGGAGATTTTCGTTTCCTAGATACTTACTACCTCTTTGGTTCATCATCAGATTCATCATCATCATCCTCATCATCACTATCCTCATCATCAGATCTTTGAGGATTATCATATAAATCATTCAGTGCCTTCAGTGCCTCAGTAGAAATGATAGGCTTATCAGGATGAGAAGGAGCTTGAGCAGGAATATCAACAGGAACTGGAGGAGAAACCATAAAAGAAGCTGGAGTGTCATCAACTCTGACAGTGCTTTCAGCAGCTGCCTTTTTCTCTTATTGAATGTCAGCCAAGATCACATAATCCAGATCTGGCAATGGAGAGTCATCCATGACATAACTAGGAGCAGAAGAAATTGCTGAAGGAGCTGGAATAGCTATGGGCTCAGGAACAGCAAAACTATCACTGAGTTGCTTTGTAACTTGTGGACTTACTGGAGATGTATATGGTACAATAGCCAAGTATGGCTTAGTAGTATGTTCTACTGTAAGACATCTCAAAACTGTAAATTTAAAATTCTTCAACAAATTCTCTAAATCAACTTTGGGATTAAGGATGAACTCACCACCAGTAATTATTTTCTCAGAGACTGACTCTTCCAAGTCCATGTCAGTATCAATAAAATTAATAAAATCAATATCATTTGTATCAATATAATCTGTACAATCTGCTGCTACTGTTGGTGCCTCTGCTGCTGGAGCTGCTACTACTGGAACTACTACAGCTTCATCATTAGACATCTCCCCCTACATGGTTTCAATAAGACCTGAAGCCAGGCCCCTGACTGAAGATGGGGCAGTAGTGAGGGCAGTGATTTGTGCAGATAGGGTAGTAATTAAAGTAGCAAGAGGTATAATGGCCTCTGCTATTAGTGTTCTGAGAAGGGGAGTGAGGAGGGCAATGAGAGAAGCAATTGTTGAGGTCTCCAATGGTGGTGTGGTAGATGATGTTGCAGAAGATGTAGAAGTGGGAACTATGGTAGGGATAGGAAGTGGAGCATCTGATATGTGAACATCTGGAGGGGATGCATGTTGAGGGATGGTAAATGTTGATGGGGATGGATGGGTGGCATCTTCCATGTGGGTGTTTGGAGTAAAAGGGGAATTGTGAGGTGATGGAGGTATATTGAAAATGGTATGGAGGATAAATGAGGAGGAAGTGGAGATGATGGAGGAGTTGGTGCTGGTGAAGCATGTGGAGATTATGGTGGAGTAGGAGGTTGAGTAGGGGATGATGGAGGTGTGGAAGAGGGATGGTTTTGTGTTGCTGGAAGGTGGGCTTGAAGAGATGGTGGTATTGGATGAATCTCTTCAGTAGGGTGGGGAGTGGCTTTAATAGCCCTGGTGCCTTCAGAAGCTGGGGTGGAAGAGGTAGAAGCCTTGGATGACTTAGGTATGGTCCTCTCCCACCTGCCAAATAAGGCACATGTAAGCCTTTTGCTGGCATTAATGAATATGGTCTGGGAGACCAAGGATTCAGCAGCCTTCTCCTTGAGGAAGATCCCTAGGATCCTTCCAAAACACACTTCTTTCTTATTATTTTTTTTCTTTATCAGATCAAAGAGGATCTGAGCCCAATCCACGTGCTTCTTATTGATCACTGCACACATGACCAAGAACTGATGCCTTGTGATGTAGTCATGGGCAGTATGCTTGCCAAGCAAGACCTTCCCAACAATGTCTGCCAGAAACTTATATACTGCAGACAAATGTTTTTTTAATAATTTATTTGGGTTTTCACCAGCATAACCCATCAAATTTAGCATCGTATCAAACTCTTCAGAATCAATTTCTAATTCCTCTTCTCCATTTGTCAAACCAAAGATTTCAGTTAAAACTGCGGGAGTTAAGGAAACAGTGTTACCCGCTATTGATCCTGTCATAGTATTGTCTTCAGATGTCGATGAAGTATAGACCCATTCTCTGATTTCTGTTCCTGCCAACTTTATCCTTGTAGTCATCAGGTTCTTCAAATTTTGTTCTTCCAGAAGTTTCAGAATATAGAAAAAGATTGGATCCGAGTGCTGGAACGATTCGAAGTCGACATCAAACCCGGTGTCAAACTTTATAGCGGCTAGATCTCCTGCTGGAATCGCCATGGAATCACCTGCAAAAGAGAGAAATGACGATCAAGTGCAAGAGAACAGAAAGCATGGGATGGAGGTCGAAGAAAACATAGATATAAGGTTTTCCAGAATATGAATCGACAAACTCCGTTCCACGATAACAAAAACAATTCTTCGAACTGAGTTCGACAAAATGATTTAGAAGTAAATAATTCGTCGATCTCATCGTGAAGAATTGTAGACAATTTGTCGAGCGTCGTTCGATGAATATGGTGATAGCTTTTGGGTCTAGACAGCTGAAGCCTCATTAGAGGAATTACCCCGTTCATGACTTGGAGTTGGCGCGGTAATTTTTGCGTTGAAAATATGGCGACATTATGTGTATGGTGCAAAGGTGGAGATCTTCACGGATCATAAAAGCCTGAAGTATCTCTTGGATCAAAAGGACTTGAACATGCGGCAACGCAGGTGGGTTGAGTTTCTTGGAGACTACGAGGTGGCGATTCAGTATACGCCAGGTAAAGCCAATGTGGTGGCGGATGCCTTGAGTAGAAAGTACTCGGGGCAAGGGAATTGGATCGAAGCTCATGATGAGCGGTTGGTATGGGAATGGGAGTCCCTTGGTTTGGAATGTGTGGCGAGAGGTGAGTCCAGCATGGCTCGGTTGAACTGGATTGAAATGCAGAACGACTTGTCCGATCGCATTCGGGAAGCGACTTGGTTGGATGTGGAGTTTCAACCATATGTGATGGAGTCTCAAAAGGGCGAGAGCAGCGCTTGGGAGATGATTGATGGGATTCTGAGGAAGGACGGAAGGGTGTGTATACCACAGTTCGGCAAACTCTGTGAGGAGTTGATGTTTGAGGCTTACTTCACAAAGTACTCCATTCACCCGGGCAGTACAAAGATGTACTTAGATATGAAGAAATCCTTTTGGTGGCCGGGGCTGAAGCGGGACGTAGCTTTGTATGTGAATCGTTGCCAAACTTGCGCCTTGGTGAAGGCCGAATGTCAGAAGCTGGGCGGATTCCTGAAGCCCCTTCCAATCCCTGAGTGGAAATTTGATGACATCTCCATGGATTTTGTACATGGTCTGCCTAGATCGCAGCAGGGTAATGATGTTATTTGGGTGATCGTGGATCGCTTAACCAAGGTGGCCCACTTCATCCCAAATCGGAAGGAGAACAGCGTGGAGAAGCTGGTGGAGTTGTATGTTCGCAACATTGTGCGACTGCATGAGATTCCTAAGAGCATAGTCAGCGATCGAGATGGATGGTTTACGTCCAAGGACTGGATATTGGTTCAGAAGAGTTTGGGCACGAAGCTAAAGTTCAGTACGGCGTTCCAACCTCAAACTGACGGGCAAACCAAAATAACGAACCGTACTATGGAGGATATGCTGAGAATGTGCATTCTTGACTTCGGCAAGAAGTGGGAGGATAACCTCTTCATGGTAGAATTCGCGTACAATAACAGTTATCAAGCAAGTATAAAAATGGCGCCATACGAAGCTTTGTATGGGAGACGATGTCGAACACCGATGTCTTGGACAGAGGCGGGAGACACCAAAATTTTGGGAAAGGAGGTGGTGGTTGACGCTTGTGAGTTGGTACGGACCATTCAAGACCGTATGAAGGTGGCGCAAGACCGGCAAGCAAAATACTTTAATGCTCGTCACAGGAAGTTGGAGTTTGCGGTAGGTGATTGGGTCTATTTGAAAATCAAGCCGTTCAAAGGCGTCTCACGGATTCGCCGACTCAAGAAGTTGAGTCCAAGGTTTTTGGGGCCTTTTGAAGTTGTTAAACGGGTGGGAGAAGCAGCCTATCGGTTGGCGTTGTCCGCGGAGCTGAGTGGATTGCACGACGTCTTCCATGTCTCCGTCTTGAGGAAAGCCTTGGTGGAGGCTAGTGTGGTGATCGAGCCGGCATCGGTGCCGATAGAGGAAGACTTGAGGATGCGAGTCCGTCCAATTGCTATAGAGGATTCGGAGACTCGGCAGTTGCGGAATAAAGAGGTTAAACTCGTGAAAGTCCGATGGGACAACTGCGGTCATGAGGAGCATTCTTGGGAGCGAGAACAAGCCATGCTAGAAGAGTATCCAGAGCTCTCCAAATCAGGTACCATTTAAGTTTTGTTCCCTTTCGCTTTATAATTTCGGGACGAAATTCTTTTAAGGGGGAGAGAGTTGTAACGCCCCAAAATTTGTAGAGGTACGACCAGCGTTTCTGGCCTAGTTTGTGTCTTAGCTGAGAGTCATACGGCCAAGGACACAGGCGTGTCCATGGCCGTGTCGAACCAGGTTCGTCGAGAAGGAAATATGGTCTCTGGCAGGGGGCACACGGCCTAGGACACGGGCGTGTCCCAGGGCGTGTCAGGCTCCAGTCGACGATGTGGTCGAGAGGTCGACGATTTTGGATTCGACGATCGTTGAGCAGAGAACACGGCCTGAGACACGGGTGTGTCGAGCCCGTGTCGACGATCGGCCCGGGGAGTCGACGAATTTCGCTCGACGATGTGTCGAGACAAGACACACGGCCTAGGACACGGGCGTGTCCAAGGCCGTGTCAGGCAGTCGACGAACTTCGCTCGACGAAGTGTCGAGACAGTGAACACGGCCTGGAGCCCAGGCGTGTTGAGTTAGACACGGGCAAGGACACGAGCGTGTCCAGTACCCATGTGAGTCTCGGGTTGTTTTCGGGGCTGTGTCGATGGAGGCACACGGCCGACCACACGGCCGTGTCAGTTGGAACACGGGCGTGTCGGGTCGAACATGGGCGTGTCGGATGCCCGTGTGTTGTTCCAGGCGCGTCGATTTTGACGGCGAATGGGGGACACGGCCCTAGACACGGGCGTGTCACAGGCCGTGTTTGGCCCAGTTTTAGCATTTCAGGCCCGAATCAAGGCCGTTCGTTTCTTTAATTTGGGATCCAACGGCTGGGGGTTGTTCCTGATGGGATATACACCGGATTGGACCCTTAGAAACCCTCATTTTCTTTTGAGTGGTTCTCTTTCTAAGTTCTAGAGAGAGGGGAGAGCAAGGAAGAAGGTGAAGTAGAGATCCGGCTGTTGGAGAGGCTTCGGTGCTCCAAATCGCGAGCCGAGTCCAGATCCGTGGAGGCTAGATCGTTGCGAAAGTTTTCATCCGGCTATTTTTCCATGGCTAGGAAGAGGAGTCAGAAGGTAACGACACTTCTCCTCTCGGTTTTAGGATGCATGTTTTAGCATCTTTCCTTTTCTAGTTTTTTTTGGCATCAAACACTCAAATGAGAGGGGTTTGGGTCGCCAAGGTTCAAGAGGAACCTCCGGGTCGATTGAGTACGTCCCCGACATGATTTTTGCATTAGAGTTTCGCTCTGTTAGTGGATTAGGCATGGTGGGTGAAGCCGTAGTCGCGACCGTTAGTCCGACTCGGTGATATTGCATACGAGGTTTAAGGATTCGTAGAAATCCGCTGCGGCAAGTGGTCGTTTATGATGTTCGTGTTGTTTGTGACGTTCTTCCCTTTATCTTGCATGAGTACGTGTGGCTGGTACCGGACAAGGTTAGCTCCTCATTGGCGGTAGATGGTTTCCTTGGTGAACAAGGTTAGCTCCGCATAAGTGGTAGATGGTTTCCTTGATGCGCGGGAACGCTGTAGTACGTATGAGGGATTATGGAGGAAATGTCTTGGTTTGTGATGTGCCAAGGAGTGGTTGTGTCTCTGTGGTCGGCTGGCTATCTCGTGATGTGCAAGTCATGTGTGGAAAGTGTCCCGGCGAGACTAGTCCCCTTTGTGTGAGCCTGACGAGAACGCCGAGTATAGGACAAGCCCGGACAATGAGGCCATGAGCGGGTGGGGTCCAGTAAGGTTTCTTAGAATCAGTCAGTGTGTTGGACGAAATCCTGACATGAGAAGTCAGAGTTTGCCGGCAAGCCCGGGTCTGCGACCGTGAGCGGGTGGGGCCTTGGCAAGGGTTCCGTGTGGCAGTTTGTATGTCATTGGGTTATTGTGGTTCCCCTTTGTTTTCGACTTTATGCCAGTGGGGAAATGTTGAGTACCCAAATGATGTGATGTTATGCTAGATGCATACGCTATAGGGTGCCTTGGGTGAAGCTCGGGTGTTGCATTCATGTTGCATAGTAGGCCATATTATTATATGCTCAACAATAGAGAACATGTATGATGTTTGAGACATCCAAGCCTGTTTCCTTAGTTTCTTTTCCTGCTTATGATTATTGCATACGAAGTGCTAACTTACAGGTTAGAGGAATACCCCGGGGTCCATTAGGGGCGGCCGGGAGGAGATGTGTTTGTTACACAGTTTGAGATCAGCCTTTGCTGACCCACGTTACTAATAATTTTTACAGGGCAAGGATCGCAAGTAGGAGCTAGCTCGCTGGCCAGAAAGGCCTAAGCCTCATGAAGTGTTAACTTTTTGTTGTAGCTCTACTCTTTATGACATTGTATGTTTTGATTCCCTTGGTGACCGGCTTGCATGCCGAGGTAGAGTAGGTGTGCTTACGCACTTTCAGGACTGATGTATTATTTGAGTTTGGATTCACTCTTGTTGTAAGGCCTTAAGGCCATTTTGTTACTCTTGTAGGCGTGGATAACTTCTAGTCTTTTTTGTTGTTTCCGCTGTGATGTGTTTTGAGTTTTTAGTTTGGGTAGCTATATCATTTTTAATACTAAAGCTGTGGCGTCTGTATGTTGTGGGGCCCCGGCCGGACCCATATTATACGGTCATTATAGGGGAGGTGTTACAGTGGGTGAAGCTGTAGTCACGGCCGTTAGTCTGACTCGGTGATGTTGCATAGCGATCCTTAAGGATTTTGTAGAAATCCGTTGCGGCAAGACGCCGTTTGTGATGTATGTGATTTCCCCCTTTTCTCGAGTGAGTACGTGTAGCCAAAACCGGACAAGGTTAGCTCCGCATTGGCGCTAGATGGTTTCCTTGCTGGATAAGGTTAGCTCCGCATTAGCTGTAGATGGTTTCCTTGGTGCACGAGGACGTTGCAGTACAAATGATGGATTAGTGTGGGAATATTTATGGATTATGATGTGCTAAGGCGCGGCTTTGTCTCCGTGGTCGGCTGCCTATCCCGTGTTGTGCAAGTCATGTGGGGAGAGTGTCCCGGCGAGACTACTCCCCTTCTGTGAGACTGACGAGAACGTCAAGCATGGGACAAGCCCGGGCATTGAATCCACGAGCAGGTGGGGTCCAGCAAGGGTCCTTAGAATCGGTTGGTGTGTAAGATGGAATCCTGATGCGAGGAGTCCGAATTTGCAGGCAATCCTGGGGCTAAGACCCAGTAACGGGTGGGGCCTTGGCAAGATTTTCGTGTGGCGGCTTTTATGTTGTTAGGGGGAATGCAGTACCCTTTTGTTTGCGGCTTAAAGCCAATGGGGAAATTGAGAGTGCCCAGATGTTTTGATGATGTGCTAGTAGCATACGTGATAGGGTGTCTTGGGTGAAGCCCGGGTTTTGCATACATGCTGCATAGTAGGCCCCTTTTTATTATATACTCAACATAGAAAACGTGTTTGTTTCTTGAGACATCCAAACCTATTTTTAGAGCTTTACATGTTTATTTATGTGGCATACGAAGTGCTAACTTACAGGTTGAAGGGGTGCCCCAGGGTCCGTTAGGGACGACCGGGAGGAGATGTGTTGGCTACACAGTTTGAGGTCAGCCTTTGCTGTCCCACATTACCGCCAAATTTTTCAGGGCAAGGATCGCAAGCAGGAGCTAGCTCGCTGGCCAAAAAAGACTAAGCCTCATGAAGTGCTACAAGTTTTCTACTAGCTCTATTTTGTGTCATTGTATGTTTAATGCTCTAGTTTTTCGGCTTGCATGCCGAGGTAGTCTAGGGGTGCTTATGCATATTGATGTTTGTTGTTATCATTTGAGTTTGGACTCTCTATTGTTGTAAGGCCTTAAGGCCGTTTCGATACTCTTTTGTATTTGGATAACTTTGGGTCTAGTTTACTGTTTCCGCTGTTGTTTGATATTGAGTTTTGAGATTGGGTAGTTAATATCATATTTTAACGCTAAAGCTGTGGCGTCTGTATATTGTGGGGCCCCGGCCGGACCCATATTATACGGTCATTACAGGGGAGGTGTTACAATTTGGTATCAGAGCCAGGTTGCATCCAAGGTCAGTTAGGGCGGTCAATTTAACGTAATCGAATCGCGTATAGAAGTTATCCACATAGGAGTAACGCAGGACCATGAGTGTCCTTATGTATGAGTCTTGTGATTCGAGACTGATTCCTTGTTTTCTTACTTTTGTTAAGAGTGCAAGCAATGAGGCGGGTACGTCGAGACCAAGAGAAGAGCTTTCGGGGAGCAGCGCCACTACTCAGGCTCCGTTGGGCATGGGTGTAAACCTGGCCGATTCTTGTTGCATGCTTGCAGAAGCAATGGTGGCAGCCCAAACTGCAGTGACAGCTCAAGTAGCAACCCCTATTGCTCAGGTAGCAACTCCTGCTACCCCGGATACAGCAACGGCCATGCCGGGCGGAGAAGCCAGGCAAGCAGAGCCGTTGGCCGAAAGGGTGGTTGTCGGGCATGGAGACCGGCAGATGAAGTAATTTCTGAGCTTCCATCCTCCAACGTTCAAGGGAGTCGGTACGCCGACTGATGCAGAGGATTGGTGGGCACGGATGCAAGAGCTTCTAAGGTGGTAGAGACACCAGAGGAGAAGAAATGTGAGTTTGTGGCATTCATGTTAGAGGGAGACGCGAAGTTGTGGTGGGTGAGCCATAGTGATCGCCAATTTCCCGGATGCACCCCGTCCATGGAAGAGTTTGGGAATGCTTTCCTAAAGAAGTACATTCCTGTTTCGACAAGGTTGGCCCTCCAAAGGCAATTTCTGCATTTGGTGCATCGGGATAAGATGCTGGACGAGTATGTACAGGAGTTCACTCGGTTGGGTCGTTATGCGGGAACTACAATGACAGACGATGAGGAGAGGGATAACCTCTTCTACTAGGGTCTGAGGGAGAATCTAAGACAACCCCTCATCATCATGAAGAGAGCTGGTTTCAATGAGCTATTTGAGGCTGCCAGGACATTGGAGAGTAATCTGGAGCGAACCCAACATCGTAAGGGTTTCGCGCCCAAGCAAGGGGAAGGGAAGCCATCTCAATCCCAAGGGAAGTCTGAAGGGAATAGATGGAAGAAAAAGCCTCACCCATTCAAGTCCGGTTAGAAAAGCTAGTGGACGTCCGGAGGGTCTCACTCTAAGGGACCACCGGCGTGCTTTAATTGTGGCAAGGTTGGGCACATAGCTCGTTTTTGTACTCAAGGAGGTGCTGAGCAGGAGCCAAGGCAGGAGCAGACTGTGCGCTCCGGCCCCAGTGCCACAGAGAAAGGGAAGATGGCGGAGTCTAGCGCCTCTCGGTTCCAACCGGTGCAACCAAGGGCTTACAACCTTGGGCAGAAGGAAGCGATTCGCCAACCTGATGTGGTGACAGGTATGAGAGTTTAAATTTAACCTTATACTTCATACTTTAAGACCGTTTATGTTTGATGCCTTTATTTTAGGCTTTGTGTTAGTTTCCTGATACCCCGCTAGGGTATTGTTTGATACTGGAGTGTCGCACTCTTTTCTTATGGAAATCTTCTTCCGGAGAATTGGAGTTGAGTCATTCTCGGCGTACGCGGAGCTGAAGGTGTGCATGCACAATGGGTCAACCATGACTACCGGGTCAAAAGGGTGCATTTGTTGGAAGCTAGTCGGAGTTGACTTCGTGTTGATAGCAGCAGTCCTACCGTTGGTTGAGTTTGATGTAATATTGGGGATGAACTGGCTAGCGGAGCAGCGGGCCAGT
This sequence comes from Platanthera guangdongensis, assembly GCA_039583875.1. NCBI lineage: Eukaryota > Viridiplantae > Streptophyta > Magnoliopsida > Asparagales > Orchidaceae > Platanthera > Platanthera guangdongensis. The sequence goes on from CM077151.1 coordinate 65,404,427, forward strand.
ATTGATTGCCTATCCAAGGTGGTGACCCTAAGAAGCAAAGGGCAGACAGAAGTTAAGTTTGAGGGCCTTAATGGCGTGGCCTGTTCCCTGATTTCGGCCATGCAGTTGGTGCGGGCAGTTAACCAAGGGGGGTAGCTCTTGTAGCATTATTGGAGGTTCGCCTTTCCAAGTTATCACTTGGGGAAGTGCCCGTGGTGGCAGAGTTCGAGGATGTGTTTCCTGATGAACTTCCTGGAGCACCTCCTTGACAGGAGATTGATTTCTCGATTGAGTTAGTGCCAGATGCTAGGCCGGTGTCACATCTTCCGTTTAGGATGGCACCAAAAGAGTTGGCCGAACTCAAGGTACAGTTGCAAGAATTATTGGAGCAGGGGTATATTAGACCCAGTTCTTCGTTATGAAGCGCGCTTGTGTTGTTCGTGAAGAAGAAACATGGTAGTATGCGGTTGTGCATAGACTACCGAGAGTTGAATAAATTAACTGTCAAGAATAAGTATCTGATTCCTAGGATAGACGACCTGTTCGACTAGTTGGTCGGGTCGGTGGTGTATTCAAAATTGGACTTGAAGTAAGGATACTATCAGTTGCGAATTTGAGATGAGGACATACCCAAGACAGCGTTTGGTACGTGGTATGGTCACTTTGAGTTCTCGGTGATGTCGTTCGGGCTGACGAACGCACCATCCGTATTCATGGATTTGATGAATCGAGTATTTCGAGAATACTTAGACTGTTTTATAGTTGTTTTTATTGACGACATTCTGGTTTACTCCAAATCGGAGGTGGAGCATGAGACTCACTTGAGAGTAGTCTTGCAAGTGTTGAGAGAGAACCAACTTTATGCAAAGTTCTCGAAGTACGAGTTCTGGCTAGAGAAGGTGGCATTTTTGGGCCTTGCGATTAGTGGGGATGGAGTGGCAGTAGATCCAACAAAAGTGAAAGCCATCAGAGATTGGCTGATTTTGAGAACCGTGGCGGAAGTCCGAAGTTTTCTTGGGCTAGACGGGTACTATAGAAGGTTCGTAGAAAACTTTTTGCGGATAGCTCTACCCCTCACATCACTGACTTGTAAGGACCAGAAGTTTGTGTGGACTCAGTAGTGCAATCAGGCATTTGAGACATTGAAGGAAAGGCTGATGACGGTTCCAATCCTAAGTCTATCGAAAGGGACCGAAGGATTTCAAATTTTCAGTGACGCATCGGGATGCGGTTTGGGTTGCGTTTTGGTGCAACATGGCAGTGTGATAGCCTTTGGGTCTAGACAGCTGAAACCTCATGAGAGGAATTACCCCGTCCATAACTTGGAATTTGCGGCGGTAATATTTACGTTGAAATTATGGCGGCACTATGTTTATGGTGCGAAGGTGGAGATCTTCACGGATCACAAAAGCCTGAAGTATCTCCTAGATCAGAAGGACTTGAATATGCGGCATTGCAGGTGGATCGAGTTCCTTAGAGACTACGAGGCGGCGATTCAGTATACGACAGGCAAAGACAATGTGGTGGCAAATGCCTTGAGTAGAAAATACTCTGGGCAAGGGAATTGGATCGAATCGCATGATAAGCGGTTGGTGCTGGACTGGGAGTCCCTCAGCATGGAGTGTGTAGCAAGGGGCGAGTCTAGCATGGCTCGTGTTGGGTACATTGAAAAATGTGTACCAGATTTGAAGAAGCCTCACCTTACTCAATGATATGCATCAAGGTGTATTTGATATTATTTTGAGTTTATATATGCACGTTAAGAAAATGCAGCAATGCAGGAAAAGTTTCTAAGTCCATGAGTTGACACCAGAAAAGCTGTGTCGACACTTATGAAGGCTTGTGTCGACACTGGAGAAAAGCTGTGTCGACACCTGGAGTCAATTGTGTCAACACTTAGAAAGGCTGTGTCAACACCAGAAGAAACTGTGTCGACACACAGAGGCAGAGTCGACACACAGAAAAGCTTACTCGACATCAACTGTGTCGACACACAGAGGCAGTGTCGACACACATAAGAGTTAGTCGACATCAACTGTGTCGACACACAAAGGTAGTGTCGACACACATAAGACTTTGTCGACATCAACTGTGTCGACACACAGGACTTGTGTCGACACATAGCAGAGTTTCAACATAGTTAATTTTTGTGAAGAGAAGTGACTGTGTCGACACACAGAACTGGTGTCGACACATTCTACAGAAGCTGTGTCGAGAAGCAGTGTCAACACCAAGGGAGCTGTGTCAACACCATCAAGGCTTGTGTCGACACTTAGTCTACTTGTGTCGACACAAGATGAAGTTCAGTCTCGACACTTTGCTGATAGAGACAGAGTTTCAAGAAGTGACTGGAAGACTTGACAGCAGCCATAACCAACCAGTCTACTGCAACTGTCAGTGTTGTCAGAAGTTTGTTAGAAATCGGATTAGCCGGTTACCATGGAGAAAGTTTATATAAAGACATTCTCTATCAACAGAAGGAAGGTTACATACAGATATACAGATACATAGACTTAAAAAACAGAAGTAGATTTTCAACAGAAGATCTAAGAAGACATTCTCAAGTGGTGATCTACTCAGAGTTTGTCAAGAGAATTCAAATAAGAATTCAAAAGAATCTTCAAAAGAATTTGGAGAGAGAGAGAGCTCCATCTATTCAAGTGAAGAAAGAGACTTACATCAACAAGTCTCTCAAGTGCAGATTCTGAACCAGTCTGCCAAGAAGGATTCAGATTGATTTCTGAATTTCAAGAAAGAAGCTGATTGAAGATCGACTTCAAAGGAAATCAATCCTACTGTGTTCAGATTCAAGAAGCTTTGAAGAAAGCTAAGACAGGTTGATCTCTATCATCAGATTCATTCAAGAACTGATCAAGAAGCCATCCATCCTTTCTCTCTCAACCAGGGTGGTGGTAGATTTAAAATTAACATCTATTTTTTGTAGGATCTTTTTAAGATCTGAGTTGTAAGCCTGATTTATAAAGGCTGAGTTGTAGGAGATTAAGTTCTCTGAGTGGTAGGCCTTGTTGTAGGCTGAGGTAGGGCTGTGAGCCTGAGTTGTAGGAGATTTTGATCTCTGAGTTATAGGCCTTGTTGAAGGTTGAGGTAGGGCAAATTGCCTAAGCTGTAGGAGTGTGAACTCACTCTGAGTTGTAGGAGCCTTGTTTGGGTTCTGAGCTGTAAGATCTGAGGATCTGAGGAGAAGGAAAGAAGTTAGGCCGAATCTAGCACACTGCTAGATAGGCGAAGGGGGAAAGTGGATGTACCCAGACCTTGGGGAGCCACTATAAATCAGTGTGCAATCTGTGACTGTGTGTAGTATTATTATTGTTGTGTTGTGATAGCTGTAGAACTATCTATTTTTGTTAATTAACTGCATTAAAGTTCTGCTTTAAAAGAAAAAGGAATTGAACCTATTCCCCCCCGCCCCCTCTAGGTGTTTAGGAACCAATTCTTTCAAGTGGTATCAAAGCGAGGTTTTTCAAAAAGGACTTAACAGTCAGAGTAAGATCTGTAAGGAAGAAATAAGGTAAAGAAGATGGGTTCAGGAGAAAACCATAAAGAACTTGGTTCAATGAAGTTGTCTATCTGCAGGAAGGAAATCTTTAGAATTTGGAAGGAAAGGGTCAGATTATTTATGGAGGCATCTGATCCTAGAATTTATATAACAGTTCAGGAAGGACCATATGTTCCAATGAAGATTTCTGTTCTTGATGCTAATCAAAGGACTCCTAAGGATTTTTCAGAGATGTTTAAGGATAAGATCATCTTAGCTACAATGGATAAAAGAGAACAGAATATTAAAGTGAGTGTCATAGATGACTCAACTTTCCAAAATCTGATTCACTGCAAAACCTCCAAAAAGATGTGGGACACAATGGTTGTCTACATGGAGGGTTCTGTAGAGGTTAGGCATGATAGAAAGTCTATGCTTAATCAAGAGTATGAGAGTTTCAGACAAGCCAAGTCTGATAGTATAACTGAATGTTATAAGAGGTTTTACAGAATTGTAAATGAACTAATGTCCTATGGAAGAATCTTCAGTACTTATGAGTTGAATAACAAATTCCTTAGGTCATTGACTAAGGATTGGGATACAAAGATCTGTGTCATAAGGGAAGTGGCCAGACTGGCAGAAATTTCACCTCCAACACTGTTTGGCAAATTGCTGCCTTATGAAATGCAGCTGATGGCCAGAAAGGAGGAAGAGAAGAATACAAAGGTTGACTTTAGAGAAAAGTCAGTGTCCTTCAAAGTAGAAGCCACAAGGAAGAATAGGAGGATGTCTCCATCTTCTCCTAAGAAATATGTAGAAGTGATATCAGAAAATTCTGATAATCACAGTTCAGACAGCAGTAGTTAAGATGAAGACTTTGCTGCTTTCACAAGGCAGTTTCAGAGATTCTTAAAGAAGAAGTAGTGGAAATCTAAGCCATCCTCATCTCAGTTCAAGGATGACTATTATCAGAAGAGGAAATAATCCAGGAAGGACAGGAGTGGGACAAAGCCCAGCAAGTCCACTACATCAAAGATTATTTGCTATTGCTGCAACAGATCTGGACTTGTTGTGGCTGACTGTCCAGATAAAAGGAAGGAGTCTGCTGATAAAAAGAAGTCTTAGCACAAGAGCAAGAAGGAGAAATCCTTGGTAGCTAAGAAAGAGAAAAGTTGGACAGATCAATCAACTTCAGAGTATGAATCTGAGGCTGAGGCCTATATTGGTTTGTTTGCAACAGAAGAAGAGGATGAGTTCCTGCAATTACTGGACTCTATCTATAAGCAAGAAGACCATCAGTGCAAAGGACTGATGGCTATGTCTGAAGAAGACCAGTGTCAGGATCAACCTGGCCCCAGTAAGGTAAAAAGTTTATCTGTAGATTCTGATTACTTCACTGGGTTAGAATTAGATGCATCTACATCAAGAGATGTGGATGGATTTGAATCTGAATGAGATATTCATCAGCTTATAGATGAATATGGGAATTTGTTGCAGGCACTTAAGAGAAGCAAAAACCTGGCCAAAAATCAGGCTAAGGAAATTGCAGCTCTTAAGTTGGCTACCTCTAATTCAGAGAAGCTGCTGGATCAGAAGATGAATGAGATTGCAAGGCTGAAAAATATAACTGTTATTCAGATGGGTACAATCACATTCAAAAATGATCAGATCAAAAGTGTGGAAGACAGACTTCAGAAAGAGAAGGAGATAGTGGCTAGTTTCTCTAAGCCAAAATCTATCCTACCCCTAATTAATGACTTTGTGTCTCAAAAGGGTAAGGCAGGATTAGGTTTTAAGGGAACTGCATGGGCTGCACAGTCCAATAATAAAGGTAAAGCCCCAGCACAAAACAAAAGATCTGCTGCAAACAATACAGCTGAGATTGTACATAAAAAGAGGTATAATAAGTATGAGTGCTGGTGCTATGGTAAGATAGGCCATTATACCTTAGACTGTTGTCACAATACCAGTGTCAGGAAGGATAGCAGTCTACCTGTTAGAAGAGATGCAGACAGATTTGTCAAGTTTCAGGCTAACTTGAACCAAGGATCCAAAAGTTATTTGGGTTCTAAGGTTAAGTAATCTTTTTTGCAGGTGATTCCAAGTTGTCATGCCCCTATATGGTACTTGGATAATGGATGTTCCAAGCACATGACTGGAACAAGAGGATTGTTAAATGACTACTCACCAATACTGAATGGGCCTAAAGTAATCTTTGGTGGTTCTAAAAAAGGAGTCATCAAAGGGTTTGGTAACATTTCTAACAACTTAATCACTATTACTCAAGTGGCTTATGTGAAGGGTTTGAAACACAACCTAATAAGCATAAGCCAGCTGAGTGATTTGGATATGACATTTCATTTGTCAAGAATGGGTGTCATATCAAGAGGTCAAGTGATCAAAAAGTCATATTGACTGGCTATAGAAATAGAAATGTGTATTGCCTAAATTTTGTGTGTGAGAATAAAAATTCCCCTATTTGTCTTGTGGCTGATGAGAAAGCCTCTCATTGTGTCAAATGGCACAAGAGGCTAGCTCATCTTAACTACAAGACTATTGGCCAACTCTTTAGTAAAGAGTTAGTGAGTAATGGTCCTCAAGTTAAGTGCTTTAAGGAAGGGATATGCTCAGCTTGTCAAAAAGTCAAGCAGACCAGATCCTCCTTTCATAGCCTAGAAACCAAAGACTCAGTGAGGTGCTTATACCTCTTGCATATGAATTTATTTGGTCCTATGTCAGTTCATAGTCTAGGTAGGAAGGTCTACACTTTTGTGGTTGTCGATGACTATTCTAGATTTTCATGGGTATTCTTTCTGAGGCAGAAATCTGAAAACCCAAATGTCTTCTGCAATTTTGTCAAACAAATTCAGAATGAATTAGATAGTTCAGTGGTCAAAATCAGAAGTGACCATGGAACTGAATTCCAATCTGAAAGTATGACAAGGTTGTGTGAAAAATTTGGGATTCATTAGGAATTCTCCTCACCTAGAACACCTCAGCAAAATGGCATTGCTGAAAGAAATAATAGGACATTGATTGAGGCTGGAAGAACACTATTGAGTGACACTACTCTCCCAGAATATTTCTGGGCTGAAGCAGTAAACACTGCATGCCATGTGCTCAATAGGGCTTTCATCACCAAAAGCCACAAAAAGACACCCTATGAGGTTATGAAAGGCAAAAAACCAAACTTATCCTATTTTAGGATCTTTGGTTGCAAATGCTATGTGCTTAACAATGGCAAATCTCACCTAACTAATTTGCTGCCAAATCCCAGGATGGGATATTTGTTGAGTACAGCAACAATAGTAAGGCTTATAGGGTCTACAATTTGACTACTCAAATTGTAGAAGAGTCAGTTCATGTCATATTTGATGTATCTAGACTTATTAACAGTGAGTTGCCAAGTAATTCCTGTAGCTCTCCAGGTATACAGCAGAAGATGGACCAGCTTACTATCACAGAAGATCCAACTGCAAAGCAGAATGAGGAAAATGGTAGTTGCTGTCCAGGGGGAGTACAAGACATTCAAGAGGAAAATGAAGACCATGAGGTGCAGCATAATGAAGAGATTGAAGAAGGTCAAACTGTTGATAGATTACCTCCAGCAGTTAGACATTTAAAAGATCATCCTGCACACCAGATCATTGGTGATCTAAGACATGGAGTACAAACAAGAAGCAGGAACTTAAATACAGTTCTTTGCTCAAGCTTCTTATCTCAACTGGAACCTAAGAGATTTGAAGAAGCTATTCAAGACCCACACTGGATTGATGTCATGCAGGAGGAGTTAAATCAATTCAGAAGGTGCAAGGTCTGGGAGTTGGTTCAAAAACAAAAGGGCCACAATGTCATAGGGACAAAGTGGATTTATAGAAACAAGCTTGATGAGAGTGGGATCATAGTGAAGAACAAGGCAAGACTAGTTGCCAAAGGTTACAGACAAGAAGAGGGCATAGACTTCGATCAAACTTTTGCTACAGTGGCAAGGTTGGAAGCAATCAGGCTATTCCTAGCCTATGCAGCATATCAAGGCTTCAAAGTGTTCCAAATGGATGTTAAGTCAGCATTCTTAAATGGAGACTTAAAAGAGGAGGTCTATGTAGAACAGCCCTCAGGTTTTGTTGATCCACTCAAACCTAATTATGTTTAGACTTAGGAAAGCTTTGTATGGGTTAAAACAAGCTCCAAGGGCTTGGTATGAAACCATGTCTACTTTCCTCAACGAGAACAAATTCTCAAGGGGGAAAATAAACAAGACTCTATTCCTTAGAGAATCCAAAGGAAAGATCATCCTAGTCCAAATATATGTTGATGATATAATATTTGGTTCTACTGAAAACAACCTTTGTAGGAAGTTTGCAAAACTTATGCAAGGGAAGTTTGAGATAAGCAGCATGGGAGAACTTAAGTTCTTCTTGGATCTCCAAGTAAGACAGATTGATGATGGCCTGTCCATATCCCAGTCTAAGTTCACCCAGGAGTTAATTAAAAAGTATGGTATGGATTCATCCACTACCATGAGAACTCCAATGGGGACAAGTATGTCTCTAAGCAAAGATGATGCAGGGAAACCTGTAGATGAGTCTTTATATAGAGGGATAGTTGGCTCACTTCTTTATCTGACTGCTAGTAGACCAGACATCATGTGTGCTATATGTGTTTGTGCTAGGTACCAATCATGTCCTAAAGAATCTCATTATACTGCTGTCAAAAGGATTTTGAGATATCTTAACGGCATACCTAATCTAGGTCTTTGGTATCCTAGGAATAGAGATTTTCTACTAATGGGCTATTCAGATGCAGACTTTGCAGGTTGCAAAGTAGATAGGAAAAGCAAAACAGACACCTATCAATTTCTAGGAGGAAGACTGGTGTCATGGAGCTGTAAGAAGCAGACTAGTGTGGCAATTTCCACAGCTGAGTCTGAGTATGTTACTGCAGGAAGTTGTTGTGCACAACTGTTGTGGATACAACATCAGTTAGAAGATTATGGTATTCAGGTAAGTAGAACTCCTTTATTATGTGATTCTACTAGTGCTATTTCTATTGCTCATAATTCTGTTTCTCACAGTAGAACAAAGCATATAGAAATAAGATATCATTTTCTTAGAAATCATGTAGAGAAAGAAGATATTTCATTAGAATTTGTTAACACTGATTTACAAATTGCTAACATGTTCACTAAACCATTAGATGAAACTAAGTTCAATAATTTTAAAATTGAATTAGGAATGTTGAACATAAATTAGTTTAACAAATTTGACTAAGTAAAATTGTGTCGACACAAAAAGTTGTCTGTATCGACACATAATAGTTGGTGTCGACATTCCAGGAAAGTGATGTCGACACATCTAGAAAATCGGTGTCGACACTCCAGGAAAGTGGTGCCGACACATCTAGAAAATAAGGTGTTAACTCTTCAGAGAAGTTGTGTCGACACATCCAGAAGTTGTGTCGACACATAGAATCAACACACAGATTTCGTCGAGCACAAAATCAACTAATCATTGAGCGCAGAATTGACACATATCGTCGAGTGCAGATTCAACAACGCTTCGTCGACCTCAAATCATCGACTTCAAGGGCTCTTTGTCGAACGCGGCCAAGACAAATAGAATTGGTGTCGACATATAGAAGTCAATACTTTTGTCGAGACATTAGAAGTCTGTGTCGACACATTAAGAGAATTTTGATGCGCCTTTTGACCTTCATCATTTAGAAGGGTATAAATAGGTCAACAATATATTCTGTCGACACACTCTTCATACTTTCGAGACCAAAACCTTGTGTCGACAAACTCTCTCTTCTCAATTCAAGATTTCTCTCAACCCCAATGGCGCCAAAGCTTGAAGATAACGTCAACGAAGGCTATGAGCTAGTTCGCAACGCTTTTGATAATGCGGAACCGGAGATTAAAACAGTAGTAACCCTACTTGCAGAAAATGGTTTGGAATTTCTAGTATCTGAACCTACAAAGATATGGAAGAAAGAGATACTGGAATTCTATGGCGTAGCTACTTTAGATTCAACTGGACTTAAGATCAAATCTACAGTTCAGGGAGCTAAAGTTAAACTTACCTTGAAGAGCATGAGGAAAACTCTTCACCTCCCAAGAACTCAAGAAGAAGAAGAAGTTACCTCTACCAAGACTAGGGAAGCACTTCAATGGCGTGGATTGGATCCCACCATGAAGATTGGACCTGCAATGAATAGGAAAGGAATGAATTTGCAAGGCAAATTCCTTTCTGAAGTGGTTGGAAAGGTCATTCTCTACAAGCCAGGTGGACATGATAGGGTCTCAGCCTATATGTTCAGCCTGATGACCAGGATTATTTTCAGAGTGAACACAGATTGGTCTGTAGTAATCTTTGAAAAGATTAAGGAAGGCATTAAGAAGCCAAATCTGGGGAGAATCATGAGTTTATACTTGGCTGGAACAATTCCAAAAGTAATGGAACAGACTGCTGGTTCCAAGATCAATCACATGAGAAGAATGGATCTAAGGATAATCTCCAGATGGAACAGAGTCCTAACAAAGGACATTCCTGATGAAGAGAGGCCAGAGATTCCTGAAAAATCACGTACTCAAGACATTACAGATGGTGCTCAGGTGCAGGGGGAGCCTCATCTTTAGGAAGAGCCAACACACTTGGAAAGTGAAATGGCTACACAAACTATTCTTGAGCCCACTCAACCCAACACTCAAGCACAAGATTTTATCATGGAGGATACTTCTACAGCTACTGATGCTCCAGAGTTAAGAGTATCTCCAGTTCATACTCAATAAGAGTTTACCCTAGAAGAGTTGTTCCCTAATATGGAGCAAGTCAGGACTGAGGGGGAGGAGCAAGGGACTCAAGGGGAGAAAGCAAGAACTGAGGGGGAGCAAGATAACACTGAGGGGGAGCAACCTAGGACTGAAAAGGAATTGCCTCCTAGTCCTAAGGAAAGAGTTGATATAACATGTACTTCAGCTTCTGAAGATGAAGCAGCAATACAAGCTAAGAAGAGAAAGCTGATGGTTTTCAAAAGGAGAAGCCAAAGCTATGAAAACGCATTACAGACTGCTCCACAACCTGCTCCAGCCACAAATTATACCTCTTTGTTGGTATCCTTGCAAGTCAAGTTAGATTAACAAAGGATAGTCATGGAGAAATATATGGATGAGACCCATAAAGATCTATAATTCTCCTTGGCTCAAGATATCAAATCCATAAGATTTGAAGTAAATCAGAACAAGAAGGAAATGACAGATTACTTCCATAAAGGTAGCAATGTTGTAGTCCATCTTGCCAAACAAGAAGTAGACATAAAGACTCAAGTTGATGATATAGCTGTTAAGCAAGGTTATGTCCTTGAAAATCAACTACGGATGAATGAAAATCTGACTGAATCACATAATGTGATTGTCACAGAAATAAAGAATACTGCTGCTGCCCAGACTGAGGTAAGGGTTAAAGACAAGTCAGATTTTGATAAAAAATTCCAGGAAGAATTAGCTGCTGTACAAACAACTATTAAGACATCACAAAAGATTATTTCTAATCAGCTACTGAAATTAAAGTCATTTTATAAAGATGGTGTTAATTATCTGGATGCACAAATATGATTTCAGAAAGATGACCTCAGAGATCATATTGACAGAGAAGTCATAAAGGGGGAGAGGGTGTTAGTCAAATCAGTCTCAAATCATGCTAAATGGATATCTAATAGCATCAGAGCCACCCTTGGATATCCACCACTATGTGATGATGATAATGTAGCTGAGTCAGGTGTGCAACCTGCTTGTTTTGAAGGTGCTCAACCTGAAGTTGCTCAGGTTATTTACCCTCCAGCAGATTTTGATATGATTCAGCAAGAAGTACAGTCAATGTACAGCCCTCTAGAGGGTAATAAAAATGTTATCCTTGAGAAGGTAGAAATGTCAGAAGCAGCTTTGAATCAAGAGCAAGAAGCTCAACTGTCAAAGAAAAGATTCAGAGAACAGGCTGAGTTGAAGCCTGATTTTGAGCAATGGAGTCCTGCTTCTAGGAATATTATCTTGACTGCTTGGAAAGATGTAAAGGAAAAGACCCATGATAGGGGCAAATGGTACACTGAGCAAGAATGGCAAAAGCATGAAGCTAGACAGGAAGCCATTCTACAATATAGAAGAAAGGCAAAAGCTGGGAAGCTACCTCCTAATGCTCAGGAGCCTAGCAAGTACTTTCCAAAGCCTTTTCACTATTTTAAAAGCCAAAGAATAAGAGCTGAAGAACAAAAGAAGAAAGATTTGAAGGGCAAGAAGCCAGCTGAAGATACTGAAGCTCCTGTACAATCCAAGATCCAATCAGGCAAAGGAATAGTCATCAAGGAGACTGAGCAGCCTTAGGATAGATTTACTAGATTTTACAACATTGTAATCTTTAGTGTTAAAAATCTATGTAAACTATTGAGAAACTTTTGAAAGTTTAAACAAAATAATGATTAATGCCCATTATGTTTGCATCATTATGTTGTGATGATATTTTATACATGTTTTGTTTATAAGTTACTCTGTCATGTAATGTTATTATACATCATAATGTGCGTTTATTATGAAAGGTGTATATCATTGACTAAGGGTTATGACTTCTCCAAATAGAGGGAGATTGTTGGGTACATTGAAAAATGTGTACCAGATTTGAAGAAGCCTCACCTTACTCAATGATATACATCAAGGTGTTTTTGATGTTATTTTGAGTTTATATGTGCAGGTTAAGAAAATACAGGAATGCAGGAAAAGTTTCTAAGTGCATGAGTCGATACCAGAAAAACTGTGTCGACACTTATGAAGGCTTGTGTCGACACTGAAGAAAAGATGTGTTGAAACCCGGAGTCAATTGTGTCGACACTTGGAAAGGCTGTGTCGACACCAGAAGAAACTGTGTCGACACACAGAGGCAGAGTCGACACACAGAAAAGCTTAGTCGACATCAACTGTGTCGACACACAGAGGTAGTGTCGACACACAGAAGACTTAGTTGACATCAACTGTGTCGACACACAGAGACAGTGTCGACACACTAAAGACTTTGTCGACATCAATTGTGTCGACACACTGGACTTGTGTCGACACATAGCAGAGTTTCAACATAGTTAATTTTTGTGAAGAGAAGTGACTGTGTCGACACACAGAACTATTGTCGACACATTCTACAGAAGCTGTGTCGAGAAGCAGTGTCAACACCAAGGGAGCTGTGTCGACACTATCAAGGCTTATGTCGACACTTAGTCTACTTATGTCGACACAAAATGAAGTTCAGTCTCGACACTTTGCTGATAGAGACAGAGTTTCAAGAAGTGACTAGAAGACTTGACAGTTGTCATAACCAACCGGTCTACTGCAACTGTTAGTGCTGTCAGAAGTTTGTTAGAAACTGGATCAGCCGGTTACCATGGAGGAAGTCTATATAAAGATATTCTCTATCAACAGAAGGAAGGTTACATACAGATATACAGATACATAGACTTAAAAAACAGAAGTAGATTTTCAACAGAAGATCTAAGAAGACATTCTCAAGTGGTGATCTACTCAGAGTTTGTCAAGAGAATTCAAAGAATAATTCAGAAGAATCTTTAGAAGAATTTGGAGAGAGAGAGCTCCATCTATTCAAGTGAAGAAAGAGACTTACATCAACAAGTCTCTCAAGTGCAGAATCTGAACCAGTCTGCCAAGAAGGATTCAGATTGATTTCTGAATTTCAAGAAAGAAGCTGATTGAAGATCGACTTAAAAGAAGATCAACCCTACTGTGTTCAGATTCAAGAAGCTTTGAATAAAGCTAAGACAGATTGATCTATGTCATCATATTCATTCAAGAACTGATCAAGAAGCCGTCCATCCTTTCTCTCTCAACCAGGGTGGTGGTAGATTTAAAATTAACATCTATTTTATGTAGGATCTTTTTAAGATCTGAGTTGTAAGCCTGATTTATAAAGGCTGAGTTGTAGGAGATTAAGTTCTCTGAGTGGTAGGCCTTATTGTAGGCTGAGGTAGGGCTGTGATCCTGAGTTGTAGGAGATTTTGATCTCTGAGTTGTAGGCCTTGTTGAAGGCTGAGGAACGGCAGATTACCTGAGCTGTAGGAGTGTGGACTCACTCTGAGTTGTAGGAGCCTTGTTTGGGTTCTGAGCTGTAAGATCTGAGGATCTGAGGAGAAGGAAAGAAGTTAGGCCGAATCTAGCACACTGCTAGATAGGCGAAGGGGGAAGTGGATGTACCCAGACCTTGGGTAACCACTATAAATCAGTGTGCAATCTGTGACTATGTGTGGTATTATTATTGCTGTGTTGTGATAGCTGTAGAACTATCTATTTTTGGTAATTAACTGCATTAAAGTTCTGCTTTAAAAGAAAAAGAAATTGCACCTATTCACCCCCCCCCCCCACACCCTCTAGGTGTTTAGGAATCAATTCTTTCAGCTCGGTTGAACTGGATTGAAATACAAAACGATTTGTCTGATCGTATTTGGGAAGCGACTCGTTTGGATGATGAGTTTCAGCCTTATATGGTGGAAGCTCAAACGGGCGAGAGCAGCGCCTGGGAGTTGATTGATGGGATTCTGATAAAGGACGGAAGGATTTGTGTACCGCAGTTCGACAAGCTCCGCGAGTAGTTGATGTTTGAGGCTCACTTCACAAAGTACTCCATTTACCCGGGCAGTACAAAGATGTACTTGGATATGAAGAAATCCTTTTGGTGTCTTGGGCTGAAGCAGAACGTAGCTTTGTATGTGAATCGGTGCCAAACTTGTGCCTTAGTGGAGGCCGAGTGTCAGAAGCCGGGCGGGTTCCTGAATCCTCTTTCTATTTCCGAGTGGAAATTTGATGACATATCCATGGACTTTGTGCATGGGTTACCTAGATCGCAGCAGGGTAACGATGCGATTTGGCTGATTGTGGATCGTTTAACCAAAGTGGCTCACTTAATCCCAAATCGAAAGAAGGACAGCGTGGAGAAGCTGGTAGAGTTATATGTTCGCAACATTGTGCGACTACATGGGATTCTTAAGAGTATAGTTAGTGATAGCGATGGACATTTCACGTCCAAGGACTGGAGGTTGGTTCAGAAGAGTCTGGGCATGAAGCTCAAGTTTAGTACGGCTTTCCATCCTCAAACGGACGGGCAAACTGAAAGAACAAACAGTACTATCGAGGATATGATGCGGATGTGTATTATTGACTTCGGCAAGAAGTGGGAGGATCACCTCTTCATGGTAGAGTTCGCTTATAACAACAGTTACCAAGAAAGCATAAAGATGGCTCCATACTAAGCTTTGTATGGGAGGCGGTGTCGAACACCGATGTCTTGGACACATGCGGGAGACAGCAAACCTTTGGGAAAAGAAGTGGTAGCTGATGCATGTGAGTTGGTGCGAACCATTCAAGAGAGCATGAAGGTGGCTCAAGATCAGCAAGAAAAATATTTTAATGCTCGCCACAGGAAGCTGGAGTTCGCAGTAGGCGATTGGGTCTATCTAAAGATCAAGACGTTCAAAGGCGTTTCATGCATTTACCGACTCAAGAAGTTGAGCCCGAGGTTTTTTAGACCTTTCGAGGTTATAGAACGGGTGGGAGAAGCAGTGTACCGGTTAGCGTTGTCCACAGAGCTGAGTGGATTACATGACGTCTTTCATGTCTCCGTCTTGAGGAAAGCCTTAGTAGAGGCTAGTGTGGTGATCGAATCGGCATCAGTGCCGATAGAAGAGGACTAGAGGATGCTAGTGCGTCCAGTTGCTATAGAGGATTCAGAAATTCAGCAGTTGCATAACAAAGAGGTCAAACTCGTAAAAGTTCGATGGGACAACTGCAGTCGTGAGGAGCTCTCATGGGAGCGAGAACAGACCATGCTGGAGGAGTATCCAGAGTTTTTCCGTTCAGGTATCATTTAAGCTTTGTGTATCTTTCACTTTCTGTAATTTCGGGATGAAATTCTTTTAAGGGGGAGAGAGTTGTAATGCCCCGAAACTCGAAAGAGTGACGGACAGCGTTTAGATCCAAGTTGGGGTTTTGGTAGGGGTCACACGGCCTAGGGCACGGGCGTGTCCAAGGCCGTGTCGTGCTCGGGTTCGATGAAGAACCCAGGTGGCCGACAAACTACGCTTGAAAAAGTGTCAAGACAGTGAACACGGCCTGGGACACGGGCGTGTCCAGGGTCGTGTTGTGCTCGGGTTCGACGAATTTTCCGAGTGGTCGACGAAAATGCAGTCGATAATCGTCGAGATAGAGAACACAGCCTGAGACACGGGCGTGTGCCAGGCCGTGTCCTGCTCGGGTTGTTAGCCGAGCCGTGTCGGGGAGGAACATGGCCTGGAGCCCAGGCGTGTTCGGGTTTGACACGGGCATGTCAAATGTAACACGGGCGTGTCGAGTACTCGTGTTCTTCTCGGGTTGTGTTTGGTCCTGTGTCGATGGAGGAACACGCCCAGAAACACGGGCGTGTACTGAGTGACACGGGCGTGTCATGTTTGACACGGGCTTGTCCAGAACCCGTGTCCTGTTCTGGGTGCGATGGCTTCGGCATCGATTGAGGCACACGGCCTTGGACACTGGCGTGTCACAAGCTGTGTTCGGCTCAGGAATTTGGTTTTAAGTGTGAATTGTGGCCGTTCGATTCCTTCTAATGGGATCTGATGGTCCAGAACTGTCCTTGCTGTGATAAGTCCGGGAATAGGGTTTGAAACCCTCATTCCTCATCAAGTTTTCTCTTTCTAAAGTTTTAGAGAGAAGGGACAGCAATGAAGAAGGTGAAGGAGATATCCGGCTGCCGGAGAAGCTTTGGAGCCCCAAATCGCAAGCCGAGTCCAGATCCGTAGAGGCAAGTACATTGCGGTGTTCTTCATTCGACTAAGTTTTCCATGGCTAGCAAGAGGGGTCGTAAGGTAACGACACTTCTCCACTCGGTTTCTAGAATGCGTGCTTATCATCTTTTTCTTTTAAGCTTTTGGGCACCAAATCTCTCTAATGAGAGGGGTTTGGGTCGCCATGGTTCAAGAGGAACCTCCGGGTCGATTAAGTCCGTCCCCGACATGATTTTGCATTATAGATCTGCTCCGTTAGTGGATTAGGCATTGTGGGTGAAGCCGTAGTCGTAACCGTTAGTTCGACTCGGTGATGTTGCATAGCGAGCCTTAAGGATTTTGCAGAAATCCGTTGCGGCAAGACGTCGTTTGTGATGTATGTGATTTCCTCCTTTTCTCCAGTGAGTACGTGTAGCCGGAACTGGACAAGGTTAGCTCCGTATTGGCGGTAGATGGTTTCCTTGGTGGACAAGGTTAGCTCCGCATTAGCGGTAGATGGTTTCCTTGGTGCGCGGGGACATTGCAGTACAAATGATGGCTTATGGTGGGAATGTTTATGGATTGTGATGTACTAAGATGCGGCTTTGTCTCCATGGTCGGCTGGCTATCCCGTGGCGTGCAAGTCATGTGGGGAGAGTGTCCCGGCAAGACTAGTCCCCTTATGTGAGACTGAGGAGAACTCCAAGCATGGGACAAGCCTGGGGATTGAATCCATGGGCGGGTGGGGTCCAGCAAGGGTTCTTAGAATCGGTTGGTGTGTGAGACGGAATCCTGACGCGAGAAGTCAGAATTTGCAGGCAAGCTCGGGGCTAAGACCCACGAGCGGGTGGGGCCTTAGCAAGATTTCTATGTGGCGGATTTTATGCCAATAAGGGAAATGCAGTACCCTTTTGTTTGCTGCTTAACGCCAATGGTGAAATTGAGAGTACCCAGATGTTTTGATGATGTGCTAGTAGTATACGCGATAGGGTGTCTTGGGTGAAGCCCGGGATTTGCATACATGTTGCATAGTAGGCCCCTTTTTATTATATGCTCAACATAGAAAACTTGTTTGTTGCTTGAGACATCCAAACCTTTTTTTAAAGCTTTACATGTTTATTTATATGGCATACAAAGTGCTAACTTGCAGGTTGAAGGGGTGCCCCGGGGTCTGTTAGGGACGGCTGGGAGGAGATGTGTTGGTTGCATAGTTTGAGGTCAGCCTTTGCTGACCCACGTTACCGCCAAATTTTTCAGGGCAAGGATCGCAAGCAGGAGCTAGCTCACCGGCCAAAAAGGCCTAATCTTCATGAAGTGCTACAAGTTTTGTACTAGCTCTATTTTGTGGCATTGTATGTTTGATGCTCTAATTTTCCGGCTTGCATGTCGAGGAAGTCTAGGGGTGCTTATGCACATTGATGTATGTTGTTATCATTTGAGTTTGGACTCTCTATTGTTGTAAGTCCTTAAGGCCGTTTGATACTCTTTTGTATGTGGATAACTTCGGGTCTAGTTTACTGTTTCCGCTGTTGTTTGATATTGAGTTTTGAGATTGAGTAGTTAATATCATCTTTTAACGCTAAAACTGTGGCTTCTATATGTTGTGGGGCGTCGGTCGGACCCATATTATACGGTCATTACAGGGGAGGTGTTACACGGCGACTGCGGCTTCGGAGAGGGAGAGCTTACTGGATGCGAACCACGCGCTCTCGTAAGGAGGGTGCAGGGGGATGTCCCTCTCGCCTGTAAGAGGAAAGTTAAAGTAGAAAAAGTTATCAAAGTAGAAATTAGAAGCGCGAGTAGCTTACCTCCCTCGAGCGGGACGGGGGCGAGGTTGTCCAGATTTCGACGCAGGAAGGTGACCTCAAAGTTCTTCCCGGTGAAGAACCCGCACAGCTCCGCTTTATGGCCACCCAGGCTAGGGGCGGTAGCTCGCCTCGCTGAGCTGAACCAGCGAGAAGGGGACGTTACCGAAGTCCCCCTTGACGAACACAAATTTCTTAAGCCAATTACGGCTCTTATTGATGGTCTCCCTCACCTTGACGTGGCCGTTGGAGAAGTAGGTGGTCCTGTCCTTGTTCGCATGGAAAGAGAACAACTTGCGGAAGACTGCAAGGCTGAACTCAACCCACTCTTCCTGTAGGAAGCAGGCGAATCTGACCATGACAGCTATGGAATTCGGGGTCATCTGGCCTGGGACGACGCCAAAATATTTCAATATCTGGCGAACCTTCGGCCATAGTGGAAGCCGAATGCCCATCTTGAAGTGCGCCAAGGGATGACGAGCTCCCCTCCAGAGAGGTTGTTTATATTTCCCCCTCCCCAGGTCGCCTCGCCACGAAACCTAGAGGAACGTGGTCGCCTATGGCGTCGAAGAATTTGCCTTCAGAAATGGCGGCTGGGGGAAAGTCATGCTCGGAAAAGGTTCAAGCGTACCTGCCCCGCCCATCCGCATCGCCACTGCCACCGCCCATCTTGTAGAGAGCTTGCTAAGCGGGGTGAGGAAGTTTTCATAGGAAGCGGGCGAGTCGAGGGCCGCAGGAAGCAAGAGAGAAGGGAAAATCTTAAAAGTGGTGGGTGAGCAAGGACCGACAAGGCCTATTTATAGAAAGAAAAAGGGCGGAAAAACATTCTGCTGGCGGGAAAAGTGCAGATAGCAAAATTGAAAGATAATAGTTGTCAACCTAAATCACCTAGAGGGGGGTGAATAGGTGAGTTGTGCGTCTTTTGAAGAATAAAAAAATCAGAACAGAGCACAAATCTATCTACCAAATTATCATAGACGAGACAAGATTTATAGTGGTTCCCCGATCTTGGGTACATCCACTTTCCCTTACCGATCTAGCAATATACTAGACTCGGCTACTCCACTATCTCAGATTGAAAATCAATCCTACCCTCGGAACAAAGTTCCTACAATCTCAACCCAACTAACTGGATCTACAACTCGGAAGGCAAAACTTCCTACAAACTCGGAGTTGAAAACTCCTACACTCGGAGAAAACTTCTCCTACAAGAATGAAAAATTGTTTAAGAAAATACAAACAATGATTTCTCTGTCAGATCTGCAAGCAAGCAACCAGGATCTTCTTCTTGTAAGCTTTGCGGCACTTTCAGAAAGATGAAGAAAATCTCGGCAACAGATCTGGAATCTTCTTTGTCTTACACGATCGGGAATAGGATGAGCAGTTGAAAAATGATCTTGATTTGTAAAACTTCTTCAGTCTGATTCCTCTGAAAATCGAAACCCTTACCGGAGAAAAACAGAGGCGGCGGCGGCTTTCTTTCCGTGAAGAGAGAGAGAGGAAAACAGCGACTTGGAGAGGGAAAATGGTTGCAGAAAAATCTCAATAATATTTGATCTTGAAAACTTGTTATTCTTGTTAGGGTTGTCGATTAGACAGGATCTTATATAAGAATACTAATAACGGTCATAATTGGTTTTAATGACGTACACGTGGACAAATCATGTCACGGAATTTGAAAATCTGTCAAATCTGGACTTAGCGAAATTTCAGAGAAAACGAAGTGATATACACGAGTGAAGAAACGACTACTCGAGTAGGTATAAAACTACTTGAGTGGATAGAGGGAACTAACTCGAGTATATAACTCAGGACTACTCGAGTAGCTAGAAAACAACTACTCGAGTACATATGATCAGCTTACTCGAGTACTTAGAAGTGCTACTCGAGTATACAGAAACGTTTCACGGGAAGTGGAGTTGAATTACTCGAGTACAAGTTGTACTACTCGAGTAGGTGAGAAAAACTACTCGAGTGGTTGGACTTAGAGAAATTTCTGAACACTTGAAAATGAGCTACTCGAGTAGTCAGACCGAACTACTCGAGAGAATAAAATCTACTCAAGTATATGAAGACGATTTACTCGAGTAAATGACTTGGAATAACTTTAGGAGAAGAGAAATTTAGTTTACTCGAGTATGAAGCTTGAACTACTCGAGTAAATAACTTATACTACTCGAGTATGGAAAATTTACTCTTGAGATAGAAAACAGTTACACGAGTCAGAAACTATAACTACTCGAGTATATATATACTTACTCGAGTGGTTTACTTAGAAAAAAAACTTGGAGAGTGAAATCTGTATTACTCGGGTAAGAAGAATGATCTACTCGAGTAGTTAAGTAAGCTACTCGAGTATGTGACAGTCTACTCGAGTATATGGACTTAACTTCACGAGAAGGAGATATACTTACTCGAGTATAAAAATTTCACTTGAGTATAAAGCAAGTATTTCACTCGAGTAGTTAATGACCTACACAAGTAAAATACTTAAAAAAAATTTCAAGGTGGAAAATCTTTCTTCTTTGGTGAGATCATCATCCAACTCCATTCACATAGCCCAAATGTTTGAATATGAAGTTTATCCCAATAAAGAGGCTACACATGGGTCAACACTTTGGGTCATACAATGAGGGATTACATTACATGGTCCTGTGTTTGGTGATCCATTGTAAACTGACATTGTTCTACACTTCTCATTGGAATCATGCAACCACATAACTCAAACAAGGCATCAAATATAACCTAAATCATCTTAGTTCAAGGGTGACTTCATCAAATCTGGGTTAATATGGATACAATACCCAACAATCTCTCCCTATTTGTTGAAGTCAGAACCCTTTACACTAAGGTGAATTAAAGACATAAAAAGAAGCTAAGTAGAAAAATTAGTGCAAGCAAGCAATAGACTATGAGAAAAGATAATAAGAGCAAAAACTTAGAATTATATAAATAATAATATCCAAAATTATCAACTCTACAGTCAATCATTTCACACTCTCACAAATCCTTGAAAATCAGCCTTGATGTTGTTGTCTATCCAGTTTTTCTTGTTGTCTCCTTTGGTAGCTGAATGGCTTAAGATAATATCTGGGAGGCCTAGGAGGAGGAGCCGGATTATTCCTTCCATACTCTCTGTCATAAATTCTTCTCTTAGTCATGGATTTCTCATACAACTCCCATTCATAGGAACTGTAGTGAATGTTCCTGTTCTCATGGAAATCCATAACTAATCTGAGAGTATCCAGAATAAGGGATTTGGAGGTTGGAGACCAAACTTCAGCAAATTCAGTAGCAGGAGCAGGAGTGGATCTGCTTGCAGAAGCACCTTCACCATATTTTCTTTTCTTTCTGGATGTCTGAATTTCTGGAGGAGGTTTGAAGAATATGTCTGCAGGATCTTCTTCCCAGCCTTGAGCATAGGTGTCTGGAGGAGCAACTGTATCCCCAGGCCGGGGAGAGAATGTAGGTTGCAGAGGATCTGCTGAAGCAGAGGCATCTGTAGCTAGAGGATTTAAATGATGGGGAATAATATTTGGGTCTGCAGGAAATTCAGGTAGGATTTGATTATGCATCCAGACAGCAGTGTCATAAGTATGGAACTTGACACTCTGGATCTGGGCTAACACATCAGCCTGAATTTTCTGCACATGAGTTTCCCATAGTTCCTGTTGGAGAGCAGCAGATTTTTCTAGATGTTTTTTACTAAGCCCTCCCCCTTTCTGACTTCAACAGATAATCTCCCAATAGCATCTTCTTTAAAGAGACCAACTTCTTCACATATCTTCATTTTGTTGGCTTCATTTCTCTTGTCCAGTTCAATCTGATTGTTGGCAAGGGTGACACCCTCTTCCATAACTTCTCCAACACTAGTTATAGTGTGGTCTAGGTCTTTTCCACCAAGTTGAAAGAAGTACTTGAGCTTGTCAGTGTTATGCTGGATTTAAGCAAATCCTCTGCTCATCTCAGTCTCGAGAGCAGTTACCTTGTCAGTTACAGTCTTTAGACAAGTATCAAAATAGGTTCTCTGGTCTTGAAGAAGAATTGCAATCTGTTGCATCAAATCTGAGAAGGAAGAGTCTGTAGTAGCAGCAGTTGAAGGAGCAATAGATGTAGGAAGAGCAGAAGGAAGAGGAGGAGCTACCCATGGAGCTATTTCTCCAATAATCACAGAGATTGCAACCCTTGTTGTGTGAATGATAGCATCCCTTTCTTCTGTATCATCAGGGATAGAGAAATCTAAGTTTCTGCGAGGAGCCTCAGCTGGCTCAGGAGAGGGCTTATCAGAAATGAGAATACTCTCTGGCTGGGGTTGAGGAGAAGCACGATTTGGAGCTTGGGAGGAAGCTGGAGATTTTGGTGGAGAAGGAGGAGGAAGAGGCAGCCCTTCTTCAGTGAGTTCTGCAATCATTGTATCTATAGCAGCAGCTATTGAGAGAAGGGATTCTGGTGGTATCTGAGCTGAAGGAGTTGTTGGAGGAGTTTGTGGTGTTGGTGGAGTTTTAGGTAGGGGAGAGTTAGCTAAGGCAGGAAAAGAGGGGAATTCTTGTGGAGATGAAGGTAATCTGATTGAAAGAGATGGAGTAGGATCCCCCTCACTTTATGCACCATAGGAGCTGGCCACATGATGAGGAGAGGGAGTTGGAGTCCTGTCCTTGACAGCTGGAACTTCTGAAATCTTAGCAGCTTGGGCAGTATTCTTTAGTTTTAATTCCCATCTCTGAATGGACTGAATGGAGACCTTCTTCATGTGGTGAAGAGGGGTCCCTTTGGAGAAGTTGAACAACTGAGGATTTAACTAATGGAGGAGGAGAGAGATGATCCTGGCAAAATTGGGGGCTTTAGCACTGTCCTTGATTTTGTCAAGAGTCATCAACCCAAATTGGAACTGCTTGCGGCAAACTATAGCTTGCATAATGTCAAAGAAGTACAGGGGAATATCTCTTATAGAATTGGTCTTGCAGAGCAAGATTTTCCCAATGACATCAACAAGAAATTTTCCCTCTACATTCATATCTGAGCGTTTGATGTACTGAGTGTCAGACGGAATACCACAGAATAGGGAAGTTCTGTCAGAATCTTTGTCATCTAGGTCGTCTTTTTCGTCCACTATCGGTAATCTGAGAAGTTGAGAGACGATAGTCTTGGTGAGTTTGATTTTCATACCTTTTACTTTGGATTTCAGCACTTGTCCATTTAGTTTTACCTTGAGGTGCTTGAAGAATTCTGCTACTTCAGGAAAGAGGATTCGACATGGTTCTTGCCGGATGAAGGATAGCCCTGCGGTGTCTAGAATAATCATCAAGTTGTGGAAATCGTCAGAAAGTTCAGCAATCCCTGCGGCAACGAGTTCTGAGCCCACGCCGATCTTGTAGGAGGCAGCCATGATCCTTGCTTGACGTGAGGAGAGGAAGATGAAGCGGCTCTGTAACTTTTTGAGGGAAGACGAAACGGCAGCAGGGTACACGAGAGAGTGAAATGATTTTGTGTAGAGGGATTTTCGGAAATTCGTATTTATAAACCCTAGGTTTAAGTCTAATTACTCGAGAAGGAAATAATTTAAACCATAGAAGAGGCGACACAAGAGAATTTGAAAGCCAGAGAGGCACATACATGAGTGATAAATGAGGTACTCGAGTAGATCGAGAGTTACTCGAGTAGGTCTATAGAAGTTACTCGAGTAGGAGAATCTGCAATGACTCGAGTGGGAGAATGGACTGACTCGAGTAGATGAAGTGTACTACACGAGTACATGAATTGCCCTACTCGAGTAAGTTAACTGGACTACTCGAGTAGGTCCTTTGATTACTCGAGTAGGTCAAGTCTATATCGAGTCGAAGAAAAAAAACTTTTGAAATGCCAGATTTTGACTAACCCTTTAATTTCTTTGCTTTCTTGAAATCCAAACTTCTCTAATCTTCTTTGTTGAGCATCCCAAGTTCCATTTTAAAGAATGAGAACTTGGTCTCGTCCAGCGGCTTCGTGAAGATATCTGCAACTTGCATGTCTGTGGAGACATATTCGAGATCTATGTCCCCATGATGTACATACTCCCGGATGAAATGATACCTTAGCTCGATATGCTTTGTCCGGCTGTGCGAGACTAGATTGTTGGCTATTGCAATTGCGCTGGAAGAGTCGCAAAATAATGGGACATGCTTGAACTTCAAGTTGTAATCCTCAAATTGATTCTTTATCCAGAGTAACTGTGCACAACAGCTGCCTGCAGAGATGTACTCTGACTCGGCTGTTGAGATTGCGACACAGTTCTGCTTCTTACTACTCCAGGAGATTAGCCTTCTTCAAAAGAATTGGCACGTCCCGAAGGTGCTTTTCCTGCCATCTTTGGTTCCTGCAAAATCTGCATCTCTTCGAGTTCTGACACCGTCCCGGATCTCCTATGATCTGGTCCATGGGATGATCCTTCAAATGTCTAAGCTCTAGAGTTCTTGCATCTGGATTATCTTCAATCACTGGAGTGATTTCTTCAACTTGGACGATCTCTTCATTTTGATCATCTACCTCCCCAATAGGGGTTGGAGAGGTGATCTTGAAGAATTTTCTGTCTTTTTCCTCATTGGCCGCTTTCAGGTTGATTTCATTTAGCTTTGCACCTGCATCTTCAATGAGCACACTAGACGGATTTCTTAGCAGCAAGCTCGTCTCATCAAATACAACATGTATCGATTCTTCTACCACCAGGGTTTTTCTATTAACTATTCTATATGCATTACTATGGCTACTATAACCTACAAAAATACCTTCAAAACTCTTTTCGCTGAACTTGGTGGTATGATACTTGTCATTGTTAAGTACGAAGCATTTACAGCCAAAGATTATAAAGTATGAGATGGTTGGCTTCCTGCCCTTTAGAATTTCGTAAGATGTCTTATCGTGATTTTTCTTTATGAGTGCTCGATTTTGCACGTGGCATGCAGTGTTGACGGCTTCAGCACAGAAGTACTCCGGAAGTGAAGCATCACTCAACATTGTCCTGCAGGCCTTTATGAGTGTTCTGTTCCTTCTCTCAGCCACTCTGTTCTGTTGTGGAGTGCGAGGAGAGGAAAACTCATGAAAGATACCTAAGCTTTCACAGAATTCTGTCATGGCCCCAGATTTGAACTCTGTTCCATTGTCACTTCTGATTTTGACTATGGAGCAGTTGTACTCATTCTGTACTTGCCTAACAAAATTAGTAAAGATATCGAAGGTATCTGACTTGTGTTTCAGAAAGAACACCCACGCAAAGCGCGAGTAATCATCAACAATTACTAGCGCATAATCCTTACCTCCCAAACTTCTAATTTGCAGTGGACCAAACAAATCCATATGCAATAGATGGAGACATCTATTATAGTCTTTGCCAATAACGCTTTTAAAGGTAGGCCTTGTTTGCTTGCCTTTTACGCACGCATGACAAGGTCTATCTTTGACGCACTTGACATTTGGGGCATCACGTACTAAGTTCATCAAAAATAATTTATTAATAGTTTTGAAATTAATATGTGCTAGTCTCTTGTGTCATTGGTCACCAAGAGACGCACTATCTTTTGTTAAAAGGCACACTGGAGTAGAGGAATCTATACAAATGAAATTTAAACAGAAAATATTCCTGCTTCGAGTGCCGGATAGAATCGTTTCCATATTGTCAATGGATTTTATCAAGCACTTATCAGCATGGAATTCAACTATGTATCCTTTATCGTAGAGTTGGCTTATGCTTATGAGATTGTGTTCCAATCCTTCGACATAAGCCACATCCGAGAAGGATACATTGCCGTTAGTGATCATACCATAGCCTCTAGTAATTCCACAGTCTGAACCTCCAAAGATGACCATTGGTCCATTCACGACAGGAGTAAAGTTCTGAATGAGGCTTCTAGTCCCGGTTATATGCCGAGAGCATTCGCTGTCCAAATACCAGATTGGCGTTTTGTTGGCCTTTGGACATACCTGCAATCATAATCAATTTGCCTTAGGAACCCAAACACGTTTGGGTCCTTGGTCTCGGGTTAGATTACTCCCCCTACGAGTGTTAGCATTATGAGCGGTCTTTCTCATATTGCTGACATGAGGAGTTGCAGCATTTCTGGGATTGAACCAGCAATCAATGGCGAAGTGACCAACCTTGCCACAACACCAACAGTCAAATCTGTTGTACCTTTGCCTTATAATATCCTGCTTGACCTTTTGGAATTGTGGTCTAGCAGGGGCAGCATTCTTGGAGGAAGATGCCTCATGATGATGGCAATCACATGGCTTCTTCTCCGTTATAGGCTTTTCTACAACAGGCTTTGTCTTTGGTGCCTTCTTGAAGTTATGCCCATGATTGAAAGGGTCATAGCTCTGAAGAATAACTTCTTCATAAGGTGTCTTAAAGACACTTTCGCCAAAGTTTCTGGGTCGAGTCCATCCTTGATAGCGGGACTTTGGCTCTACATAAGTAGGCCTAGCAAAGTGCCCGTATGATGAGTCAAAATCAAACTCATTTGAAGGAAATATAACCTTCTTGAACGTTGTCTGATCTTGAGGGGCTTTACCCTTCTCTTTGGCTAAGGCCTTTTTGGCGGCCTTATTCTTACGTTGAGCATTATTTCTCCTAGAGGATTTACTAGGAGCTTCTTCATGGCCTAATCCGGCACCCTTGGCCTTGGCTGAGAATTCAGCAACGAATGGAAGAACTGTCTTGGGCTTCGAGAAACTTTCAACTAGTTTCTTTTCAGCAGCAAGTTGGGCTTCCAATTCCTTGATGATTTTCTCTTTGAGGTCAAGGTGCTCAAGAGCCTTGTTATATTCTTCAATTGCATTATTGAAGTTTTCTTCGAGGGAGTCAGTCTTTGTGACTTTCTCTCTCAAGATGCTCTCTTCGGTTTTTAGAGATTTGATCTCTTTAGCCTGAGTCTTCACGACTCGACGACATTTGTCCTAAGCCATGATCAACTCCTTATACTGGGTCATTAGTTCTGACTCATCGTCAGAGGAGCTATCCTCACAATCATGTTCAGAGACTTCAGAATCTGAAAGAGGGGTATGAGAGTTTACTTTCCCAGTGAACTGGGGCTCTTGATCATCATCTGTTTGAGCCATAAGCCCAAAATAAGCTTCTTCTTCTTCACTTGACTCAGATGAGTCGGAGTCACTAAGAGTCTTGCTCTTTTTGGCTAGCAGACTCTTCTCTTTCCTCTTTTTGTTGTACGAGGATTTCTTTTCTTCTCTTCTCCCACCCTCCTTCTTCTTATGAGGGCAGTCAGCGATGACGTGACCTGGCTTATTACAGCAATAGCAAATGATGTCAGTCGAAACATATTTGTTCTGTTTAGAGAAATATCTGTCATGTCTACTTGAGCCTTTTCTTTTCCGATCACCATTGTGTCGTGATCTTCGATAGGAGGCATCCTTGCCTTTCCATTGCTTCTTCTTTTTCAAAAATTTCTTGAACTGATGTGAGAGCAGTGAGAACTCTCCTTCTGATAGCTCAGAACCTGAGGTACTAGGCTCAGAAGTTTCTTCTTCTTCACTAATTTCTGGAGCTGGAGCAGGGGAGGCAGCCTTTGTTTTTCTAGAGGTGTCTGCTTTTAGAGCAATAGACTTTTCTTTGAGAGCAGGCCTGCTCTTCTCCTCTTAAGCTTTCCTGGTGTTGAGTTGAAACTCATATGACATAATCTTCCCGAAGAGATTTTGTGGGTCTGTCTCAGCTAGCTTCCCAAACTCCCTGATGACACAGACCTTGTTGTCCCATTCTTTGGTCAGGGATCTCAGGAATTTGTCATTCAGTTCTCCATTAGTGAATACTCTGTCATAGACTCTTAGGCCATTCACTATCTTGAAAAAGTTCTCAAAGGTATCAACAATGGTCTCTTTGCTTCCCTGTCGGAAGGCTTCATACTTCTGATTGAGGAGGGATCTCCGATCATCCCTCACTTCTTCTGTTCCTTCCATCAAGGTAACCAAGGACTGCCACATCTCCTTTGCAGATTGGTAGCAGATTAAGTTCTGCAGCATTGAGTCATCAACTGCATGAAAGATATTATACCTACTCACCTAGAGGGGGGGTGAATAGGTGACTTAAATCTTTTTAACTTTTTAGGCAGAATTCAGATTATATCACAGAGTTATCGTTACTTTATCACAGCAAACAATCAGCAATCACATAATCACACAAGCATACAGTAGACACACTGATTTATAGTGGTTCCCCAAGGTTTGGGTACATCCACTTTCCCCCTTCGCCTATCTAGTAGTGTACTAGATTCGGCCAAACTCCTCCACTATCTCAGATCCTCAGATCTTACACTCAGAACCCAAAATGGTTCCTACAGCTCAGGCCCAAGGCCCTACAACTCAGCTTCTTCACAAAGCCTACACTCAGCTTCTTCATAAAGCCTACACTCAGCCACAGCAGGCCTACACTCAGAGATACAAATCTCCTACACTCAGGTATACAGGCCCTACACTCAACCTTTATAATTGCAGGCTTACAACTCAAATCACTATGGATCCTATAAGAAATTTACAATATAAAATTTATACCTACAACTCAGAGAATAGAGAGAAGAGTTGATAGGTTCTTGATGAGTTCTTGGAAGAACTCTGCTGAGATCAACCACACTTGGCTTTTCTTCAAAGCTTCTTGAATGTAGAACACAATAGGGTTGATCTTCTCTGCAGCTGATCTTTGATCTCTGCAACTTAAGATTCAGAACAAAGTCTGAATCCTTCTTCACAGCCGGGTTCCAACGGCTATCTTCTTGGATGGAGCTCTCTCTCTCCAACTTCTTAGATCTTCACTAGATTCTTCAAGGAATAGCTAGATCTTCTTTTCTTTACAATTACTTGAACAACTGTTTCTGTAGACAGTATAAGCCTATATATAGGCCTTCTTCATGGTAACCGGCTGGTCCGGTTCATAACTAATTTCTGACAACTCTGACAGGTGCAGTAGACCGGCTGGAATGGCAGCTGTCAAGTCATCCAGTCAGTTCTTGAAAAATCTGTAACTGTCTGAAAGTGTCGAGACAGTCTGTCTTTAAGTGTCGACACTTATAGACCAAGTGTCGACACAAGTAGACTAAGTGTCGACACTAGCCTTCAAGGTGTCGACACAACTCCTTGTGTTGTATAATTCACTTCTCGACACAGCTTCTTCATCATGTGTCGACACTGATATTGTGTGTCGACACTACTCCTTATTCTTCAGTATTTTGTTGTATTCTTGTAAGTGTCGACACAACTCCTTTGTGTCGACACATCTTCATGTGTTGAACTTGTTCAGTGTCGACACTTCTTCTTAGTGTCGACACTTGTCTTCTATGTTGATACTCGCTGAGTGTTGACACTTCTTCTTGTGTCGATACATCTTCTTCTGTTGAGACTTTGGCTGAGTGTCGACACATCTCCTTTGTGTCGACACTTGTACTTAGAATTTTGTGGAACTTTGCTAAGTGTCGACACAGCTCCTTGTGTCGACACATTCTTCATATGTTGAGTGTCGACACATTCTTTCTTGTGTCAACACTTTTCCTTTGTGTTGAGTCTTCTGCTGTGTGTCGACACATTCCTCTGGGTGTCGACACTTATACTTAGACTCTGCTGACTTTTGCTGAGTGTCGACACAGCCTCCAAGTGTCGACACTTTCTGATGTAGACACAGTTCCTCTGCGTGTCGACACTGCTTCTTAGTGTCGACACTGCTTCACTGGACTTTTCTTCATTGAGTGTCGACACAGCTCCTTGTGTCGACACTTTCTGTCTGGTGTCGACTCTGCATCCCTGGTGTCGACATAATTACTCCAAGTGTCGACACTGCATGCCTGGGTGTCGACACAAATCTTCTTAAGTGTCGACACTTTCCTTCTGGGTGTCAATACATGGACTTAGAATCTTTTCTGCTTTCCCTGCAAATACTTAACCTGCACAACACAACTCAAAAATACATCAAATACATTTTGATGTATATCATTGAGTAGGGTGAGGCTTTTTCAAATCAGGTACATTTAGACCAATGTACCCAACAATCTCCCCCTATTTGGAGAAGTCATAACCCTTAGTCAATGATATACATCATACAGAATAAAATCATAGCATGATGTAAAGCAGGATTATCTAACAGGGTAAACATAAACATGTATTAAACAAACATGTATACATAGATATCATTTCAGAACAATATGAATTAGATTTATCATATAGCACATTGTTCTAACACTTTGTCAAATTCATTATACAAAAATTTACAGTGTTTTTTTTAAAACAAAATATTACAACTGTAAACTCAAGATAAATTTTATTCTAATTCTGATCAGCCTCCTTAATCACAATTCCTTTTCCTGATTGTATCTTGGCTTGCATAGGGGCTTCAGCAACTTCAGTATCAGCAGGCTTTTTCCCTTTCAGCTCCTTCTTCTTTAGCTCTTCAGCTTTAATCTTCTGCCTCTCAAAGTAATGATAAGTCTTGGGAAAGTACTTGCTAGGCTCCTGGGCAGTAGGAGGTAACTTTCCCATCTTTGCCTTTCTTCTATACTGCACTATGGCTTCTTGCCATGTCTCATGCTTTCTCCACTCCATTTCAGAAAACCATTTGTTTCTATCTTGAATATTATCTTTTGCAGCTTTCCATGCAGTTAAGATAATGTTTCTTGAAGTGGGGCTCCACTGCTCAAAGTCAGGCCTTTGTTCAGCTTGCTCTCTGATCCTCTTCTTAGACAGTCCGGCTTCTTGTTCTTTCTGCAGAGCTTCTTGCATAGCCTTAGATACTGGCTAAACCACCTTCTCTATGATGACATTTTGCTGTCCCTCAGGTGGGCTATACATTGTCTGGATATCAGCTTGTACCATATCAAAGTCTGGATGAGGGTAGATTACTTGAGCCACTTCAGGTTGCTCCCCTCCTAGATATGTAGGATGTATCCCAGATTCTTCTACATTGTCATCATCACATAAAGGAGGATAACCAAGAGTAGCTCTGATATAATTAGAAATCCACTTGGCATGATCAGAGCTGGCTTTGACTAACACCCTCTCCCCCTTTATGACTTCTCTTTCCATGTGATCTCTTAGATCATCCTTTTGAAATCTGATTTGGGCATCCAAATAGTTGACTCCATCTTTAAAGAAAGGTTTCAACCTTTGGAGCTTCTCAGTTATCAACTTCTGAGAGTCTTGAATTGCAGAAGTAACATCAGTTAAACTCTTTTGCAATGCTTTATCAAACTCTGCTTTAGCAGTATCAGTAGAAGAAGTCAGTCCAGCAGCTATGTTCTTCATCTCTGTGACAATGGCATTGTGTGAAGCTGTTAAGTTGTCATTCATTCTGATTTGGTTCTCAAGAACATACCCTTGCTTCAGTACAATGTCATCCACTTGAGCTTTGATTTTCTCTTGATGTGTAGCCAAGTAAACTACTGCATTCCCTCCCTTGTGGAGGCAGTCAGTCATCTCCTTCTTATTGAGATTCATTTCAAATCTTATGGACTTTATGTCTTGGGCCAAATCAAACTGTAAAGACTTATGTCCCTCATCCATATATGTTTCTAAAGCCTTCCTTTGCTCATCAAGCTTGATTTGCATAGCAACCATCATGGAGCTGAAATCTACAGATGGTGCTGGCTGCAATGTAGGCTGAGGTACTATAGTTTGTAGAGCTTTCTTATAAGTCTGGCTCCTTCTCTTGAAAACTTGAAATTTCCTTTTCTTAGCTCTGGCTGCCTCCTCATCTTCAGATGCTGATGTACTTGTAATTTCTACCCTCTCCTTAGGGTTTGGAGGTAACTCCTTCTGCACTTCTGGTGCTTGCCTTGTTGTTTCCTCAACATGAACTCCTTGCTCCCCCTCAACAGGAGCAGTCTCCCCCTCAGCAGCAGCACTGTCCTTCTCAAGGTCTGCTTGATCCAGATTAAGGAATAGATCTTCCATAGTAAATTCTTGTTGAGGAAGAGATGAAGATTCTCTTGGCTCATCAACAACTTGATCAGATATAACATGAGCTGTAACAGATGTGTCCTCCATGACAACATCTGGGGGTAGACTATCAATCTGTGGTTGCTAATTAACATGATTTAATGAATCAGACAAATCAGTATCCTCTATAGGAAAATCTAAAGCATTAATCTCAGTGATTACCTCAAGGATGATGTGGGTGGCTCTTTCACTTTCAAGAGGAGTTGGCTCTTCCACCACTAGAGGCTCCCCCTGGATTTGATCCTGGTGTATGGGGCTAGCTGGTGGTAGCTCCCCCTGCCTCTCTGCAGCATCTTGTTGATCAGGAGATTTCCCAGCATCTTCAGGTTCTTCTTCTTCAGGAGTGAAGACAACTTGTTCTTCTGAACTACTTGATGATTCTTGAGCTACTGGAGCTATCTTCTTCTTCTTCTTATTGAGTGGGGTTTCCTTCTCAGGAGTTATTTTCTCAGTTGTTGGCATTTCCTTAGACAAAACCCTATCCCATCTGGAGAAGAGTCTCATGTCCATCTTCCTCATATGATTGATTTTAGAGCCTGCAGCTTGAGTCATAACCTCTGGTAGACTACCAGCCAAGTAAAGACTTATTATCCTACCCAAATTGGGTTTCTTCAGACTCTCCTTGATCTTCTCAAACACTACTACAGACCAATCTATTTTCAATGTGAAGATAATCCTTGTCATAAGATTGAACATATGGGCTGATACCCTGTCATGCCCTCCAGGCTTACTCAAGATTACTTTTCCAACAATTTCTGATAGAAATTTTCCCTGGCTGTTCATGCCCTTCCTATTGAATACAGATCCAATTTTTAGCTTGGAATCTAGACCACACCATGTTAATGCTTCTCTGGTCTTAGAAGCAGTTACTTCATCCTCTTCTTTTGTCCTTGGCAGGTTTAGAACCTTCCTTAAACTCTTTGGTGAGACCTTCACCTTTTCTCCATGTACCCTTGACTTTATTTTAAGTCCAGTCTCGTCTAGGGTTGCTCCATTTAGAAATTCTAAAACTTCTTTCTTCCAAATCTTTGTGGGCTCTGAAACAAGAAATTCTAACCCTGAGTTTGCTACTAGGGTTACCACATTCTTGATCTTGGATTCTGCGTCATCAAACGCATCCCGCACCAGTTCATATACTTCATTGATGTTCTCCTCGAGCTTTGGCGTCATTAGGGTTTGAAGAATTTGACTGGAGAGAAGAGAGGTGTCGACACACAAGTTTGGTCTCGAAACTTTGGTGAGCGTGTCGATAAACAATGGCGAAAGCCTATTTATACCTTTCTAGGTTTGAAGATGAAAAGACGGGTCAACAAACTTAAATTGTGTCGACACTGTGGAAAAGTGTCGACACGGACTTATAATGTCTCGACACCTATGTGTCGACACAAGTTTAGTCAACAGAATATATGTGTCGACACTTGTTTATGTGTCGACACCACTCAGCTCGACACTTAGTCGAGATACTAATTCTGCATAAAGTCTAAGTGTCGACACCACCTTGGATGTGTCGACACCTACTTATCATGTGTCGACACTAATTTTCTGAAGTGTCGACACCAACTTCCTAGATGTGTCGACACCTTTTCCCTGAAGTGTCGACACCACTTTTCTGTGTCGACACAGATAACTCAGTGTGTCGACACCTTTTTACTTAGCCATTTTTGTAAACTTATTCTAAGTTTATCATACCTAATTCAATTTTGAACCTATTGAACTTTGTTTCTTCTAGGGGCTTAGTATACATATCAGCTAGTTGATTATCAGTATTTACATACTCCAGTGAAATATCTTCCTTTTCTACATGTTCCCTTAGAAAATGATATTTTATTTCAATATGTTTAGTTCTACTATGGGAAACAGGATTATTTGCAATTGATATAGCACTTGTAGAATCACAAAATAGTGGAGTTCTACTTACTTGAATACCATAATCCTCAAGCTGATGTTGTATCCATAGAAGTTGAGCACAGCAACTTCCTACAGCCACATATTCTGATTCTGCTGTGGAGATAGCCACACTTGTTTGCTTCTTGCTACTCCATGAAATCAGTCTTCCACCTAGGAATTGACAGGTTCCAGTTGTACTTTTTCTGTCTTCTTTGCATCCTGCAAAATCTGCATCTGAATAACCTGTTAGATCAAAGTCTCTATTCCTAGGGTACCAAAGGCCTAGATAAGGTGTGCCCTTTAGATATCTCAGTATCCTTTTGACTATTGTCAAATGAGACACTTAAGGGCATGCTTGGTACCTAGCATAGACACATGTAGCATACATGATATCTGGTCTACTTGCAGTCAAATAGAGTAGGGAGCCAACTATCCCTCTATACAAAGTCTCATCTACAGTTTTCCCTACATCATCTTTGCTAAGAGACATACTTGATCCCATAGGAGTCTTCATGGTACTGGATGAATCCATACCATACTTCCTTATCAGTTTTAGGGTGAACTTAGACTGGCATATGGATAAACCATTCTCAGTCTGTCTAACTTGGAGACCCAAGAAGAACTTAAGTTCCCCCATACTGCTCATCTCAAATTGTCCTTGCATTAGTTTTGCAAACTTTCTGCAAAGACCATTTTCAGTAGACCCAAATATTATGTCATTTACATATATTTGGACTAGTATGATCTTGCCTCTGGATTCCCTAAGGAATAGAGTCTTGTCTATTTTCCCCCTTGTGAATTTATTCTCAATGAGGAAACTAGATAGGGTTTCATACCAAACCCTAGGGGCTTGTTTTAACCCATACAATGTCTTCCTAAGACTATAGACATAATTAGGTTGAGTTGAATCAACAAAACCTGATGGGTGTTCCACATAGACTTCTTCTTTTAGAATGCCATTCCAAAAGGCTGACTTAACATCCATTTGATATACCTTAAAACCTTGAAAGGTTGCATAGGCCGGGAACATTCTTATGGCTTCCAGTCTGGCTACTGGAGCAAAGGTTTGATCATAGTCAATACCTTCTTCCTGTCTATATCCTTTAGCAACCAATCTTGCTTTGTTCTTGACTATTACTCCATGTTCATCCATCTTGTTCCTAAAGATCCACTTGGTTCTAATTATGTTGTGGTCTTTTGGTTTAGGAACAAGCTCCCAGACTTTGCACCTCTTGAACTGATTCAGCTCTTCTTGCATTGCCTCAATCCAATGAGGGTCTAGGATGGCTTCTTCAAACTTCTTTGGCTCTACTTGGGATAGAAAACTGGAGAAGAGTGCTGCACTCAGATTTTTGCTCCTTGTTTGTACCCCTTGTCTTAGATCACCAATGATTTGATCTGCTGGATGATCTCTAAGATGCCTATTAGCTGGAGGCATTCTGGCTTCAGGTTGAACTTCTTCAGTTTCTTCATCTTGCTGCACTCCTTGGACTTCTTCTGCATTAGGTACATGTAGTTCTCCCCCTGGACAACAGCCACTATCTTCTACCTGCTGTCTTGCAGTAGGTCCTTCTTCTATAGTGAGCTTGTCCATCTTCTCAGTCACACCTGTGGAGCTGCAAATACTACTAGACAACTCATTGTTAATAAGTCTAGTTTCATCAAATAATACATGTACAGACTCCTCTACAACTTGTGTAGTCAAGTTGTAGACCCTATAAGCCTTACTATTGTTGTTGTACCCAACAAAGATCCCCTCTTGGGACTTGGCAGCAAACTTAGTCAAGTAAGACTTTCCATTGTTAAGTATGAAGCACTTACAACCAAAGATCCTGAAGTAGGATAGGTTTGGTTTTCTGCCTTTCACAATCTCATAGGGGGTCTTGTTGTGTCTTTTATTAATGGTAGCCCTATTAATTACATGGCATGCAGTATTAACTGCCTCAGCTCAGAAATATTCTGGAAGAGATGTGTCACTTAATAGGGTCCTACCAGCCTCAATCAAGGTTCTATTTTTCCTCTCAGCAATGCCATTTTGCTAAGGTGTTCTTGGTGAAGAAAACTCCTGAAATATCTCAAATTCTTCACATAGTTTTGTCATGCTATCAGACTGGAATTCAGTACCATGGTCACTTCTTATCTTGACCACTGTACTGTCTAGTTCATTCTGAATTTGCTTGACAAAGCTATAGAAGATACTAGGTGTTTCAGATTTCTGTCTAAGGAAGAACACCTAGGAAAACCTTGAGTAGTCATCTACAACCACAAAGGTATAGACCTTCCTACCTAGGCTGTGAACTAGCATAGGACCAAAGAGATCCATATACAAGAGGTATAAACACCTCACAGCATCTTTGTTTTCAATGCTATTAAAGCTGGATCTAGTCTGCTTGCCCTTTTGACAAGCTGAACATATTCCATCTTTAATACACTTAACTTGAGGACCATTCCTCACTAACTCTTTGCTATAGAGTTTGCCAATTGTCTTGTAGTTAAGATGGGCTAGCCTCTTGTGCCATTTGACACAATGAGAGACTTTCTCATCAGCTACAAGACACACCGGAGAACCATTGTTCTCACACATAATGTATAGGTAATAGACATTTCTTTTTCTATATCCTGTCAAAATGATCTCTTGATCATTTGACCTCCTGATATGACAACCATTTTTGACAAATGAGATGTCATATCCTAAATCACTCAATTGACTTATACTAATAAGGTTATGTTTCAAACCTTCAACATAAGCCACTTGAGTAATAGTAATATGGGTGCTAGAAATGTTACCAAAACCCTTGATGATTCCTTTTTCAGAACCACCAAAGGTGACTTTAGGACCATCCTTAATTGGTGTGTAGTCCTTTAGCAATCCCATAGTTCCAGTCATGTGTCTGGAACATCCACTGTCCAAGTACCATATTGGGGCATGACCACTTGGACTCACCTGCAAAACAGATTAGTGAACCTTAGAACCCAAAGAATTCTTGGGTCCTTGGTACTGGTTAGTTTGCTTCCTAACAAAGCTACCTGCAGGTTTTCCAACAGGCAGTTTGCTACTCACTTTGGCACTTGCATTGTGCCAACAGTCCATGGCAAAGTGGCCTACCTTGCCACAGCACCAACACTCAAACCTATTGTACCTTTGCTTAGGTACATTCTTAGCTATTTTATCTACTGCTGGCTTGTTGAGAGCTGGGGCTTTGCCCTTGGACTTGGACTTGACAGTCCTAGCAGGTTTAGAAAACCCCAGTCCAGCTTTACCTTTTTGATGAACAAATTCATCAATTAAGGGTAGAACAGACTTTGGTTTAGAAAACCTAGCAACTAAATCTCTCTCTTTCTAAAGACTAATCTCCAGACTTTTGATTTGATCATTCTTAAAAGTTATAGTCCCCATCTGAATCACAGTTTTGTGCTTCAGTCTGGCTATTTCATTTAGCTTTTGATCAATCATCTTCTCAAAATCAGTTGCAGCAACTTTGAGACTAGCAATTTCCTTTGCCTGACTCTTGGCTAGGGACTTGCTCTTCTTAAAAGCTTGCAACAAAACTTTATATTCATCTATCAATTGATGAATATCCCCTTCAGACTCAGATGCACTCTCATCACTTGATGATGATGAATCTGATTCTGAACTAGAACAAGAAATTGAACTAAAAGAACAATTTTGTACCTTACTAGGTCCAGGCTGCTCCTGGATTTTGTCACTTTCTGTCAATGCCATCAGTCCTTGGCACTGACTGTCCTCTTGTTCATATGTAGAGTTCATGATCTGGATGAACTCTTCTTTCTCTTCCTCAGCAAACAGTCCTATGTATGCTTCAGCATCTGACTCAGTTTCTGATGAAGATATGTCTGACAGGCTCTTATCCTTTTTGGCAACAAAAGATCTTTCTTTCTTGCCCTTGAATTGAGTCTTCTTCTTATCATTAGATTCCTTCCTTTTCTCTGGACAGTCTGCAATAACATGTCCTTGTCTGTTACAGTAATAACAAACAATTTTTGATAGAGTTGCTTTGCTTGACTTGGTCTTTTTCCTGTCTTTATTTGATGACTTTTTGTTCTGATAATAGTCTTCTTTACCCTGTGAAGTACATGGCTTTGTCCTCCATTGTTTCTTCTTTAAGAACTTCTGAAAGTGTCTTGTGAATGCTGTAAAGTTCTCATCACTTTCACTGCTTTCAGACTTTCTGCTTTCTGAATCATCTGACTCAGTCTCAGCTACTTTAGGAGGTGGAGTTGGTGACTTACTTCTGTATTTTCTGGTGGCTTCTGTCTTGAATGCCACTGTTCTTTCTTTATGTTCACTTCTTGTAGATTTCTCCTCTTCTTTTTTCACCATTAACTGCATCTCATAGGATAGCAGTTTTCCAAACAGTGTTGGTGGAGGGATATCTGCTAACTTTGTCATTTCCCTTATGGCACAGATCTTGGTGTCCCAATCCTTTGTTAGGGACCTTAGAAACTTATCATTTAGCTCATAATTACTGAACTCTCTTCCATAGGACATTAGTTCATTGACAATCCTATAGAACTTCTTATAGCATTCTGTGATGCTATCAGACCTACCTTGTCTAAAACTTTCATATTCTTGATATAGCAAAGACTTTCTGTCTTGCCTCACTTCTTCAGAACCCTCCATATACACTATCAAGGTATCCCACATCTCCTTAGATGTCTTACAGTGTATTAAATTCTGAAAGGTAGCATCATCAATAGCACTCACAATGATATTCTGAGCCCTCTTGTCCATTGTGGCTAGAATTATCTCATCTTTTGTCATCTCAGAGAAGTTCTTAGGTGTTCTCTGATTTGCATCTAAGACTGAAACCTTCATGGGCACATATGACCCTTCTTTAACTGTGATGTATATACTAGGGTCTGAGGCTTCCATAAACAGTCTCACCCTTTCCTTCCAGATGCCAAATATTTCTTTTCTGCAAATGGGTAACTTCATGGATCCAAGTTCCTTATGATTCTCAGTTGAACCCATGTTTCTTGATTTTCTTGATTCTGCAATTTACTTAGACTAAATCTGCCAACAGGATCTACTCAGACAGTTAAGTCCTTTTTGAGGAACCTCGCTTTGATAGCACTTGAAAGATATTGTACCTACTCACCTAGAGGGGGGGTGAATAGGTAACTTAAATCTTTTTAACTTTTTAGGCAGAATTCAGATTATATCACAGAGTTATAGTTACTTTATCACAGCAAACAATCAGCAATCATAGAATCACACAAGCACACAGTAGACACACTGATTTTTAGTGGTTACCCAAGGTTTGGGTACATCCACTTTCCCCCTTCTCCTATCTAGTAGTGTACTAGATTCAGCCAAACTCCTCCACTATCTCAGATCCTCAGATCTTACACTCAGAACCCAAAATGGTTTCTACAGCTCAGGCCCAAGGCCCTATAACTCAGCTTCTTCACAAAGCCTACACTCAGCTTCTTCACAAAGCCTACACTCAGCCACATCAGTCCTACACTCAGAGATACAAATCTCCTACACTCAGGCACACAGGCCCTACAATCAGCCTTTATAATTGCAGGCTTACAACTCAGATCACTATGAATCCTATAAGAAATTTACAATACAAAATTTATACCTACACCTCAGAGAATAGAGAGAAGAGTTGATAGGTTCTTGATGAGTTCTTGGAAGAACTCTGCTGAGATCAACCACACTTGGCTTTTCTTCAAAGCTTCTTGAATGTAGAACACAATAGGGTTGATCTTCTCTGCAGCTGATCTTTGATCTCTGCAACTTAAGATTCAGAATAAAGTCTGAATCCTTCTTCACAGCCGGGTTCCAACGGTTGTCTTCTTGGATGGAGCTCTCTCTCTCCAACTTCTTAGATCTTCACTAGATTCTTCAAGGAATAGCTAGATCTTCTTTTCTTTACAATTACTTGAACAACTGTTTCTGTAGACAGTATAAGCCTATATATAGGCCTTCTTCATGGTAACCGACTGGTTCGGTTCATAACTGATTTCTGACAACTCTGACAGGTGCAGTAGACTGGCTGGAATGGCAACTGTCAAGTCATCCAGTCAGTTCTTGAAAAATCTGTAACTGTCTGAAAGTGTCGAGACAGTCTGTCTTTAAGTGTCGACACTTATAGACCAAGTGTCGACACAAGTAGACCAAGTGTCGACACAAGTAGACTAAGTGTCGACACTAGCCTTCAAGTTATCGACACAACTCCTTGTGTTGTAGAATTCACTTCTCGACACAGCTTCTTCATCATGTATCGACACTGATATTGTGTGTCGACACTACTCCTTGTTCTTCAGTATTTTGTTGTATTCTTGTAAGTGTCGACACAACTCCTTTGTGTCGACACATCTTCATGTGTTGAACTTGTTCAGTGTCGACACTTCTTCTTAGTGTCGACACTTGTCTTCTGTGTTGATACTCGCTGAGTGTCGACACTTCTTCTTGTGTCGACACATCTTCTTCTGTTGAGACTTTGGCTGAGTGTCGACACATCTCCTTTGTGTCGACACTTGTACTTAGAATTTTGTGGAACTTTGCTAAGTGTCGACACAGCTCCTTGTGTCGACACATTCTTCATATGTTGAGTCTTCTGTTGAGTGTAGACACATTCTTTCTTGTGTCGACACTTTTCCTTTATGTTGAGTCTTCTGCTGTGTGTCGACACATTCCTCTGGGTGTCGACACTTATACTTAGACTCTGCTGATTTTTGTTGAGTGTCGACACAGCCTCCAAGTGTCGACACTTTCTGATGTAGACACGGTTCCTCTGGGTGTCGACACTGCTTCTAAGTGTCGACACTGCTTCACTGGACTTTTCTTCATTGAGTGTCGACACAGCTCCTTGTGTCGACACTTTCTGTCTGGTGTCGACTCTGCATCCCTGGTGTCGACACAATTACTCCAAGTGTCGACACTGCTTGCCTGGGTGTCGACACAAGTCTTCTTAAGTGTCGACACTTTCCTTCTGGGTGTCGACACATGGACTTAGAATCTTTTCTGCTTTCCCTGCAAATACTTAACCTGCACAACACAACTCAAAAATACATCAAATATATTTTGATGTATATCATTGAGTAGGGTGAGGCTTCTTCAAATCAAGTACATTTAAACCAATGTACCCAACACTGCACTTGTTATAATGTTTTTAGCTTTCTTATCTAGAGAGACAAGTGCAATCTCATCCTTATCTAAATCCATCAGCTTCTTTGGAACCTTTTTGGTAGGATCTATAGTGGAGACAGTCATAGGGATATAAGGACCTTCTTCAACTATCATGAAGATCCTCGGATCCACATCTTCCATAAAGAATTTAATCCTTTCTTTCCACATGGGAAAGTTGTTCTTGTTGCATAAGGGAAGCTTGGCAAAATCCTTTGCCTTGTCCATGATAGGTAGATCTCAAATAACAACTATTACAGGAACTGATCAAGGTGTTAACCTTTTAATGATCAACCTCCCTCTGATACCAATTGAAAGATAATAGTTGTCAACCTAAATCACCTAGAGGGGGTGAATAGGTGAGTTGTGCGTCTTTTGAAGAATAAAAAAAATCAGAACAGAGCATAGATCTATCTACCAAATTATCACAGACGAGACAAGATTTATAGTGGTTCCCCGATCTTTGGTACATCCACTTTCCCTCACTGATCTAGCAATATACTAGACTCGGCTACTCCACTATCTCGGATTGAAAATCAATCCTACCCTCGGAACAAAGTTCCTACAATCTCAACCCAACCAACTGGATCGACAACTCAGAAGGAAAACTTGCTACAAACTCGGAGTTGAAAACTCCTACACTCGGAGAAAACTTCTCCTACAAGAATGAAAAATTGTTTAAGAAAATACAAACAATGATTTCTCTGTCAGATCTACAAGCAAGCAACCGGGATCTTCTTCTTGTAAGCTTTGCGGCACTTTCAGAAAGATGAAGAAAATCTCGGCAACAGATCTGGAATCTTCTTTGTCTTACACGATGGGGAAGAGAATGAGCAGTTGAAAAATGATCTCGATCTGTAAAACTTCTTCAGTCTGATTCCTCTGAAAATCGAAACCCTTGCCGGAGAAAAACAGCAGCGGCGGCGGCTTTCTTTCCGTGAAGAGAGAGAGGAAAACAGCGACTTGGAGAGAGAAAACGGCTGCAGAAAAATCTCAATTATATTTGATCTTGAAAGCTTGTTATTCTTGTTAGGGTTGTCGATTAGACAGGATCCTATATAAGAATACTAATAACGGTCATAATTGGTTTTAATGATGTACACGTGGACCAATCATGTCACGGAATTTGAAAATCTGTCAAATCTGGACTTAGCGAAATTTCGGAGAAAACGAAGTGATATACACGAGTGAAGAAACGACTACTCGAGTAGGTATAAAACTACTCGAGTGGATAGAGAAAACTAACTCGAGTATATAACTCAGGACTACTTGAGTAGCTAGAAAACAACTACTCGAGTACATATAATCAGCTTACTCGAGTACTTAGAAGAGCTACTCGAGTATACAGAAACGTTTCACAGGAAGTGGAGTTGAATTACTCGAGTACAAGTTGTACTGCTCGAGTAGGTGAGAAAAACTACTCGAGTGGTTGGACTTAGAGAAATTTTTGAAC
Source organism: Platanthera guangdongensis (assembly GCA_039583875.1). Taxonomy (NCBI): domain Eukaryota; kingdom Viridiplantae; phylum Streptophyta; class Magnoliopsida; order Asparagales; family Orchidaceae; genus Platanthera; species Platanthera guangdongensis. Next base: position 65,446,963 of record CM077151.1, read on the forward strand.
ACTTGAAAATGAGCTACTCGAGTAGTCAGACTGAACTACTCGAGAGAATAAAATCTACTCGAGTATATGAAAAAGATTTACTCTAGTAAATGACTTGGAATAACTTTAGGAGAAGAGAAATTTAGTTTACTCGAGTATGAAGCTTGAACTACTCGAGTAGTAGGTGAACTACTCGAGTAAATAACTTATACTACTCGAGTATGGAAAATTTACTCTTGAGATAGAAAACAGTTACACGAGTCAGAAACTATAACTACTCGAGTATATATATACTTACTCAAGTGGTTTACTTAGAAAAAAAACTTGGAGAGTGAAATCTGTATTACTCGAGTAAGAAGAATGATCTACTCGAGTAGTTAAGTAAGCTACTCGAGTATGTGACATTCTACTCGAGTGTATGGACTTAACTTCACTAGAAGGAGATATACTTACTCGAGTATAAAAATTTCACTTGAGTATAAAGAAAGTATTTCACTCGAGTAGTTAATGACATACATGAGTAGAATACTTAGAAAAATTTTCAAGGTGGAAATTCTTTCTTCTTTGGTGAGATCATCATCCAACTCCATTCACAAAGTCCAAATGCTTGAATATGAAGTGTATCCCAATAGAGAGGCTACACATGGGTCAAAACTTTGGGTCATACAATGAGGGATTACATTGCATGGTCCAGTGTTTGGTGACCCATTGTAGACTGACATTGGTCTACACTTCCCATTGGAATCCTACAACCACATAACTCAAACAAGGCATCAAATACAACCTAATTCATCTTAGTTCAAGGGTGACTTCATCAAATCTGGGTTAATATGGATACAATACCAAACAAAAATAAGCCCTGAAGGTTCAACTTCCTGGCTCGCAACCGCACCACGAAGACCGTTCGACAGCGGGTTGCGCCCACCCTCGCCCGCACGAGAAGCGGGCGGGCTGCTTCTCGTACCCTCCTGAAACAGTAGGCGAGTCGCGCGGGTTCGCAACGTGCGTGCTCACGGCTCGCTCCCGCCAAGGTTAGACATTCAGTCAGTGCGAGCCGATTAAGCGATCTCGCGCTCGCTTAAAGAACCGGTGGGCGAGCAAGAGGGCTTCTTCCGCTTTCACACAATGCAAACTAGGTAGCAATACAATAAGAGTAATGTGCGACAAGCATTAAGCCCAGTGGCGGGCGAGAGAAGCCTCAAATTATTACAGATATTAAAAAAGTTCGAGAATGGAAGTTACAACTGTAACATGTTCGGGCATATGAGCTACGATTGTTGGTCTCCAAGGAAGGGAGGAGAAGCCAACCACTATGCTGAGGCAAGTAACACGGGTGGCGACCCGATGATGTTCCTTACCATCCAAGGTGCTGCAGGAGGGAGTAACGGAGTGTGGTACTAGGACACTGGCGTAAGTAACCACATTTGTGGAGATAAGGAGCTGTTCACCAGCCTTGAGGCAAATGGTGGTGAAGTCAGTTTCGGCGACGCCTCAAAGATATCTGTGGAAGGAAGAGGAGTGATAGCGGTCACGATGAATGGGAAGGAGGTGCATATCAACGATGTCTTCTATGTGCCGGGCTTGAGGAGTAACATCCTAAGTCTTGGGTAGCTAGTGGAGAAGGGCTATCATGTCCTGTTGAGGGATAGTACCTTAGCTATGAAGGATAGTCAAGGAAGAGAGGTGGTGAGAGTGAAGATGGCGATGAATTGCCTCTTTCCTCTAAGTATGGATTCCAAGGAGACAGCATGTCTTGCGAAGACAGGAGAAGAAGAGGAAGCTTGGCCGTGGCACCACCGGATGGGCCATCTGGGGTTCACAGACCTGAAGTTACTATCCAACTCCAAGATGGTAGAAGGGCTGCCTATGATCTCGCCTCCTCAGAGGGTATGTGAGTCATGTACCAAAGGAAAGCAGAAGAGAGAAATATTCGAGGGTGGAAAGTCCCGGAGGGCGACAAGGCAGCTGGAGCTAGTTCATTCGGACATAGCAGGTCCGTTTGAGATGACCTCAGTTGGAGGCATCAAATACTACATTACCTTCACGGATGACTACAAACGGAAGTGTTGGGTGTACTTTCTGAGAGAGAAGGCCGAGGCGCTTGACAAATTCAGGGAGTTCAAGGCAATGGCTGAGAAGGAGAGTGGAAAACCACTGAAGGTGCTCAGGACAGATTGAGGTGGGGAGTACACCTCGAGGCTGTTTGATGAGTTCTGCAAGCAGTGGCGGATATCTCATCAGCTGACGGCGGCGTACTCACCTCAGCAGAATGGAGTGGCAGCGAGAAAGAACTTGACCATCATGAATATGGCAAGGAGTATGGTGAAAGGTAAGGGGTTGCCTAAGAAGTATTGGGCGGGGCAGTATAGGTGGCAGTGTACTTACTGAACCGTTGCCCAACGAAGAGTGTAAAGTTCAAGAAGCCGTTCGAAGCATGGTGTGGGTGGAAGCCAAGCGTGAAGCACCTAAGGGTCTTCGGGTGTGTGGCTTATGCCCATGTCCCGGACCAGAGGAGAAGGAAGCTGGATGACCGGAGCGAGAAGTGCATCTTCGTAGGCTACACTCCTGCGAGCAAGGCGTACAAGTTGTACAACCCGGTGACGGAGAAGGCCATCATCTCAAGGGATGTGGTGTTTGAGGATGACAGCTGCTGGAGCTAGGATGAAGAGGTGAGGAACATCAAGGGGATGTTCTTCGGTGATGGTGAAGAAGAGGGTAGTCAGGGAGATGAAGCTGAGATGGGTGGAGCTGAGCCACCATCACCACCCAGCAGGGAGTAAGGGGGAGCTCTCACCCCTTACTCAAGTGGAGCAAGTACAAGCAGAGGAATATCTGGTGGAGTAAGCACCAGCGGAACCAAGGATGATCGTCCTCAACCTCGGACAAGGAGGTTGGAGGAGATCTATGAAGAGACGGCTCCAACTCATAATAATTTTTATTTATACTGTTTTTTTGCAGATGTTGAGCCATACTCTTACGAAGAAGCCGCCCAAGAAAAAACTTGGAGAAAGGCGATGGATGTGGAAATAGCCTCCATCAAGAAGAATGACACCTGGAAGCTGGTGGATCCACCTGCAAGCCACAAACCCCTCGGGGTGAAGTGGGTGTATAAGGTGAAGAAGAATAAAGATGGAGGCATGGAGAAACACAAAGCAAGGCTTGTTGCGAAGGGCTACCGCCAAGTCCAGGGTGTGAACTATGATGAGGTCTTTGCACCAGTGGCGCGGATAGACACCGTCAGGTTGATCATCGCGCTAGCAGCACATCATGGGTGGAAGATAATGCAGATGGATGTGGTCTCTGCTTACTTGAATGGTTACCTGGAGGACGATGTATACATCGAGCAGCCTCCAGGGTATGCGGTGAAGGGGCAGGAGAGAAAAGTCTGCAAGCTGGACAAGGCTCTTTATGGGCTGAAGCAGGGAGCTAGAGCCTGGAATGGAAGGATAGATGCTTACCTGCAGAAGCATGGCTATCAGAAGAGTCCGCATGAATATGCACTTTACACGAAGGTGGATAAGAATGACGATATAATGATAGTATGTCTATACGTAGACGACATGATCTTCACAGGCAACAACACTGCGATGTATGAGTAGTTCAGAGGAATGATGAAGAAGAAGTTCGAGATGACGGACTTGGGAGAGCTAAGCTACTTCTTGGGAGTAGAGGTGAAGCAGAGTGAAGATGGAATCTTCATCTCTCGGAAGAAGTATGCTGAGGAGATACTGAAGAAGTTCAGGATGGAGAGTAGCAAGCCTATCTCCACTCTTGCAGATCCAGGGTTGAAGCTAAGTAAGGAGTCGAAGGAAGGGGCGGTGGACTCCACCTTATTCAAAAGCTTGGTGGGGAGTCTACGCTACTTGACCTTCACCCGACTAGACATCATGTATGTGGTCGGGGTGGTGAGCAGACATATGGAAGAACCGAAGGAATACCACTTCACGGCGGCGAAGAGGATCCTGAGGTATATAAATTGGACAAGAGGTCATGGGCTGAAGTATTCAACTGGATAGGAGCTGACGCTGGTAGGCTACTCGGACAGTGACTACGGTGGGGATGTGAATGACCGGAAGAGCACTTCCGGGTATGCTTTCAACATGGGAACAGGGGAGTTCTCATGGAGCTCGAAGTAGCAAGCCACGATAGCTCTATCATCTTGCGAGGCTGAGTATATTGCGGAGGCGGCTTGTACCTGTCAAGCTATCTAGCTAAGGAATCTACTGCAGAGTCTACATCAAGGAGTGGATGGACCAACGACCATGTTTGTAGATAACATGTCGGCCATCCAGCTCGCAAAGAACCCAGTACTACACGGGCATAGCAAGCACATTGAAACGAGGTACCACTTCCTCCGCGAGCAGGTGGAGCTAAAGACGGTGGAAGTTGTTTATTTCCCTACCGGAGAGCAGGTCGCGGACATATTTACAAAAGCGTTGAAGGTGCAGACGTTCCTAAGCCTTAAAGGCAAACTCAGCATGGTCTGCCAATTTTGAGGGGGAGTTTGCTGGAGTTAATATTGTTGACCGGGTCAACAATCCCCTTTATTATATGCATTTGTTTTTTTATGTTTTTTATGTGGAGAGAGAGAGGTTGAGTTGGTGGGCATTTATTATGCTGCCACATGTTGATTTCTTATTGGTTGTGTTAGCCTATATAAAGGCTTGTATAGTTCATTTTGAAAGATGATGAAATAGAAGTTTTTTCTTCCTCCATATTTTCGTTTAGAGAGAGAGAGGATAGAGAGAGAAGTGCTGCAGCGTTGGGTGTTGTCCAAGCGGTTTGTCTATCTAGCCGAGCGGCTTGAGTACTCGCGGTTTGGTGTTGGTCTCGCCTGTGCCATCTCGCAGGTTGGAGATCTCGCCGCGAGTGGTGGAGGTCGCAGGTTGCGTACTCACGTGTGGTGGTCTAGCCGAAACTAAGGGGCGGTCTCGCCAGTTGGTCTCGTCGTGCCTGCTCGCCTATTTGCAGCTCGCATGGAAGTGAGTAGCCCGCAGCATCTCGCGGGAAAGGGGCGCAGGTCGCCTGGTGGAGCTTGCGGTGGAGAGAGGGCTACTCGCCGAGCTTGAAACCGAGCGAGTAGGCGGTCTGTTGCGGCACTCTCGCAAATTTATAACTCGAGCCATTTGGGTTAAGTGAAATCGTTCTGTGGAGTTGAGTACAAGCAGGGGCCCGTACCCGTTTCCAATAATGAGGGCTATAGAGATTCTCTTTCTCTCTCTCCCCCTTTCGCTTCTCTCTTTCTTTCTCTCTCTTCATTGGATGGATGAGATCAAAGGCTTGGCACATGTTGAATGTGTGTGTGTATATATATATATATATATATATATATATATATATATATATATATATATATATATATATATATATATATATATATATATATATATATATATATATCAAGGGTTTAATGTTTATATGCGGCCCGCAAATATAACTTATATCCGTGGGCCGCGTATAAGCATTAATGGGGCGGCCGGCGACCGCAGGCTCGCCGCGGGCTGGCGGACGCGGGCTCGTCGGCCGCCGCCCTCCCTGGGCTCGTCGGCATGCAAATTTTTTTTTACAGGGGGGGCGACTGGCGGCCGCGGGCTCGTCGGACACCGGCCGCCCTGGGCTCGTCGGCGTGGACGCTGACGAGCTCCGGCCGGCCGGAGGTCGGTTAGTCCGCGGCCGTCAGACGCACCCCTGCAAATTGCAAAATTTTTTTTAATAGCAGATGTTCCTGTAGCCGTTGGATTAAATCCAACGGCTACAGGAACCCTGCGAAGATTTTTTATATTGGCGGCCCGGTGATATACAGTACCACATATCTTTCACTACTATATAAGAAAACTTGTCTTTGGTGCAACATTCAAAAATGTCAGGTATTCCCACATTTTTAAATTTTAATGACTCGATATATATTACAATCTATTTCAAAAAAATAAAATATAATGTCTATTCAAGTAATTACACTATCTCCTTATTTAGAGTAATAATGAAAATTCATTAAAATTGAAAAACTTTTTAGTAGAGCTCCTATACCTACTATGGTAGGCTATCATTAGACATGTCAGCGGTCTATTCGAGGAAGGTTGTTATTAGACATATCAGCGGTCTATTCGAAGAGTAATGTAATTTTTTTTAATTAATTCAATTTAATTTTTTCATGTTTTTAATTTAAATTTTTAATTAATTAATTTTAATTTATTTTATTAATTTTTGTTTTACTTCCTCTCTCCTTTCCCTTTTTTTCTTTCTTTCCCTCTTCTCTCTTTCTCCATCTCTCCCCCTTTCCTTCTCCTCCCCCTCTTTTTCTCTCTTCCCTCCCCCCGTTTTCTCCCTCATACCAGAGAGGAACCCGGCCAGCCCCCCGGAATGGGGGGGAGCCGGGTTCCTCTCTGGTGTGAGGGGGAAAAGGGGGGAGGGAGGAGAAAGAAAAAGAGGGGGAGGAGAAGAAAAGAGGGGAGAGTGAGAAATAGAGAAGAGGGAAAAAAGAAAAGGGGTGGGGCGGAGAGCGGGTTTGGGTGCACCGGCTGCTGTCGTGTCATGGGCCCAGGCCGACCTTTATAAGGTCGGCATTGACCTTTCTGTGGTCAGTGGGCCTACTGTTGGAACCTTAGGTTCTGATTTGGGTTAGGATCACTATTAGGCTGATTAGTTTGACCCAAAATGTATAGTCTAAGAGTCATAGGGCTCTCCAAGTATTCCTCAGAAAGAATCCCAGAAGAAGTGCAGAAGAATTCCAAAGAAAATCAATTTTAAAGTTCAGAAATTTTAGCTCTCAGAAATAGTCGAACGGAGTTCAACTATTGCAGTCCAGAGATAGTCGAACGGAGTTCAACTATTGTAGTCCAGAGATAGTCGAACGGAGTTCAACTATTGCAGTCCAGAGATAGTCGAACGGAGTTCAACTATTGCAGTCCAGAGATAGTCGAACGGAGTTCAACTATTGCAGTCCAGAGATAGTCGAACGGAGTTCAACTATTGCAGTCCCGAAATAGTCGAACTGAGTTCAACTATAGTCGAACGGAGTTCAACTATTTCTGCGTTCAGCTCTAAGAGAACAGATAACTCAGATGCAGGTCAACTATAGTCGAACGGAGTTCAACGATAGTCGAACGGAGTTCAACTATAGTCGAACGCAGATTGGAGAAGCTTTTTAGATTAAATTTTGGTGATTTCCTATGCAGTTATTGGAGATAGCGGGCTAGAGTTATTCAAGGCTTAATTAAAGAAATTTACAGCTAATATATTTAATGCTAAATATTCTTATGAATATAGACGTTGGGAGGCTGCATTAAATATGAATCAATTCAGAGGTTTATTGTCAGTTACCTTTCCAAGACAGTTTCCTTTCTTGAAAATGTCTCTGCCGCATCAAACAAGAATTCAAATGACTTTCCTCAGTGCAGTGGATACATATATATATTTTATACAGAAGATAGAAAAGATATATATCAGAGAGGCTCAGAAATAACAACAAGAGACAGAGAGAGAAAAAGCTTTCAAGAGACAACATATTCAGATTTGTCTACAGAGCTTGCTGGAGATTTTCATCTAGTTGAAGGCCTACACCCTGAAGCAAAGCTTCCACTCCTGAACTATTCTACATCTCAGGGGGAGCTTTGACAACATCACTGAATCCACATAGTCTTCTCAGTTGCTTGAGAAAGAGAAGACTTCCATCACTCTCTCATCCCCACCTCTGTAAAGGGTTTTTCAAACTCCCTTCAAAAGTTTGTGTTTGGTTTCTGAGACCTTATCAAAACTCAGTGGTGGCAAGACACATGATCAAAAAATCTGGTTTGATTTTTGAGCACCTTATCAAAAGCTCATTGGTGCCCAGGACACCTGATCAACTCATCCTGCAGTGGATTCCTACCAGGGTGGTAGAAGAGTGGATTACCCAGATTTGGGGAACCACTATAAATTTCCTTGTGTCGTCTTGTTTGCTTTCTTTGTTTTCTTCCTTATGTGCTGTGAATTTTATTTCATTTTTATTTTCTAAAAACTCTTAAGCATATCAGATCTATCACCTCACTTTCAATTGGTATCAAAGCCAGGTTGGTTAAACATACCACACCTTGGTGGTTGTACAGGCTAACACCTGAATCAAAAGATCCTTGATAGATCTTATTGTTCTTAAGAGTTTTTCATGGCACAAAATGAAGAATGGTCAAGCACTGGACCTCCTAAGTGCATATGGACAAGCTTGCACTATGGAAGGCAAGGATTAGGCTTTTTATGAACTCTATTGATGAATCCATTTATAATTCTATTTTGTCAGGTCCCTTTACACCATCTGCAGCTACAGAAGCTCAAAAACAGCTTAAGATGGTTGATGCACAAGCAATGATCATTCTTGCAGAATCAATGTCTGATGAAATTTTCCAAGAGATTGCTGAATGTTCATTTGCAAAGGAAATTTGGGACTCTCTCACAGTAATGGCTGCTGGATCAGCAAAAGAAAGAACATCAAATGCTGATTCCTGGAGTAACTCTGAAGCTTCATCTTGCACAACTGAGGATGAAGAAGAAGCAAGAGCAAGAGAATTTTGTCTAATGGCAATAGATGCATCTTGCAAAAGGTATGATGAAGATAAAGAATCTGAATCAGATGATGATGAAGATCAGGTTATCTCTACCCTTGACTTTTCATCAGAAGAACTTAAAACAGATTTTAAATTATTATGTAAAGATCTGATTCAATCTAAGAAGGAAATAAAACTTCTTAGAGAGAAAGTAAATAAACTTTCTTCTAAAAACATAAAATTCAATGAAGATTTAGAAATTACTTTAAATCATATAGCCTCATTAAAATCAGTTAAAGATTTTCATAGCAAAGATTTTAAATCATTTCTTAATCAAAAATTTAAAAATCCTTATACCCAGTGGTTCATCCCTTCTAGGAAACTTCATCCACTTGGCTATAAAGATTTCCCAGGATATTACTTTACTTCAAATTATTATTATGAAAGAAAAATAAGACCCAAGGCAAATCTGGGTCCAGAATTCCTAACATCTCCTTTCAGGAAAATTGTTCAGAAGGCTACAACTATAGGGGGAGATTATCAGAATCTCAGAATGAAAATGAACAAAAGTGCAGCTGTCACTTTATTAGATTCTATGCAGCTGCCCCTTAGTTTCTGTTTGTATTTCTTTTATTTTGAATCCCTTTTTAACAAAGCACCCATGTACATCTGCTATTATATTATAATTCAGGCAGATCTTTTTGCTTTGTATTTTGTTTTTATGTAAATAGTATCCTCACCCAAATAGGGGGAGATTGTTGGAACCTTAGGTTCTGATTTGGGTTAGGATCACTATTAGGCTGATTAGTTTGACCCAAAATGTATAGTCTAAGGGTCATAGGGCTCTCCAAGTATTCCTCAGAAAGAATCCCAGAAGAAGTGCAGAAGAATTCCAGAGAAAATCAATTTTAAAGTTCAGAAATTTTAGCTCTCAGAAATAGTCGAACGGAGTTCAACTATTGCAGTCCAGAGATAGTCGAACGGAGTTCAACTATTGCAGTCCAGAGATAGTCGAACAGAGTTCAACTATTGCAGTCCAAAGATAGTCGAACGAAGTTCAACTATTGCAGTCCAGAGATAGTCGAACGGAGTTCAACTATTGCAGTCCAGAGATAGTCGAACGGAGTTCAACTATTGCAGTCCCGAAATAGTCGAACTGAGTTCAACTATAGTCGAACGGAGTTCAACTATTTTTGTGTTCAGCTCTAAGAGAACAGATAACTCAGATGCAGGTCAACTATAGTCGAACGGAGTTCAACGATAGTCGAACGGAGTTCAACTATAGTCGAACGCAGATTGGAGAAGCTTTTTAGATTAAATTTTGGTGATTTCCTGTGCAGTTATTGGAGATAGCGGGCTAGAGTTATTCAAGGCTTAATTAAAGGAATTTACAGCTAATATATTTAATGCTAAATATTCTTATGAATATAGCCGTTGGGAGGCTGCATTAAATATGAATCAATTCAGAGGTTTATTGTCAGTTACCTTTCCAAGACAGTTTCCTTTCTTGAAAATGTCTCTGCCGCATCAAACAAGAATTCAAATGACTTTCCTCAGCGCAGTGGATACATATATATATTTTATACAGAAGATAGAAAAGATATATATCAGAGAGGCTCAGAAATAACAACAAGAGACAGAGAGAGAAAAAGCTTTCAAGAGACAACATATTCAGATTTGTCTACAGAGCTTGCTGGAGATTTTCATCTAGTTGAAGGCCTACACCCTGAAGCAAAGCTTCCACTCCTGAACTATTCTACATCTCAGGGGGAGCTTTGATAACATCATTGAATCCACATAGTCTTCTCAGTTGCTTGAGAAAGAGAAGACTTCCATCACTCTCTCATCCCCACCTCTATAAAGGGTTTTTCAAACTCCCTTCAAAAGTTTGTGTTTGGTTTCTGAGACCTTATCAAAACTCAGTGGTGGCAAGACACCTGATCAAAAAATCTGGTTTGTTTTTGAGCACCTTATCAAAAGCTCATTGGTGCCCAGGACACCTGATCAACTCATCCTGCAGTGGATTCCTACCAGGGTGGTAGAAGAGTGGATTACCCAGATTTAGGGAACCACTATAAATTTCCTTATGTCATCTTGTTTGCTTTCTCTGTTTTCTTCCTTATGTGCTGTGAATTTTATTTCATTTTTATTTTCTAAAAACTCTTAAGCATATCAGATCTATCACCTCACTTTCACCTACTTTCAACGATCATATTATACCTCTTATGTGAAGGGTCTTTGGTCTCTAAAACATGATTTTAAAAAAAAAAATTGGTGATGTCTGAGTGTATTGTTTAGCTTAGCCCATTTTGATATCATATTAGAATATGTGTATGAGTGTATCCAATCTTAAACCAATTGATTATAGGCGGAGGAGCCCGAGATCTATATTAAGTGCACAATGACATGGGTTTTGTTGTGTGAGACTAAATTCTCAGTACCTGCAATGACAATCTTTGCCCATATGTGAGACTAAATTCTCAGTCACAAGATGTGCTTGCTCTTGTTCTCAGGTAATAGGACTGCCATTATATGATATACTAGCAGAAATGCTTGAGATCATCCATGTGCAATGCATGACAGAAACAACACCTCATCATTACTCGAGTGAATCCGCGTACTATGGTTGTTGTGGCGTCCTGTGCACCGACCACGAGTATCCATAAACAATATTTTTTTGTATTATGCAAATTTTTTGTGATAAAAAAATTAGGTAATGCTGATTGAAATCAGATGTCTCTGATTCTTTCTATGACCCTATTATAGAACCATGACCAACCCCAAATTTAAGTCTAATATAATATGGATGAAGATGCTAAATAAATATAATAAAGTTTTGTAATAACCATATCAATCGCAAACACACTTCATTACCACTATCTTGAAATTTCTTCTATAGTCACTCCAATTCCCCAAGAATTTATAATGGAAATTCGGCAGAGTAAAAAAATAGGGAGAAAAAATAGTGGGTGGTCCATACAACTTAGCTTCAGCAACTTCCTACATCCTTCCTCCTTGTCCACAATAGCAAAAGCATTGTGATCTTCAATTATTATGTCCAAGTGTTTCCTCAAGCTCATCTTTTCACTTAGTCCACAGTGGATAAAGTGTGTCTTTCCATCATTCTTCTTAGCACTTGTAGCTGCATGCTTTTAGATTTAGCCTTGGATTTGCTTCAGTTTTAATTATTGATTCAAAAGATGATTGGAGATCTAATAACCAACACGAGGTGTAACAATATAGCCTAGGATTAGATCTTATAGGTTTTGTAACAATGTACTTTTGTATATAGTTTCATCATAGCATGATTTATAGCAATGTGGATATAGGTTCAGATATAGGTAATCAATCTGATTATTACAAATGTACTGCTTTCTAATAGCACAATGACTAAGGGCAGCCCTATGCACAAAGCATCACCGCTCAGCGAGGTTTCGGGAAAGGGTCCCACCATAAGGTTGAAATAACAATGTATTTTTGCATGAGGCGGCTTCCAGTACTCGAACCCGTGACCTCAAGGTTGCATGGAAACACCTTAACCGGTGCACTAAGACTCCCCTTCTAATGGCACAATGACTGGGGTAGCCCAGTGCACAAAGCATCCTCGTGCAGTGAGGGTCCAAAGAAGGGTTCCACCACAAGGGTGAAATATAGGCAAACCTTACCATGCACTTTTGCAAGAGGCTGCTTACAGGACAAGAACCTGTGACCTCAAGGTCAAACGAAAACACCTTAACCAGTGTGCCAATGTTCCCCTTCTAATAACACAATAACTATGTTAGCAATGGCGTTTTTGATCAAACTCACTGGAGGAAATAAGACTCGCCAAACGAAGCAGCAATGTAAATTGTGTTCAAAGATTTTAACATCAAACATCAAACAAATATAGTTTGATCTGATCTTGGCCAATTAAGTTTTTTCAAGCACAATCAAGATCCATTTCCTAATTCAAACATAGTCAAGTTAAGCATTTTCAAGCAAATCTGGTTGTTCTAGGAACTAGTTCAGTCAAACTATGTCCAATCAAACTCCAGTTCAACTTTTCTCGTGCTTTCTTGCCAATTTTATTCATGTTTTCACACCGCTTTAAATTGAGTATTACACACATGGTTTTATAAACCTAACCGCTAAAGATAAACCATTGCTTCGAAGTAAAACCTCAGAATGCAAATTGGTAAAATCAAATCATTAAAACCAAATCAAAAGTTTTACCAGCTCCAGATCAGTAAACTGAATACATTTTGGCTGCAACCTAGTTACTGTTCTGTGGGAGGTCATGGGAAGTGGCTGCAAGTTCAAATCTTTATCACTCATATTTAACAAATGGTATAAATTGAACAAAATGGTCAATCAAATGAAGAATATTCAATTCCCTCGTTCACAAAAGAGGGTCTCAACATCATAAAAAAACAAATTCGTTGCTAGAAATGAACTCCCAATGTGTTCAAGCAGAGAACTAGTTCAGCAATAATATATATTAAGTAAATAGCAGCCACCATCATTAAAAATACATTTCATTAATCATGTGTTGCGGCTCCTTGATTGAGTTCAGCAAATCTCATGCCAACCCTCATTGAATGCTTCAGAAATTTATCAGCACATCTGCAAACACACGTCTCCCCTTGTTTATCGAGAGTCTTGCACCTGAAACTATCCATGCAATCGTCAAATCATCTCTCGACTAGCAAATTGTACATGCTCAAACTGTAAAAAAAAACTAGTAAATATGGCTGTTTTTTTACTTCAATGGCAGTTTGAGGTCCAAAATAGAACTTAGAATGACTGTGAGACTTGGGCCCTGCTCGACATTACAGATTGAGTGTAGGGCAGATTATGTGGAATACGTCGTTCGGCACCCGCCGTTTGGCGGCATTATCATGCGCTCAAGCTAACACAATCTTTGTTGAGGGTATTTATTATACTCGACTGATCACTTGTTTCAAAACAATGAAACACAACTTACAACCAAATACTACGCTCATCACAACCAATCTACACTCCTAATCCCAGTTGCAATGCACATGCAATTGTCTGACAAATAATTGCAACAAAATGATAAAATTAATCTAAGCAACACAAACATTCACAATTAAGATTTGACTTTAAAGCAATGAGCAAGTTCTAGCAACAATTAGAATTTACACAAGCATTTTCAAGACCAGAGTGAGAGATATGCTGCAATTTCAGGCTTTAGACAACATTTTTGAATCATGTATGTTACTGATTTCAAAGTAGTTGCGCTAGTTTGAGTTCCTGGAGGTATGTGTAATGGTGGGTGTGGACTGCCGGTTGGAGAAATATTTATAAGGGGCTGTTGATTGTAGACCAGAACTACTAGGATGTAGTCGGGAAGACGGCCAATAAGTGCAGGTTGCCCAGATTTGCCATGGAAGGTGTGGTTGTAGGAATCTTAACCAATGGAGGATCTCGATTGGTGTAGGAAATTCAGAACAATGGCTGGACTGGTAGGGGAGTGGCTGGCAACGGAACAGTAGCAGGAAAGTGAGGTGGGCTGCACGGAATTGATGGTAGTCGGCCCTGTTTTTCCCTCCAACAAGCTAGTTCTCCAATTACACAATAAGCAGACTCCATTTGAAGGGGCAGGCCATTATCTGGGAAGAAATTGAAAGGAGGAGCGCAACAGTAGATGGACTTCCCGGAGATTAGCGGTCGCCGGAGAGCGGCTTTTTCTTGGACGCATGCGCCTCCCGCTCTGCCCTCTATCTGGCTCCAGCAGCCGTCTCTTGTGCCTTTGCAATCAAATTATTCTTCTTCTCCGACGGCTGTCAAACTTGTTGAAACCGAGAAATCGGTCTCTGTGGAGTTCGGGGTCCTTAAAAAGGGGTGACCTTACACTTACTGCACTCAGGCGAATGTCACGGACCAAAGGCTCAGGAAACTAGGAACAGACCCTCGGCTCAAGCGTGGAGGTCCCTCCTCACACCCGGAAGACCTTGGTGATCTCCCCCTCCATAGCCAATGCTGAGCTAGGTGCCTTGGAGGATGAAGAAAGAGGATGAAGAAGTGATCCTCTCCAAGGTACTTCTAAGGGTCTATTTATAGTTTTTTGGGAATGACCTGCAAATAACCAATCTCCGCTGCCCCAAAAATTACTGAAATGCCCCCGGGTTGTTCTGCCAACAGCCAAATCCCGCTGTTTTGAATAGCTATTCGCAGCCCACCCGGGGCAAAAGGGAAGACCCTCAAGCTGGAGAGAGCTAGGCGGCATGGGCGAGCTGGCGGCTTGGGCGAGACCAAGGCTGGTGAGCTAGGCGAGCTGGCCTGACGAGCTGGCCTGACGAGCTGGGCAAGCTGGCATGACGAGCTGGCTTAACGAGCTGGGTGAGCTGGGCAAGCTGGCTTGACGAGCTGGGCGAGCAGGCCTGACGAGCTGGGCGAGCTGGCCTGACGAGCTGGGCGAGCTGGTATGACGAGCTGGGCGAGCTGGCCTGACGAGCTGGCCTGACGAGCTCGACGAGCTGGCCTGACGAGCTGGGCGCAGGGTGAGCATATACCGGGCCCGCCCCGTACAAGGGGCCGGGGGAGGCAAATACTTCATCCCCCTATTAGTATATTATGCAGATTGAGCCTAAATTGGCCACCAAGAGTGTCAAACCTCTTGAAAAGCTTAAAAATGCATAGCTAGTCTCATACCTTGTTTTGGGGCTCTCTCTTCGCGAATATGGGGTTGTACACAATCCCCGCTCTTTTTGAGCGAGTTCCACGCTCAGAAAGAAACATCCAACCCAACGTATTCACTGCATAGCCTTCTTGGAGCCGAAAACGCTGGGCCTCCCGGGGGGTCAACCTGTCACGCTAGCTAATGGGAGCCTGGGTGATGAGACGGTCCTCTCGGGGTAGAAAACACTTGGCTCCATGAGGGATCAACCTGTCACGTCAGCTAATGGGAGCCTGGGTGACGAGACGGCCTCGGGGTAGAAACCTTCTCTCCGTAGAGGCACATTCGACCCAACCAGCTAGTGAGAGTCTGGATCTGGAGATCCTCTCGGGGGTGGGACTTGCTCTCCCCGAGGCACATTCGACCTAACCATCTAGTGAGAGCCTGGATGCGGAGATTCTCTCGGGGGTGGGGCTTGCTCTCCCCGAGGTAAGTTCGACCCAACCAGCTAGTGGGAGCCTAGATGAGGAGATTCTCTCGGGGGGTGGGACTTGCTCTCCTCGAGGCACATTCAACCCAACCAGCTAGTGGGAGCCTAGATGAGGAGATCCTCTCGGGAGGTGGGACTTGATCTCCCCGAGGTACATTCGACCCAACCAGCTAGTGAGAGCCTGAATGAGGAGATCCTCTCGGGGGTGGGACTTGCTCTCCCCGAGGCACATTCGACCCAACCAGCTAGTGAGAGCCTGGATGAAGAGATCCTCTCGGGGATGGGACTTGCTCTCCCCGAGGCACATTCGACCCAACTAGCTAGTGAGAGCCTGGATGAGGAGATCATCTTGAGGGGTGGGACTTGCTCTCCCCGAAGCACATTCAACCCAACCAGCTAGTGAGAGCCTGGATGAGGAGATCCTCTCGGGGGTGGGACTTGCTCTCCCGAGGCACATTTGACCCAGCCAGCTAGTGAGAGCCTGGATGAGGAGATCCTCTCGGGGGTGGGACTTACTCTCCCTGAGGCACATTCGACCCAACTAGCTAGTGGGAGCCTGGATGAGGAGATCCTCTTGGGTGTGAGACTTGCTCTCCCCGAGGCATATTCGACCCAACCAGCTAGTGAGAGCCTGGATGAGGAGATCGTCTCGGGGGTGGGACTTGGCATGTCATTCAAACTTTACTAAATTCAACATCCTCAAACGGGGAAATTTTAAGCTACATGACCTCCCGACTCAGTTGGTCAGGGGTAGAGCTCATTATAGGAATAAGAAAGATAAAAGACTTCACCAAGGCAAGGCTCCCTTAGGCTTCTTGAGCATGATGGCCATGACTCGCCTCCTCGGATACCTCTGTCCTGCTCAGGCTCTCCATGATCTTCTCCATCTCTTCTGCTTTGGCTAGCCAGGAGATGGTATTGACAGCCGTGACGTACCACTGCCTTACCATCCCGGGGTCTCCCCTGATCCTGACTTGGACCCCTCCTGAGTTGAACTTGAGGCATTGGTGAAAAGATGACCACACACAATGGAAGGCGCTGATGAGGGGCCTTCCGAAGATGGCGTTATAACTGCTGGGGGCGTCAACAATAATGAACCGGCAGTTCCTTGAGTCCCCCCCCCCCATTTCACCTGGAGTCCGACTCCACCTTCTACCTCCTTCCTTTCCCATGAAAATCTGAACAGGGGTCCTTCAGAGGCCAACACCCTCCTTGGTTCCACCTTCATTGTGTCAAACGCCTTCTTGAAAATGACATTGACGGAGCTCCCGTTGTCAACCCAGATTCGGGAGACGGTGTAGCCTTCGATGACAGCCTGGATGACTAGCGCATCGCAAAAACGGATCATCGTGATCCGGCATGTCCTTCATCGAGAAGGTGATCCTTTCCTCTGGGGGCAGGGTTTGGGATGTTGAAGTGATGCTCCGCTGGTACATGATATGGAGGCTTGCCTTCCGAGTGGCCTCAATCCCCACTCCACCGTAGATCACTCCTGTTGAAGTTGGTGACCGGGCGGTCTGGCGGTCTGTCTTGCCGGGTTGAAGACCGCGCGGTCTGGCGGTTTGTCTCAGCCGGCTTGGAGACCGGACGGTCTAGCGGTCTTCCCTGGCGATCTCTCTTCTTTTCTTGTGGTAGCCGTGCAGTTAGCCCTTCTGTATAACCGCGCGGCTTGTGCGGTTTATTTTGTATAGTCCTCTTAGTCCTGTAAATTTTTAGTCCCACATCTCTTATTTGTATTCTCTCATCTCTCCTCTATTCTATATAAGGGAGGGCATACCTTTGTAATAGATATCTTTTTTTGGATAATAAAGTTTCAATTATTCAAAACTCTATTTGTTTGTTACTGCATGTTCGCTACTTCTAAAATGGTATCAGAGGACACGGTCTTTTCCTCCTGATTGTGTGCGCTCTCTGCTTCTCGCCGTTTGTTTCTTCTTCTCGCGACCTGTCTTCGCGGCTTGTCCTCTCTTCCGCCCGCTGCTCTGTTCGCGCGGCTTGTTGCTTCTCTTCTCTTGCTGCTCTTCGTCGCCGCGACCGGTTTGGTTGTCGCTGCGACCTGTTTCCTTCTAGCCGCCTGTTTTCCCCTAGCTGCGCGGCCTGCATCTGTTCGCCCGGCTTGCGACTTGTTGTTGTCGCTGCTGCTTCTTACTTCCTCTTCTCTTCTGTTCGCTCGGACTTTTTCAGTCCGCGCGACCTCTTCCCCGCTGTGCCTTGGTCTGTCTCCTGGCTGCTAGTGTTCGCGCGGCTTCTTCCCTTTAAACCGCTGCGGTTTCGCGCGGGTTGCTCTCTTTTCTTCTCCCCGTGGCTTTCTCTCTGTTCGCGCGGATTCTTCCTTGGTTGAGCGGCCTCTCTGCCTTTCTTCCTTTAGCCGCTCCTGCTTGTTAGTCGCCGTGACCTCCTGTTCAGTCGCGCGGCTTGTGCTTCCCTCTTCTTCCCCTATTGCCTTGCTCTGCACCTTGGTCGTGGCCCTTCTTGCCGCTGGTGTGCTGTCACCGAGACCAATGCAGATTCTTTTTTCCTCCCTTCATGGCTTTCATATCCTCCTCCAAGCCATTCGCCTCGGTTGTCACGTCTTCTGGTCATGCCCACGTTGTTACTCAGGGAAAATGGCTGATCGACACTGGTGCTACAAATCATATGACCGGCAATCTCCAGTGTTTCTCTCTCCTCGACACACATGATCGGTTGCCCCCGGTTATTCTCGCTGACGGCTCTTCATCATCAGTCCATGGGATGGGGATAGTCCATGTCACTCCGTCTCTTCACTTGGCGGATACTCTATACGTGCCCCAGTTCCCGTGCAACTTATTATCTGTTACCTCTCTATGCAAGCAATTACAGTGTTCTGTCACAGTTACTTCTACTTCTTGCTCTTTTCAGGATCCGGACTCCCAACGGACGATTGCTATTGGGACTGAGAGTGGCGGCCTCTACTTCCTGGACAACATTTCTGCTTTTTCCACCTTCTCCTCCACCTCCACCGATATTCTCCAATGCCATCTCCGCCTTGGTCATACTCCTCCCCGTCTTCTTCGTCAACTTCTGTCCCACCTTCCTCCACAAAGTCCTCCGCTCAACTGTGAGGCCTGTCAGCTTGGCAAGCATCACCGCTCCTCCTTCCCTCCAAAGCATGTTCGTGGCTCTACCCGTCCGTTTGATCTTATCCACTCTGATATTTGGGGTCCTTCTCCTACTCTTACCATTGGTCGGGGTAGTTCATATTTTGTCACATTCATTGATGATTTCTCTCGCTGTACGTGGGTGCATCTATTAAAAGATGGCTCCGAATTGTTCTCTGTATGGATGTCCTTCTATCTCATGATCAAAACTCAGTTTGGTGTTTCTATCAAAGTTTTTCGATCTGATAATGCCCAAGAATATATCAGTTATGACTTTTCTACCTTCTGCATGCAAAATGGGATTATTCATCAAACTAGTTGTGTCTATACTTCACAACAAAATGGTGTGGCCGAACGCAAAAACCGTCACCTCCTCGATGTCGCTCGCACCTTGATGACCCAGATGCATGTTCCTCGCTCCTATTGGGGCTATGCTGTTCTCCTTGCCTGCTACCTTATCAATCGCATTCCCTCCACGGTTCTCCACAGCAAAACCTCATTCTCCATTCTGTATCCGGACAAGGAGCCGTTTCCTCTCCCTCTCCAAATCTTTGGATGCACTGCCTTTGTGCATACCCCTTCTGCCACCCGTGATAAGCTCTCCCCTCGCTCCACCAAATGTGTCTTTCTGGGGTACTCCACCACTCAGAAAGGCTATTGTTGCTTTGATCCCGTCCTTCGTAAGCAGTTCGTCTCTGCTGACGTCACCTTCTTCGAGAATACCTCCTACTTCTCGGATGACTCCTCTCCTCTTCTCCCCGCTTCTGATTCTCCTGCCGTTCCCTTTGTTCCCTCGCCTCCTACTACAATCTCCACCCCTACACCGTCTACATCCCCTCCTCTCCCTCCACCTCTCTGTCTCCCTTCTCCACCACCCTCTCCGTCCTCTCCGCTGTCGTCGCTCTCTACTCCCGGGCCAGCTTTCTCTACCACGGATGCTCTGGATGCCGCGGGCCCGGCTGACCTGGATCTTCCTATAGCTCTTCGCAAAGGGGTGCGGACGTGTACCCTACACCCCCTTGCTGCTGTTGTTTCCTATGATCGTCTTACCCCTTCTCGCAGGGCTTTTGCACTGGCTATCTCTGTCACTGCCACACCCCGCTCCTACCAAGAGGCTCTTGCTATTCCTCATTGAAAGATGGCCATGGATGAGGAAATGGCGACCCTAACTGAGCGGGGTACCTGGACTCTTGTTCCTCCTCCCTTCGGCACTGATGTTGTTGGGTGTCGTTGGGTCTTTGTGGTCAAATTTGGCCCCGACGGCACTGTGGATCGTTATAAGGCTCGCCTTATTGCTAAGGGTTTCACTCAGACCTATGGGGTTGATTACTTTGACACCTTCTCCCCCGTGGCTCGTCTCAGCACTATCCGGGTCCTTCTCTCTGTGGCGGTCAATCGGGATTGGCCGATTTCTCAGCTGGATGTCAAGAATGCCTTCCTTTATGGTGATCTTCACGAGGCAGTTTACATGGAGCAACCTCCTGGGTATGTTGCTCAGGGGGAGACACGAGTATGCCGGCTGCAGAAGGCAGTTTATGGCCTCAAGCAGAGCCCTCGAGCTTGGTTTGACAAGTTCAGCGGCATCGTGGCGGCTGTTGGTTTTGCGCGAAGCTCTGCTGATCACTCTCTCTTTATTCGCAAAACTCCCTCGGGACTTGTTGTTCTTGCTGTATACGTCGATGATATTCTTCTCACTGGTGATGACCAGGAAGGGGTAGCCCTGACAAAGCGACATCTTCGCCAACATCTAATCACGAAAGATATGGGCTCTCCAAAGTACTTTCTGGGGATCGAAATCTCTCGGAAGCCCGACTCCTTAGTTCTCTCTCAGCGTAAGTATGCCCTTGATCTTTTAAAAGAGGCAGGGTTGATTGGAGCAAAACCTGCCCGATGCCCCATGGCACCTGGAGAAGACAAAACCTGGACAGATGATTCGCCTCCTCTTTCAGATAGTTCGCGGTACAGGCGTCTGGTTGGTAAGCTCATATATCTCACAGTGACCAGGCCCGACATTTCCTATGTTGTGGGCAAGGTGAGTCAATTCATGCAAGCTCCTAGGGAGTGTCATCTACAGTCCGCCTTGCGGATCTTGGAGTATGTCAAAGCAGCGCCTGGGAAAGGATTACTTTTTCAGAAGAATGGTCATCTGAGGATTGAAGTCTACTCAGATGCAAGTTATGCTGATGACAAAGGGGATCGCAAGTCAACCTCAGGTTTTTGCACATTTGTTGGGGGAAATCTGGTGAGCTGGAAGAGCAAGAAGCAGTCTGTTGTCTCCAGGTCCAGTGCAGAAGCTGAGTATCGCAGTATAGCGTCGACCACTTGTGAGTTAAAATGGCTGCGGGCTCTCATGCTAGATTTAGGAGAGGTCTACAACCATCCTCTACCTATGTTCTATGATAACAAGGCAGCCATATACATCTCCAAAAATCCGGTCTTCCATGAAAGAACAAAGCACATTGAGGTCGACTGTCATTTCATTCGTGAAGAGATCTTAAAGGAACAAATTTGCACTCCCTTTGTTACTTCTGATAAAGAGCTGGCTGATATCTTCACCAAGCCAGTTTCTGCCTCGTTTCTTCATGTTTGCGACAAGCTGGGCATGATCGATATATATGCTCCAGCTTGAGGGGGAGTGTTGAAGTTGGTGACCGGGCGGTCTGGCGGTCTGTCTTGGCGGGTTGAAGACCGCGCGGTCTGGCGGTTTGTCTCAGCCGGCTTGGAGGGACGGTCTAGCGGTCTTCCCTGGCGATCTCTCTTCTTCTCTTGTGGTAGCCGTGCGGTTAGCCCTTTTGTCTAACCCCGCGGCTTGTGCGGTTTATTTTGTATAGTCCGCTTAGTCCTGAAAATTTTTAGTCCCACATCTCTTATTTGTATTTTCTCATCTCTCCTCCATTCTATATAAGGGAGGGCATACCTTTGTAATAGATATCTTTTTTGGATAATAAAGTTTCAATTATTCAAAACTCTATCTGTTTGTTACTGCATGTTCGCTACTTCTAACAACTCCTATACTTCCTCGAGTTCCTACATCGACCCGGTCCTCACACACATCATACCCCCCTTCTCTGGGTAGAACTTCTTCAATCTGCACCGATGACTGCTGCTGGGATGGGGTCTCGCCTCTCTCACTTCCAGGAATTCGGGGCAGCTAGCTGTGGCGTGACCCTCTACCTGGTGGAAGTCGCAGTACAGCAACACTCTTCCTTCCCTCCTTCGACGGGCTGGGTGATTTCTCCTGTTACCTCTTCCCCTTCTTCCTATCTCCATGGCTTGCTGCGGTGGGGGGAGGAGCTGCCTAGGGGCTTGTCTTTGGAAGTTGAACCTCCCTTGGCCTCCATGAAAGTTCCTCCCATCTTGGATGAGACCTCTTCCTGAACCCTGAACGGGTCCTCCCTGCTGCCTCCAACCTGGCTCTGTACCTTTCTCAGGTCCCTAGAACCTCTGAGCTCTCTGCTCCTCTCTCCTTCTCCCCTCCTGATGCCTCGAGCCACCTTGCTATTTCGACTCTTCCTCGGTCAATCTTGCCAACTTCTTGACAAATATCGGGTTTGCCGCCTCGGTTACTATCTCCTCTGCCGCCCTTTCCATCAGCTCCTCGAAGGAAAGGGTTCCCTTCGGGTCAGGCTCATCTTGATCAACCCCTCGTGCAACCCCACCGTGAACGCCATCTGGAGGGCATACCCCGGCATCTCCTGGATGTCCAGGATCTCCTCTTGGAACCTGTCAATGTAATGGGACAGCGAATCCTCGGCCCCCTGCCTTATCAGGAAGATGGACTCATGACTCTTCTTCTCTTCTTGGAGGTGGAGAAGCGAATCTGAAAGCTCCGGCTCAAGTCCTCGAACCTATAGATCGATCTCGATGGGAGTTGGTGGAACCAGTCTCTTGTCTTGTCCTTCAACGTGATCGCGAAGAGGAGACACTTGAAGGCATCCGTCATCGTCCCGATGGAGACGACATCCTCAAACCACTGCAGGTGCTGGACGGGGTCATCCTTCCCGGTATAGTAAGTCATGTCGGGCTCTCTGAACCCCTCGGGAACGGGAGCTGAGATGATCAGCTCGATGAAGGGTGACCCCCTAAGGGGTGGTCTCACCACCTCTACTCACGCGACCTTCTCTCATGTAAGGCTAGCACTCGCCGGACTGGAGAACAACTCCCGTCCGGTGAGGTCTCGCTCGACCCCATCTCCCATCATCTCCTTCCTGGGCCTTCTTCTTGGTGCACTTCCTTCTCCCCCTGCTGGGGTCATCTCGCCTAGGTCCCTGGGAGACAGCTCGCCAAGAACCCTGGGAGCAGTCTCGCCAAGAACTCTTGGAGCTAAGTCCTGAGGGGTTGGAGTTGAGCAGTTACCTCGAGGAGCTATACTTCGTAGCATCTCCATGATGCCTTGGATGGATGCCATGAATTCCTCCCTTCCCACGAAGGGTCCTGGGTTGGGGAGCTCGCCGAGATCATCACTATCTCCCTGATCTCCAGCCATAACACTCTCCCGAGATCTTCCGTGCTGGTCACTCTCCACGCTCACCGCACCAAGATGTTGAAACCGAGAAATCGGTCTCTGTGGAGTTCGGGGTCCCTAAAAAGGGGTGACCTTACACTTACTGCACTCAGGCGAATGTCACGGACCAAAGGTTCAGGAAACTAGGAACTGAAAGTCCACCTAGTGTCAACTATCTTCACCTATGGGGGGGGGGGGGGGAATAGGTGACGTGTAGCGTTTTTGCGGAATCTAAACTTGTACCTGCATAATAAAAATAAACCGCACAGCACACAGAATACACAAGCTATTTATAGTGGTTCTCCGAGTTGGGTACATCCACTTTCCCCCTTCGACCTATCTCCCAACAAGGGACGACTCGGTCTCTTCACCAACGGGATTGAAATTCAATCCTTGCACTATCGGAAGGAACCCTTCCCCACGTAGGAGTCAATACTTCCACAACACGGGTTGCACCCAACCCTTACAACTAGGAACCAACGTTCCTTTACAACAAAAGTAAAACTAGAATGTACAAGAGATACAAACTATGTTTGGAGACTAAGGTGTCCCTCTTTGTTGACGACGTGTTCTTGAAGTCCACAAAGAGTCCACAACCCTAGATCTCTCTTGGAGAGGATCTCCCCGGAACCGGCGGCGGCAAGATGGGCGGCGGCTAGGTTCACGGGATCGGCGGCGATGACGATGTGCGGCTGCTGTACTTTAGAGATCCAAACTTCGTAGCGAAGCTAGCTAGGTCTACCAACGGTCACACTAGGATCAGTCGTCTCGATCGATTCGGATGGGGAAGGTTTTCCCGATCAACAAATCAAGAGACAAGAGATCTTCGGTTAGACACGTGAGACGCTAAGCTTGGCTAAGCTTCTATCGACCGGAGATCTGGAAGATACCACGATCAAGACCGGCGATCAACTCTCTCAAGCGGCGACGGCGACGGCGGAGCGGAACCCGCGATCTAGGTTACGTCGCGGCCCGTGTTTTCGTCTTTTTCTCCGTCTGTTTACTGTTCAAAAATACTCTGTATTTATACGGTAGACAACTTCAATATGACCGTTGTGGGTCCCACCTGAAGGAAACCCTAGTTCCGGTTCAACACAGTGCCAGCGGCAGAATCCGGTCCAGCTGTTTCCAGAAAAATTGCCAAGTCAAAATCGGCGAGAATCGAAGGTGATTCTCGACGAATCGGCGAGAATCACTCAGTTAGTGATTCTCGACGATTCGTCGAGAATCACTAGTGATTCTCGACGATTCGTCGAGAATCACTAGTGATTCTCGCCGAATCACTTGATGATTCTCGCCGAATCACTTGTTGATTCTCGACGAATATTACTTGGCCATTATCTGCTCAACGATGGGTTCGGCGAGAATCACTAGTGATTCTCGCCGAATCTTACTTAGCACCGCTTTGAGGTAGCCGAATAGAGTCGGCGAGAATCACTAGTGATTATCGCCGAATCGGCGAGAATCACTTGGTGATTCTCGTCGAATTATACTTAGACGATTTTTCGTCTTTCCACTCAAGAGCTGCTCCTTGACCCATCCTTGCTCCTTGTCTGCTCTTGCATAGTTACAGCTCTGTACTTGAATGTAAGTGCACTCCAATAGAGAGAGTACACGTAGGCCAACACACTGATCTGCTCAACGAGGGATTACGTCGTACAGACCCGTGTATATTGACCTACTGCACCTTGACATTGGTGTGCACTTAGCGTGGAAAAACTGCAGGCACAACTTAAGAGGTTTCATCAAATATATTGTGAATTCATCTTAGCTTGACAGGTGGCTTCCTCAAATCCAGGTAATTGTGGATACAATACCCAACAGGAACAGACCCTCGGCTCAAGCGTGGAGGTCCCTCCTCACACCCGGAAGACCTTGGTGATCTCCCCCTCCCTAGCCAATGCTGAGCTAGGTGCCTTGGAGGATGAAGAAAGAGGATGAAGAAGTGATCCTCTCCAAGGCACCCCTAAGGGTCTATTTATAGTTTTTTGGGAATGGCCTGCAAATAAGCAATCTTTGCTGCCCCAAAAATTACTGTAATGCCTCCGGGTTGGTCTGCCAACAGCCAAATCCCGCTGTTTTGAACAGCTATTCGTAGCCCACCATGGGCAAAAGGGCATACACTCAAGCTTGAGAGAGCTAGGCGGCCAGGGCGAGCTGGCGGCCTGGGCGAGACCATGGCTGGCGAGCTGGGCGAGCTGGCCTAACGAGCTGGGCGAGCTGGCCTAACGAGCTGGGCGAGCTAGCCTGACAAGCTGGGCGAGCTGGCCTGATGAGCTGGCCTGACGAGCTGGCCTGACGAGCTGGGCGAGTTGGCCTGACGAGCTGGGCGAGCTGGCCTGACGAGCTGGGCGAGCTGGCCTGACGAGCTGGGATAGCTGTCCTGACGAGCTGGGCGAGCTGGCCTGACGAGCTGAGCGAGCTGGCCTGACGAGCTGGGCGAGCTGGCCTGACGAGCTGGGCGAGCTGGCCTGACGAGCTCGCCTGACGAGCTGGGCGAGCTGGCCTGACAAGCTGGCCTAACGAGCTGGCCTGACGAGCTGGCCTGACGAGCTGGGGGAGCTGGCCTGACGAGCTGGCCCGATGAGCTGGGCGAGATGGCCTGACGAGCTGGGCGAGCTAGCCTGAGGAGCTGGGCAAGCTGGCCTGACGAGCTAGCCTAACGAGCTGGGCGAGCTGGCCTGACGAGCTGTCCTGAAGAGCTGGGCGAGCTGGCCTGACGAGCTGGGCGAGCTGGCCTGACGAGCTGGCCTGACGAGCTGGGCGAGCTGGCCTGACGAGCTGGGTGAGCTGGCCTGACGAGCTGGGCGAGCTGGCCTGACGAGCTGGCCTGACGAGCTGGGCGAGCTGGCCTGACGAGCTGGCCTGACGAGCTGGGAGAGCTGGCCTGACGAGCTGGGAGAGTTGGCCTGACGAGCTGGGCGAGCTGGCCTGACGCGCTGGGCAAGTTGTCCTGACGAGCTGGCCTGACGAGCTGGGCGAGCTGGCCTGACAAGCTAAGCGAGCTGGCATGACGTGCTGGCCTGACGAGCTGGGCGAGCTGGCCTGCCGAGCTGGCCTGCCGAGCTGGGGGAGCTGGCCTGCCGAGCTGGCCTGACGAGCTGGGCGAGCTGGCCTGCCGAGCTGGTCTGACGAGCTCGACGAGCTGGCCTGACGAGCTGGGCGCAGGGCGAGCACATACCGGGCCCACCCCGTACAAGGGGTCGGGGGAGGCAAATACTGCATCCCCCTATTAGTATATTATGCAGATTGAGCCTACATTGGCCACCAAGAGTGTCAAAGCTCTTGAAAAGCTTAAAAATGCATAGCTAGTCTCATGCCTTATTTTGGGGCTCTCTTTTCGCGAATACGGAGTTGTACAAAACTCATTGACAAATGAGATGCGTGTTTTGAACTAGTAGAAGAACAAAGGGTGGAGTACGGATTCGTCGATTGAGCTTCGCTTGGAGGTGTTCGCCTGTTGCGAGTCGCGGAGGGAGCTTCGCGCACAGATCTGGTACGATGATGAAGATTCACAGTTTTGTTGCTTGCGGGAGGATAGGAGCGGCGTTGTCAAGCTCCAAAGATGTTGATGGTGGTCGCGGTGGAGGAAGAGGGGAGGAGTCAGTAGGTCGGGAGGGAGAGAGAGAGAGAGAGAGAGAGAGAGAGAGAGAGGGAGAGAGAGAGAGAGAGAGCTCCAAAGATGTTGATGGTGGTCGCGGTGGAGGAAGAGGGGAGGAACCAGTAGGCCGGGAGGGAGAGGGAGAGAGAGAGAGAGAGAGAGAGAGAGAGAGAGAGAGAGAGAGAGAGAGAGAGAGAGGAGAGAGATGGCAAGGAGAGGAGCAGGAAGAGTGGCGGAAGGGGTTAATTAATTAACATTTAAAAATTTTTATGCAAAGGTGGGGCAGGGTATTTTCGGAAGAGTCAAACTTCAGTCCCATTCAGTCGGACTGAAGTGAGGCCCGACTGGGGCGGGGGAGGGGGGTATTAAATTGATTTCTTTTTTTTTTGATTGCCCATGAAATAAGAATTTCTCCCCACCCCTTCAGTTCAAAAATAAGTGCTGCAAGCCTTCTAACAGCCTGTGAGGAGAATTGGGAGCCACCTGGGAGAATTCAGAGCTGCCTGTGAGAGAGGACTCCCCCTCTCTCCTTTCTCTCTCGCTCGTGCACTCGGAGGGGCCTCCGGCCTTGGGTATTGTCGCCGGTTTTGGAGGAGGTAGCCACCAGCGTTGGGAGAGGGTGTTGCCACCAGCTGGCTTGGTGGAGTTCGCCACCGACATTGCACAGGATGTTCTTTGGAGTGGAGAGGCATGATGTCGACAACGTGCATCAGTGTAGTTAGTCTCGACAATGTTTTCTTTCCGATGGTGGAGTTGTTATCCGGTGGTGGCGTGGTCTCCGGCGGTGGTACGGTTGAATGTCGTACATCGACGTTGAAGGTTCTGGTGAACCTTTTGCGTCCGCGAGACGGATTGCAGTCCAGATCTTCTACTCTCTCGCGGATCATGCGTGTTCAACGGATCTGCGTGTATTTCATTGGAAGGTCAATTTTTTTTTTCGTATTTGCATTTAAATTTTCATTATATAAATTCTGTGATTGTGTTTTGTATTTCTTCTTTACCTGTATTTTCTTATAGAACTGTGTCTGCGTTTGTGTACCGGATTTTAGAACAACCGCCACCAAGAAAAGAAAAGTAGTTTTGAACATAAAAGTGGATGGAGTTTCTTAGGTGGGATCAAGGAGTTCATAAATGACAGTTTATAACCACCATGTTCACGACCGTCACCGCCTTGCCAAACAGAGCCCTATTCTTTAATATGTTGTTACAATTACCGTTTCTATTTCCGTGGATCCATCTGCAGGAATGTAGGACATGAGAGCATCTCCAACCGGCCTTTATTTCTCTATAAATGCAGAATTCTTTGCTCCAACTGGCCTTCAAATGATCCTTCAAAAATGACGATCTTCTCTTTCCCCCTCCAAATTTAGAGGAGGAAGAGAGACAATGCATGTCTATTTTTTCATATTATTTTATTTTATTTTATTACTTAATTTATTTGTTTACAAAAGTTTTGTAATAATTTATAATCTTCGTATTTGGTAATATATTTTGCTGATTATGACATATAATATATCAACCAAATTATCTTTTTGAAAAGTATAAAATGAGACTAATATTAAATATTTTATAATTATTATCATATAATTATCATTAAAATTATAATCATTATATATATTATATATACATAAAATAATATCATTCTTCAATATGAAGAACATGATTGGAATTGCTCTAACCATGTTCTTCATATTTGAAAAAACATGATACAATGAGGATTTCTAAATATAGAGATCCCCATTGGAGATGCTCTGAGCTATTTTTGTTGTGTGAGCATTCATCCAAGGACGGTTGTCTCCAGGCATGGGATTTCCTCACATCATGCTTAGTTCTGGATCGCTTCTTAAGATGATCAAAAACTGGCCTGCTTCTTCCATTAGCACAGGAGGGATGAAGAGTAGAGGGAAAGAAACAAGGGGGAATGATTTCATCCGAGGAGAGACTAGGCAGAGAGAATGTGGAGAACTCAAACAACATGCAGGTTGTAGAACCTAGAGATTCATAAAAGCAGACGAGTCTGAGTACAGAGACCATGAAACCATAAATAACCTAGCATTTGTATGCCGCATCGAGATCCTTGGCCCTAAAAAGGATTATTGAGGGGGTGTTTTCGATCTTGAAAATTTATCTCGCAGAAATTTAACATGAACTCAGTGATAAAAACCATGGATGCAAAGGATGAGCTCAAAGCCATTTCAAATGACTCCCATAGATCGATTAGAACTCCGTGAGAAATTTTTGAAAGCAACAGCAGCACCTTTATTCTAATATTTTAGCTTACAACAACAGGCTGAAAGATTTGCTTTCTTAAAGTTCACAATCACCTTCTCCTGCCAGCCATAGAGGAACAGGCCTATATCCAGATATCAGAAGTGCAGTCTCCTCCGGGATACCTCATCTCATGGGCAAGGGAAGGACCTTCAGGTTCCAGCCCGAAGTCGACGAAAAAGTTCGGATTAAGCTTCAACCCTCCCTCGTCGGTGTTGACGTCAATTTGAAGCATGTGGGATCCCTTCTCCACGAGCTCCGGGTAGAACTGCTTATCCCATGCACTGTAGAGAGAGTTTGTCACGTAGAGTCGCTTTCCGTCGAGGCTCAGCTGAATCATCTGTGGCCCACCACGCAGCTGGTTTCCCTGATGAAGATAAAAAATGATAAAATGGTTACGGATATCAAGCAAAAAAAGAAACGAGAAACACATATTTAAAGCTTGTTTGTTAGGGCATTTTTTGCTCCATTTTCGAGGGGAAAAACACACAATTTTGCCATATTTGAGACATTAGCCCCTTCCCTCTATCTACCACCGCTCCATTCCCACCCTCTCATTCTCACTGCACAAACAAATAGAACCTAAAAGCAGTTCACCCCCAAACTGAACTCGTCCATGGGCAACAATAGATCGATTCAGTAGATGGATGAATGAGAATTGACAAGAGGATGCAGAGATCGGATTTTACACATTTGGCCTAACCTTAAAACAAAAAGGCGTTATATATACAACTCCGCGCATACAGATATTTCCAACCCAAACCATGATTTAGCCTGCTTTGTGGGTCTGATGAAAGCCACAAACTGCTGGTGTGCATAAAATAAAATTGGGAATGAAAGCTTGAGTTGGGATTTTACAAGGCAATGCACCAATCAGATTTCACACACTTGCCCTAACTTTAGAACCAAAGGAGTTCTGCATAAAACTCTGTTGATACAGAGAGTAGTAGATTACCAAAATACCCTACCAGAAACCCCTGACTCGGCCTGTGCTGTGGGTCTGCTGGTGCGCACAATGTCAAATTGGGAATGAACAGAGGAGTTATGATTCCACACATATAACTATCAATACTATTAAAGGTAAGTCATGAAAAGGGGAATATATTGCAGCTAATAGGTCAAATTTTACAAGATATTATCACTAACCTTAACTTCAGGCACATCAAATTGTGATTCAGTCCCATCCTCCAAAATGTAAACTCTATCGCTGCCTTTCTGAATCAATCCTCCGACCCACACCTGTCCGGTGAGCACAGGCTTGCTCAGATCCTCGATGCTGTACTGTCTAACATCACCATGGAGCCAGTTGACAAAATAAACAAATCGGTCATCGAGCGAAATAAGGAAATCGGTTATCAATCCCGGCATCTCCGGGAGAATCCAGTTCTTCACCTTCAGGGGTTCCACAGATATAACCACCTGCGAAGCCATTCCACAGATACAACACAAGTGAGAAGTTACTTCACACTACAATTGCCATAAAGTTTACTGAGTTTCCGAAAACAGAGAAACCGGAAATGTCTCCAAACAATTTACCTCATGGCTCCATAACCCATCTGCAGTTCTGAAGAACCTCACCATGTTGCTGGTTAGAGCACACCCGACAAAGCCAGTGTTTTTAGAGGGATCATGAAGAAACCTAATCTGCAATTGATAAACATCATAAAAAGGAGCACCCTTTGAAGCTTCTCTCTTCTAATTTGAATCAAGATTGGTGCTTACTTCTAAAGGTAGAAGTCCTGAATCACCCAGGTCCAATGTCTGCTTCAGTTCACGATCCGTCCAGTTGTAGACATGGAGATGCCTCCCATATAGTCCATTAGCCACATGCTCAAGATTAAATCCTTTACTAAAAGCTGATGGGGCACCCCATGAAGTACTGATCATGGTATTGTGCCGCGGCTGATACCAAAAATCATATCCAAATAATGGACTGTGCCCTGGTTTCTCCCACCTGCCTTGCCGACAAAATATCAAAAAACAACATAAATTGAAGCTGATAGTGTCGAAGAATCAGACAATTTTAGTATAAAGACTATATATAGACTAGAAGAAATCAAGGAGTAAACAGTGCTCTAAGAAGGAGATATGAACAATCACCTTCCTTTCACATTGAAATTTGAATCGAGTAGGAGGAAGCCATTGCCAGAAGCATTGCCAACTTTATCGCCAAGGCAAGACACCATGATGTCACCAGATGCGAGGCAGTGGGAGGTGTGAGGGTATGCCAATCCGGTCTCCCTCACAATATCTTCAGGCTCAACCACCTTATGCAAGGAAGGAGCTTTAGGGTTTGTAGCAGTGTCGACGATATAAATGCGGCCAGATCTGTATCATGTACAGGCCATATGAGCATATTTGAGAGCAAACAATAGCCAAGTCGAACATAAATCTGTAGTTTTAGATGAATTGATGCAAAATGGCTTACATCAGTGAAGGCAAGATCAAGAAACGCCTGTCAGCCGATGGTTCACCATGGCAGGAGCTACAAGCATTCCAGCCAGAATGATGGAGTTCATCGCCGATATTTGGAGCGGAGAGCCTATGGATGACTTGGGAATAGGTAGGGGATGTGGGATCGACATCCACCGTTGCCAAGTAATCGGGCCTCGTATTCTCCGGGTTGCTTCCTATTTTACATGGTAATGACAGCTTAGAAGGACTTGGGTAATGAAGTAATAGACCCACGCTAATACAATAAACCAAAATCAAATGCAATTCGAAAAATATTTGGCGCTTCTTCAGTGGTATGACAATAGAGAATTTGAAATCTAATGAAATTCTACAACTTCAGACATATTTGGGAGAGTCAGATGGTGACTTGTGAAAAATGGAGCTCCTGTAAGAAATGAAAATCCAACCCCTCATTGGAAAATTGAGCTCAAAATAAAGATTCTGCAACTTCCCACCGCACCGTAGAACAAAAATGAAGGTTAAATGGAGTATGATGGAGATATCATACTCCATTTTTTGCTCCAGCGATGTTTTTGATTAACCTCGCTGGAGAAATGGAAGTGTTTCGATAACCTCCATTTTTTGGCTCAAACGGGTCCTTTTTGAGGTCATATTCCACTGAATGGCCAGAGTTCCATTTCTCACTAGAGCTACATTTTTCAGCAGTCATTGGCACCACTCTTGCAAATGAGAATTCGTCTCTCTAGCTCCAGCAAGTACCATCTGCTTACACCCCAACTATTTCTCCCCAGAAGATGCTCGTTTTAGACGACAATGCTGCTCCCACACTCCTATAAGAAGCCGCCATCAACCCTACCGCTGCCCTGTGACCCCGCAGCTGCATACAATCCTAGGTCAAAAGGTGAATCACTGACTCATATTGTTAATACTATAATGTAATTTATATTAATTTTTATTGCTTTAGGTTTAGTCTCACACCGCCTGTGGTGTTTTTTCCTTCTCCTCTTCTCCTATATGTAGACCCCTAGGGTCCTTGTTTTACATCATCAATACAAGTTACTTGTAATTCTAACATGATATCAGAGCCAGGTTCGGTTATTTTCTCCGCGCTCGCAACTCTGCTCGCGCCTCTGTTTAGCCTGCTTTTCTGCTGATCGGACTGTTCTCCTCTGACCGCCTATAGCCCTCCCGGTAGCCCTCAGTCCGATGTAGCTGTAGCCCTCAGTCGCCAAACCGCCAATCCGCTACAGCCTTCAGCCCGATGTTTCGTGCTCTTCTGCCCGCAGGCCGCCTGTCCGCTACACTTTGCCGCTGCCCTTGCCGCCAGTCCGTTGTCCTTACTGCTACTCCTTCCCACTGCCCTTGCCGCCAGATCGCTGCTCATTTCCTCTGCCCTTGCCGCAACTCGCCAGCACGATGCCGCTGCGCCAGGCCGTTGCGCCTTGCAGACCCTTGCCGCTGCGACTTATTCCGCAGGCCGTCAGCCCATCAGACCGCCAGCCTCTGCTCCGCCCGCCAGCGCAGGCCGCTGCGATTTGATCTGCAGGCCGCCAGCGCCTGCCCAGGCCACTACCTAGGCCGCCGCTCAGCCCGCCAGCTCCTGCCCAGGCCGCTGCGACTTGCTTCGCAATATTGTTGCCTCTTTCTCCGCTCTGCTCGGCTCCGGTTCTCCATTCCGGCGTCATGACCATCCCGTTGATCACGCCTCCTCTGAAGGCCACTTTCTTCCAACTGGCCACGACCAGCGACTACTCAGACTGGGCTCTTACCGTTGAAGCCGCTCTCTCCACCTGTGATCTCTGGGATCACATCATCGGTGCTCCCCCCACCTCTGCAAGCTCTACTGCTATCATCTCTGCCAGCACCACCGATGTCGCCACCACTCCTGATGATGCTCGTCATTGGAAACGTCGCGACCAGACCATTCGGGCTTACATCCTGGAGTCTGTTGTTCGTCCTCTCCTCACCTCCATTGGCCGCCTCTCTTCAGCCCGCGCTATGTGGGAATATCTTCGGGATCGGTTTGTTCCCCGTGGTGGAGCACGACGTCATCATCTCATATGCGATTCTAAGTCTGCACGACAGGAAGGACGGTCCATTCAGGATTTCTTCACCATAATGAGCACCTTCTGGCATGAATTGGACTCTATGATCCCTTTACCCTGCGGTTGTTCTCGCTTCATGCAGTTTCAGCGCCATCTTTCCGTGGGCCATCTCCATTAGTTCCTTGCTGCCCTGCGTCCCGAGTTTGCTCTCCTAGCAGCCCAGCTCCTTCATTGGGTTCCTCTTCCTACTTTGGATGAAGCCCTGATTGCCGTCCGTGATGAAGAGACTCGCCTTCGTCCTCCTTTGGATCCTCTGCCTCCCCCTGGGATTGACACAGTTCTTGCAGTTCGACCGCGGGACGGTACTATTACCTGCAACTACTGTAAAAAGGCGGGCTACATGAAGTTCGAACGCCCCACCCGTCCCCCGCGTCCTGATGATAATCGTCGTAACAACCATGGTCGGGGGCGTGGTCATGGCCCAAGTTCAAATCCCACCGCCGCAGCTGCTACAGATCGACTTCAACGTCTCGAAGAGCTACTTCTTCAGTCACCTCTGCTTCAACGCGCCACCGATACAACTCACAGCCTGTTCGTCGCTCCTGGTAATACTGTTGTTCAGGTTCCACCAACCGCGCCTTGGTATTTTGACTCTGGGGCCTCCTGCCACCTCACCAACGATTCCAAAACTCGCATCCACTGTACCTCCAATCCAACTCACCTTCAAGTCACCACGGCTGACGGGGGTTCTGTCCTCATTCAGCAGTCTGGCTCAATCACCCAAAAATCTGCTCCCTCTGGACACTTTACCCTCTCCAACATCCATCATGCCACTCGCCTCCACATGAACCTTATTTTTGCTAGCTCTCTTTGTGATCTTGGTGTAACTGTTTTATTTTCCTCCTCTGATTGTATTGTGCAGGATTCACGGACGGCTCAGAGGATTGGAAGGGGCTGTAAGACAGGTGGCCTGTATAAGCTGGAGTATCTTCATGTTACACCATCAGTATCTTCATTACCTTATGTTCTTTCTGTTACATCTGTTGTCGACTTGTGACATAGACGTTTAGGTTATTTGTCCGGTGACTGCCTCCGAAGTATTATCCGCTCCGGAGCTTTGACTCGTGTCTCTCCATCGCCCCTCTCCGTCTGTACGGGCTGTCGTTTGACAAAGCACCTTGCTCTACCTTTTTCCAACAGTGCTTTTCAAACTACAGCCCCCTTTGATCTAGTGCATTCTGAAATATCCCCATTGCATCTCATTATGGATATCTTTATTATATCAGTTTTATTGATGACTTCTCTCGCTGTGTTTGGTTTATCTTTTACGACATCGCTCTGAAATACCCACTGTGTATCACACGTTCACCGCAATGATTCATACTCAGTTCGGGTGTCGCATTAAAATTTTTCGTTCCGACTGTGCTCAGGAGTTTCTCTCCTCCACCATGCGCGACCTCATTCAATCTCACGACACCCTCCATCAGCAGTCCTGCCCGCACACCCACAAACAAAAAGGGGTCTCTGAACGGAAACATCGACACATCATCGAAACTTCCCGCGCCCTTCTCATATCCGCCTCTGCCCCTCATTCCCTCTGGGCCGAAGCTATCCTCACCACGGTTCACCTTATCAACATCACTCCCTCCTCGGCCATCTCAGAGGTCACTCCTTATGAACGACTGTACTCCCTCCCACCATCCTACGCACCTCTTTGTACGTTTGGGTGCACCTGCTTTGTTCTCATTCCTGGCCCTGAGCGCACCAAACTCTCTGCTCGCTCGGCTCGTTGCGTCCACTTAGGTCTTAGTCCCCACCACAAAGGATATCGTTATTATGACCCAATGACTCGTCGCATCCGCATCTCACGTCATGTTTCCTTCCTTGAACATGAAATGTTCTTCTCTTACTCCACGCCACCACCAACAACACTTCTCACACCAACCACTGTTGCTCCACCGCTCACCCTTCCTCTGCTTCCTCCTATACCCACCCGTCCTAGGACTCACATTGCCCCTCTTACTCGGTTAACAGATAATCTTCCGACTGGGGACTCTCCTCCCACAACAACTCCCTCTCCCACTCCAGCTCCTGATACGACACCGTCTGACGCTCCGGCCGCCTCTCCGCACATTGATCCTGCTCCTCCTCGACGTAACCCTACTCACCCTCGACACCCACCTGCTCGCTACGACCACAGTCCTGCCAGGTATACCCCATCTGCTCTCAACACGGCTACCTCCTATTCTCCTGTCTTTCAGGCCTTTCTCACCGCTCTCCACACCTACCAGGAGCCCCAGTCATACCGAGAAGCAGTTGCCCATCCCGAATGGCAGCAAGCCATGATAGTTGAACTTCAGACTTTCCACAGAACCCATACCTGGGACCTCGTCTCTTGCCCTCCTGGCGTCACTCCTGTGAGCTGCAAATGGATATTCAAGATAAAGACACGCCCAAATGGGTCTATTGAGCACCACGAAGCCTGTTTAGTTGCCCGTGGTTTCTCACAGGAGCATGACATCGACTACGATGAAACTTTTGCCCCGGTTGCCGAATGACAACCTTGCGCACTTTACTTGCCGTTGCTGCTAACCGAGATTGGTCATTACATCAGATGGACGTCACTAATGTCTTTCTTCATGGTGACCTTGCAGAGGTAGTGTATATGGCTCCTCCACCAGGTCTCTCTGTTCACACCGGCCATGTCTGTCATCTCCGTCGGGCTCTCTATGGTCTCAAACAAGCCCCTCGTGGCCGGTTTGAGCGCTTCCGCACAGCTATTCTCAAGGCCGGGTTCATTGAGAGACAGACTGATCATGCCTTGTTCACTCGTACTTCTCCTCAGGGATGTGTAATTCTTTTTCTATATGTGGATGATATGATTATCACTGGCGATGACCATGCCACCATTGCCTCTGTTCAACAGCACCTTCGCAGTCAGTTCGAAATGAAGGACATGAGATCACTCCGATATTTCCTTGGGCTAGAAATCTCCCGATCCAAACGTGTCATTCATGTTTCTCAACAAAAGTACATCTCAGACATCCTTTCTGTTGTAGCTTCACTGACACCCGCACAGTTGATACTCCAATCGAGCTTAATCTGAAACTCCTCCCCACTGACGGCGAACCTCTTTCAGATGTCTCCCGCTATCGGCGCCTCGTCGGGATGCTGGTCTCTCTCACTATGACTATGCCTGACATTGTCTATGCTGTTAGCTTTGTCAGTCAGTTTTTCCAAGCTCCTCGCTCGGTTCACTACGCCGCAGTCCTCCGGATTCTTCGCTATCTGCGCACCTCCGTTACCAGGTCACTATTTCTCTCTGCCACTTCAATACTCACCCTTCGAGCATTCTCTGATGCTGACTGGGCGGGGGATGACACAACTCGTCGCTCCACTACTGGCTTCTGTATCTTCTTGGGTGACTCTTATATCCTGACGTAGCAAGAAACAGAACTCCATTGCGCGCTCCAGCACTGAAGTCGATTATCGTGCCTTGGCTTCCACTACTGCTGAGATTGTTTGGCTTCGCCGTCTTCTATGTGATCTTGGTGTTACAATATCCGGACCCACTCCTTTGTTCTGTGATAATCAGAGTGCTATACAAATTGCCTCCAACCCTGTGTTTCATGAACGGACGAAACACATCGAAATTGATTGTCACTTCACTCGCCAAGAGTTTCTCGCCAACACCATTTCTCTACCGTTCATTGTCTCCGAAGAACAAATAGAGGACTTCCTCACCAAGTCTCTCACAACTGCTCGATTCAGATATCTTATTAGCAAACTCCCGGTTCATGATCCACCGTAAGTTTGAGGGGAGATGTTAAGATTATAATGTAATTTATATTATTCATTATTGCTTTAGGTTTAGTCTCACACCGCCTATGGTGTTTTCCCCTTCTCCTCTTCGCCTATATGTAGACCCCAAGGGTCCTTGTTTTACATCATCAATACAAACTACTTGTTATTCTAATACATATCACGAACTTTGCCCTAAAATTGCTGTTATAAATGTTGAGATACTCGATTTCAGAGTTAGTCCCCTCAACTCTATCAATTTCTGAATCGTTTTAGTTTTGTTTAAACTAATCGACATGCACTATACTAAATGAACAAATTAATCGTAGAAATTAAAAAAAAAAACTTTAGCTGCTTAAATCAAGTACCAAAACTTGATCTTCATAAGCTAAATGAACATGGATCACAAAAGCAAACAGAATGATCCGTCTTCATGCAGTTTAAATAACAACACAAACTTTCCCATTTTTTCTCAGTTCCAGAAGATCAATCCAATCACTAGAAAGAGAGAGAGAGAGAGGCTTTATAAGAGCTAGTTTACCATTATAGACGCAGGTCACATAGATCAAGGCCTCACGAGGCCCGTTCATAGCCTCAAGAGGAGATGAATAGCCTGGCCCCTTCTTTATGTTGGCGCAGCAGGGATTTCGCTCCCCGGATTCTGCCGCGGCCGCAACCGCCGGTACCACATCGACAACTCCGGCCATTGTTCTATCTTCTTCTCCTAGATCTCAACAAACGTTGAAGTCAATGGATAGACCTCGGCCTTAGCTACGAGCCTACGATGCCAGCGAGTGGATAACTATGAGGAAGGGTTGAGAGCGCCAGGCGATCTTTGGAGAGACACGAAAGAGAGGAGCGGGTGGTGGTGAATGGGGCCCCTCGCAGAACGAGGACGAGAATCGGCGAAATATTGGGATGATTTGTGTAATTGGACGGATATGAGGAACAAGGATATTATTATTAATTTATCTGATCCAGAATATGGTCTACAGTGGAAATAATGACAAGAAATCAAAATGTAAAAAAATCAATGTATTATAATTAGGGTATTTATATGTATAAAATAAATGTATTATAATTAGGGTATTTATTAGGGCTGACTGCCTGAACATATTTTAAAAAGAGTGGTGTTATGGACACACCTATTTTAGCTATGGACACACCATTCAAATCCAAATAAACACTTTAAAACACTTATTTTCATTTTAAAAAGAAAACCCTAACCACAGCCCTACCCGATCACCCCTTGCAATCGCGTCGATGTCTTCCCCGGCCAGTAGGATCTGCGCGCTCCTCAGACCAGGATCATGTTTCTCCTTCGGCTAGGCATCGCTTCTCCTTCGACCAGAAATGTGCGCTCCTCCGGACTTCCTCTCCGCGCCCCCACACCGCCGCCTCTGCGCTTCCCCGCCGGCTCTTTGCAAAATTTGCTCCTCCGGCCAAGTCTCCGCCCTCCTCCGGCCAAGCACTTTGCCCATGCTCTGCGCCCTCCTCTGGCATTCCGACAAGGCTCTGTTTGCTCCTCCGGCCAGGTCTCCGTCCTCCTCCGAACATCACATTATTCTTCCTAAGCCTGCTTCTCTATGATTTCCCCTAATAGTTGCCATTTTGCAGCAGAGCTCTTTGCATTAGAGCCTATTAGGCCGGCCTCTTAAGCTGCGCTCCTCTGGCAAATTGCAAGAAATTCTTAGGTCCGCCTCCTAACATATTCTTTGCACCTGCACTTTGCACATTTGCACATCTCTTTGCACAGTTCTCTAATTTGAACAACTAGCTTATAATAATTTAGTTTTGATATTATGTTTTGATTATAGGCGTGTTCTTCCAATATATTTTCTAATTCTAGTTTATAATTTTTATTTTGATTCCAGTTTATCTCTAGATTCCATTTCAGAATAGAGTTTTGATTCTAGTTTATAATCTTCTTGTATTCATAACTGTTGATGTCAATCTTCTTTTGCAAAGCTTAGAGGATGGAACAAAAATGAAAGTGTACATTGGCTAGGTTGGAACCACCACTAAAAGGACAGTAGAGGCTTCATCCTATTGTTGATTGTATTACACACCGCCGTTGTTGCGTGTGAGGAGGGGGTGGGAGAGCTTCAAAGATTTGCACAAATGTTTTTGAGTCCATACCAATAGAATCATCCCGCTTAATGATTTTTTTAACATTTTAGGGTAGCCAACACTAAATGATTTTTTCCCTATTGTATGATAAGCATTTTTGATGGTTTCTATTATAATCTTCTTTGTAAGTCAACCATTGTCATAAACTTTCCATTTATATTTCTGTTGGTTGATCTTTATCTTCTTTAGGACACTACAAATTAGATGTCTCTAACCTTCTCTCAACCCAATTTGTTATTTGATAAATCTGGATAAATAGGGTAAACTTTTTTTTGCTTCCTGTTCCTAAATTTCTCATAGTTCTCGTGCCACTTGAATTCAATTCTTTCATATTCGAGTAAAGTTTACCTATTATAATTCCACTTGTACCCTCATGAGGGTCATGAATAAGGAATTGTTATAAAGGTTGAGATCTTGCTATATCCGCTTTCGGGCATTGAATTATTTACTGACAGCAGCATTGTCATGTCTAACTTGTCCTAACCGGAGTGTTGAAGTATTAGACCGGGCGGCCTTGCGGTCTTGTCTGGCGGTTTATTGACCGAGCGGTCTGGCGGTCTCACTCAGAAGCTTGGAGACCGGGCGGTCTATCGGTCTCCCATTGCGGCCTGTTCTTATCCTGCTGGAGCTGCCGAGCGGTTAACTCATTTGTCTAACCGCGCGGCCTGTGCGGTCTCCTTTATTTCTAGCCGCTCAGCACTGTACATGTTTAGTCCCACATTGTTTGTTTGTACTCTCTCATATCTCCTTCATTTTATAAAAAGGAGGTCATACCTTTGTAAATGATATCTTTTTTGGATAATAAAATTTCAATTATTCAAAAGTCTATCCGTTTGTTATTTCTTATTCGCTACTTTCTACATGGTATCAGAGCACACGGTAGTTCCCCCTGATTGTGTGCGCTCTCTGATTCTCGCGGCTTGTTTTCCGCTTTCCGCGACCTGTCTCGTGGCTTGCCTTCTCTTCTGTCCGCTGCCCTGTTCGCGCGGCTTGTTTCTGTCCGCTGCCCTGTTCACGCGGCTTGCTTCTCCTTGGTTCTCTTCTCCTACTGCTATTTGTCGCCGCGCTCCTGGTTCCTTCTTGCCTCTCCGACTTCCTAGTCATTGCGGCCTGTTTCTGTTCGCCCAGCTTGTGACTTGTTGTAGTCGCTGCTCCTTTCCTCCTCCTCTCTTCTGTTCGCTCGGCCTTTACAGTCCGCGCGACCTCTTCCCCGTTGTGCCTTTGACTGCTTTCTAGCTGCTTGTGTTCGCGCGGCTTCTTCCTTTTTTTATCCGCTGCGGTTTCTTGATGTGTTCTATGACTACTTCCGGTCTCACCACTACTCCTACAGCTCCTTCTCCACCTCCTCCTTCGGGCAACCTTGGTACCCTTTCTAAGCTTGTTGGCTCCAACTATCCCGATTGGAGCGTCTCTTTCACTTTTCTCCTTCGCTCTCAACGCAAATGTCATCACCTCACCGATGACCATCCTCCTCGTACCTCTCCTGAGTTTGATGACTGGGATGCGAGTGTTTCTCTTGTCCGCACCTGGCTGGCCACCAGCCTTTTTGATGAGTGCCTTCCAATCATTCGCCATGATGAGACGGTCAAGGCCGCTTGGCTTCACCTCGCTGCTCTCTATTCGAAGGGGGGCCAGACGTCCCGCATTTATACTCTCTATGCGGACCTCTTCGCCCGCCCTTCCATGTCTCCTGCTGCGGCTTATCAGCAGGTTCAGGCTCTTGGTGCTGAAATCCTCCAGAATCGCCCCTTCTCCGCAGACTTGGCCGAACAGCACAAACACTTTCAGGAACTCCTGGTTGTTTGTTATCTTCTCCGTCTTCCCGATTCATATGATATGATCCGCCAGCAGATCCTGGGTGAGGCGGAGTCTCCCACTTTGGATGCCACTGCCGCTCGCATTGCCGCTGTTACTTCACTGCTCCAGCGGGCCTCTGTTGGCCTCCCCCCTCCCAGGACTCCTTTGCTCACCAAGCTCAGAGGGGGGGCCCTAGTGGCCGCGGCCACTCCGGCGGACGGGGTTCATCCCGGTTCCTCTGCTCTCACTGTGGTCGTACCAGCCATTCTGTTGACCGCTGCTGGCAGAAACGTCCTCATCTTCGCCATTCCGGTGATGCTCCTTCGGCCTCCGCCTCTTCTCGGCCATCTGCCTCTATGGCCACGACGTCAGGTAGTGCCCACGTCGTTACTCAAGGTAAATGGCTGATTGACTCCGGTGCTACAAATTATATGACTGGCAACCCTCATTGCTTCTCCCGTCTTGAGACACATGACCGCTTACCCCCGGTTCGTGTGGCGGATGGTTCCCCGTCTTTGGTTCATGGGACGGGCATGGTTCAACTCACCCCCTCGCTTTGCTTGGCGGACACCCTCTATGTCCCGAAGTTCCCGTGTAATTTATTATCTGTTACTACTTTATGCTGGCAACTTCAGTGCTCCGTCTTATTCACTCCAACTACTTGTTCTTTTCAGGACCCGAGAACCCAGCGGACGATTGCTACTGGGACTGAGAGCGGCGACCTCTACTTCCTCGACGATGTTTCCGCACTGTCTGCCTACTCCTCTTCTACCGATCTCCTTCAGTGGCATCTTCGCCTTGGACATCCTCCTCCACGGATTCTTCGCCAGCTTCTGCCCCACTTACCCCCTACCAGTTCTCCGCTCAATTGTGATGCGTGTCAGCTTGGCAAACATCATCGCTCTTCCTTCCCACCGAAGCAAGGTCGTGGCTCCTCTCGCCCGTTTGATCTTATTCATTCTGATGTGTGGGGTCCGGCTCCTACCCTCACTGTTGGTCGGGGTAGTTCCTATTTTGTCACTTTTATAGATGATTTTTCACGATGTACCTGGGTGTATCTATTAAAAGATCGCTCTGAACTCTTTTCTGTTTTTCAATCATTTTATTTTATGATTCAGACTCAATTTGCAATTTCTATTAAAGTTTTACGTTCTGATAATGCCAAGGAATATCTTAATCATGAGTTCTCCTCTTTCTTTCACCAACATGGTCTGCTTCATCAAAC
Source organism: Platanthera guangdongensis (assembly GCA_039583875.1). Lineage (NCBI taxonomy): Eukaryota > Viridiplantae > Streptophyta > Magnoliopsida > Asparagales > Orchidaceae > Platanthera > Platanthera guangdongensis. Next base: position 65,489,472 of record CM077151.1, read on the forward strand.
GACTTGTGTTTACACCTCCCAGCAGAATGGGGTGGCGGAGCGTAAAAACCGTCACCTGCTTGATGTTGCTCGTACTCTCATGACGCAGATGCACGTCCCTCGCTCCTATTGGGGCTACGCTGTGCTCCTCGCCTGCTATCTCATCAATCGCCTTCCCTCCACAGTTCTCCACGACCAGACCCCCTTCTCCATTCTCTACCCCCACAAGGAATCCTTTCCTCTCCCTATCCGTGTCTTTGGTTGTACGGCCTTTGTTCACGCTCCCTCCGCTACCCGCGACAAGCTTTCCCCCCGTTCCACCAAGTGTGTCTTTTTGGGGTACTCTACCACTCAAAAAGGCTACTGCTGCTTTGACCCCCTTCTCCACAAACAGTTTGTCTCCGCGGATGTGACTTTTTTCGAGAATGCTTCCTATTTCTCTCCTACCTCTTCTCTTCCTTCTGATCTCTCCGTTTTCTCCCCGCCTCTCGACGTTTTCCCACCTCCGTCTCCTCCTCCACCGTCTCCTTCCCAGTCCGTCTCCCCACCCACCCCTCCACCCTCCTCTCCGTCGTCGTCTCTCTCTAGTCCCGGGCCAGCCTTCTCCGCCACGGACGCTCCGGTCGCTGACGCGCCCGTCGACCTGGATCTTCCTATTGCTCTTCGCAAAGGGGTGCGGGCGTGTACTCAACACCCGCTTGCGGCAGTTGTTTCCTATGATCGGCTTTCTCCTTCTCGCAGGTGTTTTGCCCTGGCTATCTCCGCTACTTCTACTCCCTGCACCTACCAGGAGGCTCTTGCTCTCCCTCATTGGAAGTCTGCCATGGATGAGGAGATGGCTACTCTTACTGAACGGGGTACCTGGACCCTTGTTCCTCCTCCCGTGGGCACTGATGTGGTTGGCTGTCGCTGGGTCTTCGTTGTGAAATTTCGCCCCGACGGCAGTGTGGATCGCTACAAGGCCCGGCTGGTGGCCAAGGGCTTCACTCAGACTTACGACATTGATTACTTTGATACCTTCTCTCCGGTTGCTCGCCTCAGCACCATCCGGGTTCTCCTTTCTGTGGCTGTTAACCGGATTGGGCTATTTCCCAGCTTGATGTGAAGAATGCCTTTCTCTATGGCGATCTTCAGGAGGACGTCTATATGGAGAAACCTCTGGGTATGTTGCTCAGGGGGAGACACGCGTATGTCATTTGAAGAAGGCCATTTATGGCCTAAAGCAGAGCCCTCGGGCATGGTTCGACAAATTCAGTGGCATTGTGGCTACCATCGGCTTTAGAAGGAGTTCGGCCGATCACTCCTTATTCATTCGCAAAACGGCCTCGAGACTGGTGGTTTTGGCAGTATATGTGGATGATATTCTTCTTACTGGCGATGACCGAGATGGGGTGGACTTGACGAAGAAGCACCTCCGTCAGCACTTGGTCACGAAGGATATGGGCTCCCCGAAATACTTTTTGGGATAGAAATCTCTCGGAAACTTGACTCGTTGGTTCTCTCCCAACGGAAGTATGCCCTTGATCTTCTACAAGAAGCAGGATTGACAGGTGCCAAACCGGCTCGGTTTTCCATGGCTATTGGAGAAGACAAAACGTGGACGGATGACTCGCCTTTTCTATCTGATGTCACAAGGTACAGACGTTTGGTAGGCAAACTCATCTATCTCACGGTGACTAGACCCGACATCGCCTATGCTGTAGGCAAGGTCAGTCAGTTTATGCAAGCTCCCAGGGAGTGCCATCTTCAGTCTGCCCTGAATATTTTAGAGTATATCAAAGCAGCACCAGGCAAAGGGTTACTCTTTCAAAAGAATGGTCATCTGAGGGTTGAGGCCTACTCAGATTCAAGTTACGCGGATGACAAAGGCGATCGTAAATCCACATCAGGTTTTTGTACCTTTGTTGGAGGTAATCTCGTGAGTTGGAAGAGCAAGAAACAGTCTGTTGTCTCCAGATCCAGTGTAGAAGCCGAATACCGGAGTATGGCGTCAACCACGTGTGAGTTAAAGTGGTTGCGGGCTCTCATGTTTGACCTGGGCAAGGTATATGACTATCCTCTCCCTATGTTCTGTGACAACAAGGCCGCTATATACATATCCAAAAATCCGTTCTTCCATGAGAGAACAAAGCATATAGAGGTTGACTGTCACTTCATTCGGGAAGAGATTTTGAAGAAACAGATTTGTACTCCATTTGTCACCTCTGACAAGGAATTGACAGATATCTTCACCAAGCCAGTCTTTACTTCCTTCTTCCACATTTGTGACAAGCTGGGCATGATTGATATCTATGCTCCAGCTTGAGGGGGAGTGTTGAAGTATTAGACCAGGCGGCCTTGCGGTCTTGTCTGGCGTTTTATTGACCGAGCGGTCTGGCGGTCTCACTCAGAAGCCTGGAGACCGGGCGGTCTATCGGTCTCCCATTGCAGCCTGTTCTTATCCTGCTGGAGCTGCCGAGCGGTTAACTCATTTGTCTAACCGTGCGGCCTGTGCGGTCTCCTTTATTTCTAGCCGCTCAGTATTGTACATGTTTAGTCCCACATTGTTTGTTTGTACTGACGGTTTATTGACCGAGCGGTCTGGCGGTCTCACTCAGAAGCCTGGAGACCGGGCGGTCTATCGGTCTCCCATTGCGGCCTGTTCTTATCCTGCTGGAGCTGCCGAGCGGTTAACTCATTTGTCTAACCGCGCGGCCTGTGCGGTCTCCTTTATTTCTAGCCGCTCAGCACTGTACATGTTTAGTCCCACATTGTTTGTTTGTACTCTCTCATATCTCCTCCATTCTATAAAAGGGAGGTCATACCTTTGTAAATGATATCTTTTTTGGATAATAAAATTTCAATTATTCAAAAGTCTATCCGTTTGTTCTTTCTTATTCGCTACTTTCTACACGGAGCAAGCTTAGAAATTTGTGACTTATTTCCCAACTCCGAGTATATCTGTGCAATGCTATCTTATAGTTCATTTGTGGTGGAATGACATAATAATTGTAAATAATTTATTCCTCCATGGAGTTGGCCATCCAAGTCATAATCATAAAGTTTTCGGCATTCCAAACAACATAGACAGATAAGTTAAGTGTTTTAATCTTCCTAGTCAGTTAGTTAGATAGTTTTCCCCTTCTCCTAATGTAAGCCATAACTGATTGTGACCACCAAAGGAAAGTATCACCATTCATTTAATGGTGGTAATTTGAACTAGTATAGGCTTCATCCTATCTGTTAGTTTTGAATTTGATTTTATAATAGGTCACCTAAGAAACTTGGCTTTATAATATCTTATTATTATCTTTTTCAGGTTAGACAAAGCGATATTCATCAAATTAAATCGGATAATCAACAGTTTCAGGCAAAATTAGTGGTAAAATGACAATTTTTTGTTTTCTTTTGTGTTCTATAGTGTAATGCATTTTGTTTTCGTTTGTTTTTTGTATAGGATAAAATGAATCTTGGACATACGTTTGTAATGAGTGACCCAAGCATAGACAGTAACGTTGATGTTGGGTTCCATTTTATTACTGAGATCACCTTTTCCAGCAAGGCGGAATTAATTGACTGGGCTCGCAAAATTGCTAAAGGGTTGGGTTTTGTGGTTGTAGTTCTAAGAGCTGATAAACTTGTTGGAAGAGCTAGACCAAGAATATTTTTAGGCTGTGATAGATCGGGTTCGCCGCGTGTCCACAAAAATAGGCCGAAGCAGAATTTAAGAAAAAGTAGCTCCAAACGTTGTGGATGTCCATTCACATTATGCGGTCAAAAAGATGCATGTGTCGATGAATGGAAATTAGAAGTTAAATGTGGAATACATAACCACGGTTTTGTTCATCGTGAGGCACATAGTTATGCATGCAGATTAAGTGAAAATGAACAAAAAATCATGGAGGAGATGTACGCATCTGGTGTGAAGCCGAGGAAAATATTATCCACTTTGAAAACAAGGAATCCTTCCAACACTTCCATCTTGAGAACTATTTATAATGAGAAAGTTAGATTGTACAAGAAGGAATTGGATGATAACTCTCCAATTCAATTTCTATACAGATGCATAAGAGATGTGAGCTATACGAGTTACAATCATGTCAATCATACTAATGATGCTTTGGACAGTTTGTTTTTTGCTCATCCAACTTCCACTCAACTATGCAAGATGTTTCCAGATATTTTTATTATGGATTGCACTTATAAGACTAATCGGTACAGATTGCCTTTACTTTCTATAGTTGGTTTGACTTCTACAAACTTGACTTTTTTCGCCGCATTTGCTTTCATATCTAACTAAACAGATTGTAGTTACAAGTGGGCCTTGGAAAGGTTTAAAAATGTGTTAGACTCTACTTTCTTGCCCAGTATTTTAATAGTTGACAGGGAGATTGCTCTGATGAATGTCATTCAAGCTGTATTTGCTCAAACAAGAATTATATTGTGTCAAGTTCATATCAGCCGTAATATATTAGCTCACTGTAAGAAATTCTTTGATAGTGGGAAAGAATGTGAGTTATTTTTGTCTGAATGGCACAATTTGGTTAGAGCAGATACAGTTCATGATTATAATATGTGCTTCAACTTTATAGTAAGCAAATATTCTGAAAAATATCCACAAGTACTGAAATATGTGGTGAGTAATTGGTTAGAACCATACAAGGAAAACTTCATTTCAGCATGGATAGATAAGTTAATGCATTTTGGGAATACTACCACTAATCGAGTGGAGAGCGGTCATAGTCATCTAAAAAAATTTTTAGAGGTATCCGTGTGTAACTTGACGTCGATATGGAAAACTTTTGATCAAATGCTTAATCTACAACACACCGAGATTAAGCATTCTTTTGGGCAAAGTTCAATACAAGTCAATACCGGTTATAGAGGATCACTATATATAGAGTTGCTTGGTCATGTTTCAATTACTGCATTAGATATAATCAAAAAAGAAGAAAAAATGGCTAAACGTGGTTGTGTAGAAGCCACTAAATGTCTGCATAAAATGCGAAACACAATGGGATTGTCATGTGCCCATGAATTAGTAACTTACATGAAACAGTCATTAGCATATCCTATGTGGATGGTTCATAAACATTGGCGTCAACTTACTTTAAAAACATATGAGTCTACAAAAATAAAGGAGGAGGATGAACCCGTTAACATCATACAAATGGAATTAGACGGTCTACTACAAAAGTACAATATTATTTCTAATTCTCAAAGGCAAGAAATGAAACGAAAGTTACGGGAAGTAATGGATCCAACGACCACTCAAACAAAAGAACCAATAATGCCTCTAAAATTAAAAGGAAGACCGCGTGGAAGTTACAAAAAATTCAAAGATGACTACAAGTCTACAAAAAGAGAACTCTCTTTATTTGAGCATGTTTTGTTAGCGGAACAACGTCCCCAACATAAAGCTAAGAAATTCATTCCAAGAAGAAAGGTCGGGATCAACACATTCGTTGAATGCATTCGAAAGAAAATGTCGTCGTATATATCTAATTATATAGTCGATGCCGTAAATGTGATTGACGATGGACATTGCGGTTATCGAGTGGTGAGTAAGGCACTTGAAATGTGTGAAAATTGGCTACAAGTCCGGAGAGATCTCGCAAATGAAATGAAAAGTTTTGAATTTTTGTACAACAACCTATTCGGAAATATGAGACAGACGGAACTACTTTCATCCTTGGATTGCACTACAGAACCGGCTCCTTTGGACAAGTGGATGACAATGCCGGACATGGGGCTAGTGATTGATTCTTGCTATAATGTTGCAGTTGTCCATTACTCAAAATTTCAGTCGTTTACTTTTTTACCTTTACATTCTTCCCCTCCGGCTAGTCAAAAAACTATTTTTATTGGATTTGTGAACAACAATCATTTTATTCAACTGCTGATGCGGGAGGATTGTCCCTTACCTCCAATAATCACTACGTGGAGGCGATATCATGCTACAATTTCTGAGGAATGAGACTTGACATTCATTTCAAGAATCAGAGATACAGATAATATGGAAAAAACTGAAGAAATGGTTAATTTGACGGATCCTTGAAAATGAGGTACCCTTGTTTTTTAATTAGTAGACATAAGCAATACATACGAATAAAGTGATTATTAATTTTTCTGTAATGTTTTTTGTGCAGATTATTGAACACGTTTTGCATTTTTGTGAAGACCAACAACTAATCTTAAGTCGTCTACATATAGGTAAAAATTGAATTTTCTACTTCTTTTACTCATATTGCATATAATCTAATATTTACATTATTTTTTCAGGGCGGGGGGTTGCTGAAGAAATGTGGAAATGAAGGAATTAAATGAATTAATTCGTACCACTAAAGTTTTTTAAATTTATTCATATTGTAATGACTAGTTTATTAGTAATTGATTGCAAATAACAATTTGGGTTGTACATAGTATGATTTGGTTGTACATAGCCATCTTGGGTTGTACATAGTCGTTGGTTGTCCATAGCCAATTTAGGTGTGTTCATAACACCGCTCTTTAAAAATCGTTCGAATATTGAGTTTAGGGTTTAATTTGACTTGATTCTGCTTTCGAGTCAGCTCCAAACCCTAAATATTGAGTCGATTTAATTTGACTTGATTCTGCTTTCGAGTCAGCCCTGAATTACTCGAAATATGATTCGAATCGGTTCGAATTAATTAAAAATATTGTGTATTTATTAATATATTCTTATTTTAAAATAAAAAATAATAATAATAAAATTCAAACATAAAGAAAGAGAATTAAGACTTTAAGTGTTTCATTTGTTAAATTTATAGGTTGTCCAATTTATTTCTGAGTCAACAAAGAATAAAGAAAAAAAGCGCGTAATTTCGAGCTGACTCAATTCGATTTCGTGCCGTCTCGGAATCGAGCCATTTTGAGTTGAGCTGTCTCAACTCGAAATCATTTAGAGTCAATTTCAAGTCGAGTTTGAGTTTAAAATTTCGATTTCGAGCAGAGCAAAAATCGCTCGAATCCGACTCGATATCAGCTATAATATTTATATAAACAACTAATAAATAATAGCAGTATGTAAAGCAATATTCATAGAATCATAGCCCATATCTAATATCGACAATCTAAATTTTATTTTATTTTTGCCTTAAAACATACATTAATATATAATCATAAACAACAAACAAACAAAATTATAGATAATAATTCATTATTTTTTTACAAACGCAAAATTACATAAACAGCTGAAATATTGTTGTAGAGTGATTAGCTTGAATTCACGCCTTCATATTTTTGTCAAAGAAATATAAGACAAACACTGCCAAGTGCCAACCACTATGGGAAGCATACCACAGTCCGCCGAGTTGCTTTGGTGATCTTTTCACCAATATAAAATACAAAAATCCCACACTGCCGAGGTGGCACCGCATGGCAACACCCTCACCTCTCCAAGGAAAAATTTGCAAGGCAGGATTTGAGGGAATGATTTGTCGTGAATAAAGATTAATGGTTGTAAAAGTATTAATTGATGTACACGCCTTCATATTTTTTCAAAGAAATATAAGGAGAAACTATGAACCACAGCCGCGCACCGCACCGGACCGGATCAGGATCAGGATTTGTGATTTGAAGGAATAATTGAAATGTATTTTTTTGTACAAAATGACTTTTGACACTTTTGTGAATCCTTCAATTTTGGGTTGCATTGAATGATGCGTTGAAATAAACTCGACGCAACCGTCGGCTTTTCTCATCTAATGTCGACTATGCCGAAATGAACTCGACATTACATCGAATAGAACTCGATGTTAATTGCTTCGACTTCTCCTACGTCGAAATGAACTCAGCGCAAACATTGACTTCTCTTACTTCAATTTCGCCTGCGTCAAAATCCACTAGACGCATTCGTCGACTTGTCTGCCAGACTACATTACGCGTTGATTTCATTTACGTGTTTTGTCGTCATTACACATATACATTGGAAATCCAACGTTTCTCTGTACGATTAAAACTTTTCAATTTCAATCTTTGTAATTTATTACATCGTTATTTACTTGCCGTTTTAAGACTCCTATATAAGAGTCCGTTCGTTTCAACGACATTGATATTAAATTATTGGATTTGAGAAAATAAAAGTCATTTCTGTTGTTCGTAAAAACAATTATAGAGTGGAAATGACTTTCTGGAGGAAAGTCGTTGATATTCACCAAAAACTAAAACTCATTGGTTCAATATCTATCTCCAAGTGTGGATATTGAGATTACCAACATCGGCTTTTCAAAAGAAGAGTAATTTTTTCTGCATGAATGCGATTTATTCGGACCAGACACGATTTTTTCGCCCGGACGAGACTTTTTTTACACTGACGCGATTTTTTCACACGGACGAGACCTTTTTGCCAGCAGAAGTCCCATCGGCAATAATAACATGAGATAACTTGTTTTGTTCAAGGAAAGAGGAGAACAAACGAGAGTTGCCGTTCATGTGACAAGTGGCACCAGAGTCAATAAGGCACTTATCAGAGGAGGGCACAAGAGCACGGGTGGTAGAATAGAGAAGGGAAGCCATCCTCAAGAAGAGACGGAAAGTGGAAAGAGTAACTGCACGGTTAGAAGCAAGCCGACAAAAGAGGAGCGCAATAAGAGAAATCACAGTGGCCAAGCAGCAAAAAAACCACGCGAGAAGACCGCAACGTTAAGAGAAAAGACCGCACGGTCAAGGTGACAACACACTAGCGGCTAGAAATAGAAGCCGCGACCAGGATGCAGAGCCCCGTAGAGGGTAGAAAAACCACAATGACAAGGAAACCGTGCGCACAGGGAAATCGCACACTAAGAAGGACACAAGCCAAAACAGAATAGGAAGGCAAACAAGTCACAGAAAGATAGCGACCAAGAGAAAGAGACCGATAGAGAGGGAAACTGCGTGGACAGAACCGAAGCAGCGCGAACAAGAAAATAAGTTGCAAAGAAGAAGAAGAAGAAGAAAGAGAGAAAGAGAGAAGCAAAGGAGTCTGCATGGTCTGGGTGACAACACACCAGCGGCAAGTCGCGGCCAAAATGCGTAACTAGCAACAAAAAAGAAATCGCACGAGAGGGAGAAGCAAGAAAGGGACGGAAGGGAGGGAAACAAACAGGAAGAAGCCGGCTCGGGAAGCAAACCGGAAGAAGCGGCATGGGAAACAAACCGGAAGAAGCCGGCGCGGTTAGACAAACAAATCACAATCTGATTGGAGCAATGGATCGACTCGCTCTGATACCATGTGAGAAAAGAGCGAGAAAACGGTCAAGAAGTAAATAAAGACAATTTTTTATTGCTCCAAAAAGATAATTATTACAAAAGTATGACCCCTTATTTATAGAAAATGGGGAAGATGAGAGAGAATACAACAATCGATGTGGGACTAAAAATCAAGTCGGGCGGCTTATACGGTTTGATATGGTCAAACCGCACGCTATACAACAAATATCTGAACACCCAGAGGCAACCATGGAAAGCCGCCACACAGCTAGGGAAGAAAGCTAGAGCAGGAAGCCAGATAGCAACTGTGGGTTGCCACCAGACGCAGTTGCGGCTAAACATCAAACCGTAGCCACTATAAGCCATCAGACCCGCAAGTGCGGGTTGCCAGCAGAACACAATTGCGGGTAACCATCAATCTATAGCTGTTGCGGCTTTATCCAGGCCATTGCAGCCAACGACCAGGCCGCAACAGATAACCTCCAGACCGTTGCGACTAATATTTGATGCACTACTATGGCCTCAAACCAACAAGTTGGAGATGTTGCTACATAGACAGCTGGGCCAAACCGCTAGAATGCTGACTAAACAGGCCGCTGGGCCAAACCGCCAGACTGCCGACTAGACAAGCAGCTACGACTAGTTCAGCTAAACCGCCAAACTTAACAGAAAGTATAGAACAAGACATTGTATCTGAGAGGGATTAAGTCTTTACTCTACCAAGATGTTCAATGATCCAGTTCAGAAACAGGCGGCTGAGTCCACACAGAAATAGATATGTGACTCTACTGATATCCACACGAGCGGTAGAGAACCCTAATATCATGTCCCACAAGATCTAGGTTGGTGAATGACTGCTCTCTACATCTCCACAAATTGCTAGATTCATTTCCAGGAGAGGAGGCGACAAGAAGTCAATATGGGATCTAGGATAAGTGACGACTTCAGAAGCATGTACTTGTGTAACACACACACACAGGAAAACCCTTTTCCAAGTCTATTTATATCCAAGAATAACAAATAGACAGAATCTCTCTTAGAAGTCTGCCAAAACTCAACATGTGTCGACATGCATCGAGTTGCACTCGATATACATCGATAAGAACTCGACACAACATCAAAATAAACTCGACGACATTTGACGCAATTGTGTCGACACGCAGTCAACGCACCTGCATCGAGTAAAACTCGATGTTGCGTCAATTTCTACTCGACATAGCGTCGATAAAGAACTTGCTTCGACATTGAGCTTAGTTGCGTCGACATCTAGTTGAAGTACGTCGATACATACTCAATGTGCATAAAAACGCACTCGACATTACCCGTCAGTATACTTTATGTCATAGGAATTGTTCTCTACTAACATCCCATATGAGTGAGGCCAACACAATCATTCCTCAAACTTCTCCAAACACTCTTATATGCGACCCTATAGGCTCAAATTGTGTTGGCAATGAGACTAATTGCTTGACTAATTCCAGATTACCAAAGGAACACTAACAGTCTCCCACTTGATCTGGAACGTATCAACAAAAGTCTCACAAGAAATGAGCGGCATCTAGAAATACATCATTGATACCCAAGCAATAAGAGTTCATAACTCAACAAGCCTTTTACAAACAATTTATTAGTGTTGTCTTGTCCCTTTGTTCTTTACATCCTGATTGGACTAGAGGCATAGACTGTGTCACCCTCATAATTATCCAAATCCAATTTCCTGATATAGAATGGACTTCCAAAAATTGGTGGGTCCAATATCATATATTGACTCAACCAAGCATGGTCATGCATTTCTCAGTCTCATTCTATCAAGGAGCCCTATGGATATAACTCCTATCATATAGGATGAAAAATCACATTTCTGTCCACACGCAAACACCCAAATGACTTGTAACATACCCAATAACTACCGTTATCATCAACCTTCTTTAAGGAAGACTTTTGATGGCATCAAAGTACGTTCTTCTTCACTTGATGAATGTTGTGACTTCAGGTCAAAGAACCACAAACACCATTTCCACTTGAGAGTTACTTGTTACACATTCATATAATAATCCACAAATTAGCCTCATGGTGGGTCTGTCTAATAAAATTTGTTCAATAATAAGTACTTATGTTATGACTTGATATCACAATATCATGACCTATGAGAATGGTCATCAGTCAACACATATACTCGTCTTAATGTGTCATCATTGCCCTTAGCTTCTAAGATGATACAACGACTAGGGACCATTTAGGAATGAAGCTTCTAATAAACATAGGACCTCACATTCAAGACACGCAGTTGGATTTCTATGAAAGCAAACATTCTAAGGGTATTTATCGTGTTATTAATCTATCATATATAATCAAATTGACATAATAAAATAGCTTGTCATAAACATAAAATGAAATACATAGTACTCTAATCATCATATGAATTACAACCGACAAATAGACGATCCACAAGACTTCCCATAGAGTTGATCATTCAGGTATCTAATACCCATCGATCTAGTATGGCAATCATTCTTTCTCTGTGTAATAGGCATTTGTCAGCGGATCCATAATATTTTCTTCAGTTAGTACTCTGCAAATGTTCACATCTCCTCAATTAACGATCTCTTAAATAAGATGGAACCGCCAAAGTATGTGCTTGGAGCGTTGATGAGATCAAGGTTCCTTGGCTTGTACAATAGTACTATTGTTGTCATAGTAGAGAACTATGAGATCAACAATGCTAGGAACTACATCAAGCTCGCCGATGAATTTTCTAATCCACACAGCCTCCTTAGCTGCATTTGCAGTGGTGATATACTCGGACTCAGTTGTAGAATCAACACTTGTATCCTACTTGAAACTCTTGCCAGCTCACATCTCCTCCATTCAGTTAAAAGACAAAACCTGATTGAAACTTTGAGTCATCCCTAATAGTTTGGAAGCTAACATCTATATAACCCTTTATAATGAGTTTTTCCTCTCCATCCAAACACCAAAAATATTTCCTTAGTCCTTCTCAAGTACTTTAAGATATTCTTGGCTGCTGTACAGTGACTATCACTAGGATCAAACTGATATCTGCTTGCAATGCTCAAAGCATAGAAGAGATCGGGTCGTGTACATAACATCACATACATGATTGATCTAATTATCAAAGCATACAGAAATCAACTTCATGCGGCCCTTATCTTCCAAAGATTTAGGACATTGGTCCTTAGAGAGACTCACACTAAGAGACATGGGAAAGTGTTGGATCCCTAGTTGGATTTGGGCTAGGTTCACTAATCTAGGATTATTGACCCAACATCTATAGCCAGGGTCATGTTTGTGTCCTAGAGTCTAGGCCATGTCCTTAGAGTCAACATTGCATGGACCAGCCAACAACAGACTACAGAAGACTCAAGACTTAGAGAAAAATCAGTTTCAGGAAAGTGAGTTCGACGTTCGTCGAACTCAGCTCGACGAAAGTCGTGGTCAGCTCGACGAACTCAGAGACAATTCTCTAAGTTGAGCTCGACGAACTTAGTTCTCAGGTGGACGACTTCTGGATACTTTACTTCAACATTCTAAGTCCAGAATAATTTCACTGAACTCCAGTCGACGAATTTATGTTCTCAGCTCGACGAACTTAGACCACAGTATTGACAAGTTTTATCAAGTAACAGTTCTCAGGTCGACAAACTTAGTTCTCAGGTCGACGATTTCTTGATACTCTACTCCAACATTCCAAGTCCAGAAATATTTCTCTGAACCCCAGTCGACGAAATTAGATTATCAGCTCGACAATCTTAGTACACAGAATGGGCAAGAATTTATCAGAAAGCAGTTTGCTATTCTCAGGTCGTTGATCTTGGATCTCAGGTCGACGAGCAATAATTATCTGGTCGACGAACATGACTTCTCAGCTCGACGAACTCTGGACCCAGGTTGACGAAATCTGTTCTTTGCTCGATGATTTCTATGCAGTTCCAGACTTGGATTTTTCCTTCCTTCTGCCCTTATTTTATTGCAGTAATTCCTGAGTAATCAATGTTTAATATTCTCTGAATATTACCGTTAGAAGCAGCATTGATTATGACATTCATCAGGATTATTACTTGCCGCTTTTCAATGGAACAGTTGGGGAAATCAATTAATGTAGAAATTCTTCAGGCTGTCAGCAATCAATGAGGGAAGGAATTCAAAAATTCAATGGACAAATTCTATTGGAAATACAAAAGGGATTTTTCTTCCTCCTACCAGACACATAGAGACAGAAATACACAAGAACAAGATACAACACACATAGAAGATATATAACAACATTCATTCAAATTCTTCTCCGTGCAGAAAAAGAATCTGGTCTTCACCCTAACACTGCTGAAGAAGAAGAACACGCATTCAAATCAAGAGTCTTCCTCATTCTTCACTCCAGGATTCTTCAAGGACAACAAATCTTCATCAGTCAAGAAGTTCCTTGATCATCTCTGGTCAAAGCTAAAGAAAGAAGACCTACTCACCCTGAAGCAAAGCTCTAATCTTCCTGAACAACTCCATAACTCAGAGGGAGCTTTGTTAACATCAAAGATCCATTAGTCTTCTCAGTTGTATTTGAGAAAGAGAAGAGACCATAACTCTCTCACCCACTCACTGTACAAAGGGTTCTTTAACTCCCTTCAAAAGTTACTCCTTGGTTGCAAGTCACTTGATCAAAAGACTTGGGTTGGTTTTTGAGCACCTGATCAAAAGCTCATTGGTGGCAGTTACCTGATCAAAACATGTTAGTGGATTCCTACCAGGGTGGTAGAAGAGTGGATGTACCCAGGTTGGGGAACCACTATAAAAATTCTTGTGTTGTCTAGTTGCCCTCTTTCTTTTATTCTTGCTATACCTGTGCTAGTTAGGTTTGTTGTGCCTGTGTTAATTAATTTATTATTGTTGTGCCTGTGGTAGATTAGCTTATCTTAGTTTAGTGTTTCTATTAATAGCAAAAAGTTTTAAAAGTTTTCAGATACTCTATTCACCCCCTCTCTAGAGTATTTCAGGTCTAACCCTCTCTTTCAATTGGTATCAGAGCTGTGTTACTTTGGTTGTATAAGTTAACCCTTGAACTAAAAGATCTTGTGTTAGATCTGAACTTTTATCTCTCTTAGGATTATATTCACAGCATGACATAGAATAAGGACTATGCAAGCACCAGACCTCTAGTGTGCAACTTAAATAAGTTTGTCATCTGAAAGGCAAGAATTAAACTATATATGAATTCCATTGATGAGGACATCTACAACTCTTTTTTGACAGGTCCACCTCAATCAACTGCCTCTACATCTACAGCAACCTCAGGCACACATGCTATTCCACCACCTGAGTGGACAGATGCACAGAAGAAGGACAAGATTGCTGATGCAAAGGCCATGAACATTCTAGCTCAGACTATGTTTGATGATATTTTCCAGAAGTTGGCTGAATGCACATCAGCCAAGGCTCTTTGAGACTCTCTCAACCAAATGGTGGCTGGCTCTGCTGATGAGAGGAAAGACAGAAGATCAAATCTGATATACCAGTATGAGAACTTCAAAAAGGATGAGTCAGAATCTGTTGCTAACATGTACAACAGACTGAGCTCAATAATCAATGAGCTAAAGACTTTAGATAAGGACATCACCCTTACTGAAGTAAATGATAAAATCCTCATGTGCTTTCCAAGCTCATGGGATTCAAGGATCTGGCCAATCAAGGAGGCCAGGAGCTTAAATGAGATTTAGATAGAATCTCTACTTGGAAAGCTCAAATCCTATGAGCAGCTGATAAAGTCCAGAGAAGCAGCTAAACAAAAGGACTCCTCCACCAGCAAGAAAGGAGCACAACTTGGCATTCAAGGCTGCTGAATAGACTGAAGCTTCAACATTAAATGAAGAATTGATGAGTCTCCTTGCCAAGAGATTTTATAAAATGGCAAGAAAGGACTTCAGAAGAAAATCATACAGGCAGGATGATAAGCCAATGTATAATAAAACACCTACTAAATAAGTAGTATGTTTTGGGTGCAGGAAACCTGGACACTATATCTCAGAGTGTCCAGAGAATCAGAAGAAAGAGAGAAGAAGAGAGAAGGACTCCAAAAGATAACAAAGTAGTAGGCCTTCCTCCAGCAAATACAAAAAGAAGGAGAAGGGCTTTGTTGCTGATACCTGGAGTGAGACAGAGGATGAATCCACTTCTTCTAGTTCTAGTGAAGAGGAAGAAGAGGTAAGGGCCAAGAAAGTCTGCTTCATGGCCATCAATGCCTGTAGCAGTTAATGAGATGATGAGGAATCTGATAATGAAGGGCTTCAGAATCAGAAGCTGATCAGGTACTTTCATCTTTTGATTATAATTCTGACAGTTTCAAAATTGAATTTAAAACTATGTGCATTGACCTAATCAACTCTGAAAAGGAAATTAAAATACTTAGGGAAAGAATATTCAATCAAGAAAATCTGATGTCTGAAAATACTAAGTTAAAAGATGAACTAACACTAGCTAATGAACAAATTATTTCCTTAAAACACAGCTACGTGAGGCTAAGCAACTTGAGGAATCTCTCAATGGGAGAAGCCTTAAGCTGATGGACATTACAAGTACAGTCAATGCCAGACTGAATGACAAACTGGGCTTGGGTGCATCATCAAGTTTACCCCTCATACTTAAGAAGAATATATTATCAACTCCCATTAAATTTGTTCAAGCCAAAGGTAAAGAGGTAATAAACAACAAACAAACCACAGAAGAATTACCTAACACTAGAAATCAAAATAATAGAAACCAAAAAATCTTAAGTAAAACAAAGTTCAACAGATTTCGTCGAACTCAGGTCGACGAAATGTGGCTAGTTCGTCGAACCCCGATCGACAATCTATGAACGCCAATATTAGTTATAATAATTCATCTTACTGCAATCGATGAACTGTGTATGGTTCGTCGAGCAGAGATCGACGAACTTGGGGCACAAAAAATGAATATGTTCGTTCTCTGAGCAGAGATCGGCGATCTCATCCCACTTCGTCGAACTCTGGTCGATGAACTTACAACTATTCGTCGAACCCAGTTAGACTTGGTAAAAATCATAATTTTCATAGAAACTCTAATCAAACTAGAAAACCCTTTAATAAACTTGTTGATTGGGTAATTCCTCCCAGAAGATATTATCCCTTTGGCTATAAATCCCAACCTGAATTTTCAGTCATATCAAGCTTTTCTTATGTAAAGAGACAAGGACCCAAGGTGACCTGGGTCAAGAACAACTAATTATTTTCTTTGGAGGAAAAGAGTTGTCCAGCTGTTAATCAAAAATGGTATCTGGACAGTGGATGCTCCAAGCATATGACTGGCAACAAGGACAACTTAAATAACTATAAGTCCAAGTTGGGACCAAAGGTGATCTTTGGTGATTCATAGTGTGGTCAGTCTGAAGTCTTTGGAGAAGTAAAGATTAGAGTAGTCACTTTCAGAAAGGTGACATATGTAAGTGGACTCGAGCATAACCTCATCTTTTTACTTATAGTTGATTTTCATTCTACAAATTCAAATATCTTTTTACTTAATATTGTTAGCAATCAAAATGATCTTTGGCATAAAAGGCTAGGACATGTTAATATGAAAAACATTGCTAGGCTATCTAAAGACAACCTTGTGAGAGGTTTGCCTTCTAGTCCCTACAAGAAGGAAGGCCTCTGCAGGGCTTGTCAACTAGGCAAGCAAACTAAATCTAGTTTTAAATCTGTTAATAAGAGTGATTCACCTAGAATCTTGTACTTGTTGCACATAGACCTTTTTGGACCTATTAATGTACAAAGCCTAGGAGGGAAATCTTATACCCTAGTTATTGTAGATGACTTCTCAAGATTCACTTGGGTGTTCTTTCTGAGATCTAAGTCAGATACATTCAAAGTTCTTATAGATTTTCTCAGGACCATACAGATTGAGTACTCTACTCATGTTGCATTGATCAGAAGTGATCATGGTACAGAGTTTGAGTCTCTTCTTATGCATGAGTTCTATGAGAAGGAAGGTATCAGGCATTGTTTCTCAGCTCCTAGAACTCCTCAACAAAATGGGATAGCTGAAAAGAAGAATAGAACCTTAATTGAAGCTGTAGGCACATTACTTGCAGATGCTTACATGCCCCTATCCTTTTGGGCAGAGGCTGTAAGCATAACAAACTATGTACTGAATAGGAGTTTAGTACAAAAACTTAAGAATAATACTCCCTATGAATTGCTCAAAAGGAAGAAACCTAAAATCACCTATTTTAAAGTATTTGGTTACCTATGTTATATTCATAATAATAACAAGAAGTATATTAGAAAGTTTGAAGCTAAGGTTGAAGAGGGAATTTTTCTATGATATTCCCAAGTCAGCAAAGCTTATATGGTGTTCAATAAATCATCTTTAAAAATTGAGGAATCAATTCATGTAACTTTTGATGAGGCTAACATGTCTTATAAGGAGAAAGAAATTTCTACCAATAGCACTTTACAGGTACCTCACTTGTGTGAAAAATTGGGTGAGTTGAACCTTCCACAAGAGGTTATATCACCTCCTACTCCACAAGCTGATGAAGACAGTGAAGAAGAACTTATGGAAGAAGTTGAAATTCCTTCAACAGCAAACATTATTCCACAAGAGGAATTAAATCCACATGTTGTTGCTGAACCAACTCCACCCACTGATCTTGTCACACTAAGGGATCACCCTAGATCTCAAGTGATTGGAGACATGTCAGTAGGTGTACAGACAAGACATCAACTCAACCAATATGTGATGCATGTCTATTTCCTCTCTCAAGTTGAGCCTCAATCCATAAAAGATACTGAGCAAGATCCCCACTGGATCATTGCAATGCAAGAGGAACTCAATCAATTTGAGAGATGCAGAGTTTGGGATTTAGTTCCAAGACCCAAAGACTACCCAGTCATTAGAACTAAATGGGTATATAGAAACATACTTGATGCCCATGGTGTAAGTGTAAGAAATAAGGCTAGGCTTGTTGCCCAAGGTTATGGGCAAGAATGTTAGAAGTAGCGAATAGAAAAGAACAAACGGATAGACTTTTGAATAATTGAAATTTTATTATCCAAAAAAGATATCTATTACAAAGGTATGCCCTCCTTTATATAGAATGGAGGAGAGATGAGAGAATACAAATAAGAGATGTGGGACTATAATTTACAGGACTAAGCGGACTATACAAAACAAACCGCACAAGCCGCGCGGTTAGACAGCAGGGCTAACCGCACGGCTACCACCAGAGAGGAAGAGAGACTGCCAGGGTAGACCGCCAGACTGCCCGGTCTCCAAGCCGGCTGAGACAAACCGCCAGACCGCGCGGTCTTCAACCCGCCAAGACAAACCGCCAGACCGCCCGGTCACCAACTTCAACACTCCCCCTCAAGCTGGAGCATATATATCGATCATGCCCAGCTTGTCGCAGATGTGGAAAAAGGAAGCGGACACCGGCTTGGTGAAGACATCTGCCAACTCGTTGTCGGAAGTGACAAATGGAGTGCAAATCTGTTTCTTCAATATTTCTTCCCGAATAAAATGACAGTCGACTTCTATGTGTTTTGTTCTCTCATGAAAGACCGGATTTTTGGAAATGTGTATCGCGGCCTTATTGTCACAGAACATAGGAAGAGGATAGTTGTAAACCTCTCCTAAGTCAAGCATGAGAGCCCGCAACCACTTCAACTCACATATAGTCGATGCCATGCTGCGATATTCCGCCTCTGCACTAGACCTGGAAATGACAGACTATTTCTTGCTCTTCCAACTCACAAGATTGCCTCCAACAAATGTGCAGAAACCTGAAGTCGATTTGCGGTCCCCTTTGTCATCCGCATAGCTTGAATCAGAGTACGCTTCAACCCTAAGGTGACCATTTTTCTGAAATAGGAGTCCTTTCCCTGGAGCAGCTTTAATATACTCTAATATCCTCAGAGCAGATTGTAGATGACACTCCCTCGGAGCTTGCATGAACTGGCTCACCTTGCCAACAACGTAAGAGATGTCGGGTCTGGTTACCGTGAGATATATGAGCTTGCCCACCAGATGCCGGTATCTCGTAAGATCGGAGAGAAGAGGTGAGTCATCTGTCCAAGTTTTGTCTTCTCCAACAGCCATAGGACAACGTGCAGGTTTAGCACCAGTCAGTCCTGCCTCCTTTAAAAGATCAAGAGCATACTTCTGTTGTGAAAGGACTATGGAGTTGGGCTTTCTAGAGATTTCAATCCCTAGAAAGTATTTCGGGGAGCCCATATCCTTTGTGACCAGATGTTGACGAAGGTGTTTCTTGGTCATCAATACCCCATCCTGGTCATCGCCAGTAAGAAGAATGTCATCAACATAAACCGCAAGAATAACAAGACCAGAGGCGGTTTTCCGAACAAACAAGGAGTGATCTGCTGAGCTTCTTGTAAAACCAATGGCCGCAACAATGCTACTGAACTTGTCAAACCAGGCACGAGGACTCTGCTTGAGGCCATAGATAGCCTTCTTTAGCCGGCATAATCGTGTCTCCCCCTGAGCAACATACCCAGGAGGTTGCTCCATGTAAACATCCTCCTGCAGATCACCATAGAGGAAGGCATTCTTAACATCGAGCTGCGAGATGGGCCAATCCCTGTTGACAGCCACAGAGAGAAGAACCTGAATAGTGCTGAGACGAGCCACGGGAGAGAAAGTGTCAAAGTAATCAATCCCATAAGTTTGGGTAAAACCCTTGGCAACCAGGCGAGCCTTATAACGATCCACACTGCCATCCGGGAGAAACTTCACCACGAAGACCCAGCGACAGCCAACAACATCTTTGCCGAAAGGAGGAGAAACAAGGGTCCAGGTACCCCGTTCAGTGAGAGTAGCAATCTCCTCATCCATGGCAACTTTCCAATGAGGAATAGTAAGGGCCTCCTGGTAGGAACGGGGGGTGCCAGTGGCCGAGATAGCCAGTGCAAAAGCTCTGCGAGCAGGGGTAAGACGATCATAGGAAACAACTGCAACAAGCGGGTGTTGGGTACAGGCCCGAACCCCTTTGCGAAGAGCAATTGGGAGATCCAGGTCAGCAGGTGCCTCAGTATCCGGAGTATTCGTGGTGGAGAGAGCTGGCCCGGGAGTAGAGAGAGATGGAAGCGGAGTGGAGGGAGAAAGCGGAGTAGAGGGTGGAGATGATGAGGATGGGGAAGACGGAGGAGTGGGTGGAGAGGGCGGAACATTAGTGGGAGCAGAGGGAATGGATGGGTTGGTATGAGAAGTAGGATCAGGAGTAGTAGAAGAGGAAGCGGGAGAGAAGTAAGAGGCATTGTCAAAGAAGGTGACATCCGCAGAGACAAATTGCTTGTGGGTAACAGGGTCAAAGCAGCAATATCCTTTCTGAGTGGGAGAGTAGCCCAGAAAGACACATTTGGTGGCACGTGGTGAGAGTTTATCACGGGTGGCAGCGGGAGAGTGCACAAAAGCGGTGCACCCAAAGATGTGTAGAGGAAGAGGAAAGGGATCCTTGTCTGGATAAAGAATGGAGAAGGGGGTAGCACCGTGGAGAACTGTGGAGGGAAGGCGATTGATGAGATAGCAGGAGAGGAGGACAGCATATCCCCAATAGGAGCGAGGAACATGCATTTGAGTCATCATAGTGCGAGCGACATCAAGGAGGTGACGGTTTTTGCTTTCCGCCACCCCATTTTGTTGGGAGGTGTAGACACAACTTGTTTGACGAATAACACCATGGTGAATACAAAAGGAGGAGAAGTCGTGGCTAAGATACTCCTTAGCATTGTCAGAACGAAGGAGTTTAATAGATGTATCAAACTGAGTCTTAACCATAGAATAAAAGGAGGTCCAAACAGAGAATAGCTCGGAGCGATCTTTGAGAAGATATACCCACGTACATCGAGAGAAGTCATCAATGAAGGTGACAAAATAGGAACTACCCCGACAGATGGTGAGGTTAGGAGCGGGACCCCATATGTCAGAGTGAACGAGGTCGAACGGACGGGAAGAGCCCCGACTTTGCGTTGGTGGGAAGGATGAGCGGTGATGTTTGCCAAGTTGACATGCATCACAGTTTAGAGGAGGATGATGAGGAGGGAGGTGCGGCAGGAGCTGACGGAGAATTCGGGGAGGAGCATGTCCAAGGCGAAGATGCCATTGGAGAAGATCTGTAGAGGAGGAGGAGAAGGCAGATAGAGCAGAAACGTTGTCGAGGAAGTAGAGGCCACCACTCTCAGTCCCAGTAGCAATCGTCCGTTGGGAGTCCGGATCCTGAAAAACACAAGAGCTAGGGGTGAAGATGACAGAACACCGCAGTTGCTTGCATAAAGAAGTAACCGATAATAAATTGCACGGAAACTTGGGCACATAGAGGGTATCAGCCAGGCAGAGAGATGGAGTGACTTGAACCATGCCCGTCCCATGGACCGGGGAGGGAGATCCATCAGCAACAATGACCGGGGGCAACTGATCATGTGTGTCAAGAAGAGAGAAATATTGAGGATTTCCTGTCATATGATTTGTTGCACCAGAGTCGATGAGCCATCTTCCGCGAGTAACAACATGAGCACTACCATAAGAGGTGACCACAGAGGCGGATAGGCTGGAGGAGGGGAAAGCCATGGAAGCAAGAGAGGAGCAAGCCGCGACGATAAGAACAAGCCGCGAGAAGAGAAAAGAGCACCAAGCCGGGCGAACAGAAAACAGGTCGGGCGGCTAGGAAGGCCGCTACCAAGAAGTAGAGCAAAGCAGAGGGAAAGAAGTCGCACGGCTTGAAAAAGTCGGGTGAACAGAGGAGAACAGGTCGTACGGCAAAAGATGAGGCCGGCGCGACTAGCAAGCAGGAGCGGGTAGAAGGCAACAACAAGTAGAGCGCGAATAGTAGCGGCTAGCAAGAGGTCAAAGGCACAGCGGGGAAGAGGTCGCGCGGACTGAAAAGGCCGAGCGAACAGAAGAGAGGAGAAGAGCAGGTGACCGCAACCAAGATGCGGGTGAGAAAGGAACAACCCGCACGGTCAGGCAGATCACAGCAGCAAACCGCGAGTATAGGGACAAGCGGATATGGGGAAAGCAGAAGCGGACAGGGAGAAGAAGTCCGCAGCGGGTAGACACAAGCCGCAAAGACAAGGAAGTCGGAGAGGCAAGAAAGAGCAAGGAGCGCGGCGACAAGGAAACAAGTCGCTGCGACGAATAGCAGTAGGAGAAGAGAACCAAGAAGCAAGCCGCGCGAACAGGGCAGCGGACAGAAACAAGCCGCTCGAACAGGGCGGCGGACAGAAGAGAAGGCAAGCCGCGAGAGAGGTCACGGATAGCGGAAAACAAGCCGCTAGAAGCAGAGAGCGCACAGAATCAGGAGGAAATGACCGTGTCCTCTGATACCATATTAGAAGTAGCGAATAGAAAAGAACAAACGGATAGACTTTTGAATAATTGAAATTTTATTATCCAAAAAAGATATCTATTACAAAGGTATGCCCTCCTTTATATAGAATGGAGGAGAGGTGAGAGAATACAAATAAGAGATGTGAGACTATAATTTACAGGACTAAGCGGACTATACAAAACAAACCGCACAAGCCGCGCGGTTAGACAGCAGGGCTAACCGCACGGCTACCACCAGAGAGGAAGAGAGACTGCCAGGGTAGACCGCCAGACCGCCCGGTCTCCAAGCCGGCTGAGACAAATCGCCAGACCGCGCGGTCTTCAACCCGCCAAGACAAACCGCCAGACCGCCCGGTCACCAACTTCAACAAAGAAGAAGGAATATACTATGGCCAAAAATTTTCACTCATTGCAAGGTTAGAAGCAATCAGAATTTTCCTTGCTTATGCTGCCTACAAGAAGTTCAAAGTCTATCAGATGGATGTCAAGAGTGCCTTTCTGAATGGAGTACTTAAAGAAGAGGTTTATGTTGAACAACCTCCAGGTTTTATCTCTCCAACCCATCCTTCATATGTCTTTAGATTGCATAAAGCTCTTTATGGTTTAAAGCAAGCTCCAAGAGCTTGGTATGATATCTTAGCTAGCTTCCTGATAGAGCATAAATTCACTAGAGGCATTGTAGATAAAACATTATTCACTAGGAACCATAAGGACCAAATTTTGTTAGTACAAATTTATGTAGATGACATTATATTTAGGTCTACAGATTCCAAACTATGCAATAGGTTTTCTAACCTCATGCATTTTAAGTTTGAAATGAGTGGTATGGGTGAGCTCTCCTACTTCCTTGGACTCCAAGTGAAGCAGCTACCTGATGACATCTTCATATCCCAGGTTAAGTATGCTAAAGAGCTTATTAAAAAGTTTTGGATGGCTGATGCCTCAGCAAAGAAAACACTCATGGCCACTAATGCTGTAATAGATTCTGATGAACATGAGAAACCTATTGATCAGAAATTATATAGGGGCATTATTGGGTCCCTACTATACCTTACAGCTAGTAGACCTGACATAATGTTTGCTACATGTATTTGTGTTAGGTTCCAAGTGAACCCTAAAGAATCTCATCCAGTTTTCCTAAAACAAATTTGAGATATATAAAGAGTTGTCCTAGTCTATGACTCTGGTATCCTACTGATTTAGAATTTAAGTTAACTGGATACTCAGATGCTGACTTTGCTGGATGCAAGGTAGACAGAAAAAGTACCTCAGGGACATGTCAGTTCCTTGGTATGAGATTAGTTTCTTGGTTCTACAAGAAACATTCATCTGTGTCTACATCAACGGCTGAAGCAGAATATATTGCAGCTAGCAGTTGTTGTTCCCAGATGCTGTGAATTCAAAACCAACTCCTGCACTATGGGTTCAACTTAAATAATTCAACTCTCTTATATGATAATACAAATGCTATATCCATAACACAAAATCAAGTCCATCACAGTAGGACTAAGCATATAGACATTAGACATCATTTCATTAGAGAGTGTGTAGACAAAAACAAAATTAAACTTGTCTATATCTACACTGATTTACAAAGAGCAGATATTTTCATCAAACCACTGGATGAAAGAAATCACTTATTCTTTATAAATCAGCTTGGAATGATCAATGAAAAATCTTTAGTTTAATTTCTGTCTATGCTCGGCAAATTTTTCAAAGTTCGTCGAACGGAGATCGACGAACAGAAGAAAAGTTCTAGAGATATTCGTCGAACGGAGATCGATGAACTCTCTGTGAGTGAAGTTGTTTTCGTTGAACGGAGATCGACGAATCTACTTCAAGAAAGTTTCATCGAACAGAGCTAGGCAAAATGTTTTCAAATCTTCAGACTAAGCTCGACGAATTTTTTAACTACAAAATATTTCATCGACCTCAGATCGAAGAATTTCTTTATTTTTCGTGGAATGGAGTTTGTCGATTCATATTCTGAAAAATCTTATATCTATGTTTTTCTTCGACCTCCATCCCGCGCTTTCAGTTCCATTGCACTTGATCTCTCTTATTTTTGCAGGCACACTATGGCAATTCCAGCAGGCAGTCTTGCAGCCATGAAGTTCGATACTGGATTCGATATAGACTTCGAATCATTTCAACACTATGATCCAATCTTCCTAGATATTCTAAAACTGCTTGAAGATTGGCAGTTGAAGAATCTGATGTCCACCAGAATCAAGCTAGCCAGTGCAGAGATCAAGGAATGGATCTACACTTCCTCCACCACAGATGAAAACACCATGACAGGCACAATATTGGGTAATGAAGTCTCTCTTACCCCCACCATCCTGACTGAGATTTTTGGATTAACTAATGGTGAAGCAGAGTTGGAGATTGATAATGAGGAATTTGATGAAATGTTAAATAAAATGGGTTATTCTGGAGAAACCCTCAACAAGCTGCTAAATAAACACTTATCTGCTGAATATAAGTTTCTAGTAGATGTTGTGGGCAAGGTGTTGCTGGGTAAGCACACGGCCCATGACCACATCACTAGGCATCAATTTCTGGTGATGTGTGCTGTAGTGAATAAGAAGCCTGTAAATTGGGCTAAGATTATGTTTGAGCTGATCAGGAAAAAGAACAACAAGAAGGAGTTGTGTTTTGGAAGAATTCTAGGAATCTTCCTTCAGGAAAAGGCTGCTGAATCCCTGGTCACACCGACCATCTTCAATAATGCCTCCAAGAGGCTCACTTGTACCCTCTTTGGCAGGTGGGAGAGGACCATCACCAAGCCATCCAAGGCTTCTTCCTCTTCCTCCAGGCCTTCTGAGAATACAAGGGCTGCTCCAGCCACTCCCCACCCTGCTGAGGATGTCCCTCCTCCACCTCCACCACCTCCAATCATCCAAAGACATCCTCAAATGGTACACCAAATCCCCTAACCAGTTCATTCCCCAGTCCATACCACAGTCCACATTCCTCCACCTCCATCCCCCCGTGGTACACCAACTCCATCATCTCCAGTACCTCCATCACAACCTCATATTCACTTTCATACATCAACTCAATCCCCAGATGGTACACCAATTCCATCACCACCCTCATCTACACTATCACCACATTTGGTTGATATTCCCCTTTCCAATCTGTCATCCATACTATCATTCAATCTGCTTTCATCCCCCCTTCATACTCCTTCTTCCCCAGATGAACCTATGCAATACTCTCTACCTCCTCCTCCCCCATCATCTTCCATTCACCATTCTGTCCCCCACTGAGATATCTCCTGCATTCCTGCCACTGGACCCCTCATCATGCCACCTCTTCTAGCCCTTCTCTCTCCCCTCCTCAAAACCCTCATAGTACAGGCTATTTCACCTCTTGCTACCTCCATCTCCTCCCTTGCTTCTACAGAGGCTCCTGTCATTCCTTCTCCACCTAGAACTGATTCCTTCATTGTTTCATCCCCTCCTAAAGTCATTTCTGCTCCAACATTCATTATGGATGATATCCCCATGCCTGATCTTGATGAGTTGATCATGGCTGATATTGAAGAAGATAATAAGTCAGTTGCTGAAAGCACTGATGTACTCAGTTCTCCAGCTCCAGCTCCAGCTCTTCCTCCAGATCCTCCCCAGGCAGAAAAAGTGTTGATATCTGCAGAAATATTGAAAGAGATTAATGTTTTATATGATAATCCACAGGACTCTTCATATGATGATGATGATGATGATGATGAAGAGGATTTAGATGACAGTTCCTCTACTAAGAAAAGGAAACTTTCTAAGAAGAGGAAAGCTCCTCCACCTCCTGCTCCAAAGCCAAACCCAACACATGATACTCCATACTATATTCTTCAGAATATTACTCCATACAAGAGCATGCCAGCTTGGATGTGGCTGTCCAAGAATCAATAGAAAGGAAGAAAAGCAGGAAGTATTCTCCTCCTCCACAGAGATACAAGAAGGATCCGCCTCCTCCTCCTCCAACTGCTGCTAGTGCTTCAGGCTATTCATCTCAGAGGACTACCCAATATTAAACCTATCAGAGGCATCAGGGTAGATCCTCCTTATCTTCTGGAAGCAGCTAGCAGAGGCACTATTCTTCAAGCAGGCAACATCAACAGAAACAGCAAAAAACTACTGAACATCAAAAAGCTAAAAGTCCAAAGAGACCTGCATCTCCTCATGTACCTTTTGAGGACCCAGAAACAACTACAACTGCAAGGATGGCCAGGTTCCAAGAATTGGTTGGATTATCTATGATCAACAAATCCAAAGCTGAAGGAATGGATCCCTCTCAATACTCAACCACGTCCAAATACAGGAAGGAAGAACTTAACAGGTTTGTCAAAGCTAACAAATTCTTTAATGTTGATGATTACATGAAATTACCTCCAGAAGCTGTGGTGCCAAGAGCTACTTCCCTCAATATTATTGGAGCTGCTGATATGACAATGATAAAGACTCAAGCAGCCAATCCAAACAGGGAAATCAAGTTTACTAAGCCTGGTGATAAAGCTAAAGAGGAGAACCACAAGGAGCCAAAGAAAAAGAAATGAGTTCTTAATCTATTTAATCTCTCTATATGTCTTAAAAACTGCTTATTTATTTCCTGATACAATGTAACGCCCCCACTCGTCACATGGAATATAACGATGGGTCTAGTCGGGGCCCCACGACATATTTCATAGACAAGAGGCAGAATTACTTGTGGAAATCAAAATCTACTTGTATCCTAACTCAATGCATTCTAGTACAACATTTTAAGTTAGATGAACTCAGCTCAATGAATGTCAACTAATATACAAACTCCACATCTATATATCAAAACCAGGAATGTATACAACACACACACCTATGGCCTTATGGTCTTACAAGTTCCTCTTTACACAAATACATTTTCATACATCGGCACGCAGGCCGGCCACACATGAAATCCAACCACGCTTCGCACGACCTTCAAGGGTCTTAAGCAGCAAGCCTCCATTCTGCACACACCAATTCAATTCTCAGCACCTGTAAGTAGCCATCCACCCAAGAGAGGTAAACAAAGTAACAATCAGCTTTAGCTGACCACTTATAACGACCCTACCCCTTACCCAGGGCAGTGGTTCCTTCCCTGTATGTATTGCCATCACAAGCTATCAATCTACCAATCATAACCATATCACAAACGTCGGTATCCACCAGACGCTCCGTGCACTCAGGGCACCTTATTGGTGTACTGGGTATCCCAGTCGTACACCGGCAATAAGAGGTTCTTCACTTGTTGGTTGGCAGGTTCCATCCTATTCCACCAGTCCCGCAGGCTGGCAACATTCCGTCCATACCACTCAAAGGTACTACCTTATAACATCCACAACAACCAGAGCAGATCGACCTACCCAAGTTGTGTAGCAAGCCGTATTTATCGTGCTCCCCAGGCCTTACCACCAATCGACCCCTCACCTATTTTCCATCGACCCACCCCTGTGGTGCAGTACGCCAGGTTTAACTCGGCTCCCCAGGCAGTACAACCAATCGATTCCTCATCTATTCAGATCAACCCACCCTAGTGGTGTAGCAGGCCGGGTTTATCTCGCGCTCCCCAGACGTGCTACCAATTGATCTCTCATCACAAACAGGAGCTTACTCAAAGCCTCCATATATCCATCATCAACATCCATACAAGCATACAGCCATAGCACAAAACATAAATCTTTCATATCATCAAATCTACGGAGTCTTCTCCGATTTACTCATAATCATCACCAATCCAGACTACCCATCCAGATGGGCTTCACACAGCATGCCAATGTCCTACTCCACACTTCTGGCTCTAGATGAAAACTCAAACAAGGAATCACTTGCGACATCCACCTCTTGGTGGATGATTCCATGAACATGCATAAAGAAGGACTTCGATGTCTAAGAACGAGATCGTTACCCTTGAAGATGGCTTCGGCGCCAAGAAGTAGCCGGATGGAAGTCACTGCCTCGGCTTTGCCTTCACGAATCCATTCTCGGACCTTCAATCCGCACTCCGCAGCTCCTTCAGCAGCTGGTTTCCTTCCTCCTTTCCTTCCCTTGGCCTATCTCTCTCTTTCTTACTCTTGGAAATGAGGATAAGAAGAAGAAGATGAAAATGAGGGATTTACACCTCATTCTCGGCCTTATATCCACAGGGAAGAAGCCTGGCCCTTGGATCCAGGATAAGGGCAACGAATGGCTCAGATTTGCCCAAGAATAGGCTGAACACGACCTGACATGCCCTGTGACACGCCCGTGTCACAGGCCGTGTCGCTTAAGCGGTAGACAACAGACTCAAATCCAACCAGTACACGGTCGTGTGACACGCCCGTGTCACACCCTACACGCCCGTGTCATGCCCTACACGGTCGTGTCTACCAGCCGTGTACATCATACAATACAATCTTCCCTCAACACGAGAAGGACACAACCATGGGACACACCTGTTTCCCAGGCCTCAATTCATCCCGTAGTCCCTCATAAAATCGATTCGTCTTTCGCGCTTCCTCTGCGAAGGTAAACCCCACATAACACCCTAGTCTAGTAAACTCATGTATGTACGTATCAATATCAGTCTCACCCTGCATCAGACGTTGAAACTCGTTCTCCATCGCAATCCGCTGCGACACTGGTAAATACTTGGCGAGAAACAGTCTGGAGAATTTATCAAATGAGACCTCTGCTAATCCTCGACCTGCCAAGTGATGTACTTCTATATCATCCCACCACAATATCACATCGCCTTCCAGCAGAAAAGTGGCTAAGGTCACTTTCTGCTCCTCCGCAGTCCTGATTGCCATCAGGATTCTCTTCACTATAGCAAGCCAATCTTCCGCCTGCGTTGGGGAAGTCGCCCCACCAAACGTAGGTGGATGAAACTCCATGAAGTGCTTCAATGACTCATCCGTTGCTTGCTCATCCACCACACCTGCAGCGCGCTCTTGCCTTGCACTGGGCCGTACTGGCACCCCTGCAGGCCTTGCCTGCCCAGTAGGCTGTGCCTGTAACACTGCAAGCACCATCTCCGTCACCATCCGTATGGTCTTCGCCAAAGGAGGCATAGACGCTTCAACTGGTGCTGCACTCTCATCGGACCGCTAGGCCTCAGACTACCCAACGCCACTCCTCGCCACCTAACAATGTACAACACACCAGTAATCATCCATGTCATCACGGTAATTATACATTTACTACACACTCACACACTTTACGTGCATGAAATACATTCCTAGTGGACATTCATGAGTTCAATTATGTTCTTCCTCCCAAATAATTGAAACCTGACTCTGATACCACTTTGTAATGCCCCCACTCGTCACATGAAATATAACGATGGGTCCGGCCGGGGCTCCACGCCATATTTCATAGACAAGCGGCGGAATTACTTGTGGAAATCAAAATCTACTCGTATTCTAACTCAAAACATTCTAATGCAGCATTTTAAGATAGATGAACTCAGCTCAATGAATGTCCACTAATATACAAACTCCACATTTATATATCAAAACCAGGAATGTATACAACACACACACCCATGACCTTATGGCCTTACAAGTTCCTCTTTATACAAATACATTTTCATACATCAGCACGCAGGCCGGCCACACATGAAATCCAACCACGCTTCGCATGACCTTCAAGGGTCTTAAGCAGCAAGCCTCCATTCCGCTCACACAAATTCAATTCTCAGCACTTGCAAGTAGCCATTCACCAAAGAGCGGTAAACAAGGTAACGGTCAGCTTTAGCTGACCATTTATAACGACCCTACCACTTACCCGGGGCAGTGGTTCCTTCCTTGTATGCATTGCCATCACAAGCTATCAATCTACCAATCACAACCATATCACAAATGTCGGTATCCACCAGACGCTCCGTGCACTCAGGGAACCTTATTGGTGTATCGGGTATCCTAGTAGTACACCGCCGATCAGAGGTTCTTCACTTGTTGGTTGGCCGGTTCCATCCTAGTCCTCCAGTCTTACAGGATGGCGACATTCTGTCCATACCACTCAGAGGTACTACCTCACAACATCAACAACAACCAGAGCAGATTGACCCACCCAAGTGGTGTAGCAAGCCGGGTTTATCGTGCTCCCTAGGCCTTAAGACCAATCGACCCCTCACCTATTTCCGATCAACCCACCCCTGTGGTGCAGCATGCCGGGTTTAACTCGGCTCCCTAGGCAGTGCCACCAATCGATCCCTCATTTATTCAGATCAACCCACCCTAGTGGTGTAGTAGGTCGGGTTTATCTCGCGCTCCCCAGACGTGCTACCGATTAATCTCTCATCACAACCAGGAGCTTACTCAAAGCCTCCATATATCCATCATCAACATCCATAGAAGCATACAGCCATAGCACAAAACATAAATCTTTTATATCATCAAATCCACAGAGTCTTTTCCGGTTTACTCATAATTATCACCAATCCAGACGACCCATCCAGATGGGCTTCACACAGCATGCTTATGTCGTACTCTACACTTCCGGCTCTAGATGCAATCTCAAACAAGGAATCACTTGCAACATCCACCTCTTGGTGGAGGATTCCATGCACATGCATAAAGAAGGACTTCGATGTCCAAGAAGGAGATCGTTACCCTTGAAGATCGCTTCAGCGCTATGAAGTATCCAGATGGAAGTCACCACCTCGGCTTTACCTTCACGAATCCGCTCTCGCACCTTCAATCCGCACTCCACAGCTCCTTCAGTAGCTGGTTTCCTTCCTCCTTTCCTTCACCTTGGCCTCTCTCTCTTTCTTACTCTTGGAAATGAGGAGAAGAAGAAGAAGATGAAAATGAGGGATTTACACCTCATTCTCGGCCTTATATCCACAGGAAAGAAGCCTGGCCCTTGGATCCATGATAAGGGCAACAAACGACTTAGATTTGCCCAAGAATAAGTTGAACACGGCCTGACATGCCCTGTGACACGCCTGTGTCACTTAAGCGGTAGGCAACTGACTCAAATCCAACTAGTACACGGTTGTGTGACACACCCGTGTCACACCCTACATGCCCATGTCATTCCCGACACGCCCATGTATACCAGCCATGTACATCACACATCACAAGCTTCCCTCAACCTGAGAAGGACACGGCCATGGTACATGCCCATGTCCCAGGTCGTGTACACCACGATACACCCATGTCCATTAGTACACACAATCATGCAAGGGACACGCCCGTGTCACAGGCTGTGTACTCTCCACTCGACGATCGTCGACCAATATTCGTCGACCACACCACCAACTCCTCAACCCAAGAAGGACACGCCCTGGGACACGCTCGTGTCCCAGGCCATGTCACAACTCTGGGTATAGCTCCTTGTCTAGTTATGTTCGTAGCTCAACTCTGGCTACTCCCTTGTCTAATGAGTAGCTCATCTGGGTCCTTGTCTAGTGTTGTGGTGTTGCTCCCGAGCTACTTGTCTAGTTAGTAGTAACACAGCAACAACAGGTATAAGCCTGAGCTTGACTTTACTTGTTTTCTTCTTTCTCTTAGCCCAGATAACAGAGAGGAGAAGCGACTTATTATGTCTGACTTTACTTGTTTTCTTCTTTCTCGTGCTTTGTAAATGATTTGTGTTTGTAATTAGTGACCTCACCCAAATAGGGAGAGATTGTTGGATCCCTAGTTAGATTTGGGCTAGGTTCATTAATCTAGGATTATTGACCCAACATGTATAGCTAGGGTCATGTTTGTGTCCTAGAGTCTAGGCCATGTCCTTAGAGTCAACATTGCATGGACCAGCCAACAACAGACTGTAGAAGACTCAAGACTTAGATAAAAATCAGTTTCAGGAAAGTGAGTTCGAACGTTCGTCGAACTCAGCTCGACGAAATTCGTGCTCAGCTCGACGAACTTAGAGACAATTCTCTGAGTTGAGCTCGACAAACTTAGTTATCAGTTCGACGACTTCTAGATACTCTACTTCAACATTCTAAGTCCAGAATCATTTCACTGAACTCTAGTCGACGAATTTATGTTCTCTGCTCGACGAACTTAGACCACAGTATTGACAAGTTTTTTCAACTAGCAGCTAGCAGTTCTCAGGTCGACCAACTTAGTTCTCAGGTCGATGATTTCTGGATACTCTACTTCAACATTCCAAGTCCAGAAACATTTCTCTGAACCCTAGTCGACAAAATTAGATTATCAGCTTGACAATCTTAGTGCACAGAATGGGCAAGAGTTTATCAGAAAGCAGTTAGCTGTTCTCAGGTCGACGATCTTGGATCTCAAGTCGACAAACAACAATTATCTGGTCGACGAACTCTGGACCCAGGTCGACGAAATCTGTTCTTTGCTAGACGATTTCTGTGCAGTTCTAGACTTGGATTTTTCCTTCCTTTTGTCCTTATTTTATTGCAGTAATTCCTGAGTAATCAATGCTTAATATTCTCTGAATATTACCGTTAGAAGCAGCATTGATAAAGATATTTAAGATCTTCAGATCGTTTTGGTTCAGATGTTAGTCTGTACAACCAAAGTAACCTCCTCTGATACCAATTGAAAGTTATGGGGATAGATCTTAATTAAAACTAATTAGAGTTATATACTTCAATAAAGAAAATCACTGCACAAAAATGAATCAAGAAGATCAAGCAATACAAAAGACACAAGGAATTTATAATGGTTCCCCAACCTGGGTACATCCACTCTTCTACCACCCTGGTAAGAATCCACTCAGAGTTTTGATCAGGTGTCTGACACCAATGAGCTTTTGATCAGGTGCTCAAAAACCAAACCTCAAGTCTTTTGGAAGGAGACTTGCAACCAGGAATAACTTTTGAAGTGAGTTATAACCCTTTATACAGTGGGGGGTGAGAGATGATGGTGTCTTCTCTGTCAACAATCAGAGAGAAGACTAGTGGATATTGATGTTAGCAAAGAGCTCCCCCTGAGATGTTGATGTTTCAGGAAGATGGAGCTTTGCTTCTGGGTGATAGGCCTTCAGAATGATGATGTCTCCAGCAAGCTTCTTAGAATGATATGAATGTATGTCTCTTGAGAAGCTTGGAGCAGATGAAGAACTCTGTGTAAATGTTGATGTAGAGTTTCTCCTTCACTGTAAACTGAAAAGCCTTCACGGTGTTCTTGTTCACTGTCTTCTTCCTTATTGTCACTTTCCTTATCGTCTCTGTATTGTGTATCTTGTTATCTCTGTATATGCTTTGACATTTTAATTCCTTAGTCTTGATGCCGGAAGAAACATTCCCGAGAGTAGAAGATGCATTGGGAATTGATCCATAATTAATTCTTCTATAACTGTCCGTTTGAACGGCTATTATTACTGGGAATGTTGACTGTAATTAATCCTTAATTAATTCTGCCAACTGTAATTGATTGCGCATAATTCGCCGACCTGAACTTGGAGTTCATCGAGCTGTCTTGAGTTTAGCGATCGTCGACCTGAGCTTGGAGTTCGTCGAGCTATACTGGAATTCGTCGAGCTGAACTTCTTGCTTGAGGCCAGAGTTCGTCGACCTGAGTTCAGAGAAGGAACTCATAATTCGTCGACCTGAGTTCGACGTTCGTCGAACTGAGTTCGACTATCGTCGTACTGATTTTTTGACTGAACTGCATTTCTTGTAATTCTTCTACGGCCAATCTGGAAATAAACCTATAACCCATGACTATATATTTTGGGTCAGTCTAAGCAAACCTAATAGTGATCCTTGCCCAAATCATAACTGGGGTTCCAACAATCTCCCCCTATTTGGGTGAGGACACTATTTACATAAGAAACACATACAAATACAAAGCAAAAATAATCTGCCTGATTTATAAGATTTTCAGTAGATTTACATGGATGCTTTTTAGAAATGAAATGAAATAAGCTACTGTCACAACTTAGACAGTTTCTTTAGATAGTCTCCCTTTATCTTCATTGCCTTGCCCAAGTTCTCTGTGATGGCTGAAATTATGGTTTTTGATTACTGTCACATGCCACAATTCCTCTGTGGTAGGACAGGCCTTTTCCTGAAAAGAGAGGTTAGAAGTTCTGGACCCAGATTACCTTGGGTCCTGGTTCTCTTTTATAATAATTAGGAATGAAAGAGAATTTAGGTTGATCCTTGTATCCAAGTGGATGATATTTCCTAGGAGGGATTATCCACTCAGTGAAAGGATTTTTAGAATGTTGACTTTGATGATAATTTTGAAGAGAACAAAAGTTTTTGTTCTGAAATCTTGAGTTCGACAAATTAAAGAACTTTCGTCGAGCTGAGTTTGACGAATGGTATTGAGTTCGTCGAGCTCTGTTCACAGAATGACTTTCTGTATTCCATTTTTGTCGATATCTGTTCGACGAATTATATCTATTTCGTCGACCATAGATTCCTGAACAGTTGAAATCAAAATCTCTGTTCATAGTTCGTCGAGCTGAGTTCGACGAATAGTATTGATTTCGTCGAGCTCCGTTCGACGAATTATTTTGAACTAAGGTTTTCTGAAGATTTTTATATGATTTGATTTATTCTTTGGCAATTCTTCAGTAGTTTTATTTATCACCTCTAATTTTTCTTTTAGTTTAAATGATTCTAAAAGACTTATCTTTTCAAAAGCATTTTTAAATCTTGTTTAAGTTTTAAATTTTCTGAAGATACAATATTTAATTTCTCTCTGAGAAGTTTAATTTCCTTCTCAGATTGAATTAAATCTTTACATAATAACTTAAATTCTTCTGATGAAAGATCAAGGGTAGAGATTACCAGATCTTCCTTTTCTGATTCACACTCTGATTCTTCTTCAGAGTCTGTTTCTGCATCAGTGTTGCTGCAAGAAGCATTTATTGCCATTAGGCAAAATTCTCTTGCTCTTGCTTCTTCTTCATCTTCAGTTGTGCTGGATGAAGCATCTGAGTCACTCCAGGTTGCAGCTTTAAGGTTTCTTTCTTTAGCTGATCCTGCTGCCAATCCTGTGAGAGAGTCCTACATCTCTTTTGCACATGAACATTCAGCAAGTTTCTCAAAGATGTCATCAGAAATTGATTGTGCCAGGATGTTCATTGCTTGTGCATCAGCAATCTTCAGATTTTTCTGGGCATCTGTCCATTGAGATGATGGAACAACATTGATGCTTGATGTTGCCTGAGATTGAGTTGGACCTGACAAAATAGATTTAAAGATGTTTTCATCAATGGTGTCCATATAAAACTTAATCCTTATTTTCCATAGTGCAAACTTATCAAGATTGCACATAGGTAGTCTGGTGCTTGAAAAGTCTTTCAATTTGTGCCATGATAAACTCTAAAGATATTTAAGATCTATCAGATCGTTTTGGTTCAGATGTTAGCCTGTACAACCAAAGTAACCTCCTATGATACCCATTGAAAGTTATGGGGATAGATCTTAACTAAAACTAATTAGAGTTATATACTTCAATAAAGAAAATCGCAGCACAAAAATGAAGCAAGAAGATCAAGCAACACAGAAAACACAAGGAATTTATAGTGGTTCCCCAACCTTGGTACATCCACTCTTCTACCACCCTGGTAGGAATTCACTCAGAGTTTTGATCAGGTGCCTGACACCAATGAGCTTTTGATCAGGTGCTCAAAAACCAAACCTCAAGTCTTTTGGAAGGAGACTTGCAACCAGGAATAACTTTTGAAGGGAGTTATAACCCTTTATACAGTGGGAGGGGGGGGGTAAGAGATGATGGTGTCTTCTCTGTCAACAATCAGAGAGAAGACTAGTAGATATTGATGTTAGCAAAGAGCTCCCCCTGAGATGTTGAAGGTTCAGGAAGATGGAGCTTTGCTTTAGGGTGATAGGCCTTCAAAATGATGATGTCTCCAACAAGCTTCTTAGACTGATATAAATGTATGTCTCTTGAGAAGCTTGGAGCAGATGAAGAACTCTTGTGTAAATGTTGATGTAGAGTTTCTCCTTCACTGTAAACTGAAAAGCCTTCACTGTGTTCTTGTTCACTATCTTCTTCCTTATTGTCACTTTCCTTATCGTCTCTGTATTGTGTGTCTTGTTATCTCTGTATATGCTTTGACATTTTAATTCCTTAGTCTTGATGGCGGAAGAAACATTCACGAGAGTAGAAGATGCATTGGGAATTGATCCATAATTAATTCTTCTGTAACTGTCTGTTTGAACGGCTTTTATTACTGGAATGTTGACTGTAATTAATCCTTAATTAATTCTGCCAACTGTAATTGATTGTGCATAATTCGTCGACCTGAGCTTGGAGTTCGTCGAGCTGTCTTGAGTTTAGCGATTGTCAACCTGAGCTCGGACTACGTCGAGCTCTACTGGAATTCGTCGAGCTGAACTTATTGCTTGAGACCAGAGTTCGTCGACCTGAGTTCTGAGAAGGAACTCATAATTCGTACACCTGAGTTCGACGTTCGTCGAACTGAGTTCGACGTTCGTCGAACTGAGTTCGACGTTCGTCGAACTGAGTTCTACTATCGTCGAACTAATTTTCTGACTGAACTGCATTTCTTGGAATTCTTCTAAGGCCAATCTGGAAATAAACCTATGACCCATGACTATACATTTTGGGTCAGTCTAAGCAAACCTAATAGTGATCCTTGCCCAAATCATAACTGGGGTTCCAACAACCTGAGAAGAGAGCTTCACTGCCTTCCTTAGTGACTGTGACTCCAGCCATCTGCCTTGCTAAACTCTCCTGCGAAATAAGCAGGTTCTGAAGCTCCAGCAGAGATGGCTGAGTAGCCCAGCCTTGAACAGATGTCACAAAGGCAACATACTCCTTCCGCAAGCCGCGGATTATGTGCCTTTTATTCTTAGCCTCAGAGATAGGCTCATCTGGATCAAGCGCTGACAGCTCCGCATACAAGCTCTTCATCTTCAGAAAGAACTTTGAGATGGTCAGGTCTCCTTGAGTTGTCCTCGCCAACTCATTCTCCAGAAACTGAAGTCTAGCCACATTCTTCCTATTGAACAACTCATCAATGGTTATCCAAATGTCAGCAGCAGACTCACATCCAATGATGTGATCAAATAGTTCTGGTGACACGACCCTCTTGAGAACAAACTCTGCCTTTGCATTTGTTTTTCTCCAGAGCCTCACCTGCTCAACAGTACCAAACACAACAGTCACTTCCTATCTGTCGTCACCACCGAATGACCTCTCATAGCTCTTCACCCAGAAGGTAACTCTTCATGCATGACTTCCACTTCTTAAAATTAGTCGGCGTCAAGAGTTCAATACCAAGACCTCTTGCATAGCTTACTTCCATTGCAACAACCGTTGGTTAAGCAAACTTCCAGAAGCACAGAGCACCAACACAGGTTGATCACCGCTCAAGGCACAGAGCAACAACACTGGTTGAACACCACTCAAGCAACTGAACCTAGCTCTGATACCATGTTAAATTTTCTCAAAGCGGTTAGCAAGGTAGCCTAAAGCAAAATTAATATTCTCAGAACTACCCAGTTCACACTTTGATCATGCGGAAGCCCAAGGAGCAAGTTTAACACCAACCATAAATGGAAGAACAAGCAGGTCTTATATTCATTCACACTTCTTCACAAGGCGAGGTATACGTAGCAAGACATGATTTCGCTAGTACACAAGCTACAAATAGAAAGTACAAAACAAGCCGGGCGGACAGCACTGGAGACCGCCGAGACCGCCTAGTCCGCCAAGGTTGCCAAAGCCGCCCGAGCTGCAACTGCTATAAGCCGAATAGCACACGGAGTCCGCCGAGACCGTGAGGTCAAGCGGACACACCGTTATTCGCTGCCTGCTGAAGAACTGAGGAATAGACCGCCTACCCGCCTGAGACCGATGGACAAGTTATTGAAACTTGAACAAGCTGAAGTAGAAAACTGAAAAGCCGCAGAAGCGACCAGCTGAGACTGCAGAGACCGCACACTTCAATGCCCAACTCCTGGATCCTTGAAGCTAGTCGCGCGGCCTGCACACAGCAAACCGTCAGCACTACTCAACCCGCACTGACAGAATACCGCAGACCACAACACTTGCCCAAGCCCAACTTACTGTTCACTCCGTTACTGTAGACGTGCCGGGGGGTTCTATTTATAGGCGAGGTGAGGAGTGTGGTCACCACCCTAGTGCATAGAATCACCATCCCAGCTCACGCACTAGCAAAACATCCGTCCGCTAAGTCCGCAAAGACTTAGCCGGATTCCAAGAAAACCGCCAGAAGCAAGGCACTGATGTTCACTACCAGGCGGCCTTGAACCAGACCGCCCACACTATGCAGACAAGGTACAGTCCGCACAGTCCGCATAGTCCGCACACATCATCACATGGACAGCCACAACTCCTTCAGTGACAGTCCGCACATGCAAGAGGCAGTCCGCACAGCACAAGAGAAAAGCCTCCATCCACCACAAGTCCACGACCAAAGGCAGTCCTCCCGATTAACAACGGACTTGGCGGATACTGCGGACACACTGGACTTGTCACAGAATGTGACCAAGTCCAGTAAATCACCAAAGGCCTAGCGCGAGCTCGGCGGACAAGGCCCAGTCCGCCAATACCCAAAGCAGATCGCCAATTCCACCAAGGTAAGCAGCTCGCCAAATCCACCAAGGTAAGCAGATCGCCAAAACACTACTCGCACAGCTGCCCAAACAAATGACCAACTGCCGGACTCCGACACCAGTCCGTGCAGTCCTCCACAGCAGCTAACACCTGCTGTACCACCAGAGCTCGGCAAGGGCCACAGCCAAACTCTAAGGCCAGTCCGCCACAGCGGACACCGCGGACTCGCCAGTCCGCAAGCCTCCCGCGACTAGAACATCCAATCCTCCGGTTAACACAAGCTTGCAACACACAAGTCCGTTGAACAGAGCACTGCCTACAGCCCGCAAACTGCAGTCCGCTCAGTCCGTTTCGCCAGGCCCGACATCCTTGGCCATATGCCAATCAAGCCGCACAACAGACCGATCAAGCCGCATACCAGGCCGCACAGGCCGCTCCTCAATCAGCCAAGCCAATAAGACAGCCAACACCCAGGCCGCTGACTCAGACCGCTCAGGCCGCACAAGCTTCTCTTCGACAGCCAAGCCAGCCAAGGTCACCAGGCCGCACCAGCAGTCCGCCCAGGCCGCGGACTCAGTCCGCTCAGGCCGCTTAGACCGCCCGGCTTGTCCATCACCCACTTCCACTTCACAAATTTCAACACAACTGATCATATTGAAGCATCGCATGACAAGAGCAGGACTGCCCTATTAGCCTCGCATCGAAGAAGTGATTCCATTAATTCTTGATCAACTAACAAGCAAAGATATTTGGGACACCATCATTAAATGATATGGTTCATCATCTGACACTCATCTTATAATTCTACATACCATGCTTCAAACTCTTAAACAACAACCTGAAGAATCATTTTCAGATTTCCAACGTGTGAAGATCATTGAAGATGAAGTAGTTACTATTGGACATCCTATTCTTCCCGAGAATTTCAATCTTCATATTTTTAGAGACTTGTGATCAAATCTACAAGATATAGTTCTCACTTTACTATGTCGAGAAACTTCCCCTAACTTTATGGTTCTAAACAACATCCTTGTCAACCATGAGATTCTCTGCTCAACAAAGAAACTGTTGGAGAATGCGTTTTGCATTCCTTGGTTTGAAAATAATAAATCCTGAATGTATTTTATCATAGTGTGTTCATGGTGTGCAGATATCTCCTGATAATTACTTTGATAATTTTGGATTGACAATGAGCTGCAGCATTTTCAAAGAAAGATATATTGTTGGCGATAGCAATCTATCGTCGGGCGATATCGACTTAATGACATCATCCATTTTCTTGACGGTTTCAGTACAGCGCACTATTCACTGATGTCCCTAGGTGATATCTACCTATTGCGGTGTGATAGAGCTCAATCAGCATGATCACCACAATTCTGGAGCGGTTACGGCAGAGTGGGCCACGTGGCAGACTGAGGTGATATCGAGCGGGTGATATCTACAAATCACGGAGCAGAGTGGGCTTTTGTGTTTAGAATTCCCATCCTGATAATTCCGTGGGACCAGAAAAACTCTGAAGTATGCAACCAATTTGAAGAGCGTAGAAGAGACCTTTCGTGCTTTACAACTCTGGGGACCTTTGTAAGGATTCATTGTTTTCTTCAAGTGCTCTAAACTAGAGGGAGTTTTTATTTCATATTTTAATTTTATAATTTTTCTTTATTCTATGTAATCAGTAGAGAAATCGCCACCTTGTGCGTGACGACTAAGTCTGTGTGTGGCTTTGGTGGAAATTGCTGCCTTGTGTGCAACGACTAGGCCGTGGAGTGATCTAGGGGGAGGCTAGTAGTTGTATCTAGGAAGAGATAAGATTTAGCACGTCGGTCCTTGGAAGAAGGACCAGTGAAAACTCAAAAGAATTTTTTCATTTGTAACCTCGATTTCGAGCTCTATTGGAATCTTTATTTATGTTTTTCATCACTAATGAAATAAAGTTATCATTTCTTATACATTAATTTCTGAGTGTTTGAAATACATTTTGGGTTGTGAAAAACATCTTCTTAAAATTTTCAATTATTTTACCTAAGTTTTACATTTCATAAAAAATATTATTTGCCCTTATTCAACCCCCTAAGGGTGACTCAAGAACCAACACTTGGTATCAGAGCTAGGTTACTCCAAATCAGTTTTACCACCAGGAGTAATGGTGCATAACGATCAAGCATTTTATGAGGGTTAAGGAATTAGTAGACCTCCCTTATTCACCCCCCCCCCTAAGGGCAAACTTTATATTTCATAAAAAATATTATTTGTCCTTATTCACCCCCTAAGGTCACCTCAAGATCCAACACTTGGTATCAGATCCAGGTTAAATTAAATCGGTTTCACCACCGAAGTAATGGAGCATAACGATCACGCATTTTCTGAGGGGCAAGGAATTAGTAGACCTCCCTTATTCACTGACACAGACTATAACTACTGTAAAACTCGAATGCGATGTTTTCTAATCGCATTAAATATTGAAGTATGGGGCTTGGTAGAATAATGCTACACTCCACGTACAACGGTAGTTGGAAGTGTCACTATGGAAAAACCTAAGGACAAATGGGATGATACTGATAAACTAAGATGTAAAAATAACGCTAAAGCCATGAACGCTTTATTTTGTGCGTTAGGGACTGAATTTAATCGAGTGTGTGCATGTGAAACTGCGTATGATATTTGGAATTTACTTGATGTTACTCATGAAGGTACATCGCAGGTGAAGGACTCAAAGTTGTTTCAATTTGAGTCAGAATTCAAGATGGAAGTTGATGAAGATATAGATTCCGTGTACACGACATTCAGTAAAATTGTGAATGACTCCCAAGTTCTTGGAAAGGACTTCTCAAATGGTGATTTAGTAAGGAAGATTCTTAGATCTCTTCCACCAAAGTTCAATCTGAAAGTGACTGTCATCTCAAAGTCACATGTTCTAAAGACTCTTCAAATTGAGAATCTCACCGAGAATCTTAAAACTCATGAGGTGGAATTAAGAATTCAACAACAAGAATATAATTTGGGGCCAAGAAAGAAAGCATTGGCGTTGAAATCCAAAAAGGAAGAGGAAAGTGAAACTGATGAAAATGATGAAGAAGATGAGGAGAGTTTGTTCGTTAAGAAGTTTAAGAGATTTATGAGAAACCCTGAAAGAAGAAATTCGTTCAAGAAGTTTTTTTAACAAGAAGGAATCTAGATTCAATAAAGGAAAAGGAAAAGCTTATGTAGAGGATGATGAATAGCGTCCAACGCCTGAATACTATCATTGTAGAAAATTTGGACATATCTGGAGCAAGTGCCCAAAATATCTGAATGAACTGAAAGAAAAGAGGTACAAGAAGAAGGGCAAGAAGAAAGGACTTAAGGCAGAAACTTTGGATGACTTCACATCTGAGGAGTCAAGTGCATCAAGTTCAGAAGCTGACAAGGAGGCCAACATGTGCTTGATGGGAAAGAGTTTCTCACCATCTGATGATGAGTGTAGTGACCAAAGCGACACTGAGATAACTCCTCTAACTTATGACGAGCTATATTCTGAATTTTTGAAAATTTGCAAATGTTTTGATAAAAGTTTAAAAGATATTGATTTGCTTAAAT
This sequence comes from Platanthera guangdongensis, assembly GCA_039583875.1. Classification (NCBI taxonomy): domain Eukaryota; kingdom Viridiplantae; phylum Streptophyta; class Magnoliopsida; order Asparagales; family Orchidaceae; genus Platanthera; species Platanthera guangdongensis. Next base: position 65,532,088 of record CM077151.1, read on the forward strand.
CCGAAAACAAAATTTTATTAAAAGAAAATAAAAAACTATCTATTGAATTGAAAGTGCTTGGGAAGGAGAAGGTTACTTGTCAAGAGGATGATCACTCTTTTGAAGGGTAATAGAATTAGAAAAGACCCTTGCTAAGTACCAATCTGATGTTGACTGTCTTGTAAAAGAAAAAAGAGACTTAGAAATATCTTTGAAATATTCTCAATCCTAAGTAGAAGATGGTAGAAAGGCTTTTGTGAACCAGTGTGTCATATTAGTCACTGAAAATACCGCTTTGAAACCCCGAGTCCATGATTTAGAAATGGCTATTAAAAAGTTTGGAGTGTGTTGAAAATCACTAGATATGATTTTAACAAACCAGTGCTATGGATCCGCAAAAATTAGGGTTAGATACACTTCTGGAAGATATCACCTGACGATAGCCACTATCGTCGGTGACAGCAAAAATTTCAAAAACTAGAATTTTTTTGGATAAAAACATTAAATTTTCTCTTATCACTACTTCCAGCAAGAGTTTAGAAAAAAGTTAGAAAAGTGCTTCAACTGCTATTATCACATGTGCCAAATATAATAGGTTTGGTCAAACCACAGACTATTATAAGAAGAAAGGCCATAGTTTTGTTAAATAAGTTTGGGTACCTAAGGCTTCCACCTATTTTATGGGAGGAACTACTTGAAAGTCTTTGTTTCAAGAGTAGCTAAACATCTAGAGGGGGGTGAATAGATTTTTGTGGTTTTTAGGACTATCATTTTGATTTGGTGTATTGTGATTTAGTTTTATGTTAGCTTTCAAGAACACACAACAGCACACAAATATTTATAGTGGTTAACCAAGGTATTCGTTCATCCACTTTCCCTCCCACCTTTCTAACAGTGTGTTAGACAAGGCCAACTTCTCCAATCTCAGCTCAATGAGCTTACACCACAGATCTCTTAGGATCTCTCAGACTCCTCCATGTCCTACCTCAGGCCCAAGGCCATACAATCAGAGAAATAATCTCCTACAGCTCAGTAATCTGCACAAAATTACCTACCTCAGACTTTATCCAAAGTCCTACACTCAGGCTAGGAGGATAGCCCTACACTTAGATCCACAAAAGGATCCTCCCTAAGAGAATATTTCTCCTATAGCTCAGGCACACAGGTCCCTACCTCAGATCCTTAGAAGGATCATACCTCAGAGAATAAATCTCCTACAGCTCAGGCACACAAGCCCTACCTCAGATCCACAAAAGGATCCTACCACTCAGCCTATATATATCAGGCTTACAACACAGATCAATTAAGATCCTACAGATGAAGTGTTCGTTGTTGTTGATGATTGATTCCAGAGAAGTGATCTCGGAGTCTGCCTCTTCCTGAACTGAGAATACTCAGCCATATCTACTTCACAACATTAAGAATAGATCTTCATGGTTGTTTTGCTTGTGCTGTGAAATACCCTGCAGAGCACTGTCTCTTCAAGCCTTTTGAGTAGATGAGTTGAATGTAGTGGACTTGAAGATGAACAACAGCTTAGGCTTGCTCTTCTCGCTTCCAAAGAAGACCTCGAGGGTGGAGGTGGAATTTATGTATGTTTGGGGTAAGTATTCACAAAATTAGGGCCAGCCTGTGCATATATACGTTTGTGAGTATGAGAGGAGTTATTATGTAATAAGTGTGTGAGTAGGTTTGCACATAGTAAGAAAAGATATGTATGTAGCATTCAACTTTTTTTAGGATGATGTTATTAACAAATTCATTTTTGGATGCTAGCAAATCACAAAATTTGAGAAAGATTATTTGAAAGTCAAGCAGTTACTAGCAAAGCACAAGAATTTCTTTTAAAAAAAAACTTGTCTCTTCCTCCTCTTATTTCATAACTCTAATAAAAAAAGATATCAGAGGGGTTGTAATGGATTGCGAAGCATGAGATAATGAACCTTGAGAGATTCTTTGAGCAATTGAAGATAAGAGCAAAGTTTATCTGCTTAAGGATTACCTTGTCTTTCCAAAAGAAAAAAGGCTTTTCCATGATGAAGAGAATTGGGGCGATTTTATGATGTTCAAAGTTCAAATAAGCATTGTACAACCTCAAGCTCGAAGGAACAGTTCAGGCTAGAAGAGGGGGGAAGGTAAGGTATGATGGACTCTTTGACAGAAGCCCACTCACTGGCGAGTGGGTCCCAAGAAGAGGGTTACTCGTCGAGTTAAGGTCGGCTCGGTAGGAGAGAGGGCCCCAGCAGACCAGGCGAGAGGGCCCCAGCGGCTTAGGCGAGAGCCATTTCAGGCGAGACAGACCCAGGCGAGAGGGCCCCAGCGGACCCAGGTGAGAGGGCCCCAGCAGCTCAGGCGAGAGCCATTTCAGGCGAGATGGACCCAGGGAGAGGGCCCAACGGCTCAGGCGAGAGCCTTCCCAGGCGAGACGAGCCCCATAGGTAGGAGATCTCACCCGCGATACGGTGCTCTCGCCAAGCGCCGGTTCAGTTGGAAGGCGTTTCACCTTTTTTGCCCTAGGTGATTTTACGCTTTTGCCCTCGGTGGTCTGCATATAACCCTTCAGAATAGTGGAGTTTGGCTGTTGGCAGACATAACTAAGAGTATTTTGGTAATTTCAGGTCGGTTCAGTTTGGTTATTGACAGTTCAAACTCAGAGTCCTATAAATAGACCCATAGGGGTTCTTCAGAAGCACTTTTTTCCCGGGATTTTAAAAGAGTTTTCCTGTGCTTTTCTGAGGAGCTCCAAGCCCAGCTTTTGGATTTGGAGGGGAAGATCTCAGAGATCTTCCGGGTAAGCGGTGGGACCTCCTTGCTAAGGCTTTAGGGTCAATTTCTGGTCCTTCATAACCAATCGGAGGTCAGAGCTTGGAACAAGTAGGTGTTGGCTGCACCCCTGATTTCGAACTTTTGTTGAGGTCAGATTTTAGCTTCAACAGTTCTGGTGCGGTGAGCATGGAAGATAGCAGATACAAGAAAGTTTTGAGTTTGGTCCCATGCCAGGAGGTGAAGGTGAAGGATCTGGTTCAGGAGGTTCCCCCTCCCGAGGAGAGGAGGCGACAAGGAAGATGCCCCGGGAAGGAGTGAGTTGAAGCTAAAAACTCACTGGTAAGGAGTTCAGGCGAGAGGTCTTGCAGACCATCAGCTTGGCTTTCTCGGCAAGGAGTGAGTGGGCAACACCTCAGGTCCCAGTAGAGGCGGTCCCGGTCTTGGGGGAGAACCCTCCTGGGCAGCGCCCCGGGAAGGAGGTCCCGGCGGAGGTCGGCGAGAGGGGCGTGGCTGTGCGAGAGCTCTTCCCTGGGCATGGTCTCTCGGATCGGGCCTGCCAGCCGAGGCCGCGAGACGTGCCCTCTCGGCAGGCAGGTGACGAGAGCCCTTTCAGTGAGCTCATCATCTCGGCCCCGGTGCCGGAGGGGTTCCGGGAGCCCGACATGTCCTACTACTCGGGGAAAGATGACCCAGTGTAGCACGTGCAGTGGTTTAAATATGTTGTTTCGATAAGGCAACTGATGAATGTCTTCAAGTGTCGGCTGTTTGCCATCACGTTGAAGGAGAAGGCACGAGACTGGTTCCACCAGTTGCCGGCAAGTTCAATCTACAATTTTGAGGATCTGCGTTGAGATTTCCTGTTGAGTTTCTCGACATCAAAGAAGCATAAGAAGGAGGCGGAGTGCCTGTTTACGGTAAGGAAGAAGCAAGACGAGACGTTGGGCCATTATGTTGACTGGTTTCAGGAAGAGATCCTCCTGGTCCAGGAGGTCCCAGGGTATGCACTGATGCTCGCTTTTACCATGGGGCTGAGGCCTGGATTCTTTAGCATGGAACTGCAGAGAGTGACCCCACCTCTCTTTTGAGGAGCTCATGGAGAGGGCGACGAAGGAAATAGACTTCGAGAGGGTCAATCTGTCCTTTGACAGGAAGCTGGCCAGGTTGGCGGAGGATGACGTCATGGAACCAGGAGTAGGATGGCAGAAGGAGCAGAGAGGAGGGAGAAGGAAGGAGGATCCCCGAGGACAGGGGCATCATGGACCGCATCAAGGACGGGGGGCCCGGGAGCCGAACAACTGGTTAGGTTGGAGACATCAGGAGGGTCGCCCCCAGGATCAAGGAGGAGGCTTTCACAGAAGAGACAACTTCCGCGAGCCGAGGAGGTTTGATCAGCCGGCGTGGAGGCAGGGGCCGAGGGGTCACTTCCCGCAGCAGCAGAGGCAATGGAGGTCGGCCGAGGTAGAGGAGGAAGGAGAGGAGCTCGGGGAGGAACCGAAAGAAGAGGAGGTCGAGAAGGAAGAGGGGGCCGGGTGGCGTTGCTTTTCTGTGACTTCCACCAGGAGGAGGGTCACGCGACGACCACCTGTCCAGAGTTCTTGGAAATGAGAGAAGCCAGGGGACTAGGGAGGTAGGATCCGCCAATAATGATCGTGGAGGTGCAGCAGGGGGAGGCGGAAGACAGGTGTGAGGACCGGGCGGACATAGGAACTTGGGGAGGGATCAGGGTGATCCACGCAGGAGTCGGGATTGAGGCAACTCGTAAGGGGAGCCTTCAGACCATGTTCCGAAGGGGGGTAGCCACGACCTCCCAGGCTCCCCCTCCAGAACAAAAAATTACCTTTTCTTCAGCAGATATGCCAGATTATGAGGACTTGTTCTGTGACGCCTTGGTGATCCAGATGGCAGTCGAGAACTTCACGGTCTCCAGGATCTTGGTGGACAATGGGAGCTCCGTGAATGTGATCTTCAAGAGGGACTTCGATGAGATGAAGGTCGAGGGTAAGAGGATGTTAGCCTCGGACGGACCGTTGTTTGGATTTTCAGGAGAAAGAAAGGAGGTAGAAGGAGGGGTAGGGTTGCATGTGAAGTTGCGGGGCGTGTCACGAAACTGCATGTTCGTGATCGTGGACACCCCGAGCAGCTATAACGCCATCTTTGGGCATCCCCTCATCATCGCCTTTCGCTGCGTCCCCTCCTTGTTTCGTCAATGCCTTAAGTTCAACAATGGAGGGATACAAGTTAGGATCAGGGGGGACCCGAAGGTGGCGAGGCAGTGTTACGTGACGGCGGTCAACACCATATCTTGGATGGCAGAGGCGGAAGAGCTGGAGAGGGAGATGGCAGAGCAGGAAGAGGTTGTCAGGAGAGGAGGAGGTGAGCCTGGAGGAGGCGAGGGAGGAGATTGATGTGGAGCAAAGAGGAGGAGGTGTGCATGAGGTCCAGAGGGATGAAGAGTCAGTGCCACAAGAAGGTCGACAGGTGGAAGGAGTAGGATAAGGAGTTGAGAGGGAGGCCCTGAGAGGCATGGAGGTCGAGCAGCAGCAGCGTGAGAGCCTGGGGGAGGCGATGGAAGTCGAGGAAGCAGGAGGGGAGGAAGAGTATGGGCAGGAAGAGGGAGCAAGAGCCCGCTGGGAGCAGTCATGGCTGGAGCCGGCTGGAGAAGTGGTGGAGATGGAAGTCTTCACCAGCGCCGGCCAGGTGCAGAGGGTCCGGATCAGTGGGTTCTTGAGTCCCGAGGACCAGGAGCGAGTTTGGGCTTGCATCCAGAGCAACGTCAACATCTTTGCTTGGAGCATGGCTGACATGCCGGGCATCGATGCAGATGTGTCCTGCCATCGCCTGAACTTGGACCCCCGGACGCGCCCCATTTGCTAGAAGATGAGGGTCATCGCTACCAAGCTAGAGGAGCCTGTAAAAGTAGCAAACACGCAGCTAACAAGCAACTAACAAACATGCAGAAATTTGAATAATTGAAAGTTTTATTATCCAAAAAGATATCATTTACAAAGGTATGACCTCCCTTTTATAGAATGGAGGAGAAAGGAGAGAGTACAAACAAACAATGTGGGACTAAAATTTACAGGGCTGAGCGGCTAGAAATTAAAGAGACCGCACAGGCCGCACTGTTAGACAAATGGGCTAACCGCTCCGCAACTCCAGCAGGAAGAGAACACGCCGCAATAGGAGACCGCTAGACCGCCCGGTCTCCAAGCTTCTGAGAGAGACCGCCAGACCGCTCAGACAACAAACAACAACAGTCTGAACACGAACCTGTTGGAAAGGAACCGCTAGACCGCGCGGTCAACAACCCGCCAAACTAGACCGCCAGGCCGCTCGGTCTAATACTTCAACACTCCCCCTCAAGCTGGAGCATAGATATAAATCATGCCCAGCTTGTCACAAATATGGAAGAAGGAAGTAGAAACCGGTTTTGTGAAGATATCCGCCAATTCTTTGTCGGAGGTGACAAACGGAGTACAAATCTGTTTCTTCAAAACCTCTTCCCGAATGAAATGGCAGTCGACTTCTATATATTTTGTTCTCTCATGGAAGACCGGATTTTTGGATATGTATATAGCGGCTTTATTGTCACAGAACATAGGAAGAGGATAGTCGTAGACCTCTCCTAGGTCAAGCATGAGAGCCCGCAACCATTTTAACTCACACGTGGTTGACGCTATACTCCGGTATTCGACTTCTGTACTGGATCTGAGACAACTGACTGTTTCTTGCTCTTCCAACTCACAAGATTTCCTCCAACAAAAGTACAAAAACTTGATGTAGATTTACGATCGCCTTTATCATCCGCATAGCTTGAATCTGAGTAGGCTTCAACCCTCAGATGACCATTCCTCTGAAAGATTAGCCCTTTTGCCCGGTGCTGCTTTGACATACTCTAAAATCTTCAAGGCAGACTGAAGATGGCACTCCCTGGGAGCTTGCATAAACTGACTAACCTTGCCTACAACATAGGAGATGTCGGGTCTGGTCACCGTGAGATAGATGAGTTTGCCCACCAAACGTTTGTACCTCGTGACATCAGATAGAAGAGGCGAGTCATCTGTCCATGTTTTGTCTTCTCCAATAGCCATGGGAAACCGGGCCGGTTTGGCACCTGTCAATCTTGTCTCTTGTAGAAGATCAAGAGCATACTTCCGTTGGGAGAGAACTAATGAGTCAAGCTTCCGAGAGATTTCTATCCCCAAAAAGTATTTCGGGGAGCCCATTTCCTTCGTGACCAGGTGTTGACGGAGGTGTTTCTTCGTCAAGTCCACCCTAGCTTGGTCATCGCCAGTAAGAAGAATATCATCCACATACACTGCCAAAACCACCAGTCACGAGGCGGTTTTGCGAATAAATAAGGAGTGATCGACCGAACTCCTTGCAAAGCCGATGGTAGCCACAATGCCACTGAACTTGTCGAACCATGCCCGAGGGCTCTGCTTTAGGTCGTAAATGGCCTTCTTCAAACGGCATACTCTTGTCTCCCCCTGAGCAACATACCCAGGAGGTTGCTCCATGTAGACGTCCTCCTAAAGATCCCCATAGAGAAAGGCATTCTTGACATCAAGCTGGGAAATAGCTCAATCCCTGTTGACAGCCACAAAGATAAGAACCTGGATGGTGTTGAGGCGAGCAACCGGAGAGAAAGTATCAAAGTAGTCAACACCATAAGTCTGAGTGAAGCCTTTGGCCACCAGCCAGGCCTTGTAGCGATCCACAGTGCCGTCGGGGCGAAATTTCACAACAAACACCCAGCGACAGCCAACCACATCAGTACCCACTGGTGGAAGAACAAGGGTCCAGGTACCTCCCTTCAATAAGAGTAGCCATCTCTTCATCCATGGAAGATTTCCAATGAGGAATAGCAAGAGCCTCCTGGTAGGTGCGGGAGTGGCAGTAGCTAAGATAACCAAGGAAAAACATCTGTGAGAAGGAGAAAGCCGATCATAGGAAACAACTACTGCAAGCGGGTGTTAAGTACACGCCCGCACCCCTTGCGAAGAGCAATGGGAAGATCCAGGTCGATGCATGCCTCAGTGACCTGAGCGTCCGTGGCGGAGAAGGCTGGCCCGGGACTAGAGAGAGACGGCTGCGGAGAAGAGGGAGAAGGTGGAGGGGGTAGGACGGACAGAGGAGGAGACGAAGGAGGAGATGAGGTAAGAGGGGAGATGTCGATAGGTGTGGAAGGAACGGAGAGAGATGGTGGAGAAGCTGTTGGAACACCCTATTACTAATTTGGGTCAGGATCACTATGTCTCTAGGAAACCTGTTTTTGACCTCCTGTATAGATCTAAAGGTCAATTAGAATTGAGTCTAAGGGTTAGAAGTCTAGGTTTGGAAGCTGCCCTCAAGACCAAGGATTTTCAGTTTGAGACTAAGTCATATCGTCGAGCTCAGCACGACGAATCGTCGAACTCCAATCGACGATCGTCTAGCTCATCTTCGACAGATCGTCGAACTCCATTCGACGATCGCTGAGCTCAACTTCAACAAATCGTCGAACTCCATTCGATGATCTGCGAGCTCAGTTCGACGATCTTGACTCAGTGTTGGTTCTCTATCTCTGAGCTCAGTTCGACGATCTTTGAGCTCAGATCGACGATTTTTGTTACTGTCTAAGTCCAAATCGCTGAGCTCAGTTCAACGATAGCAGAGCTCAGTTCGACGTTTTTCTGATGACTTCAAGGATTTTTCAAGATTCAAATTCAGAACAGTTAAGGAGTTATTCAGCAATTAATTCAGAAGATTTTCTAGCCGTTTTCATTGATTTCTGGACCAAGTTTCAAGGGATTATCAAGGAATGTTTCTTTGGACTTTCCTCCAGAAGACATTTGCAATTAAGGATGCAATTAATGACAGGCCAACGGCTATTCTTGACAGAGGATGATTTTCTATTCAGTACCAGAGAATAAAATACAAGATTTTTGAATCTCTCCATCACTCAGAACACAGACCAGAATAGACCATACAGATAAGAAGAACAAGAACTAAATATTCTCTGTCTCAAAGAATTCTCTCAAGAACACACATCCAAGGAGATCAAACCTTCTGAAATCTTCTGATCTCTTGTGATTCAAGTGTTCAAGGCCAACATCTTTCAAGGCTCCAGACACCTAACATTTCAGCTGTTGCTGAAATTATCATTTGCTGGAGATCAACTTCTGAAGGCCTATCACCCTACAGCAAAGCTTCATTTCCTGAACATCTCAAGGACTCAGGGGGAGCTTTGAAAACATCAAATCCACATAGTCTTCTCAGCTGATTTGAGAAAGAGAAGACTTCCATAACTCTCTCATCCCCATCTCTGTAAAGGGTTTTTCAAACTCCCTTCAAAAGTTTGAGCTTGGTTTTTGAGCACCTTGTCAAAAGCTCATTGGTGGCAAGACACCTGATCAAAAATCTGATTTGGTTTTTGAGCACCTTATCAAAAGCTCATTGGTGCCCAGGACACCTGATCAACTCATCCTGCAGTGGATTCCTACCTAGGGTGGTAGAAGAGTGGATGTACCCAAGTTTAGGGGAACCACTATAGCTCCTTGTGTCTTCTGGCTTGCTTTTCTTTATCTTTTGTTTCTGGCTGTGATTGTTTGTGATTAGTTTAGATCTGTGATTAATTTCTGTTGTAGGTTATTTTGTGATTAGATTTAATAGTTGCTTCCCTGTTCACTCAGATTACAACAATTGTTGTAAAAAGTTTTCAAGCACCATATACTCTATTCACCCCCCCCCTCTAGAGTATATCAGATCTAGCTGCACTTTCAATTGATATCAAAGCGAGGTTGGTTAAACATACCACACCTTGGTGGTTGCACAGGCTAACACCTGAACCCAAAGATTCCTAGTTAGATCTGTTTTCTTTTGAGTTTATTATTAGATCTTGTTTTCACAAATCATGGCCCAAAACAAAGATTATGCTAGCACCAGGCCTCCAGTGTGCAATCTGTCCAAGTTTGCACTTTGGAAAGCAAGGATCAGATTATACATGAATTCTATTGACGAGGATATTTTTAATTCTGTTTTGACAGTTTGTCCAAGACCTCCAGAGAACTCAAGTACAAATGTTGTTCCACCTCCATCAGGAACAGATGCTGATATCAAGAAATGGAAGGTAGCTGATGCCAAGGCTATGAACATCTTAGCCCAGACCATGTCTAATGACATCTTTCAAAAGGTGGCTGAATGCAATTCAGCAAAGGAAATCTGGGATAAACTCTCTGAAATAGTCTCAGGCTCAGCTGATGAGAGAAAGGACAGGAGATCCCACCTCATATCTCAATATGAGAATTTCAAGAAGGGAGAAGCTGAGTCAGTTGGAGATATGTACAATAGACTCAGTCTGATAGTCAGTGAACTCAGGACTTTGGATAAGGAGATATCACTGACTGAACTCAATGATAAAATTCTAATGTGCTTCCCTAGCACTTGGGATTCAAGAATCTGGCCAATCAAGGATGCCAGAAGTTTGAATGAGATCACCACAGAAGCTCTTTTGGGCAAGCTCAAATCTTATGAGCTGCTCATTAAGAATAGAGAAGAAGAGCAGAAGGCTGCTTCACCAGCCACAAGAAAAGAGAAGACAATAGCCTTCAAAGCAACTGAAGATCATCCTGAAGACAAAGTCACAGGCAATGATGAACTGCTCAGTCTGTTGGCCAAAAGATTCTACAAGATGGCCAGAAAGGACTTCAGAAAGAGATCATACAAGGAGCATGATAAGTCAAGGTATAATAAGTCTAATAATAAGGAAATTGTCTGCTTTGGTTGCAGGAAACCAGGGCACATTGTACCTAACTGTCCAGAAAAAAAAAATAAGGACAGAAGGGACAAGAAAGAAAGAAGAAGAGAAAAGGACTTCAAGAAAAGTAACAATGGGAAACCCTCCTCAAGCAAAAATAAACACACAAGGAAGGGATTTGTTGCTGAATCCTGGAGTGAAACTGAAGAGGAGTCAGAAGCCTCATCCAGCTCTAGTGATGATGAAGATGATGCAGAAGAGAAGGAGTTCTGCATGATGGCAATCAATGCCTCCCAACATAATTCAGATGAAGAAGACTCAGAGTCAGATTCAGAGACTCAACTTGAAGAAGACCAGGTAATTAGTTCATTTGATTTCAATTCAGAGGACTTTAAATCTGAGTTTAAAGCATTATGTTTAGACCTGTTAAAATCTAAGAAGGAAATTATTTCTCTCAGAAATCATTTATCTGAACATAATACCTTAGAGTCAGAAAACCTCAAACTCTCTCAGGAGTTGGAGTGTTGTAGGAGCAGATAGCTTCACTGAAAGGTGAGCTATCTGAGGCCAAGAAGCTTGAAGAATCCCTTAATGGGAGAAGTATCAAGCTGATGGACATCACAAGCACAGTGAACTCCAGATTTAATAGTACACTGGGCTTGGGTGCTTCATCCAGCCAACCCATAGTTTTAACAACCCCAATCAAGTTCATTTCTGACAAAGGGAAGGGAGTTGTAGAGGTAGCTAGGAAAAATTCTGATCTGCCTAAGAAAACTAAGTCCCAGCAGAAATCGTCGAACGGAGCTCGACGATTGCCGAACGCAGATCGACGATCTCAGGCAAAATCGTCGAACTCAGGTCGACGATCTCTAGTTCCTGAACTCTGCCACAGTCGACCGTCGAACGGAGCTCGACGATCTGACCCAAGATCATCGAACGCAGCTCCACGATCGTCGAACAGAGATCAGAGCTCTGGAAACTCTTTCAAGGGCAAATCAAAATCCAATCCTAGGGGTCCTTCATCCCAAATCTTTAACCCTTATACTGAATGGATTATACCTCCAAGGAGATATCTTCCTGAAGGTTATAAGAGTCAACCTGGGATGTCTTTTATTTCTGAGTTTAAAGGTTATCAACCTAGGCCCAAGGTAAACTGGGTCAAAAACAAATGAATTATTTTAAGTGCAGGTGAATACCTATCCAACATCAAACCAGCAATGGTACTTGGATAGTGAGTGCTCTAAGCACATGACAGGAAACAAGGACAACCTCACATCCTTTAAAGCCAAGCTTGGACCCAAAGTTATCTTTGGTGATTCAAACTTTGGACAAACTAAAGGATATGGTGCAGTCCAGATTGGATCAGTAACATTCAAGAAGGTAGCTTATGTGGAAGGACTGAAGCACAACTTAATAAGCATCAGTCAGCTGTATGATGAAGGCTACCAGGTGACCTTCAGCAAAGCATTATGCAAAATCAAGTCAGAGGACAACACAACTGTGTTGACAGGTAAAAGGAAAGGTAATATCTATCTAGTAGATTTTCTTTCAACAGATGTAGATATTTGCCTGTTCAATTCTGTCTGTAGACCTAATATTTTATGGCATAAGAGACTAGGACACTTAAACCTTAGAACTATTGCTAGGCTATCCAAGGACAACCTTGTTAGAGGACTACCTTCTGGCCCCTACAAGAAGGAAGGACTCTGCAGGGCTTATCAATTAGGCAAGCAAACTAAAAATAGTTTTAAGTCACTTAATAAGAGTGATTCACCTAGGATCTTGTATCTGTTACACATGGATCTCTTTGGACCCATCACAGTACAAAGCCTAGGAGGGAAATCTTACACTTTAGTAGTTGTAGATGACTTCTCTATATTCTCTTGGGTGTTCTTTCTGAGGAAGAAGTCTGATAACTTCAAGTGTTTGACAGAGTTTCTCAAATGCATACAGATTGAGTTCAATACTCACATTGCCCTGATCAGAAGTGATCATGGGACAGAGTTTGATTCTCTTCTTATGCAAGAGTTCTGTCAGAGTGAAGGGATCAAGCACACTTTCTCAGCTCCTAAAACTCCTCAACAAAATGGAGTAGCTGAAAGGAAAAATAGAACCCTTATTGAATCTGCCACTACATTGTTGTCAGATGCTCATCTTCCTCTATCCTTTTGGGCAGAGGCAGTGAACACCTCCAACTATGTGCTGAATAGAAGTTTGATACATAAACTAAAGGGAAAGACTCCCTATGAATTACTCAAAGGGAAGAAACCTAAAGTTGATTATTTTAGAGTTTTTGGCTGCATTTGTTATATACATAATAATGACAATAAGTATTTAGCAAAATTTCAAGCTAAAGCTGATGAAGGAGTGTTTCTGGGATACTCCATGATCAGTAAGGCTTATAGAGTTTATAAAAATTCATCTCTAAAAATTAAGGAATCTGTTCATATATCATTTGATGAATCTAACATGTCTTTCAAGGAGAAGATCACTTCTACCATAGAACCTTTGCAGGAACATTCTCTTGTTGAAGACTTGAACAAGTTACAGGTTACTCAAAAAGAGGAAAGCAGTGAAGATGAAGAAAGTATTCAACACATTGAAGAGAAACAACCTGAAGAGCCAGTTGTTGTACCACAAGAGGAAACAACAACACATGTTGGTGAACAATCAACACCCCCTGTTGATTTAGTAACATCAAGAGACCATCCAATTTCCCAAATAATTGGAGACATCTCAGCTGGTGTGCAAACCAAAAATCAGGTCAACCAAAACCTGTTGCACACTTGCTTCCTATCTCAAATTGAACCTCAGTCCATTCAAGATGCAGAGCAAGATCCACACTGGATCATTGCAATGCAAGAAGAGTTGCATCAATTTGAAAGGAACAAAGTTTGGGAACTAGTGCCAAAGCCTAAGGATCACTCCATTGTTGGAACAAAGTGGGTGTTCAGAAACAAACTGGATGATCAAGGAGTAATTGTAAGGAATAAGGCAAGGCTAGTTGCTCAAGGATATTCTCAAGAAGAAGGAATAGACTATGACCAGACTTTTGCACCAGTTGCAAGATTGGAAGCCATCAGAATATTCTTAGCTTATGCAGCACATAAAGGCTTCAAGGTATATCAGATGGATATGAAAAGTGCATTTCTAAATGGAGACATCAAAGAAGAAGTATATGTCAGACAACCTCTAGGTTTTACCTCTCCAACTTATCCTGATTATGTTTTTAGGTTGAACAAAGCATTATATGGTCTCAAGCAAGCTCCTAGAGCATGGTATGAAACCCTAGCATGCTTCCTTTTGGAAAATGGATTTATAAGGGGTAGAGTAGACCAAACTCTTTTCATTAGAACCCATAAGTCTCATACCCTACTAGTACAGATTTATGTAGATGATATTATTTTTGGTTCTACTGATTCAAAATTGTGCAGAAGGTTTTCCAACCTAATGCATTCTAAATTTGAAATGAGTAGCATGGGTGAGCTATCCTTCTTCCTAGGATTGCAAGTCAAGCAACATGCTGAAGGCATCTTTATTTCTCAAACCAAGTATGCAAATAAATTGGTTAAGAAATTTGGCATGTCTGAAGCATCTTGCATGAAAACACCTATGCCTACTAATGCTGTATTGGATGCTGATGAACATGGGAAACCTGTTGATCAGACAACATATAGAGCAATGATTGACTCTTTACTGTACCTTATAGCTAGAAGACCAGATATAATGTTTGCTACATGTATATGTGCTAGGTTCCAAGTAAGCCCTAGAGAGTCACACCTAACACTAGTAAAGAGGATTCTCAGGTATGTTAAAAGTTGTCCAAATCTAGGTCTCTGGTATCTAAAGATTCAGCATTTGATTTAACTGGATTTTCTGATGCTGATTATGCTGGATGCAGAATTGACAGGAAAAGCACCAGTGGAACTTGTCAGTTCCTTGGTGACAGACTTGTCTCTTGGTTTTGTAAGAAACAAACTTCTGTGTCAACCTCAACTGCTGAAGCTGAATATATGGCTACAGGCAGTTGTTGTTCACAAATCTTGTGGATTCAAAACCAACTCCTAGACTATGGCTACAACTTAGAGAAGTCTAAAATCTTTTGTGATAACACCAGTGCTATTTCTATAGCTCAAAATTCAGTCCTCCATAGTAGGACAAAACACATAGAAATTAGGCATCACTTCTTAAGGGATAATGTTGAGAAGAATAAAATTGAACTGCAATATATCCCAACTGATTTACAAAGGGGAGATATTTTCACCAAACCCTTGGATGAAAAGAAACACACCTTCTTCCTAAATCAGTTAGGAATGTTAGATGGAGGAAGTCTGAAATAATATCCAAGATTTTAAAAGTTTAAAAATTGACCAAGACTAGGCAAACATCTTGATTTTTCTTAGTGTCTAGTGTTTTTCTGGTCTCTGAACTGCGCTCGACGATTTTCCCCCAGATCGTCGAACGGAGATCGACGATTTCCGAAATCGTCGACCTGAGTTCAGCGTTTCTCAGATAGTCTGAACTATCTCTTCCGGTCAACGATCTTCGAACGGCGCTCGACGATTTTGTTCTCTGAACGATCGTCGAACAGAGCTCGACGCTCTCCAATATCGTCGAACGGAGATCGACGATATTGAAGACTCTTCAGATTCCTTTAGTAGCCCCGATCGTCGAACTGAGTTCAACGATCTTTCCTTTTCTGCGTCGAACCCTAATATAAAATTCATTTTTCGCCGTCGTTCTCCTTTTGCGCTTTCGATTTCTCTGCAAAAACTCTCTTTCCCTCCAAACATTTCTACACTTGGTCGTTTTGTTTGTTGATTCTTTGCAGGTAACCATGGTCGTTTCTATTGTTGTTCTTGCCGCAATGAAATTTGATGCCGGCTTTGACATTGACATGGAATCCTTCAGCACTACTGATCAAGTCTTTCAAGATATTTTGGAACTCTTCAAAGAGCAGAAACTTGCTACAATCATGACCACCAGGATCAAACTTGCTGCTGATGAATTAAGGAATGGGTCTACACTGCCCACAACCAGGATCAGAACACCATAGTTGGATCAATTTCTGGCACCCAGGTACCCTTGACCCCAGTAATTCTGACAGAAGTTTTTGAGTTAAGCTCTGGTGGAGATTCTGCTGATCTGTCTGGAGAGGAATTTGTCGATCTACTTGCAAGAATGGGTCACTCTGAGGCTAACCCTAGCAAGTTGCTAAAGAAGAACCTGTCTGTGGAATATAGATTCTTGGCTGATGTAGTAGGCAAAGTTCTGTTGGCTAAGCACTCAGCACATGATACCATTTCTAGGTATCAGCTATGCTTAATGGGAGCCATAGTGGACAAGAAGAATTTGAACTGGGGAGAGGTCTTCTTTGACCTTATTAAAAAGAAAATTAATAAGAATTTTGTGAATTTTGGGAGGATTCTAGGCCTCTTTCTGCAGAACAGATGTCCTACTCTGCTTGTATCATCTGGGATACATATTAATGCTTCCAAGAGATTATCCTGTGCCTATTTGGTAAATGGGACAGGCAGATCATCAAGCCCAGCAGGCCCTCTTCAAGCACACCTTCAGGCACCAGGACTGTAATAGTCACTTCCCCTCAAGTCTCTGCTCCTGCAGATGACTTGCCTGCTGCTGCCTCTCCTCCTCCTCCAATTCCATCTTCTCCAATTCCATCCACCATTCAAACTCCATCCACTTCATCATCTCCAGCCCTTCTCCAACATCAATATCATCTCAAATTCCAACTCTACCAACAACAGAAGAACTATTCCATCCATTATATTCCTACCCTCAACTAGACATTGCCACATCACCCTCCATTCCCTCCTTCAATCTTATTGATGATTCCTTCATGGATGACTCACGTTCATCTCCTCCTGAGCTACCCTCCTCATCAACATCTTACCAACAACTTCTGCAGGAAATTCTTGATCAACCCACCTTCACACCCTCTCTCTCCATCCCACTGTTCTCCATATCCACTATCCCCGCACCTCAACCATCTCTCCCACCATCACCAATAGCAAGTAGATCTTCCAGCCCTAGCTAACAAGATATATGAATTGCTAGCCCCCAGGCTATATCTTCTATTGGAGACCTCCTTGGCTCATTACTTCAGTCAGTGGCAGCCCTTTCTACCAGGCTATCCTCCCTCTTCCCTCAGGCAATCTCTTCATCAGTGTGCCTTGATCCAGCCTTATCTGAATCCAGGCAGGGGGAGATGCCCTATGAAGTGAGCTTGCCTGGTGTTTCTTCAGTTAGTGTTGTTGCTGCTGCTGTTGTTCTTCAAGCTCCAGTTCCACCTCCCATTGTCTTCCCAGTGGACATCAGGTCCTTACTTTCAGCATTTGATTCAGCCTACTTCAGTTGTCTTCTAGAGAGAGTTGTTGTCCAGCCCCCAGAGGATCTCTCCAAGGCCCTTGTGCCCTTCTCATGTTGTGATACCAGCATTATAACTTCTTTTGTCAATTCAGTATATGCTGCTCCTACTCCTGATGAGAATATGGTTGTTGTTCCTGCTGCTGCTGACAATAATGATGCTACTGTTGTTCCAGTTTCTGATGATATACATATGACAGAGGCACATGATTTTGAGCCTTCTATTTTTGCTGATGATATTCCTGATGTTGCTGATATTGTTGTATCTGAAAGTGCTTCATCTGAAACTATTGCTGCCCCAACTACTGCTGATATTACTGCTATTATACCTTCTAAGAATGCTAGTCCAGAACCTTCTGTGTCTGTTATTATTACTGCCTCAACTTCTGTGTATGCTGCTGCTGCTGCTTCAACTTCTGCTACTAGTGTTGTATCTGCTGCTGCTCCAACCACTGTTGCTACATCTGCTTCAACTTAACTACAGAAAGACTTGATGAAAAAGATTGATGCTCTTTATGATGAGCAAAGTTCTGAAATTGATGAGTTCAAGACTGATTCTGATGACTCCTCTTCCACTATTGCCAGAAAAGAAAGGCAAGGAGCAAAGCCATGAAAAGAGTACCTCCAGCCAAAGCCAAGGACAATAATGACATACCATATTACATTCTTCATGACTGCCCCATAACTGAGCACTGATGCAGTATTCAAAGAACCAACTTAAAGCCATGAAGAAAAGTGGAAGTATGAAAAAGGATCTTCACAGTTTCATCATTCTCATCCTCCTCCACCACCTCCTCCTGATGCAGGTGCAGGTGGAAGCTCAGCTGCTCAACCCTCTGCCAAAAGCCAAACCCCCTATCAGCCTCATGCCAGATCTTATCATAGGGGAAGCCAGTCCAGGGGTCTCAATCTAGAAGAGGAAACTATAGAGGAAATCAAAGGGAAGTCCAGGTTTATTCAAAAGGTTATTCAAGGCAACATCCTTACTCCAGGGAAGGACAAACCTCATCAGACACAACCTCAGGTCCTTTTCCCTATAAGCTAAAGGACACACATCCAAGGAGATCAAACCTTCTGAAATCTTCTGATCTCTTGTGATTCAAGTGTTCAAGGCCAACATCTTTCAAGACTCCAGACACCTAACATTTCAGCTGTTGCTGAAATTATCATTTGCTGGAGATCAACTTCTGAAGGCCTATCACCCTACAGCAAAGCTTCATTTCCTGAACATCTCAAGGACTCATGGGGAGCTTTGACAACATCAAATCCACATAGTCTTCTCAGCTGATTTGAGAAAGAGAAGACTTCCATAACTCTCTCATCCCCATCTCTGTAAAGGGTTTTTCAAACTCCCTTCAAAGGTTTGAGCTTGGTTTTGAGCACCTTGTCAAAAGCTAATTGGTGACAAGACACCTGATCAAAAATCTGATTTGGTTTTTGAGCACCTTATCAAAAGCTCATTGGTGCCCAGGACACCTGATCAACTCATCCTGCAGTGGATTCCTACCTAGGGTGGTAGAAGAGTGGATGTACCCAAGTTTAGGGGAACCACTATAGGTCATTGTGTCTTCTGGCTTGCTTGTCTTTATCTTTTGTTTCTGGATGTGATTGTTTTGTGATTAGTTTAGATCTGTGATTAATTTCCGTTGTAGGTTATTTTGTGATTAGATTTAATAGTTGCTTCCCTGTTCACTCAGATTACAACAATTGTTGTAAAAAGTTTTCAAGCACCATATACTCTATTCACCCCCCCTCTAGAGTATATCAGATCTAGCTGCACTTTCAGAAGCAGAGACATCAGGAGGAAGAGGGGATTCAAGAGAGAAGTAGGATGCATTCTTGAAGAAGGTCACGTCTGCGGACACAAATTGTTTGCGGGCGAGGACGGAGCGTGTACAAAAGTCGTACACCTAAGTGGTAGAGTACCCCAAAAAGACACACTTGGTGGAACGGGGGAAAGCTTGTCGCGGGTAGCGGACGGAGCGTGTACAAAAGCCGTACACCTAAAGACACGGAGAGGGAGAGGAAATGGTGCCTTGCTGTGGTATAGAATGGAGAAGGGGGTCTGGCCGTGGAGAACTGTGGAGGGAAGGTGATTGATGAGATAGACGGCGAGGAGCACAGCGTAGCTCCAGTAGGAGCGGGGCACTTGCATATGCGTCATGAGAGTGCGAGCGACATCAAGGAGGTGACGGTTTTTATGCTCCACCATCACATTTTGTTGGGAGGTGTATATATAGGTGGTCTGATGAACAAGATCATGTTACAGAAATAAGGAGAAAAACTCATGACTAAGATATTACTTAGCATTATCAGAGCAAAAAACTTTAATAGAAATGCCAAATTGAGTTTTAATCATATAATAAAAAGATTGCCAGACAGAAAAGAGTTCAGAGCGATCTTTTAATAGATAGACCAAGGTACATCGAGAAAAATCATCAATAAAAGTTACAAAGTAGGAACTACCCCGACTAATGGTGAGGGTAGGAGCAGGACCTCAGACATCAGAATGAATGAGATCAAACGGGCAAGAGGAGCCACGACCTTGCTTCGGCGGGAAGGAGGAGCGATGATATTTTCCAAGCTGACACGCATCACAATTGAGCAGAGGACTGGTCGGAGGTAAGTGGGGAAGAAGCTGTCGAAGAATCCGAGGAGGAGGATGTCTAAGGCAAAGATGTCATTGAAGCAGATCTGTAGAGGAGGAGGAGTAGGCGGACAAAGCGGAAACGTTATCAAGGAAATAAAGGCCGCCGCTCTTAGTCCTAGTAGCAATCGTCCGCTCGATCCTCGGGTCCTAGAAAGAACAAGAAGTGAGAGTGAATAAGACGGAGCACTGAAGTTGCCTGCATAAAGTAGTAACAGATAATAAATTGCACGGGAACTTCGGGATATAGATAGTGTCCTCCAAGCGAAGCGACGAGGTGACTTGAACCATGCCCGTCCCATGAACTGGGAAGGGTGAACCATCCACCACACGAACCGGGGGCAATCAGTCATGCGTTTCAAGGAGAGAGAAGCAATGAGGGTTGCCGATCATGTGATTTGTAGCACCAGAGTGAATCAGCCATTTACCTTGGGTAACGACTTGGGCACTACCTGAAGGCGTGGCCACAGAGGCAGACGACCGAGAGGAGGCGGGGGTTGAGGAAGATGCATCACCGGAAGGGCGAAGATGAGGATGTTTCTGCCAGCAACGGTCAACAGAATGGCTGATACGACCGCAGTGAGAGCAGAGGAACCTGGACGAACCGCGCCCTCCTGAGTGGCTGCATCCACTAGGGCCCCCACTGAGCTTGGTGAGCATAGGAGTCCTAGGAATTAGGGGATGACAACAGAGGACGCTGGAGCAGCAAAGTAACAGCAGCAATGCGAGCCGCGGTGGCATCCAAAGTGGGAGACTCCGCCTCACCCAAGATCTTCTGGCAGATCATATCAAAGGATTCGGGAAGGCGGAGAAGATAATAAACAACCAGGAGTTCCTGGAAGTATTTGTGTTGTTTGGCCAAGTCCGCGGAGAAGGGGCGATTCTGGAGGATCTCTGCGCCAAGAGCCTGAACCTGCTGATAAGCCGCAGTAGGAGACATGGAAGGGCGGACGAAGAGGTCCGCATAGAGAGTATAAATGCGGGACGTCTGCCCCCCCCCCCCTTTGAATAGAGAGCAGCTAGGTGAGGTCAAGCAGCCTTGACCGTCTCATCATGGCGAATGACGGGAAGGCACTCATCAGAAAGGCTATTGGCCAGCCAAGTGCGGACAAGCGCATCACTCGCATCCCAGTCATCAAATTGAGCAGAGTTAAGAGGAGGAGGGTCATCGATGAGGTGATGATGCTTACGCTGAGAGCGTATAAGAAAGGTGAAAGAGACGCTCCAATCCGGATAGTTGGAGCCGATAAGTTTAGAAAGCGTGCCAAGGTTGCCAGAAGGAGTAGGAGGAGGAGGAGCCGTAGGGGTGGTGGAGGTAGAGATAACAGGGGTGGAGAGACCGGAATTGTCCATAGAGAAGGTAGGAAACCGCGCAAATAGAAGAGAAGCCGCGGGGAGAGAAAAAAATAGAGAAAGCCGCAGGACCTAAGGAGGAGGCCGCGATATGAGAAGGAGACCGCAGCGAACAAGGATGAAACCGCAGCGGGCTAAAGAGAAGAAGTTGCAACGGCATGGTGGCAGAACACCAGTGGCCAGGAAGTAGACCAAGGCACAGGGAACGAGGTCGCGCGAACTGAAAGAGGCCGAGCGAATATGTTGGGTATTGTATCCACAACGTACCTGATTTGAAGAAGCCCCTGAACAAGCTAAGGTAAATAGACAATGTATTTGATGAAATCTTTTAAGTTGTGCTTGCAGTTATTCCACGCTAAGTACACACCAATGTCAGGGTGCAGTAGGTCAATATACACGGGTCTGCGCGACGTAATCCCTCGTTGAGCAGATCAGTGTGTTGGCCTACGTGTACTCTCTCTATTGGAGTGTACTTATTTTCAAGTACAGGGCTGTGATAATGCAAGAGCAGACAAGGAGCAAGGATGGGCCAAAGAGCAGCTCATGGGTGGAAAGATGAAAAATCGTCCAAGTAATAATCGACGAGAATCACCAAGTGATTCTTGCCGATTCGGCGAGAATCACTAATGATTCTCGCCGAATCATCGAGAATCACTGGCTGATTCTCGCCGTCTCTATCCGGCTAAATCAGAGCGTGCAAATCTGTCGCTAAGACAAAATCGTCGAGAATCACTAGTGATTCTCGCCGAATCGTCGAGAATCACTGGCTAATTCTCGCTGATTTTGCCTTAGGCGAATTTTCTGGAACCCGTTGGACCGGACTCAGCCGCTGGCGCTGTTTTGAACCGGGTTGGGGTTTCTTGTTGGTGGGGCCCACAACGGTCATCTTGAAGACCTAATGTATAAATACATCTGTATTTCTGAACAGTAAAAAAAAGAAGCAGACAACAAAACATATACGCGATTTTGAAACAAGAAGAAGTCGAGTCGCCGACGTGACCTAGATCGGAAATCCTGCTCCGCCGCCATCGCCGCTCGTGCTAGTTGATCGCCGGTGGTTTCTTCCAGATCTCCCGGCAACAGAAGCTCAGCCAAGCATAGCGTCTCACGCGTCTAACCAGAGATCCTTTGTCTCTTGATTCGTTGATCGGGAAACCTTCCCCTTCCGAATCGATCGAGACGATCGATCCTAGTGTGACCGTTTGAAGATCTTGCTAGCTTTGCTACGAAGATTGAATCTCCAAAGAACAGCCGCAGCACGCCGTTGTTGCCACCGATCCCGAGAACCAAGCTGCCGCCCTTCTTGCTGTCGCCGGTTTCGGGGAGATTCTCTCCAAGTGAGATCTAGGGTTGTGGACTCTTCGTTGACTTCAAGAACACGTCATCGAACGAAGAGGGACACCTTAGTCTCCATAAGTTGTTTGTATTTCTTATACAATCTATTTTCAATTTCATTGTAACAGACCGATTGGTCCATAGTTGTAAGGGTTGGGTGCAACCCGTGTTGTGGGAGTGGTGACTCCTACGTGTGGAAGAGTTCCTTTCGTTAGTGCAAGGATTGGATTTCAATTATGTTGGTGAAGTGACCGAGTCATCCCTGGTTGGGAGATAGGTCGAAGGGAGAAAGTGGATGTACCCAAATCGGGGAACCACTATAATTTGCTTGTGTCCTTTCTGTGCTGTGTTGTTTTGTTTTCTTGTGCATGTACGACTTTAATTCCGCAAAAACGCTGCAAGACACCTATTCCCCCCCCCCATAGGTGAAGGTAGTTGACACTAAGTGGACTTTCAAGTGGTATCAGAGCGAGGTTACTCATCAAAAAGGTTCACACCTTGAGTAGAATCCTGCCATCAGTGTCAAAAGCATAGAGCTGGATCATGGGATCTCTCCACTAAGACTTCCCACGTGCACAAAGGAGTATTATCCCGTCTGGAAGATGAGAGTGTCCTATCACTTGGAGGCTATCGATCCTCGAGCATCTCTCATCTTGGAAGAGGGTCCATTCATTCCTATGAAGACCTCCGTCTCTGGAAAGGATATCCAAATTCCTAAGTGTATTACTGAGATGTCGGAGACTGAACTCTCATTATTTAATCTGGACAAGATGATTCGTCAGATCATCATGGATGTCTGGTCTGGACCTTCTCGATCTAGATTGGAAAAGTGTGGGACGGCCAAATCTATGTGGGTGACCATCTCAGATCTCATGGAGGGATCAGAGAAAGCAGGGATCTGCTGTCAGCAAGAGGATGAAGCCTATGTGGGGGTCCTTGCCTCTGAAGATGAAGGCAAGGATCAATCGGACAGCATCAGGGCTCCGGTGTCCTTGTCAAAGACTGAAGAAGAAATTGAGGAAAGCAGTTCTGATGAAGCTGACACAACGGTCTCTGGGGATAGTAACAGTAACTCTGAAGAGCAGGTAACTTCTTCATCTTGCCCCCTTTCTCTTGAAGTTCCTGAAGACAGGAATTGTTACCCTTCAGAAAATCCTGATTCCCTGAAGAGAGCCCTTCAGAAAAGCAACCTACTTGTTGAGGAGCAAGCTCAGGAGATTGCTCGGCTGAAGATCTTGTTGGTTCTCCAATTGGCATCCAACAAGGTTAAGGACTCTAAAATCTCAGATCTAGAGAGTAGTCTAGAGAATGAGAAAAGGGTAGTATCCAACTTTTCTAAGGTTGATGCTATCAAGAGAAAGGAAGAAAATGGGTGGATCTCCCGAATTATTAATTCATGGAGAAATGGGGAAACGATATTCAGACCCCCCACTCCAGGCAGGAAGGGTACTCATCATGCCTTCAGGTATGATCACAGGAACAACCGTGGTCACTGCAAGGGTGATCTGCCCTCATGTGGAGACACCCATAGTGCAAGGGCTGTCATGGATACCCTTGAGAGAATACCTAAGGCTCATTCTGAACCCTTTGTATTCTCGGCCACTACCCCAACTCGGCATGAATCTGCTGGTATCAGCTCTCAGTGCGCTTCTCACCACCCTAGGACACAGGAAAGGGAGTTTAGAAGTCATGCAGTTAGTTCTCATGGGGCCTCTGGAAGGGTGCTGACTGAAAGGAAGGCACCACCTCCCAGGCCTCATGACGCTCGCTACATGCATTCCTTCCACCCTTCCAAGTGTCACGGTGGAAGAGGCAATTTTGTGAGCAGATCCGGATCTATCTCGTTTAGACCTAGGACCGTGACTACCTCAGTCACTGGATCAGGTCAGAAATGGAGGTACGACATTCACACGTGTTGGTGCTGTGGCAAGGTGGGACACTTTGCCATAGACTGTTGGCACAACCCCTCTGTGTCAAGGGCAAGGGCTTATCCACCTCTTCTGGGTAGAGGTAGTCTTCCTGACAGGATTTCTGAGGGAAGGCATTCGAGTTTTTATGCTAACAAGAACCTAGGACCCAATACATATTGGGTTCCTAAGGTAAGGTAACACTCTTTTGCAGGGTAGTCTAGGTTCCCGTAAATATGATGGGAACTAGACAGAAGATGTTTCAAGAATGAATTGGAACAAGTATCTAGAATAACAGAAGTATTATCTACAATGGAATGTCCAAAGGCCACCAAAACTCCAATATGGTACTTGGACAGTGGATGCTCCCGGCATATGACTGGGACAAGAAGCCTGCTGCGTGATTACACTCCAGTCGAGAATGGACCTAAAGTCATCTTTGGGGGGTCAGATCGAGGAGTCACTAGAGGTTACTGTATGATTTCCAACGGTATAATCTCTATCACCGACATGGCATATGTTGAAGGGTTAAACCATAACCTGATCAGTGTAAGTCAGTTATGTGATAAAGGTTATGACGTTAAGTTCTGCAAGGATAAATGCCTGATAATATCATGTGCCTCTTCTGAGACGGTATTAACAGGCATTAGGAGCAGAAATATCTTCTGCTTAAATTTTCTTAGTTTAGATTCATCTACCCCCGTATGCCTAGTGGCAACAGGCAGTGCATCTCTTTGTGAACAATGGCACAAGAGATTGGCACATATTAATTTCAAAACAATTAGTATGTTGTTTTCTAAAAATTTAGTAAGGGATGCTCCCGTTATCAAGTGCATCAAAGATAGCCCCTGTCCTGCATGCCAGATGGGCAAACAGACTCGGTCTACCTTTAAGAGCATTGCAGACAAAGACTCTTCCCGATGTCTTTATCTTCTGCATATGGACTTGTTTGGTCCAATGCAAGTTCATAGCTTGGGAGGCAAGTCCTATACGCTAGTGATAGTTGATGATCACTCTCGGTTTACATGGGTGTTCTTCTTAAAACGAAAGTCAGATACGTTTGACATCTTCACTAGTTTTGTCAAGCAGGTTCAGAATGAATTTAACTGCTCAGTGGTCAAAATCAGAAGTGACCATGGAACAGAATTCGAATCTGGTGCTATGACAGAGTTTTGTGAAGAATAAGGTATCTTTCATGAGTTTTCCTCCCCGCGCACTCCTCAGCAAAATGGAGTTGCGGAGAGGAGAAATAGAACACTCATTGAAGCCTGCACGACAATGTTGAATGACGCTTCACTCCCAGAATACTTCTGGGCTGAGGCGGTCAATACGGCTTGTCATGTTCAAAACCGGGCATTGATCAACAAAAGTCATCGTAAGACGCCCTACGAACTACTGAAAGGCAGGAAACCAACAATGTCCCATTTGAGGATCTTTGGTTGCAGATGTTATGTACTGAATAATGGGAAGTACCCGCGTACTAAATTTGGTGAAAAATGCTTCGAAGGCATATTCATGGGCTATAGTACCCACAGTCGGGCATATAGGGTCTTCAATAAGAAAACTCTAGTGGTAGAAAAATCAATTAATGTTGTATTTGATGAAGGAAGCTTGCTTAACAGCAATTCTTCCAGCGGTATTCTTGAAGATGCAGGTGCACGACTTGAATAGCTAAGTCTCGATGAGACCGTTAAAGATGAAACTCCTAAGTACGTCAAAGTTTCCACCTCAACGTCAACTGGGAATGTTGAAGATCAAAATGGAGCAAATCTCTTAGAAGAAGGAGAAGCCGAAGAAGTAGTCGAAGCTCCAGACGCCAGACTTCTAGAGCTCCGGCACGTGAGGGATCATCCTAGAGATCAGATCATCAGATATCCTCGTGACGGTGTCAGAACTCGAAGAGGTACTATTAACGAGATTTTGCATCTTAACTTCCTGTCACAGGTTGAGCCAAAGAAGTTCGACGAAGCGAACAAAGATGCGGCATGGATTTTGGCCATGCAAGATGAACTGCATCAATTCGAACAATGCAACGTTTGGACGCTGGTTCCCAGACCACAAAAGCAGAATGTGATTGGCACCAAGTGGATCTTCAGAAACAAACTGGATGCACATGGTGTCATCATAAAGAACAAGGCCAGGCTGGTGGCTCAAGGTTACAGACAGGAGGAGGGGATTGACTTCGACCAGACCTTTGCACCAGTGGCAAGGCTCGAGGCAATCAGATTGTTCCTGGCGTATGCTTCGCACAAAGGATTCACAGTCTATCAAATGGATGTGAAATCAGCATTCTTGAACGGAGACCTGAAAGAGGAAGTATACGTCGCTCAACCCCCAGGTTTTGTCAATCCTACTTATCCCAATCATGTATATTTTCTTAATAAAGCTCTATATGGTTTAAAACAAGCTCCACGAGCTTGGTATGAGACTTTATCTAGTTTTCTTTTTGAGAACAAGTTCTCTAGAGGTAAAATAGATAAGACATTGTTTCTCAGGGAAGTCAAAGGCAAGATTTTGCTGGTGCAAATCTATGTCGATGACATTATATTCGGCTCAACGGACAACAATCTTTGCAAAACGTTTTCTAAACTTATGTAAGGAAAGTTTGAAATGAGCAGTATGGGAGAGCTAAAGTATTTCTTGGGACTTCAAGTGAAACAGTCTGAGGATGGAATCTTCATCTCTCAGACAAAGTTCACAAATGAACTCCTCAAGAAATTTGGTATGGAGAATGCAACCTCTATGAGGACTCCAATGGGATCCACTATGTCTCTGGATAAGGATGAGAAAGGTAAACCTTTCGATGAAACCAAATACAGAAGCATCATTGGATCTCTGCTCTACCTTACTGCCAGTAGACCGGATATCATGTTCTCCACATGTGTCTGTGCCAGATATAAGGTGAACACTAAGGAATCTCACTATGTCGCTGCAAAGCGAATTCTAAGATACCTTAAAGGTACTCCCAATCTTGGCTTGTGGTACCCGAGAAACAATGATGTCGAGCTAATAGGTTTTTCAGATGCTGATTTTGCAGGGAGTAGGGATGACAGGAAAAGCACTTCCGGGACGTGTCAATTCCTCGGAAGAAGGCTTATCTCATGGAACAGCAAGAAGCAGAATTGTGTAGCAACCTCCACAGCAGAGTCTGAGTACATCTCGGCAGGCAGCTGTTGCGCACAACTCCTATGGATCAGAAACCAGTTAGCCGACTATGACCTTCAGTTCAAGGAAGTACCAATGTACTGCGACTCCTCCAGCGCAATTGCAATTGCCAACAATCCGGTATCGCACAACAGAACGAAGCATATTGAAGTGCGCTACCACTTCATTCGGGAGCACGTGGCGAACAAGGACATCTCTCTCTGTTATGTCCCCACGGACAAGCAGATTGCAGATATTTTCACAAAGCCCTTAGACGAAGCCAAGTTCAGTCTTTTCAAAACTGAATTGGGGATGCTAAACTATGAGGAATGAAGACTACAGAAGCTCTAGGCTCGTGCATCTAGGGGGAGCCTCTGCCAGGAACTCAAGTGTGAGCACATGTGCAAGAACTGAGGGGGAGCAAGGGGTCAGATGCAACAGACCCAGATTTGCAGAAGCCGAAAAGGGGGAGATTACCCTCTCGGCTAAGGCTAAGGTGGCTCCAAGTTTGCTCTCAAGAAATTGGTATTGGTAATGAATATCTCTCTCAACTCAATTTTAAGTTTATGATTTTCATTCCCATACGCTCTATTCACCTTAGCTTGTAGGGTTTAGGCTTCTTCAAATAGGGGGAGATTGTTGGGTATTGTATCCACAACGTACCTGATTGGAAGAAGCCCCTGAACAAGCTAAGGTAAATAGATAATGTATTTGATGAAATCTTTTAAGTTGTGCTTGCAGTTATTCCACGCTAAGTACACACCAATGTCAGGGTGCAGTAGGTCAATATATACGGGTCTGCGCGACGTAATCCCTCGTTGAGCAGATCAGTGTGTTGGCCTACATGTACTCTCTCTATTGGAGTGTACTTATTTTCAAGTACAGGGCTGTGATAATGCAAGAGCAGACAAGGAGCAAGGATGGGTCAAAGAGCAGCTCATGGGTGGAAATACGAAAAATCGTCCAAGTAATAATCGATGAGAATCACCAAGTGATTCTCGCCGATTCGGGGAGAATCACTAGTGATTCTCGCCGAATCGTCGAGAATCACTGGCTGATTCTCGCCGTCTCTATCCGGCTAAATCGGAGCGTGCAAATCTGTCGCTAAGACAAAATTGTCGAGAATCACTAGTGATTCTCGCCGAATCGTCGAGAATCACTGGCAGATTCTCGCCGATTTTACCTTAGGCGAATTTTCTAGAACCCGCTGGACCGGACTCAGCCGCTGGCGCTGTTTTGAACCGGGCTTGGGGTTTCTTGTTGGTGGGGCCCACAACGGTCATCTTGAAGACCTAATGTATAAATACATCTGTATTTTTGAACAGTAAAAAAAAGAAGCAGACAACAAAACATATACGTGATTTTGAAACATGAAGAAGCCGAGCCGCCGACGTGACCTAGATCGGAAATCCTGCTCCGCCGCTGTCGCCGCTCGTTCTAGTTGATCGTCGGTGGTTTCTTCCAGATCTCCCGGCGACAGAAGCTCAGCCAAGCACAGCGTCTCACGCGTCTAACCAGTAATCCTTTGTCTCTTGATTCGTTGATCGGGAAACCTTCCCCTTCCGAATCGATCGAGACGATCGATCCTAGTGTGACCGTTTGAAGATCTTGCTAGCTTTCTACGAAGATTGAATCTCCAAAGAACAGTCGCAGCACGCCGTTGTCGCCGCCGATCCCGAGAACCAAGCAGCCACCCTTCTTGTCGCCGCCGGTTTCGGGGAGATTCTCTCCAAGTGAGATCTAGGGTTGTGGACTCTTCGTTGACTTCAAGAACACGTCATCGAACGAAGAGGGACACCTTAGTCTCCAAAAGTTGTTTGTATTTCTTATACAATCTATTTTCAATTTCATTGTAACAGACCGATTGGTCCCTAGTTGTAAGGGTTGGGTGCAACCCGTGTTGTGGGAGTGGTGACTCCTACGTGTGGAAGGGTTCCTTCCGTTAGTGCAAGGATTGGATTTCAATCCTGTTGGTGAAGTGACCGAGTAGTCCCTGGTTGGGAGATAGGTCGAAGGGGGAAAGTGGATGTACCCAAATCGGGGAACCACTATAATTTGCTTGTGTCTTTTCTGTGCTGTGTTGTTTTGTTTTCTTGTGCAGGTACGACTTTAATTCCGCAAAAATGCTGCAAGACACCTATTCCCCCCCCCCCCCCCCCCCATAGGTGAAGGTAGTTGACACTAAGTGGACTTTCAGAATAGAGAGAAGAGGAAGCAAAGGACCCGTGAGAACAGGTCGACAACAGACCGAAGGAAGTCGCGCGAACAGGGCAGCGACAAGGCAAAGAAGTCGCTTAGACAAGCCGCGCGGACAGAAGAGCCAAAGACGGAAGCAGGTCGAATCGATCGTTGGCTCTGATACATGTAAAAGTATCAAACACACAGTTAACAAGCAACTAACAAACATGCAGAAATTTGAATAATTGAAAGTTTTATTATCCAAAAAGATATCATTTACAAAGGTATGACCTCCCTTTAATAGAATGGAGGAGAAAGGAGAGAGTACAAACAAACAATGTGGGACTAAAATTTACAGGGCTGAGCGGCTAGAAATTAAAGAGACCGCACAGGCCGCGCGTTTAAACAAATGGGCTAACCGTTCAGCAACTCCAGCAGGAAGAGAACACGCCGCAATAGGAGACCGCTAGACCGCCCGATCTCCAAGCTTCTGAGAGAGACCTCCAGACCGCTCGGACAACAAACATCAACAGTCTAAACACGAACCTGTTGGAAAGGAACCGCTAGACCGCGCGGTCAACAACCCGCCAGACTAGACCGCCAGGCCGCCCGGTCTAATACTTCAATAGAGCCCATCCGTGAGTAGGTCAAGAAGCTTCTGGAGGCTGGCTTCATCTCAGAGATCCAGTATCCAGGCTGGATCTCCAATGTGGTAATGTTAAAGAAAGGGGGAGGGAAGTGGCACATGTGTATCGAGTTTTCCTTATTAAATAAATCATGCCCGAAGGATTGCTACCCCCTGCCTCGAATCGACGAGCTGGTTGATTCAGTCGTTGGTTTTTTTTATTATGAGTTTTTTGGATACTTTTTCAGGTTACCATCAGATCTGAATGCACCCTCCTGATGTCAAGGACGTCTCCTTCATCACGAGAGAGGGATGTTTCAGCTATAAGATGATGCCCTTTGGGTTGAAAAACACAGGGGCTACATACCAGCGCATGATGGATCGAGTCTTCCAGGGTCAAAGGGGAGGAACCTGGAGGTCTATGTTGATGATCTGATGGTCAAGAGAAAGTGTGTGGACTCGCACCTTCGGGACCTGGAAGAGACGTTCATCACCCTGTAGAAGTTCAAGATGAGGCTGAACCCCTTGAAGTGCGTCTTCGGGGCGAGCCACAAGAAGTTCTTTGGGCACCTTCTGACCCCGGCAGGGGTGGAGCCTAACGCAGATAAGGTGAAGGTCATCCTAGAACTGGATTCACCACGCAACGCTAAGGAGGTCCAGCGCTTGACAGCCAAGCTGGCCGGGCTAAGCAGATTCCTCTCCAGGTCGGGAGAAAAGTGCTCATCGTTCTTCAAAGTGTTGCGGGGTACTCAAAGGTTCGAATGGACGGCTGAGTGCGAAGAAGCTTTCTAAATGTTGAAGAGGTAGCTCTACCTGGCTCCTCTTCTTCAAAGCCCCAAGGAGGGGGAGGACCTAGCATTGTATCTCGGAGTAGGAGCAGAGGTCGTGAGCTCTATTCTGGTCAGAGAAGGGGGAAGAAGAAATTGTCAATCTACTATGTTAGCAGGATCCTGAAGAAGGCGGAGCTCCGCTACCCCTTCTTGGAAAACCTGGCGTATGCTCTGATCGTTTCGGCTAGGAAGCTCCAGCAGTACTTCCAAGCGCATTCAATCAAGGTGGTGACAGACCATCCTCTTCGCAAGATTTTTGAAGGAGTGGAGCACTCAGGAAGGTTGGCCAAGTGGTCTATCGAATTGAGCGAGTTTAATATCTCATTCGTGCCAAGGCTCTCCATTAAGGCTCAGGCGGTGGCTGACTTCTTGGTAGACTACATTGTTGAGGTCGGGGTCGAGGAGTCGCGGCCGCAGGAGGCATGGAAGATGATGGTCGATGGGGCCTCGGGAAAGAACTCCCTCAGAGCAGGGGTGGTATTGATAAGCCCTCAAGGGGTCACTATAGAACAAGCAGTTGTCTTACACTTTCCAGCGACTAACAACCAGGCGGAATACGAGGCCGTGATAGCCGGCCTTCGTTTGGCAAAGGAACTTGAGATCTAGGATGTAGAGGCTTTTACGGACTCGTTGGTGGTGGCATCACAGATCCGAGGAGAGTTTGAGCTCGGGAGCCCACCCTTGTGAAGTACTTATCCAAGGTAAGGGTGATCATCGGAGGGTTCCGGACGTTCTCAATTCAACATGTTCCTAGGGAGGAAAGTATAGTTACTGATCGGTTGGCTAAGTTTGGACCTCGAGGAGGAGGGACCTTGACTGAATTATTTCGACCGGCTATCGCGGAAGGAGAGTTGATGGAGGTGGATTGGCGACCCTCGTGGGTGGATCCATTTGTGGCCTTCCTAACCACTGGCGAGCTTCAAGAGGGGACCAAGGATGCAAACAGCTTCAGGCACAAGGTAGCCCACTATCTAATGCTAGAAGGGGGGTTACATCGGAAGATGTTGTCAGGGCTCCTGGCAAGGTGTGTGACCGAGGAGGAGATCCCGAGAATCCTGGAGGAAGTGCATTCAGGTGTGTGCGACAGTCACTCAGGGGGAAGGACGTTAGAAGCAAGGGTGGTGAGGCAAGGGTATTTTTGGAAGACCCTGAGGAAGGATGCGGCTGAGTTTGCGAGGAGGTGCCGGAAGTGTCAGCTATACGCCCCGCTCCAGCTCTTGCCCGCTCAAAGGCTCCGAAGCATCACCGCACCATGGCCTTTCACCATCTGGGGGATGGACTTAGTCGGGCATTTCCCTCCGGCTAGTGGACAAAGGAGGTTCCTCCTGGTCATGATTGATTACTTTTCAAAGTGGCTAGAGGTCAAGGCATTGGCCGAGGTCACCTCACTGGTCATCCAGAATTTTGTTTGGGGGAGATCATATGCAGGCACGAGCTCCCCCAGACGATAGTAACAGACAATGGGCCCCAGTTTGCCAGCAAAGAATTCATTGGCTTCTGCGCTCAGCTGGGGATAGACCTTAGATTTGCCTCCATACATCACCCCATGAGCAACGCCTAGGTAGAGGCGGCCAACAAGATCATCGTGAACCTACTCAAGAAGAAGGTGGAGAACTTGAGGGGAAGTTGGGTGGAAAAGCTCCCCTTAGTATTATGGGCCTTGCGGACAACCCCAAACACGGCCACCGGCAAGACCCCATTCAAACTCTCCCATGGGTGTGAGGCAGTCCTGCCCGTAGAGTTTGAGGTTCGATCCCCACGAGTCGCGGCCGTGGATGATGGGGATGAGGCTTTGAGGATTGAAAATGAAGGGGGTTATGCCTCTCGTTGGATATGGTAGAAGAGCTACGTGATGTCGCAGCCATCAGGCAAGAAGAGATTAAACGACGGATGGCAAGATACTTTGACAAGCATATCAGGATCAAGCAATTCGGGGAAGGAGATCTGGTGCTGAAGAAAGTTGATGCTGCGGGGAGATCTGCCCCCGTGGATACGCTCAACTCAAATTGGGAAAGGCCTTATATTGTCAAGAGGGTCCTGAGAACGGGAGGTTACCACCTCCAGGATGTGTAGGGTAGGACCATGAGCCACACCGGGAGCGGCGACGACTTGAAGCGCTTCTACCCATGAGAAGGGAGAGTACAATTGTATACTTAAAGTCAAGTTTATTGTAATATGTTCCTCAAATTACTTTTGCTTTTACCTACTGTGAAATTCTAACGACAGAAAGATGGATACTTTTGCACTACCCCGAGCATGGCTCGGCCCCAGGTAGACCCGCTGCGCAGGCTCTCATTAGCTGGCAGGTCCGAAGGCTCGCCTATGGGGGTAAGGGACCCCGAGCGCGGCTCGGCCCCAGGTAGACTCGCTGTGCAGGCTCTCATTAGCTAGCAGGTCCGAAGGCTCACCTGTGAGGGAGAGGATTGGTTCTTGGAGACTTTTGCACTACCCCGAGCCTAGCTCGGCCCCAGGTAGACCCGCTATGCAGACTCTCATTAGCTGGTAGGTCCGAAGGCTTGCCTGTGTGGGTAAGGGACCCCGAGCGTGGCTCAGCCCTAGGTAGACCCGCTGCGCAGGCTCTCATTAGCTGGCAGGTTCGAAGGCTCTCCTATGGGGGAGAGGATTGGTTCTTGGTTCTTGGTGACTTTTGCACTACCCCGAGCCTGGCTCGGCCCCAGGTAGACCTGCTGCGCAGGCTCTTATTAGCTGGCAGGTCCGAAGGCTCGCCTGTGTGGGTAAGGGACTCCAAGCACGGCTCGGCCCCAGGAAGATCCGCTGCGCAGGATCTCATTAGCTGGTAGGTCCGAAGGCTCGCCTATGGGGGAGAGGATTGGTTCTTGGTTCTTGGAGACTTTTGTACTACCCCGAGCACGGCTCGGCCCCAGGTAGACCTGCTGCGCAGGCTCTCATTAGCTGGCAGGTCTGAAGGCTCACCTGTGGGGGAGAGGATTGGTTCTTGGTTCTTGGTGACTTTTGCACTACCCCGAGCATGGCTCGGCCCCATGTAGACCCGCTGCGCAGGCTCTCATTAGCTGGTAGGTCCGAAGGCTCGCATGTGGGGGTAAGGGACCCCGAGCCTAACTCGGCCCCAGGTAGACCTGTAGTGCAGGCTCTCATTAGCTGGCAGGTCCGAAGGCTCGCCTGTGGGGGTAAGGGACCCCGAGCGCGGCTCGGCCGCAGGTAGACCCGCTGCGCAGGCTCTCATTAGCTGGCAGGTCCAAAGGCTCGCCTGTGGGGGAGATGGTTGGTTCTTGGTTCTTGGATACTTTTGCACCGCCCCGAGCCTGGTTTGGTCCCCGGTAGAGCCGTTGCCATGGCTCTAATCAAGTTGGCAGGACAGAAAGCTCACTCGATGGCAGAGTGGTTGAGGAGACCTCCTTAAAGAACATCCTACTTAAACTCATGAAAAACAAATTATGAGAGGCAAAGGTTGGAGCAGTGCGAGTGGAGGCACTCCCAACTGGCAGCCTCGGGGATGGTCTCGCCTACGGCGAGTGGGCACTCGCGCGGGACAGTAGGCTCGCTCTAATAATAGGTGAACAGGTTACATCACTGAAAGCCACTCGCGCCGGGAGTACCCTGAGGCGAGATGAGAGGGTTATATCAGTTGGTCTCATGCATAAACGAGATGAGGGAGGTGACGACTCGCGCTCTGAAAAAAGTCAACTCTCCAACGAAATGGCGAGACAAGACATAGCACCGTCTCGCGGGCGTAAGCACGCCAAAGGGTCGTCTCGCAGTAAACAAAATAAAGCAAAGTAAAACGAGAAGAAGAGATGAGGCGAGACGGTGGGTAGCACCGTGTCGAAAAAACATCAAGCCAATAAATCGTTTCGCAAAATGAAAAATAAAGTAACATCATTAGAGTGTGCATTCGATCAAGATCTGTTCATCACGAGTCATCAATAAATTTTTGATCACAAAAAGAAACACAAAAAAGAAGTTTAAGTTATACAACAACAAAAAAGGGGGGGAAGGGGTCCTGGATCTCGCAGGCAGCAGGTCATTCCTCCCCGCCAGAAGAAGAATCTTTGCTCTCCACGCCATAGAGCTAGGGGACCAGATCGCGAGCGGTCACCATCTTGGAGTCCTCCTTCACGACCCCCAGCTCCTTCATCATTTTTAGGACCAGCTCCATCGTCATGATTCTGGCGTCTCAGCACTGCTCCTCAACTTCATCCAGAGAATATTAAGGCGGAGGGGCCGGGAGTAGTTCGCGGCGAGACGACGACGCGGCGTTGGCCTGAAGGCGAGTGACCTGAGCTTTTAAATCCTTATTCTCCTCCTCCAGAGCCTCCATGCGCATGTGCATCCGCTCCGCCGTCTCGACATCCTGCGAGACGACCAGTCATTAGAAAAGAGTATTTGAAAAGAGTAATCCAAGGATACGTTGAGGCTTACCACGCTGCCCTGAGTTTTTGCGAGGAGGGTCTCGGCGACAAATAGTCTTTTCGCGAGGTCGTCAGATTTCACTCGCTCTGCCGCCAGGCCCGCCTCGGTGTATTTCCACTTCTTATTAGTATAGATTAGGCGGCGTGAGGTGCGATGCGAGAGCTCCAAGGCACGTAGTTGGGCATGGGAGGACTTTAGGACGAGGTCTCGCGAGGACTCGTTCTTGGGGGAGACTGCCTCGGGAGCACCATAAAGGCCATATCCCACGGAGAAGGCATGGCTGGTGGGAACCTCCTACTCTTTCCAAGAGGGAAGGAGGGTGGAGATGGACACACAGTTGACATCCTTCTCCCACACCAGAACAGGGGCGCCAGCAGCATCTTGGATCGCGGGGCCCAGGTTGAAGTTTGGATGAGAAGAGGGGGCTGGGAGACTGGGGGAAGCAGGTTCGTGAGATGTATCGATGGCGGGCTGATTAGAAGTGACGGCAGGCCGATCGGGTAGAGCCGTCTCGCGGGCGGGCGAGATGACATGAGAGGGAGGCGAGCGGGGCGACTGAGAGTCCCCTATAGAGATGGGGCTCAAGGACCCCGACATCTCCTTCTCCTTCGGGGCCTTCTTTTTCCCCTTAGAGATGACCACAGCTTTTTTCATCTTTTTCTTGGGAGGGCTGGAGTGAGAGGGGGTCGTGTCGCCTGCAGGCCTCTTCGGAGGGGAAGGAGGCAAGGACCCTCTCGCTGCCTCAGCCGCCGCGCTGGCAAGACTGAGGCCCTTGTTTGGTTGGATGTTGCTCTTGTAGGGGGGTGGACGGGTACGACCCGCTCTCCTGAAACAAGCAAGAAGGTGATGAGATGGCGAGACGAAAAATAATAAAATGCGAGACAAGAGAGCGAGAGTACCTTCTCCAGGGAGCACGGGAGGTAGCGAGTCGAGGCCTCGCCACAAGAAGTTGACCTTGAAGTTTTTGCCGACGAAGAAGTCGTACAGCAGCTTATCCGTGCCGCCCACCCGCGGAGACACATAAAAGATCGCGGCGGGCAACACAGGCGCGAGCGGGATGCCCCCGACGTTGCCACGGATGAAGACAAATCTGGTGAGGAAATGATGATTTTTATTTGGCATCTCGCACACCTTGAGCCCTTGCCCAGTAAAATACGAGACGCTGTCGGCGTTGGCGTGATAGATGAGGAGCTTGCGGAAGACCGTCAAGCTAAACTCGATGCGCTCCCGGCGCATGTAGCAGGCGAAAGCAATTAACACCGAAATAGCATTCGGGTTAAGCTGCGCCGGGACGACGCCGAAGTACTTTAAGACCTGTTTTACCTCTGGCCAGAGGGGCAATCTCAACCCCACCTCGAAGTGCGAGACGGGGAAGGCGAGTTCTCTCGGGTAATAGGTGTTGATCGCCTCTCCAACCTTGGGGGCCGCGATTCAAGCCCCTCCTTCATGTACTCGCGAACGAAGTTGCGGTAGTCTTCGTCAGAAAGCCTGTCGGGAGGCAAGTCATGGTCGGTAAACCGCTTCCCGCAGCGACTGCGCCCCTCGCCTTCCTCGACTTTCTTCTTCCCCATTTTAGGCGAGAAGGATGTAGGCGAGATGGTTGAAAGAGAAGAAGAAGCGAGAGGAATAAAAGAGCAAGATGGAAGAGCGAGACGGAGGAAGCAAGGGGGTAAAGGCTTGGACTCAACAGGGATAAGGCACATATATTCTTCTACTCCGGGGGGAAAGAGTATTTATAGCGGATATGGTCAAATGGATAAAAGGGCGGGAAAACGTATAGGGGAAGGGGAAGAGTCGGCCGGCGGTTCACTCTGTCTCTCCAAAACCTCGATTCGTGTGGCTCATCACAATCATAGGACAGGATAATTAAATTAAAAGGAATTAAATGAAATTAAGAGATTAAAGTAGCAGCAATAAATATTTAAACATGCCATCCCGCATAAGGCGGGCACCATGTTCTCAGACATTGTCGGCGAGACAGCAGCATAATGTATTACACAATTATTACAGCATTAAAATACAAAAACAAAGAAGCAAGAGCGAGACGAATGAATAAAGCGGGTCAAGCAGGGCAGTCCTTAATACGGAACCATTTCCAGCAGCCACCGCGGGCCCCCGCGCAGGGGGGCCTACTATGCGAGTGGAAGGCGCGAACGGCGCCAAGCCCACTACGCGCGAGACGGAGTTGCATGTCGACCTCGCTGATAATGGCTTGAGGGTCGGTCCCCTCGACCTCTATCCCAGGGTCTACCTTAGAAGACAGGCGAGCGCATTCAGTCTCTAGCCATTCGATTCGCCTATCGGCCGCCTGCCTGTCCTGCTCCAGCTTGCTGATGATGCGCACGTGTTTCTGGAACATCTCAGCTGTCCTGCGCTTCATCTCCAGCGGGTATGCGGGGTCGCCCAGGTAGTCTTCAATCTCGTCTATAAGAGGAGGGGGCGAGACGGCGAGTCACCTAAAGAGCTCCTCAGCGGGCGAGTCGGTCTGGGTGCCTATGCAAGGAGTGGAGGGGCAGAGTGAGAGAGGCTCTTGTAGGAGGGTATGGGAGTAGCGAGTGGGACAGAGAAGCGAGAGGGAAGGTTTTTTACCAGGGTGGCGGGAGGTCCCGGCATCCTGAGAGGGGTCGTCTCGCCTCTCGTTAGGAGGAGTAGATGGAGGAGTGGAAGGCTGTGGTGAGTCAGTTTCTTCGCGATGGGCAACGGTGTCATCCCGCGGACTGACTGGCCGGCGTAGAGGCGCGGGGGCACCCTGAAGAAGCAAAATGGTAAATAAGCAGATATGGATGAAAATATAATAGGGGCGAAAGCGAGAACTCACCTCCTTCTCTCTAGGAGATGCGGGAGGAGGAGAGGGGCGGGTTTCCACGACAGCGCGAGATGGCCCCTCAGCCGAGGAGGAAGGGCCGCATGTTCTTTACCTTCTTTTTGCGAGGCGAAGAGGACGGTAAGGAGGGTGGGGCACGAACCAGAGTCTTGGTCAGAGCGGCCACGTTGGCCTTATTCTGCTTGCGCACCATCGCAAGGCGCTCGCGGAAGCTCTGTCTATGAGACATGATTGCAATAGGGCAAAGGAAGGAAGGAGTGTGAAAAGGGGGATTTCTATATGAAGCAGGAATCCTATATTTATAGGTTCCAGTGTGGGGCCTCACCAAAGATTCCCTCATAAATACGCTCATAAATACGCTTTAATGACACGAGCCTCAGTTGGACTTTCTTTCCGAGCTTAAAATAATCTCGACGGCGATTGTGTACAACCTCAGGCTCAAAGGAACAGTTCGGGCTAGAAGAGGGGGGAAGGTAAGGCAAGATGGACTCTTTGACAAAAGCCCACTCACTGGCAAGTGGGTCCCAAGAAGAGGGTTACTCGCTGGGTTAAGGCCGACTCGCTAGGCGAGAGAGCCCCAGTAGACCAGGC
This sequence comes from Platanthera guangdongensis, assembly GCA_039583875.1. Lineage (NCBI taxonomy): Eukaryota > Viridiplantae > Streptophyta > Magnoliopsida > Asparagales > Orchidaceae > Platanthera > Platanthera guangdongensis. The sequence continues at coordinate 65,570,784 of CM077151.1, forward strand.
GAGAGGGCCCCAGCGGCTCAGGCAAGACGGACCCAGGCGAGAGGGCCCCAGCGGCTCAGGCGAGAGCCATTTCAGGCGAAACGGACCCAGGGAGAGGGCCCAGCGACTCAGGCGAGTGCCTTCCCAGGCGAGACGAGCCACATTGGTAGGAGCTCTCGCTCGCGAGACGGTGCTCTCGCCAAGTGCCGGTTCAGTTGGAAGGCGGTTCACCTTTTTTGCCCTAGGTGATTTTATGCTTTTTCCCTCGGTGATTTTATGCTTTTGCCCTCGGTGGTCTGCATATAACCCTTCAGAACAGCAGAGTTTGGCTGTTGGCAGACCTAATCAAGGGTATTTTGGTAATTTCAGGTCGGTTCAGTTTGGTTATTGGCAGTTGAAACTCAGAGTCCTATAAATAGACCCATATGGGTTCTTCAGAAGCACTTTTTCCTAGAATTTTAAAAGAGTTTTCCTGTGCTTTTCTGATGAGCTCCATGCCCAGTTTTTGGCTTTGGAGGGAAAGCTCTCAGAGATCTTTCGGGTAAGCGGTGGGACCTCCCTGCTGAGGCTTTAGGGTCGATTTCTGGTCCTTCACAACCAGTCGGAGGTCAGAGCTTGAGACAAGTAGGTGTTGGCTACACCCCTGATTTCGAACTTTCGTTGAGGTCAGATTTTGGCTTCAACAAGCATGTCCCTTCCTACTGATGATGTTGAATAGTGCAAAAGTATTTTCTACGATTATTTTTTGTTCAGTAGTGATGATTTGATCTTTCACTGAATGAACAAAAAAATTTGTAGTGTGGTGATTTTTAGGGCGGCCAAATATGATTCCAATTGCATTTTGTTTAAAAGATTGAGTAGTTGCCGCAACAATCAGAAGGAAGAACTTGGAGTAAAATGGGAAGATCAACATAGCCTGACTCAAAAGCTGATCTTGCCACCTCCACCTTCTTGGGTAGTGGCGCTTTGAGTTCCTCTTTATTAAAAAAATACATGGATTATCATCTCAACTGCAGAATATGAGCACATGGATCATCATCTCAACCATTGACATATAACACACAGATTACAATCTCAACCATCCAATATGAACTTATCTCAGTCGTCAAAGAAGAAGAAGTAAATGGATCCATTCATTTATTACATTAAAATATAGAATAATATTTTTCTCTATATATATAACCTATATAAGCACCTCTTGATGTACAATGATTTTCAGCCAAGGAAAAACATATTTTCTCGACTTATCTTCCCAACTTGGTATCAGATACTAGGTCATCTCCCTCCCTCCACTCACTTCTTCTTTATTGTTGGTGAAGCACTTCATCTTTTTTCTCTCTCACCAATATGGCTACATCACCTTTTTATTCCTCCTCTATCACCTCCATCATTTCTCCATCTCCTGTTGTCACCATTGCTTCAACAGCTCACCATTATTAATCTCTTAAACTTACTCTCAAAAGCTTCCTACTTTGCGAGCATAGATCTCTTCATTTTTATGTGTTCAATGGCTACAACACTTAGTTGATGGATCTTTTCCTTGTACAACTGATCATATTGAAGTAGTCACATTGCAAGAGCAGGACCTCCCTTATTAGCTTTCTTTTTGCATCTCTCACTAAAGAAGTGCTTCCCTTAATTCTCGATCAGCAAAGAAGCAAAGATATTTGGGACACCATCATTAAATGATATGGTTCCTCATCTGACACTCATCTTACAATTCTTATGCTTCAAACTCTTAAACAACAACTTGAAGAATCAGTTTCAGATTTCCAGCATGTGAAGATCATTGAAGATGAACTAGCTGCTATTGGACGTCCTCTTCTTCCCAAGAATTTCAATCTTCATATTTTTAGAGCCTTACGATCAAATCTACAAGATATAGTTCACACTTCACTATGTTGTGAAACTTCCCCTAACTTTATGGATCTCAACAACATCCTTGTTAGCCAAGAGTTTTTCTGCTCAACAAAGAAACTGTTGGAGAATGCGTTTTGCATTCCTTGGTTTGAAAATAACAAATCCTGAATGTATTTAATCATAGTGTGTTTATGGTGTGAAAATATCTCCAGATAATTACTCTGATAATTTTGGATTGACAATGAACTGCAGCATTTTCAAAGAAAGAGTTATTGCTGACGATAACTATCTATAGCGGAGCGATATCGACTTAATGACATCATCCATTTTCTCGATAGTTTCAGTACAGCGCACTATTCATTGATATCGCTAGGCAATATCAACCTATTGTGGGGCGATAGCGCTTGATCAGCATGATCACCATTATTTTGGCACGGTTACGGCAGAGTGGGCCACGTGGCAGACTGAGGTGATATCACGCAGGTGATATCTACCTATCGCAGAGCGATAGTGCATAAAGTTTATAAAGGGCTAAATTTTTTGCATTTGATGATTCACACCTCCAGGCGCTTTTGAGTTGAGAATTTCCAGCCTAATAATTTTGTGAAACCAAAAAAACTCCTAAGTGTGCAACCAAGTTGAAGAGTGTAGAAGAGACCTTTCGTGCTTTACAACTCTGGCAACCTTTGCAAGGATTCATCATTTTCTTCAAGTGCTCTAAATTAGAGGGAGTTTTTATTTCAGATTTCTATTTTGTATTTTTTTTCTTTATTCCAAGTAATTAGTAGAGAGATTGCCACCTTGTGTGTGGCGATTAGGTATGTGTGTGGCTTAGGGGGAAATTGCCACCTTGTGTGCATCAACTAGGCCGTGGAGTGATCTAGTGGGAGGCTAGTAGTTGTATCTAAGAAGAGATAAGATTTAACCTGTCGGTCCTTGGAAGAAGGACCTGTGAAAACTCAAAAGAAATTTTTCATTTGTAACCTCGATTTCAAGCTCTATTGGAATCTTTGTTTATGTTTTTTATCAATTATGAAATAAAGTAATCATTTCTTTTTCATTAATTTCTGAGTATTTGTAATATATTTTGGGTTGTGAAAAACATCTTAAAATTTTCAATTATTTTACCTAAGTTTTACATTTCATAAAAAATATTATTTGCCCTTATTCACCCCCTAAGGGTGGCTCAAGATCCAACACTTGGTATCAGAGCCAGGTTACTCCAAATTGGTTTCACCACCGGGAGTAATGGCGCATAATGATCACGCATTTTCTGAGGGTTAAGGAATTAGTAGACCTCCCTTATTCACCCCCCTATGGGTAAGCTTTACATTTCATAAAAAATATTATCTGCCCATATTCACCCCCTAAGGGCACCTCAAGATCCAACACTTGGTATCAAAGTCAGGTTACATCAAATCGATTTCACCACCGGAGTAATGGCACATAACGATCACACATTTTTTGAGGGGCAAGGAATTAGTAGACCTCTATTATTCACTGGCACAGACTATAACTGCTGGAAAACTCGAATGGGGTGTTTTTTTAATCACATTAGAAATTGAAGAATGGGGCATGTTAGAACAATGCTACACTCCACCTACAACGGTAGTTTGAAGTATCAATGTAGAAAAACCAAAGGACAAATGGGACACTACTGATAAACCGAGATGTAAAAATAACGCTAAAGCAATGAACGCTTTATTCTATGCGTTAGATAGGACTGAATTTAATCGAGTGCATGCATGTGAAACTGCGTATGATATTTGGAATTTACTTGATGTTACTCATGAAGTTACATCGCAGGTGAAGGACTCAAAGTTATTTCAATGTAAGTCAGAATTCGAGATGGAAGTTGATGAAGATATAGATTCCATGTAGACGAGATTCAGTAAAATTGTGAATGACTCCAAAGTTCTTGGAAAGAACTTCTCAAATGGTGATTTAGTAAGGAAGATTCTTTGATCACTTCCCCCAAAGTTCAATCTGAAAGTGACTGTCATCTCAGAGTCACATGATCTAAAGACTCTTCAAATTGAGAATCTCATCGGGAATCTTAAAACACGTGAGGTGGAAACTTGGGATGAGGTGAAAGAAAAGAGGTACAAGAAGAAGGATAAGAAGAAAGGTTTTAAGGCAGAAACTTGGGATGACTCTGATGAGTCCGATATTTATAAGGTTTTTCGGACTCATCTGGGCTGTTTTTCTCGCTCGTGCACTGCATTTCAACTGGATTTCGGTTATATTTGCATCGTTCGGTCATGGACCATTTTGTGCACTGTTTTGGCCCGAGGGTGTGCGATTGCGCATTCTGTTATTGGGGGTATGCACATGGTGCTCCTCATGGCTCTTCCTGTTGTTTTCTTAGCTTTATATTTTTTGTTGGGAGCTTGTGCTCCAGCTTTGATTTTGTTGTGCAGGTGGTGTGTTTTCGCCCTAGGAAGGAATTCTGTCTTAAGGAAAATGCACGGTCGTGCGTTTCTTTCACGCACGGTTTGCGTGAAATCGTGCGTTTTAGTCAGCTGGAAGAACGTCGAGCCGAGCTCGACAAATTTCGTTGAGCTAAGTTCGACGATCCTCACGCACGGTTGATGTACGGTTTCTTCGAAACCGTGCACGAAGGAAACACATGATTTTCCTGTAGCTTTCTTATTTCTGCCTTCTGTGGTTAATCGTGTGCTTTATTCACGCACGGGCGGCAGCGCCCGTACGCGAGTAAAACACACGGTTTTCTTGTGTGTGCCTGTTTTCCAGCTCTCTGTCGCTACCCGTGCGATGTCCTTCACGCACTGGAGGAACTGCCCGTGCGCGAAGGAAAACGCACGGGTCAACGCTTCTCCTTCCTCGGGTCTATTTTGAAAGTTAATATCGCACGGTTTGCGCACGGCCGTGCGCCGAACTGTGCGTGACCATTTATTCTGACTTTTCTATTTAAGTTGCAGATTTCCTCTTTCCAAGGATCAAGCTCCGATTCCCCCGCCATTTCCGCTCCTCCGAGCGGGAAAACTCGCCTCCAGCCGCCATTTTATCTCTCCTCCTTGGACAGTTGATACGGCCACCGTTTTGCCTCAGAAAGCTTGCAATAGTTGCGTCTCCAGCCACCTTCATCTTCTCTGACCTCCAAGCTACCATCCGAGCTCATTGTTGCTGCACTTGCGGAGTTCTTCGGTCAGAACTAGCCCAGTGATCAAACACGAAGAAGACGGGCTATAGGGAGGAGGTGACAGCCCTTCTGGATCTCGGATGACATCTGAAGACCGAGATCGGACAAGGATTGACAACCCTTGAATTCGGCTGTGAATCTCGGAAAGCCTTCGTGCGCTCGGTTGTATTTCTCCACCTCTTCTTGTAGTTACTTCATTCTGAACATGTGATAGTGGGATTGTTGCTTGAGAACAATATTTTGCTTAAAGTTTCAGCATGTCGATATGTTGTTATGTCTTAATCATTGCTTGTGTTGTTAAGCTTCAGTTTTTTTCTGTTCTTGTTGTGATCGAGCCATTCTAGCGCTTGCTATGAGCGTGCATTGCGATGAGGTGACTGCGACCCTCATTGTTTCTTCCATCGTCCTTACTACTCTCCGTAGTAATCCACCCAAGCAACGCGGTGACGGTGACCGGCATTAGTTTTATTAGCATTAAGCTTAGGAAACCAAAACTAAACCCCCTTTGCCACGTTAACACTAGAAATCACTTTTCCAATAGCAAAACCACACTCCCTACTTGCACTCCTCGTGAGATCAATATCCGGGGATTAAACTCCTCACTTTTATTACTTGATAGCGATCGACACACTTGCCGAGAGCGCGTCAAGTTTTTGGAGTCGTTGTCGGGGAACGAACCCGGGTCACCCGCGTGACAGGCAGGAATACTCACCACTATACTACAACGACCAGACTTAAACACCCCAGCCACCGTTTCTCCTCTGAAAGCTTACAATAATTGCAAGCTTTCTGAGGAGTCATGTGGATCAAGTTCAGAAGCTAACGAGGAGGCCAACATGTGCTTGATGTGAAAGAGTGTCTCACTGTCTGATGATGAGTGCGGTGACCAAAGCAACACTGAGATAACTCCTCCAACTTATGACGAGCTATATTCTGAATTTTTGAAAACTTGCAAATATTTTGAAAAAAGTTTAAAAGATATTGATTTGCTTAAATCTGAAAATAAAATCTTATTAACAGAAAATAAAAAACTATCTATTGAATTGAAAGTGCTTGGGAAGGAGAAGGTTACTTGTCAAGAGGATGATCACTCTTTGGCAAGGGTAATAGAATTAGAGAATACTCTTGCTAAGTACCAATCTTATGTTGATTGTATTGCAAAAGAAAAGAGAGACTTAGAAAGATCTCTGAATATTCTCAATCCCAAGTAGAATATGGTAAAAAGGTTTTGTGAACCGGTGTGACTTGATAGTCACTGAAACACCGCTTTGAAACCCCGGGTCCATGATTTAGAAATGGCTATTAAAAAGTTTGGATTGGGCTGAAAATCACTAGATATGATTTTAGCAAACCAGTGTTATGGATCCTCAAAATATGGGCCTGAATACACTTTTGGAAGCTATCACCTGACGATAGCCACTATCGCCGGCGATAGTAAAAATTTCAAAAACTAGAATTTTTTGGAAAAAAATATTAAATCTGTTGTCATCACTACTTCCAGCAAGAGTTCATAAAAAATTTAGAAAAGTGCTTCATCCCCTTTTATCGCGTGTGCCAAATATAATAGGTTTGGTCACACCACTGACTCTTGTAGGAAAAAAGGCCATAGTTTTGTTAAACAAGTCTGGGCACCTAAGGTTTCCACCTATTCTATGGGAGGAACTACTTGAAAGTCTTTGTTTCAAGAGTAGCTAAACACTTAGATGGGGGTGAATAGGTTTTGTGTCTTTTATTACTATATTTTTGCTTTTGTGTGTTGTGATTTAGTTTTATGTTAGCTTTCAAGAACACACAATAGCACACAAATACTTATAGTGGTTCGTCAAGGTATGGGTTCATCCACTTTCCCTCCCACCTTTCTAATAGTGTGTTAGACAAGGCCTACTTCTCCAATCTTAGCTTTATGAGCTTACAACACAGATCTCTCAAGATCTCTCAGACTCCTCCAAGTCCTACCTCAGGTCCAAGGCCATACACTCAGAGAAAAATCTCTTACAGTTCAGTAATCTGCACCAGATTACCTACCTTAGACTTTATCAAAAGTCATACACTCAGGTTAGGAGGATAGCCATACACTCAGATCCACAGAATGATACTACCTCAGAGAATAATTCTCCTACAGCTCAGGCATGCATGCCCTATCTCAGATCCACAGAAGGATCCTACCTCAGAGAATAAATCTCCTACAGCTCAGGCACACAAGCCCTACCTCAGATCCACAAAAGAATCCTACCAGTCAGGCTTTATATATCAGGCTTACAACTCAGATCAATTAAGATCCTATAGATGAAGTGTTGGTTGTTGTTGATGATTGACTCCAGAGAAGTGATCTTTGAGTCTGCCTCTTCCTGAACTGAGAAGACTCAGTCATATCTTCTTCACAGCACCAAGAATAAATCTTCAAGGCTGTTCTGCTTGTGCTGTGAAATATCCTGCAGAGCACTGTCTCTTCAAGCCTTTTGAGTAGATGAGTTGAATGCAGTGGACTTGAAGATGAACAACAGCTTAGGCTTGCTATGCTCGCTTCCAACAAAGACCTCAAGGGTGGAGGTGGAATCCCTACATGTTTGGGGGAAGTATTCACAAAATTAGGGCCAGCCTGTGTATATATACATTTGTGAGTATGAGAGGAGTTATTATGTAATAAGTGTGTGAGTAGGTTTGAACATAGTAAGAAAGATATGTATGTAGCATTCAACTTTTTTTAGGATGATGTTATTAACAAATTCATTTTTTTATTCTAGCAAATCACAAAATTTGGGAAAGATTATCTGAAAATCAAGCTGTTACTAGCAAAGCACCAGAATTTCTTTTAAAAAAAATTTTGCTCTTCCACCTCTTATTTCATAATTCTAATAAAAAAAGATCTCAGAGGGGTGGTAATGGAATGCAGAGTAGGAGACAATGTGTTGGAGATTGACTTAGTTGACCGGGTCAACAAGTCAAAGTTTTTATTATGATTTTATTTTAATGTTTTAATAAATTTGTTTGGTATGCATTTAATAAGAGAGAGTGTGAGATGCATTTATTATGAGAGAAGTTTTATAGTTTTTGCTTTGCCTATATAAAGGCCCCCTTGTACTTATTTTGATGTGTGAAATATAGAGAGAGAAGCTCCAAAATTCTGCTTCTTGTCTTAGAGAGAGAAAGAGAAGTGCTGCAACGCAGGAGTCTTGTCGAGCGGGTAGAGAGGCTAGCCGGGCGAGTTGGTGTACTCGCCGATTAGGGAGATCTCGCCGTTTGGTCTCGGCGAGTTGGTTGGACCCGAGCGGTTTGAAGGGGTAACCGGGCGGTTTGCTGAGCTCGCCACCGAGGGAGAGGGGATTGGCGAGAGGTAGTGGCCTAGTCGCGAGTAAGGAGGGACGCGAGTCGGCTTGATCTCGCCGCGAGGAGGAGTGGTCGCGGCTTGCGTACTCGCGTGTGGAGGTTTCGCTGGTGTACTCGCGGGTTGAGTGCCCGCTTGTGGTGGTCCCGCAGGATTGATCTCGCCGAGTGGACTACTCGCATGCAGGAGTGAGTTCGTGCGGCCTGTGGCGGTTTGGAGTGGTGATCTCGCTCCGCAGTTGTCTCGCGGAAGGGAACTCGCGTGGGTAGCTTGGTCCTCTCGCAGGAGGGAGACCGCGCGAGTTGGCGGCTTGTAGAAGCAGTCTCGAAAGTTTTGAACTTGAGTTATTTAGTGTTTAGTGGGATCGGTTGGTGGAGTTGAGGTTGTGCGGGAACCCATACACGTTTCCAACACAATGAACCTAGAGAGATACTTTGAGCGATTGAAGATAAGAGCAAAGTTTATCTGCTTAAGGATTACCTTGTCTTTCCGAAAGAAAAAAAAGGCTTTTGCATGATGAAGCAGAGAATTGGGACGATTTGATGATGTTCAAAGGTCAAAGAAGCATGTCCCTTCCTACTGATGATGCTGAACAGTGCAAAAGTATTTTCTGCGACTATTTTTTGTTCAGAGGTGATGATTTGATCTTTCACTGAATGAACAAAAAAAAATTTGTAGTGTGGTGATTTTTGGGTGGGGCCAAATCTAATTCTAATTGCATTTTGTTTAAAAGATTGAGTAGCTGCCGCAACAATCAGAAGGAAGAACTTGGAGTAAAACGGGAAGATCAACATAGCCAGTCTCAAAAGCCGATCTTGCCACCTCCACCTTCTTGGGCAGTGGTGCTTTGAGTTCCTCTTTATTAAACAAATACATGGATTATCATCTCAGATTCAGAATATGAGCACATGGATCATCATCTCAACCATTTACATAAAACACAGATTACAATCTCAACCATCCAATATGAACTTATCTTAGTCGTCAAAGAAGAAGTAAATGGATCCATTCATTTATTACATTAAAATATAGAATAATATTTTTCTCTCTATATATAACCTATATAAGCACCTCTTGATGTACAATTATTTTCAGACAAGGAAAAACATATTTTCTTGACTTATCTTCCCAACTTGGTATCAGATACAAGGTCATCTCCCTCCCTCCACTCACTTGTTCTTTATTGTTGGCGAAGCGCTTCATCTTTTTTTTCTCTTTCACCAATATGGCTACATCATCTTTTTCTTCCTCCTCTACCACCTCCATCATTTCTCCATCTCCTGTTGTCACCATTGATTCAACCGCTCACCATTCTTAGGTTTCGTTTGGGGGGACTTATTTTCACCGGTCAAGCGGTCATGACCGCATGAACCGGGACTTATTTAAGTCCCGGTTCATGCGGTCCTGACCGCTTGACCGGTGAAAATAAGTCCTCCCAAACGAAGCCTTAATCTCTTGAACTTACTCTCAAAAATTTCCTACTTTGCGAGAACAGATCACTTCATTTTAATGTGTTCAAAGGCTATATCACTTCATTGATGGATCTTGTCCTCATACAACTGATCATATTGAAGCATTGCATGGCAAGAGCAGGACCCCCTTATTATTGTTAATAATTAGTTTTTTTAATTGTCTGGACTGTTTTTTGCCGTTACTTTTGTTTTCATGGGCCTTAATGTTGCGGCGGTTTTTTGGAGTTTATTTCCCTTAAATGGTTTAGGAGTTATGATTTAATTAGGTGTTAATTGTTTGGGTGTTTCTTTGTATATCTCCAACTATATAATGGAGTTGTATTGCTGAACAAAATCATCAAGAAAAGTTGGAAGCTTTCTTCCTCAAAAAAAATTACTTCTCTGGCATGTTATTTTGGAGTTTTTTTCTAACATTTGGTATCAGAGGCAGGTTGGAGATCGTTCCATTGTGAGGAAGAAACGTTGTTTCTTCAATGGCGGAGACATCTTCAAAGTCGGATGGGTTCCATGGACACTTCAAATACCCGGTGCTCACGAGGAGCAACTACGGCGTCTGGGCTATCAGAATGAGGGGGATCCTCGATGTCCAGGACGTCTTGGAGGTGGTGGAACCAATCGATCCGACGGCGAAGGTGGATGAGAAAAAGAACAAAATAGCTTTTTCGGTCATCCAACAAGCTCTTCCAGATGACGTTCTCCAGATGGTTGCGGAGAAGAAAACTGCGAAGGAGGTATGGGACATGCTTCGGATCATGTACCAAGGCGCGGACCGCGTCAAGGATGCAAAGATCCAAACTCTGCAAACAGAGTTTGAGATGCTTCGCATGAAGGAGACGGACTCAATAGATGATTTCACAATGAAGCTTACCACAAACGTCAACATGCAAAGGGCGTTGGGAGGAAAGGTAGCGGAGGTTGCGGTTGTGAAGAAATTCTTGCGATCCGTCCCATCGAAGTTTGCCCAGATTGCTTCGACGATAGAGCAATTTGGCGACTTCACGACGATGACCGTGGAGGAGGTTGTCGGCCGTCTCAAGACTCATGAAGAGCGTGTTGGTGGGGCTACCAACAAAGACGAGGAAAAACTCCTCTTGATGATGAGGGAGTTTATGGCTCGTGACAAGAAGCCATATAATGGTGGAGGACACCAAACCAGAGGCCGTGGAGGCCGCGGCCGTGGACGAGGGCGCGGCGGACAACATCGCAACAACGATCGACGCGACGGTCAAGATCGCAACGACGGCGGTAAAGACAAGTCAAAAATTGAGTGCTTCTATTGCCACAAAATGGGCCACTATGCCTCGGAGTGCCGCTCGAAAAAGAAGGACAACGAGGAGAGAGCTCACATGGCCGAAGCCTTCGAGGATATCGAACCGGCTCTTTTATTGGCGGAGGGCGAAGAAGATCACCCGAAAATGGTATGTTCTAATTTTCTCCTTAATGAAGAGAATGTACAACCGGGCATTTTTCCCGGCGACGTGGAGAAATCGGATTGGTACCTTGATACGGGGGCTAGCAACCATATGACAGGTTGCAAGGATTTCTTTTCCTCGCTAGATGAGACGGTGAGAGGCAAGGTGAAGTTTGGCGATGGCTCCTCGGTGGAGATATGTGGTCGGGGAGCAGTCTTCCTCAAAGACAAAAAGGAGCAGCACAAAGTTTTTACCAACGTCTACTACATCCCGAAACTCCGCACAAACATTGCGAGTTTGGGACAATTGGAGGAGAACGGATGCAAGATCGTCATGGAGGACGGATTCTTGTGTCTATTCGATCAAGAGAGGCGTCTCTTAGCGAAGGTGGAGAGGTCCAAGAATCGTCTCTACATCCTAAACATGAAGACGGATTCTCCGGTGGCCTTGCTAGCGGAACAATACAAAGATGAGGCGTGGCTATGGCACGCTAGATGGGGACATCTCAACTTTCGAGCACTTCATGACATGGGGCGTTTCAAGATGGTGGAGGGAATGCCCTCCATTGAGCACTCACAGGAACTTTGCGACGGGTGCTTGGTGGCAAAACAACGAAGGTTACCATTTCCGAGTGTTGCGGCGGGCCGTGCAACAAAGCCTCTTCAACTTGTACATGGAGATTTGTGCGGACCCATTACTCCGGCCACTCCGGGAGGTAAACAATACTTTTTCTTGCTAGTGGATGATCATAGCAGGTTCATGTGGGTGGAGTTATTGAGATCCAAGGACGAAGCCTTGGATGCATTCAAAAGGCTAAAGGCGCGAGCGGAGATGGAAACAGAGTTCAAAATAAAGGGCTTCCGTAGCGATCGAGGTGGGGAGTTCACCTCCAAGGGGTTTGATGTCTATTGTGAGGGAGTCAGGATCAAACGATTTCTCACAGCCCCTTACTCTCCGCAACAAAACGGCGTGGTGGAGCGCCGCAATCAAATTATCATGGGGATGGTTCGGAGTCTTCTAAAGTGCAAACACGTGCCGGCGAAGTTTTGGGGAGAAGCGTTAGCAACCGCGGTGCATCTCCTTAACCGGGCGGCTACACATAGCGTTGTTGGGAAGACGCCTTACGAGGCGTTCTACGGAAGGAAACCAAAAGTGCACTACCTTCGCACTTTCGGTTGCCTTGCGTACGCGAAGACAACAAAGCCCAATCTTGCAAAGCTTGAAGATCGGGGCACCAAGATGGTACTCATTGGCTACGAGGCGGGGTCTAAGGCGTACATACTATTCAATCCAGCAACGGGCAAGCTTGTGATCAGCCGTGATGTCGTCTTTCACGAAGAGGCGAAGTGGGATTGGGAAGAGAGCAATGGAGAAGACTCCTCTATCTACGATCAGTTTCTGCCATCGGCAGGAGCAGCAGCTCCTCTTGTTACTCACGTACCAGCAACCCCTGGCTCACCTGCGGCCAGCGTCACGCCCGCTGCCAGCAGCTCATCCGCAGCGCGCAGGTCGCCCGCTGCCAGTCGCAGTTTCCCCGCTGCTGCCAGCAGCAGTTTCACCGCTGCAACCAGCAGCAGTTCGCCCGCTGCCAGCAGCAATCCCGCTGCCAGCAGCTCTCTCGCTGCCAGCAGCTCTCCCGGGACCAGCAAATCCGCTGCCTACAGCAGCTCTCCCGGGACCAGCAACTCCTCTACCGTGGCCAGTGAATTACCCACTTCCGAGGCAACGTCAAGCTCCAGCAGTCCGACTCGCTACCGGTCCCTTGAGGAGATCTATGATGAAACTGAAGAAATAGAATTGCAACAGGAGGTCGGTCTTTGTTTCTTCGCTGCAGGAGAACCAACAAATTATGAGGAAGCTAAAGTCGATCCTCGTTGGAGACGAGCTATGGAAGAGGAGCTAACTTCCATCCGGGACAATGACACTTGGGAGATCACCACCCTCCCGAATGGTCAAAAATCCATTGGACTCAAGTGGGTTTTCAAGACGAAGCGGGACCCGGAGGGAAACATTGTGAAATATAAAGCTCGTCTTGTGGCAAAGGGGTATGCGCAGCGACATGGGGTTGATTTCGACGAGGTATTCGCACCTGTGGCGAGATTGGAGACGGTCCGTCTGCTCATTGCTTTGGCAGCGGAAGAAGGATGGGACATCCACCACATGGATGTAAAATCGGCTTTTCTCAACGGGGATCTAGTCGAGGAGGTATACGTATCTCAACCTCCCGGTTTTGTGATTTTTGGTGAAGAGCACAAGGTGTTAAAGCTCAAAAAGGCGTTGTATGGCCTTCGACAAGCCCCTCAGGCTTGGAACTTCAAGCTGGATCAAAGTCTATCCTCATTGGGCTTTGAGAGGAGTCCGATTGAGCACGCTGTGTACAAGCGAGTTGTGGGAGATTCAATCTTACTGGTTGGAGTCTATGTGGATGATCTCATCATCACCGGATCAAGTGGCGTGGAAATAAACAAGTTCAAAGCTCAGATGAAGGAGTTGTTCCGCATGAGCGATCTCGGATTGCTCACCTATTACTTGGGGATAGAGGTATCTCAAACACCTCAGGTAATCACCCTTTCTCAGTCTTCGTACACATTAAAAATTCTTGAGAAATTTGGGATGGGAGACTGCAATAGCTCTCAAGTTCCGATGGAACCAAGGCTCAAATTGAGCAAGACGGGCGATTATCCTTTGGTGGATCCTACGGAGTATCGGAGCGCAATAGGATGCTTGAGATATTTGGTGAATACGCGTCCGGATATTGCATATGCCGTTGGGATAGCAAGCAGGTTCATGGAGAAGCCCAATACCCAACATTTTGCGGTGGTGAAGCAGATTTTGCGGTATCTGAAAGGTACAAGCGGGTTTGGTCTTTCTTATGAGAGGAATCTTTGTGGAGGAACGAAGCTTGTTGGCTACTGCGACAGTGATCATGGAGGGAGCATTGATGATAGGAAGAGCACTACAGGAGTTGCATACTTCCTAGGCCAGAACATCATCACTTGGATGTCGCAAAAGCAACGGGTTGTAGCCTTATCTTCTTGCGAGGCCGAATATATATCAGCTTCGATTGCGGCACAACAAGGAGTTTGGTTACTCAATCTACTCGATGATATTCGGAAGCGGATTAGGTGCAAAGCAACTCTCTTTGTTGACAACAAGTCGGCAATTGCACTAACCAAGAACCCCGTGTATCATGATCGGTCAAAACACATTGATACTCGTTACCACTACATTCGGGACTGCGTGGAGCGTGGGATGATCGAGGTCGAGTATGTACATACTAACGACCAGCTTGCTGACATATTCACTAAGGCACTCGCAAGGAACAAGTTCGTTGAAATGCGAGAGCGACTTCGAGTGCGTGACGTGAAGGACAAACTAATTAGGGGTTGAATGTTAATAATTAGTTTTTTAATTGTCTGGACAGTTTTTTGCCGTTACTTTTGTTTTCATGGGCCTTAATGTTGCGGCAGTTTTTTGGAGTTTATTTCCCTTAAATGGTTTAGGAGTTATGATTTAATTAGGTGTTAATTGTTTGGGTGTTTCTTTGTATATCTCCAACTATATAATGGAGTTGTATTGCTGAACAAAATCATCAAGAAAAGTTGGAAGCTTTCTTCCTCAAAAAAAATTACTTCTCTGCCATGTTATTTTGGAGTTTTTTTCTAACAATTATCCTTCTTATTGTGTCTCTCATCGAAGAAGTGCTTCCATTAATTATCGATCAACTAACAAGCAAAGATATTTGGGACACGATCATTGAACGATACGGTTCATCATCTGACAACAACCTGAAGTATCAGTTTCAGATTTCCAACGTGTGAAGATCATTGAAGATGAACTAGTTGTTATTGGACGTCCTCTTCTTCCCGAGAATTTCAATCTTCATATTTTTAGAGCCTTGTGATCAAATCTACATGATATAGTTCTCACTTTACTATGTCGAGAAACTTCCCCTAACTTTATGGATCTCAACAACATCCTTGTCAGCAAGGTTGTCAAGATCGAGATCCTAGGTGGGATCGTTTAAGGGGTTGGATCGGATCGGATCGTAGGATCGGATCGTGAATCGTAAGTGTTGAAAATTATGAAGTGGAAGTGGTTGATGGGACAGGCCGGGCGGCCTGGGCGGACAGCATTGGCAGACTGGGCGGACTGGGCGGACTGCGGCCTAGTGATAAGTCTAGTGGAAGCCGGCTGTTCTGAGCGGGTTGTATGCAAGTAGTCTGCGGACTGTGCGGCCTGGTATCTGCGGATAAGGCGTTGGCTGGTTGGTTTAGCCAAGGAGCGGCCTGAGCGGATAGAGGCTTGCGGACTGATGCATTGCTCAGTGGCCGCGTTGCAAGCTTGTGCATTGGCGGTTTGGCTCATGTCCGCGGGAAGCTTGCGGACTGGCGTGTCCGCGGTTGTGCTGTTGCGGACTGGGCTTAGAGCTTGGCTGTGGCCTTGTCGAGCTCTGGTGTTACAGCAGGTGCTTTGCTGTGGAGGTCTTTGACGGACTGGTGTATGGAGTCCGGGAGGTGGCCGTTGCTTGGGGCAGGTGTGCGAGAAGCCTGCGGACTGCTGGCGGTCTGTGTGCTTGGATGTTTGGCGGACAGAGCTATGTCCTCCATGCTCGCATTAGGCCTTTGATGGTTCTGCACTTGGTCACACTCTGTGCCAAGACCAGGGTGTCCGCAGTATCCGCCAAGTCCACTGTTGACCGGGCGGACTGTTGCTAACTCTGCCTTTGGTCGTGGACTTGTGGAGGATGGAGGCTTGGCTTGTTCTATGCGGACTGCCTCGGGGTTGTGCGGACAGCCATTGAAGGGGGTTGCTGTCCTGCAGTGGTTGTAAGCTTTGCGGGTTGATGCCTTGTCCGCATAGCTTAGGTGGACTGAAGAGGGTTCGCCAAAGTTGTCTTGCTCCTGGCGGTTTTTTCCTTGGTATCCGGCTAAGTCCTTGCGGACTCGGCGGACGGTGTTTTGCTATCGCGCGGGCTAGGGCGGTGTCGCTATCTCTAGGGCGGTGACTTGAGTGAACATTAAGTTGGGTTGGGCGAGGAGCTGCGGTCTCAGTTTTCTGTCCGCGCAGATTGATTCAGAACTGACGGTTTGCTGTGTGTAGGTCGCGCGGATAGCTTCAAGGAGCCAAGAGTTTGGCTTTGACTTCGGTCAAGTACTTGGAAGTGTGCGGTCTCTGCGGATTCAGCAGGTCGCTCTGCGGCTTGTCAGTGCTCTGCTTCAACTTTGCCTAGTTCTAATAACCTGTCCGCCGGTCTCAGGCGGGTAGGCGGTCTGTTCCTCAGTTCATCAGCAGGAGGCGAATAACGGTGTGTCCGCGCGGCCTCGCGGCTTCTGCGGACTCCGTGTCTATTCGGCGGATTGCAGCATAGCTTGGGCGGCTTCGGCGGGCTTGGAGACCTCGGCGGTCTCGGCGGACTCCGGTGCTGTCCGCCCGGCTTGTTTTGTGTAACTTTCTGTTATAGCTTGTGTACTAACGAAATCATGTCTCGCTACGTATACTTTACCCTGTAAAGAAGTGAATGTATAAAAGATCTACTTGTGCTTCCATTGGTTGTTGGTGTTAACCTTTGTTCCTTGGTTTTCCGCTGGTTCAGAGTGTGAACTGGGTAGTGCCGAATATATTAATTTGGTGTTTGGGCTTCCTTGCTGACCACTTTGAGAAAATTCAACATGGTATCAGAGGGAGGTTCAGTTGCGTGAGTAGTAGTCAACCAGTGTTGTTACTCAGGGCTTGAGTGGTGATCAACCTGTGTTGTTGCTCGGAGCTTCTTAAAGGTTGCCAACAGGTGTTGCAATGGAAGGGAGCTATGCAAGAGGTCTAGGCATTGAACTCTTAACGCCGACTAACTTCAAGAAGTGGAAGTCGTGCATGAAGAGTTATCTTCTGGGTGAGGAGCTATGTGAAGTCGTCGGTGGTGACGACAGGCAGGAAGTGACAGCTGCTTTTGGTACTGCTGAGTAAGTACGGCTCTGGAGGAAAACAAATGCTAAGACGGAGTTTATTCTCAAGAGGGCCGTGTCCCCAGAACTGTTTGATCACATCATTGGATGTGCGTCGGTTGCTGATATTTGGACAACCATTGATGAGTTGTTCAATAGGAAGAATGTGGCGCGGCTTCAGTTTCTGGAGAATGAGTTGGCCAGGGCAACTCAGGGAGACCTTTCCATCTCGAAGTACTTCTTAAAGATGAAGAGCTTGTGTGTTGAGCTGTCGGCACTTGATCCTGATGAGCCTATCTCTGAGGCGAAGATGAAAAGGCACATAATCCGCGGCTTGCGGAAGGAGTATGTGGCCTTTGTGACATCTGTTCAAGGGTGGGCTACTCAGCCGTCTCTGCTGGAGCTTGAGAACCTGCTTGCCTCACAGGAGAGCTTGGCAAGGCAGATGGCTGGAGTGAATATCAATCAGGAAGGCAGCGAAGCTCACTTCTCAGGCAAGAAGAAAGGATGGGAAGGGAAGAAAAAGAAGAAGCAGGTCGTTGATGAAAAGGAGCCTTCAACGTCTTATCAGCCGGAGAAAAGCAATGCTCCTAAGGACTGGAAGAAGAACTTGAAGTGCTACCGGTGTCATCAGCGAGGGCACGTCAAGAGGGACTGCAAGGTCAAACTGCAGCCTGGGCATGCTGCGGGAAAGGAGGAAGCTTGCTCGAAAAGTGAAGAAGCAGAATGGGGCGGAGCTTTCATGACGGGCACTTGTATCCATGCCTTGTCTGCTGAGGACTTCAACAGCGAGTGGATCGTGGACTCCGTGTGTGGTCATCACCTGACCGGAGACAAGTCGAATTTCACCTGCATGCAAGCATACTCAGGTAATGAAGCTATTATCACTGCTGATAATACTGTTTATGCAATAAAGAAAGAGGGGGTTGTGTCTTTGGGTAGTGATCAGGGGCCACTCACGTTAAGGAGTGTGTATCACGTACCGGGCATGAAGAAAAACCTCTTCTCGGTGACCAACGCGGTGGATGCTGGGTATCACGTTCTGTTTGGGCCAACAGACGTGAGGTTCCTTCGCAACGTATCAGCGGTTAAGGCTGATGTAGGTCATGTAGGAAGGAGGGTGAAGAACTTGTTTGTTCTTGCCACAAATTCTTATGTTGATCGTATGAGGGCCAACGATAGCGCTGCTATCTGGCATGAGAGGCTGGGGCATGTAGGCATGGACAAGCTGAAGGCGATGGCTAGTAGAAGTTTGGTGAAGGGGTTGCCTAAGTTGTCCTCCTTTGGTGACTGGCATGTTTGCGCGGGGTGTCAATACTGTAAGGCACATCACCTTCCGTTTGATAAGTCACAAATAAGGAGCAAGCTACCATTGGAGTGCATACATAGCGACTTGATGGGACCAACGGTCACTGCTAGCCTTGGTGGAAGCAGATACATGCTTGTCTTGATCTATGACTACTCAAGGTATACTTTGGTGTACTTCTTAAAGGAGAAGTCAGAAGCCGTCCGTTTGTTTGTGGAGTTCAAGGAGTTGGTAGAAGGTCAGCTTGGCTTGCGGATCAAGAAGCTTAGAACGGACAACGGTGGTGAGTTCATCTCCTCCGAGTTTTCTAACTTCTGCAGGAAGCACGGGATCCAACGAGAGCTTACTTGTGCTCACACTCCACAACAAAATGGGGTAGCGGAGCGGAAGATCCGTCATCTGACGGAGACCTGCAAATGATGGCTTCATGCGAAACACATTCCAAGGTTCTTTTGGGCGGAGGGGATGTCTTGTGCTGCTTATGTCATCAACAGGATGCCACTCAGCCCTATCAACATGAAGACTCCTTTTGAGCTGTTGCTGAAGGAGAAGCCGAGTGTGGGACACCTTAGGGTGTTCGGTTCAACTTGCTATGTGCATGTCCCGGATACTTCACGTACTAAGCTGGATGCGAAGGCAAGGAAGCTTGTCTTTGTTGGCTACGATGAGCAGAAGAAGGGATGGAAATGCATGGATCCTGCGACGAAGAAGTTTGTGGTGTCAAGAGATGTTGTCTTTGACGAGCTGACATCATATGGAGGTGGCTCGGTTGAGCTAACCGGAAGTAGCAAGGTTGATAAAGCACCGGTGGTGGCTACTGAAGGCTTGGAAGAGGAGCTTGCTGTTTCACCAGCAGCACTTGTTGCTTCTAACTCCGAGGCTGAGCCTTCTGGCTCAGGAATCAGGGGAGCACTGCTCAATGCTTGCCCCAGGTAGGAGTTGAGCCCGAAGAAGCAACGGAAGAAGTGAGCAAGGAGCCGACCCTTCGGAGATCGAAGAGGGTTATTAAGCCACCGGCTCGATACTGTGATGGGAATGCAGTGAGCTTTGTCTCCTGCTTCTTTGCAGGTCCTCTGGATGAGCGGGAGCCTGCAACCTTCAATGAGGCCACTGGAGTTAAGGAGTGGGAAGATGCCATGAAGGAAGAGATTGATGCTCTGAAGAAGAATGAAACTTGGGACCTTGTGCCCAAGGTTGATGGCATTACTCCGGTTACTTGCAAGTGAGTGTATAAGTTGAAGAAGAGGGCAGATGGGAGCATTGATAGGTTCAAGGCTCGCCTGGTCGCTAGAGGATTCTCACAGCAGTATGGAGAAGACTATGAGGAGACGTTTAGTCTGGTTGCAAAGATGACTTCAGTTAGAGTGGTGATGGCCTTGGCTGCTAGCAAGGGATGGAGAATGTGGCAACTCGATGCGAAGAATGACTTTCTTTGCGGAGAGATTGACAAGGACATCTTCATGGATCAGCCACTCCGATTCGTTTCTGAAGATCATCCGGACTATGTCTGCAAACTCAGGAAGGCTCTCTATGGGTTGAAGCAAGCTCCTAGAGCTTGGTATGGGAAGATTGCAGAGTACTTGCAATTCTGTGGATACCTTACTTCCAACTCGGATTCAAGCTTGTTCGTCAAAAAGAAGGGGGAGCTACAAGTCTTGGTCCTGTTGTATGTGGATGACATGATCATCACAGGGAATTCGGAGGGGGAAGTAGCAAGGCTCAGGGCCGAGCTTGCTATACGCTTCGAGATGAAAGACCCGGGAGAGCTTCATCACTTTCTCGGTCTTGAGGTGGAGAGGAAGGAGTGCGAGATTCTCATTAGCCAAAAATGGTATGCAGATCGCATTGTGAAGCGGTTCGGCATGGGCGAAGGGAAGAAGTGCTCTACTCCACTGGAACATGGGCAGAAGCTTCGACGAGATGAAGGAAGGGTTCTTCATGATCCCTTGGTGTTCAGGGCTCTTGTTGGGAGCTTGATCTATCTGACGATTACAAGGCCAGACATTACTTATGCTGTTGGCCGAGTAAGTTGGTATATGGCTGAACCAAGGCAATCTCATCTAGTGGCGGCAAAGCATATATTGAAGTATGTCAAGTCAACTTCTGATATGAGACTTCTCTATAGGAGGGACTCAGATTTTGCCTTGCTTGGGTACACGGATGCTGACTATGGCGGTGATTCGGATGATCGAAGGTCGACTTCAGGTTATGTGTTCACTTGCGGTTCAGCTAGCATCTCGTGGTGTAGCAAGAAGCAAGACTCGGTGTCAGTCTCAACTACAGAGGTAGAGTATAAGGCTTCGGCCTTGACTGCTCGGGAAGCTATCTGGTTGAGGAGGCTTATAGAGGATGTTCATGAAGAAGTGCAAGGACCAACTTTACTCTGGGGTGACAATGAGAGTGCTCTCAAGCTGGTAAACAATCCAATGTGTCACGCCAGGACCAAGCACATTGAGATCGATCACCACTTCATTAGGGAGAAGGTGTTGGAGGGATCTCTGTTGGTCGGGCATGTTCGGAGTGAAGACAATCTTGTTGACATCTTCACGAAGCCACTGTCGAAGGGGCCCTTTGAGCGCTTGTGCAGCTTGCTAGGCTTGATCACCACTTCTCACTTCAAGGGGGAGTGTTGAAAATTGTGAAGTAGAAGTGGTTGATGGGACGGGCCTGGGCGGACAGCGTTGGCGGACTGGGCGGACTGGGCGGACTGCGGCCTAGTGATAAGTCTAGTGGAAGCCGGCTATTCTGAGCGGGTTGTATGCAAGTAGTCCGCGGACTGTGCGGCCTGGTATCTGCGGATAAGACATTGGCTGGTTGGTTTAGCCAAGGAGCGGCCTGAGCGAATAGAGGCTTGCGGACTGATGCATTGCTCAGTGGCCGCGTTGCAAGCTTGTGCATTGGCGGTTTGGCTCATGTATGCGGGAAGCTTGCGGACTGGCGTGTCCGCGGTTGTGTTGTTACGGACTGGGCTTAGAGCTTGGCTGTGGCCTTGTTGAGCTCTGGTTTTACAGCAGGTGCTTTGTTGTGGAGGTCTTTGACGGACTGGTGTATGGAGTCTGGGAGGTGGCCGTTGCTTGGGGCAGGTGTGCGAGAAGCCTGCAGACTGCTGGCGGTCTGTGTGCTTAGATGTTTGGAGGACGGAGCTATGTCCGCCATGCACGCATTAGGCCTTTGATGGTTCTGGACTTGGTCACACTCTGTGCCAAGACCAGGGTGTCCGCAGTATCCACCAAGTCCGTTGTTTATCGGGCGGACTGTTGCTAACTCTGCCTTTGGTCGTGGACTTATGGCGGATGGAGGCTTGTCTTGTTCTATGCGGACTGCCTCGAAGTTGTGCGGACAGCCATTGAAGGGGGTTGCTGTCCTGCAGTGGTTGTAAGCTTTGTGTGCTGATGCCTTGTCCGCATAGCTTAGGCGGACTGAAGAGGGTTCGCCAAAGTTGCCTTGCTCCTGGCGGTTTTTTCCTTAGTATCAGGCTAAGTCCTTGCGGACTCGGCGGACGGTGTTTTGCTATCGCGCGGGCTAGGGTGGTGTCGCTATCTCTAGCGCGGTGACCACACTCCTCACCTCGCCTATAAATAGGACCCCCCTGGCACATCTACAGTAACTTGAGTGAACAGTAAGTTGGGTTGGGCGAGTAGCTGCGGTCTCAGTTATCTGTTCGCGCGGATTGATTCAGAACTGATGGTTTGATGTGTGCAGGTCGCGCGGATAGCTTTAAGGAGCCAGGAGTTTGGCTTTGACTTCGGTCAAGTACTTGGAAGTGTGCGGTCTCTACGGATTCAGCAGGTCGCTCTGCGGCTTGTCAGTGCTCTGCTTCAACTTTGCCTAGTTCCAATAACCTGTCCGCCGGTCTCAGGCGGGTAGGCGGTCTGTTCCTCAGTTCATCAGCAGGAGGCGAATAACGGTGTGTCTGCGTGGGCTCGCGGCTTCGGCGGACTCCGTGTCTATTCGGCGGATTACAGCATAGCTTGGGCGGCTTCGGCGGGCTTGGCGACCTCGGCGGTCTCGGCGGACTCCGGTGCTGTCCGCCCGGCTTGTTTTGTGTAACTTTCTGTTATAGCTTGTGTACTAGCGAAATCATGTCTCGCTACGTATACTTCGCCCTGTAAAGAAGTGAATGTATAAAAGATCTGCTTGTGCTTTCATTGGTTGTTGGTGTTAACCTTTGTTCCTTGGTTTTTCGTTGGTTCAGAGTGTGAACTGGGTAGTGCCGAAGATATTAATTTGTTGTTTGGGCTACCTTGCTGACCACTTTGAGAAAATTCAACAGCAAGATCCCACTATATTCTTAAAACAAGACTTAAATGAGGAAATTGAATTTGATATCAATCATATCATACAATTACACAAATATTTTATACCAAGAATCATATAATTAATCATTTCCATTTGTTTACTATAAGAGTAATAAGACTATTATTATGAGAAATCTAGAATAGATCATAAGTCTAAGACAAAATAAGAACATGCATAAAGAAACAGTTATGATTGTAAATGTACCTGAGTAGTGTAACTTTGGACTCTACGTTAGCAACTCTAAAGCCAAGATGAGTAAGCATTTTTGTCTTAGCTGTCCGTCTGTCCCATCTTCGTCAAACTATCATCAGTTACCAAATTATGAAGATGAACCTATAAATGAGAAAACATAAATCACAGAGACAACCAACCCAAATAACCCTTTTGTAAGTTATAACAATGACAAATTAAGTAATTAACAATGCTATCAGCCTATCAGATCGTTAAATTTGAAGTGTAAAATCTAAAACAAATAACAAATCATTAACAAACACTTCAAATATAATTCCTCCAGCATATCAAATATGAAATACAAAAATAATGTCTAAAACAAAATAATAAATCAAAGAGTAGCTTCATGGTTCATCTAATGGTCAATGAAAACCATCAAAAATCAGAACAAATCCTTAATAGGTATGTCAACCATGTCCTCATCATCAAGTGTCACATTTTCCTCATCATCACCAATGACATTCTCGTCATCATCCCATTCACCCTCACTAATATATTCGATAGCATCATGATCACTGCCCCTTATGGTGAGATCTTCAACTCCACCTACAAAAAAAGAATTTAATTAAGAAAATAGAGCACGATGCAAGATCTATTAAGAAAAGAGAGCATATCAGATCTATTTTAAATTTAATATGAAACTTACCTTTTTCATTCATTTCCGTAGTAGTTTGTTCAACATTCCTTTCAATGCTATCATCACTATATGTATCCTGAGCATCTTTTGTTGAATAATCCTCAACCAGTTGCCCTTGCGGGGAAGAACTGGATCTTCCATCTCTGTGATCCATTCATCATCAGAAGCGATATCCTCAAAATTAAAAAACATTTCCTTTAACTGCATATCCCTTTTATCTTGTCTTTCCATCAACTTTTTATTATACATCACAAACACTAGATCATTCATCTTCTTTTGATGTAGCCAATTTCTTTTTTTTGCATGAACCTTTGAAATAAGAATTATAATGTGTTAATGACAATAAGAAAACGCCTGAGATTATGCTTTTAAACATACAACAATAATTGAGGCATTGAGCTCACCATCTCAAATGCACTCCAGTTACGTTCACATCCGGAAGAGCTGCATGTTAGACTTAGAACCCAAATTGCAAATCTTTGCAATTTGGGACAATTGTCACCGTATGAATCCCACCAATCTGCTGTAAATTTGAAAATTTTGCAAATACTTAAACAAAAAAGAACATTACATGCTTATTGATTAATAATTTAAAATATTATAAACATAATTTGTCTCACCTGGAGATCTTTTGTTCCTAGTGGCTTTTGCAGACTCTACCCAAATAACCCTTTTGCATGTTTAAAATCATCCATTTGAATATCTATTTTCGTTCTCTCCTCTTCATTTGGAATCATCCGTTGGAGACAACTGTAGAATCCCAATTTTACTTCAGCATCTGCCCTAAATGATGGGCTAAAGTGGTAATGGGGATTCAAATAATAAGCTGCAGCATGTAAGGGCCTATGAAGTTGGCTTGCCCATCTCTCATCAATAATGACCCATATTGGTTCATATCTACAACATAACACATAAAATAATAATTGCATGTTATGATATAAATCCAAAACACAATGAAACTTAAAATAATAAGTAAGCTATAGCTACTTACTTTCTCTTGATGTTTTCAAAATTATTTTGAATTTTCTCCTTAGCTCGATCCATCTGCTCATATATAAATCCCATCATAGGGGCCTCTGAATCAACCATTCTAAGCACCTTGATGAGTGGAAATGCTGCTTTAAAACATGAAGTGACATGAGACCAAAATCTAGTTGTATTTAAAATAATTTTTTGAATTGATTTCCCCTCCTTTGAACCGGCAAACCTACTAGACTTCCATTTGGCAGACGTAAACATCGTCATCAAACCACCCTTATTCTCAGAAAGACATCCCAATATCAAGTAAGCTGTGGCAAATCGGGTAACTGCAGGGCGGATCAACTCTCTACCCTTTGTAAAATCAAGCAGCCAAGTATGTAGCAAAGTTCTGGAGTACATGTATGATGTTATCTTTCTACATTTTGCTATTGTTAATTTATGCAATTCAATTTTTTTTCAAAATCTTCTAAAATTAAGTCAATGCAATGCGCAGCACAGGGTGTCCAATATATATGTTTTCTCTTCTCCATTAACATTTGTCCGGCCTCCTTGTAGTTTGAGGCATTATCGGTTACCACTTGGACTACATTCTCTTCTCCAATTTTCTCCACAACTTCATCTAGCATTTGAAAAACCTTATCTGCAGTTTTGAAGAAATCTGATGTATCTATTGATGATAAAAACACGGTACCTTTCGGGCTATTTACCATGAAGTTACATATGAATCTTCTTTTTATGTCTGACCATCCGTCTGACATAATAGTACAACCAACTTTCTTCCATTCCAACTTGTAATCCTCTAGCAACTCAAGAGTTCTGCTCGCCTCTTGCTTTAGATATTTTACCCTAATATCATTGTAAGATGGTGGTTTCATTCTGGGGCCGTGTTGCCCGATTGCTTCAATCATGCTTACAAATTCTAGGTTCTTAACACAATTGAATGGAATTGCGCTTGTATAAAAAAACCGAGCAATTTGATGATAGGCTTTTTCACGTGCATCTTTTTTGAAAATATGACTAATAGTTGCTTGACTTGATTTTCTAACAAAAAGATCCATTGTTTATTTTCCTTTTTGCTTGGTTCCTATACCCATTTCTACTTCTTCGTCATAATGAATAGCCTCCTCAATATTTCTTTTCTTTTTAAAAATCTCCTCCCCATGAGCTTGAAGAATATTCAAAAATTGTATTCTAACATTTTCAGGTACTTTAGTGCAAGGTTCTACGTTAAATTTAGTTCTGGCTAGGTGATGTTTCAATCTATAAATCCCACTGTATCTAATCACTAAACAGTACTTACATTGCACTTTTTTTGTTTGTACTATCAATTTCAATCCCATGCTCCCAACCCGGATCACCTCTCGAATCTGATGCATTCTTTCGGGAATTTTTTCCAACTGGCTTTGAACCGGACCCAGATGCAGACATCTACAAAGCCAAGTAAGCATTTTAAAAATATAAGCATACATAAACAGAATCCAAATAAGCATAAACATAATTCTGGGCAAAAATCTGGACATAATTCTGGGCATACATAAACAGTATTCTGCCCAGAAATCTGGACAGATTTCTGGGCAGAAATTAGATTTCTGCCCAGAAATCCGGACTGAATTCTGCCCTTGACAGATTTCTAGGCAGAAATCTGGACTGATTTCTGGGCAGAAATCAGATTTCTGGGCAGAAATCAGATTTCTGGGCAGAAATCAGATTTCTGGGCAGAAATCAGATTTCTGGGCAGAAATCAGATTTCTGCCCAGAAATCTGTGATGATTTCTGGGCAGAAATCATCACATTTAAGTCACATTTCATGTATTTATGCCCAGAAATCTGGACAGATTTCTGGGCAGAAATCAGAATTTCTGCCCAGAAATCTGGACTGATTTCTGGGCAGAAATCAGATTTCTGCCCAGAAAATCTGTGATGATTTCTGGGCAGAAATCATCACATTTAAGTCACATTTCATGTATTTCTTCCCAGAAATCTAGACTGATTTATGGGTAGAAATCAGTCCAGAATTCTGCCAAGAAATCTGGACAGATTTCTGGGCAGAAATCATCAAATTTCAGTCACATTTCTTGTATTTTTGCCCAGAAATCTGGACTGATTTCTGGGCAGAAATCAAGATGTTTCTGCCCAGAAATCTCGATGTTTCTGTACATATAACAAAGAAGAAGGAGAAGAAATCTCGATGTTTCTGTACATAAAACAAAGAAGAAGGAGAAGAAATCTCGATGTTTCTGTGCATATAACATAGAAGAAGAAGAAGAAGAAATCTAGATGTTTCTGTGCATATAACATAGAAGAAGAAATCTAGATGTTTTTGTGCATATAACATAGAAGACGAAGAAGAAGAAGAAGAAGAAGAAGAACATGCAGCGTCGGGGAAGAACCTGATCTGTCGAGCCTGGAGCGTCGGGGGAGCAGCAGGGAGCGTCAGGGTTGGGGAGGGGAAATAGGGTTTAGGAAGCGGGTTTAGGTCAGGATTCGCTGCTTTTAACCATTCCGCCGGATCGTGGAATCGTGGTTAGGATCATGATCCTAACGATTCCACGATCCGGATCGCGATCCCGCGTGAGCTTAACCTGATTTCAATCCGGGTTAAGATCCGGATCGAAATGTAGAATCGGGATCGTAGGATCGTACGATCCTACGATCCGGATCGCGATCCTGAAAACATTGCTTGTCAGCCACGAGAAATGACAGTCCCCACCTCTCTGGAATTGCCTGAGGTACATCTTACTCATAGAAATAATACATAAACTGGTCATGGGGGTGATCACGATTGCGGATGCGGTACTCGCAGCCATGGGGGATGATATTTTTAACATCCTGATCGAGGTGAACTATGGTGCTATGTTTTCAAATTGAATAATCACTTTACTCAGAACTGTTATTATCGACGTACCTCTAATCCTCATCACATCACATATCCAAACCATTCATCGCCACCAACAGTCCACCACACCATCCCTTATGACCCACCAATCTTACCCTCTCCTCACCTAACCACGGGTATCACATATTACTTAGATATTGGCACTTCACATCATGTCACTCTAGATCTTCAATCCATCTCCTCTCATGATGAATACATTGGTCATGAGCAAATTCATATCGACAATGGTAAGGGTCTCTCTATAGCTCGTATTGAAAATACTTAATTCTCCTCTCCTACTTCATCTCCAACACCTTATTTATCAAACATCTTTCATGCCCCATCTATATCTAAACGTCTTCTTTCAATCAAAAAAATTGCTAAGGATAATAAAGTTTACTTTGAATATCACCCATCTCATTTTCTTGTGAAGGACAAGGCCACCAACTCAGCCCTCCTCTCAAGATTAATCAATAATGTTCTTTATAAACTTAGTTCCACCTCTCCCTCACTTCCTGTTGATATTGTCGAGTTAACTACCACGAATGGTCCTGGCGCATTTTTTTGCTCGGGCCGGATTTTTTATCCGCCAGAACATATTTTTTGCCCCCCGGAGAAAATATTGCGCACGGGCGAAAAATTCATGCCCGGGCAAAAACTTTCCGCCCTGGCGAAAAATTCACACCCTTGCGAAAAAATGCGCTCCCGGGCGGAAAACGTGCGTCCTGGCTGAAAATGCACGCTCGAGCGAAAAAAATGTAAGCTCGGGCGAAAAAATGCGTGCCCGACAGAAAAATACGCGCCCGGGCGGAAAAATGCGTGCCCGGGCAAAAAATGCTCGCCCTGGCGAAAAAGGCGCGTCCGGGCAAAAAATGCGCCCCCAGGCAGAAAAATATGCTCCCCGGCGAAAAATGCGGGCTAGGGAAAAAAATTCTAATATGCAGCCAAATAGTGGAATTACTAATTCCAATTCTTGTGATATAATTATTGCATTCTGCTGAACAGCAGAATTGGAATTGACTTCAATTCCAATTCGTGTGGAAATTGGAATTGAAGTCAATTCTAATTCTTCCATCTCAATTCATGTGAAACGAATAGTGCAAGTATAATTTCCTTCAAATGTTTGTGTGCTTGTGTTATCCCCTCTTATGATCTTATAATCATCATAATATGATTTTTTGATCCACACAATGTGTCTTTCTAGGATACAGTCCTTCTCATTCTGCATATGATTGCTTAAACCTTCAAAATAATTGAATTTATATAGTATGACATGCACAGTTTGATGAAACTGCATTCCCTTTTAACACAATTTCTCAACCTTCAACTCTAACTTCTAATTCCTTAACCAAAACACAACCTTTCCCATGGCCCGCAATTCCTCTTCATATAAATCCACCACCATCAATAACCTTTCCATCCTCTCCAGGTAATCCTCCAACTTTCAAGAGCATGCACCCAACCTCCTTCCCTCGGTACCTCTCTCACCAAACCTTATGCCAACTTCTTCACCATCAATTACAACACCACCACGCCGTATATGAGCTCTTCATGACATCTATTACTCAACCAATTTACATCATATAACTGTCTTACATACTTAAATACCCTATGTGTCTCCTACTGATATTAATATTGAACTAACTTGTTTCACCCAAGCCAATAAACACTCCGAGTGGAGGATTGTCATGCACAATGAGTTGAATGCCTTAGCCAAAAATGGGGCATGGTCCTTAGCCATTCTCCCCTCCAATAAGAAATTAGTCAGCTGCAAATGTATCCATTGAGCGCATAGTAGATGTCTCCATTGAGTGTTATATGGCACAACTTGTTTCCAAGGGTTCCACCACTAACCCAGTCTTGATTATACAGAAACATCCAATCATGTAGTTAAACCAACTACAATTCGAAGCATTATTTTTATTACAGTCTCGTAGGGGTGACTTATCCAACAACTTGATGACTAAAATGTCTTTCTTCATGGCTCATTAACAGAAGAAGTGTATATATATATATATATATATATATATATATATATATATATATATATATATATATATATATATATATATATATATATATATATATATATATATATATATAAAATCTTTGGGGTTTGAGGACTCCACATATCTTATTCATGTATGTTGAATACATCGCTCCTTATAAGGATTAAAATAAACCTCTTGAGCTTGGTTTCATCGCTTGTCTGGTTTTTTGTACAAATGGGTTTCACTGTATCTAAGCATACAACAACAACATCACTCAAGCCTTTATCCCACTATAGTGGGGTCGACTATATGGATCCTTTATCGCCATTGTGCCCTATCTTGTATCATAATCTTAGTAATGCCTAAGTACATCATGTCTTTCCTTATAGTTTCATTCTAAGTATTTATTGGTATACCCCTCCCTCTTTTAACATGTCTAGTGACAAAACACTCACAACACCTAACAGTGCCCATAATGCTCTCCTTTGCACGTGTCCAAACCATCTTAGTCAAGCTTCTCACATCTTCTCTGCAACTGGTGCTACTCATGTCTTATCCCTGATGCAATCATTCCTAATTATATTCAATCTCGTGTGTTCGCACATCCACCTAAGCATTTTCATCTCCGCAACTCCCATTTTTTGCTCATGTACACAATTAGCTGCCCAACATTCAGAACCATAGAGCATCGCTGGTCTAATCGCAGTACGGTAGAACTTGCCCTTAAGTTTTAATGATACTTTACGATCACACAAGATCCCTGGCGTGCCTCTCCACTTCAACCAACCCGCTTGGATTCTATATATCACATCTTTATCAATACCTCCATCTTTTTGATCTATTGATCCAAGATATTTAAAACATTTACTACGAAATTTATCTTGATCACCCAACTTAATAACAAAGTCATCTGCCTGTTTTGCACTGCTAAATTTAAGCTCCATATACTCTGTCTTTGTCTTGTTCAAACTAAAACACTTCTTTTTAAAAGTGTCTCGCAAATATTCAAGTTTTGCGTTTACGCCCTCGCTCGTCTCACCATCCAAAATGATATGATCCACAAATAATAAACTACAAGGTATTGCTTGTTGGATATGTCCAGTGAGCTCATCTAAGATAAGGGTACAGAGATACGGGCTTAAAGCTGAACCTTGATGTAAGCCAATATTGATAGGGAATTTCTATGTTAATCTTTCAGATGTCCTCACCCTTGTCATTGAATTTGTATGCATATCTTTTATTACGTCAATGTACAATACATTTACATCTTTCTTTTGTAAGACTCTCCATAAGATATCTCTTGGAACTCTATCATAAGCCTTCTCAAGGTCGATAAACAACATATGTAAATCTTGTTTTTTTTTCTCGGTAGTTATCAATGAGTCTCCTCAAGAGATGCATAGCTTCCCTGGTCGATCGCCCTGACATGAATCCAAATTGATTATCTGAGTTATTAGTCTCACATCTTATTCTTTTTTGTATTACTCGTTCTCATAATTTCATATTACGACTCATCAATTTAATTCCTCTGTAATTAACACGATCTTGTATATCTCCTTTGTTTTTATACAAAAGTATCAAAATACTTTCTCTTCATTGGCCTGACATCTTTTTTGACTTCAGTATCTTATTGAAAAAGCATGTTAGCCACAAAATACTATCATTCCCTAGACATTTTCATATTTTGATGGGTATATCGTCTGGCTCAATCGCCTATTCAGTTTTCATCTTCTTTAGAGCATTATTTACCTTTGATAATTGAATTTACGATATTGAATTCATTGTCTGTAAGAAAGATTCTTCATTATATATCCTCCACCGGGGCCTCCTTACAACTTATATTTTGATTTATTTGGATGACATCCTGCTTACTGGAAATGACCCTACAAACATAAATCAATTTATAAAGGATTTTTCTCGAGAAATCTTCATCAAAGATTTGCGACATTTGCACTTATTTCCCTGAATTGAGGCCATCAAACATCCAAAAGAGTTACTCTTATCACAATCCCGCTATATTCGCAATTTACTACATCGTGCTGGCATGTCTGAATGTCAACCTATTCAAACACAGATGGCCAACGATATATTACCTTAAGGGGGTGCGCTCCTATATAATCCAACCAGATACCATTCTATTGTGGGAGCCCAACGATACACTACATTTACTCGTGTATATGTTTCTTTTATCGTGAATCGTGTATGTCAATATATGCACTTCCCCACCGAGGATCATTGCATTATAGTCAAGCGCATTTTATGTCATCTCAAAGCTACCACTACAAATGGGCTCCTCTTTGAACACTCTACCTCTCGCTCTCTCCATGTATTTTCTGATGTGAACTGGGCAGGAAATAGTGATGATCATCACTCTAACAGTGGTTTTGTAATTTCTCTTGACCTGAAACTCATCTTTTGGACCTCTAAGAAACATCGAACGGTGGTCAGGTCATCCACAGAATCTGAGTATATAGCTCTTGTTGATGACTCTGCCAAACTTATATGGATTGAAACTTTATTTTATGAATTGGGAGTCCAATTACATGAACCACCACTTCTTTGAATTGGGAGTCCCATTATATGAACCACCTCTTCTTTTAATTGGGAGTTCAATTACACACCCAACATGTTGAAATAGATTTTCACTTTGTTTGGAAACGTTTAGCTTCAAAGAAACCTCATGTTCAATATATCCACTAAAGATCAAATTGTTGTCACCTTCACGAAGTCACCGCCGACATTGCAATTCCAATTTCTTCTTGACAAGTTGAAGATTTGATGTTTATGCTCCGTTTGGGGGGACTTATTTTCACCGTTCAAGCGGTTACAACCGCATGAACCGGACCATAATTAAGGTCTGGTTCATGCGATCGTAACTGCTTGACTGGTGAAAATAAGTCCTTCCAAATGGAACCTTTGACTCTCCAACTTGAGGGGTGTACTATCCAAGTCCATTGTTTATCAGTCATCCAATATGAACGCATCCCAACCATCAAAGAAGCACACAAATTCATCCATTTATTAAATTTATTACATTAGAATATAGAATAATATTTTCTCTATATATATATAAAAATATATAGAGAGAGAAATGTCATTGAGCCTATGTCGTCAAAGAACATGAAAGTTGTTTGATCATCCTAAAAAATTTGGAGAAGTTTTTTATGATTCATTCCAAGACTGTTGGTGGTAATAGTTTGTTCCATCAGACCATTATTATCACACAAAAAAAAGTCTGTCGAATCATCATCAAATTGTTGGGGAAGCTTTATGTCCATTCCCTAAATAGCATGTGATAATGATTAATTAATTTGATTATTGGACTCCTTTTGGGGGACTTATTTTCACCGGTCAAGCGTTTACGACCTCATGAACCGGACCTTAAAACGGATGATGTTTGGGGATGATGGTCAGTAACATGGGGGTTAAATTGTCATTCATTAACGCCCACCTAAGGAACTTCATCCACTTTTATGTTCAAATGGATGATGTTTGTTAGGTGATCATTAACGAATGACGGTTTAACCCATACATTTACGACCGCCACCACTGCGTCAAATGGAGCCTAAAATTGTCATTTAATTTTTGAGAAAATTTATTCACACCATATCGAGGCCACACATAGTAACATCTCGCCTATTTAATTAGGAGATCTCCAGTAATTACAGTCAAAATTGTTGAAAATTGTGAAGTGAAAGTGGAGGTTGATCAAGCAGACCGCGCGGCCTGGGCGGACAGTCCTGCGGACTGATGGTGCAGCCTGGGCGGTTTGATGTTGCGGCCTGGTGATAGCGACCAGCCTATTCGGCATGTGTTCTGTTGTTGGATGTTCCCTGAAGTAACCATGCGGATAGGTGGTGTATCCGTGGGGAAGTGGCGGACTCCTGTTGAGTTCGCAGAGTCCGCTTGATGAGGACTACATGTGGAGATTGGGATTTCGGCTTCAGATGTTGCCCTTGTTCTGGTGGGGCAGTTAGGTGATAACCTTGGTGTTCGCGTGTTGGCGAACTGTCTTGGGTGTTGGCAGACTGGGTTCTTGTCCGCCGAGATCGCACCAGAAGTTCTCCGGTTTGGGACTTGGTCACGATTTGTCACAAGTCCAGGTTTATCGCAGAGTCCGCAATGTCCGCTGGATGACCGAGCGGTTTGTGCCGGTTGGTCGTGGACTTGCGTTGCAGGTTAGTGCGGTGTCCGCGGGGTGTGCGGACTGGTGTGGTGTCTACCGGGTTGCAGACTGTCTTCTAGCCTTGGTACCTGGCGGATTGGTTGTTGTCCGGCCTTATCCATGCGGACTGAGCGAACTGCTTGGTGCTAGCTGCGAGCTGGGGTGGTGATTCTATCCAATAGGGCAGTGACCACACTACTCTCCACGCCTATAAATAGAACCCCCCCCCCCCTGTCACATCAACATAAACTGAATGAACAGTAAGTTGAGCGTGGGTTAATTGTTGCGGCCTCGAATTTTCTGTCCACGTGGTTTGAGAAGGTTAACTGGTTTGTTGTTTGCAGGTTGTGCGACTAGTACTGAGAAGTCAGAAGTTTGATTCTGACTACGGTCAGGGATCAGTGGAGCTTGTGGTTAACAATCGGCGGTTTTGTAGCAGGTCACATTTGCGGCCAGCCAGTCTTCTCTCCTTCAGCAATTCCAGTTCAATAACCTGTCCGCCGGTCTCGACGGTCTAGGCGGTTTGTTCTTTCAGTTCGGCATCGATTTGTCCGCGGACTCTTGCAGCTAGGTGACTTCTACATTCAGGCGGCTTGCAGAGAGCGGACAAGGTGTTCAGCAGAATAACGGGTTGTCCGCGGACTCCGTAGATCAGTTTTGTGCAGCAGCGGTTTGACGGTCTCAGCGGACTCGACGGACTCGGCGGTCTTTGAGGCAGTCCGCCTGGCTTGTACTTGTTTGCTTGTATGCTTCTCCTTTGTACATTGGTGAATCATGTCTCGCCATGTATGTCTAGCCTTGTAAAAAAGATAGTTGATATTACAAGACTTGTTGTTTTTTGTTGTCTATGATTTATTAGCTCAGTTTACGGTTGGAGTGTTCCTACAACTGGTTCCCGCTTTCCGCTTGATCAAGATGTCATCTTGATAGCTCTAGAAGTTTTACTTGGTATCAGAGCTATCTCTTGACCATCTTGAGAAATTTCAACATGGTATTAGAGGTAACAGTGGCTTGAGCAGTGATCAACCTCAGTTGTGCTCGGCGCTTCTGTAAGCTAATAGATCAGTAGGTGTTACAATGGAAGGAGCATGCGCAAGTGATCTTGGTATTGAACTTCTTACAGCGACTAACTTTAAAAAGTGAAAGTCGTGTATAAAGAGCTATCTTCTTGGTGAGGAGTTGTGAGAATTCGTCGGTGGTGATGACAAGCAAGAAGTAACTACTGCAACCGATACTGCTGAACATGTGAGAGCTTGGAGGAAGACCAATGCAAAAGCAGAGTTTGCTCTCAAGCTGGCTATCTCACCCGAACTCTTTGATCATATCTTAGGATTTGAGTCTGTTGCTGAGATTTGGAAATCCATTGATGGATTTTTCAACAGTAAGAATGTAGCGCAGCTATAGTTCTTAGAGAATGAGTTGGCTAAAGCAACTCAAGGAGATCTGCCCATCTCAAGGTTCTTTCTTAAGATGAAGAACTTGTTCGCTGAGATATCAGCGTTGGATCCTGATGAGCCCATTTCTGAATCTAAGTTGAAGTGGCAGATAATCCGCTGTTTGCGGAAGGAATATGTGGCCTTCGTGACTTCTATTCAAGGATGGGTGACTCAGCCATCCTTACAGGAGCTAGAAAACCTGATGGCATCGCAGGAGAGCCTGGCTAGGCAAATGGCCGGGGTTACTATCTCTGAAGGAGGTAGTGAGGCTCTCTTCGCTAATAAGAAGAAGAAGAGATGGGAGAAGAAGAAGAAGACTGATGATGAGGATGAGCCTTCAACTTCCTATCAGCAAGATAGGAACACTACTCCTAAGAAGAACTAGAAGAAGGAGTTGAAGTGTTACAGGTGTAATCAGCCAGGTCACTTCAAGCATGACTGCAAGGTCAAGCTATAGCCTGGGCATGTTGCAGATAAGGAGGGAGTTGGTTCCAGTACTGAGGAAGCCGGGTGGGGAGGAGCCTTCTTGATGAGCATGTGTGTCAGTGCTCTTTCCAGCGTCGACTACCAAGATGAATGGATAGTTGACTCGGGGTGTGGTCATCACCTCACTGGAGACGAGTCGAAGTTCTCATTTCTGCAAACATTCTCAGGTAATGAATGTTGAATTTTCTCAAAGTGGTCAGCAAGATAGCCCAAAGCCAAATTAATATTCTCGGCACTACCCAATTCACACTTTGATCTAGCGGAAAATCAGGGAGCAAGCTCAACACACCAAGCACATGGAAGAACAAGCAGATCTTATATTCATTATACTTCTTTACAATATGAGGTATACGTAGAGAGACATGATTTCGCTAGTACAACTGCTATAACAGAAAGCACAAAAACAAGCCGGGCGGATAGCACTGGAAACCGCCGAGACCGTCGAATTTGCCAAGTCCGTCGAAGCCGCCCGAGCTGAAGCTGCAACACGCCGAATAGACACGGAGTCCGCCGAAGCCGCGAGGCCGCGCAGACACACCGTTATTCGCCTACTGATGATGAACTGATGAACAGACCGCCTACCCGCCTGAGACTGGCGGACAGGTTATTGGAACTTGTAAAGTTGAAGCAGAGAACTGACAAGCCGCAGAGCGACCTGCTGAAATCGCAGAGACCGCACACTTCCAAGTACATGACCGAAGTCAAAGCCAAACTCCTGGCTCCTTGAAGCTAACCGCGCGACCTGCACACAGCAAACAGTTAACTCTGATTCAATCCGCGCGGACAGAAAAATTGATAACGCAGCACTTTGATGAGCCCCCACTTACTATTCACTTAGTTACTGTATACATGCCGGGGGGTCCTATTTATAGGCGAGGTGAGGAGTGTGGTCACCGCCCTAATGGATAAAGACACCGCCCCAGCCCACGCGCTAACAAACACCCGTCCGCTGAGTCCGCAAGGACTTGGCCGGATTCCAAGGATAAACCCACCAGGAGCAAGGCACGGATCACAACAAGGCGGACTTGCCTTATACTACGCGGACTAGGTATAGTCCGCACAGTCCGCAGAGTCCGCAGAGTCCGCAACAACACCATATGGAGAGCCACAACCCCATCAACAATAGTCCGCACACTAAAGAGGCAGTCCGCATAGTACAAGACCAAAGCCTCCGGCCGCCACAAGTCCACGATCAAAGGCAGGGTTAGCAACAGTCAGCCCGGTCAACAGCGGACTTGGCGGATACAGCGGACATAATGGACTTGTCACAGAATGTGACCAAGTCCAGAATCACTCAGGGCCAAACACGAGCTTGGCAGACAAGGCTCCGTCTGCCAATCACCCAAAACGAAAACGCCAACACTCCACCAGAGTCAGGCAGAGTCCGCAAGCAAACTCGCATGGCTACCCAAATGACCAATTGCCGGACTCCACACACTAGTCCGCTACAGCACCAATACTGCTGAATTACCAGAGCTCGGCAAGGCCACAGCCAAACTCCTAAGGCGAGTCCGCAACAGCGGATACCGCAGACACGCCTGTCCGCAAGCCTCCCGCGGATAGGACCCAATCCGCCGGTTAACACACAAGCTTGCAATACGGCTACTGAACAGAGCACTGCCTACAGCCTGCAATCCTCTGTCCGCACATGCCGCTTCTCAAACAGCCAAGCCTCCAAGAAGGCCAACACCCTGTCCGCAGACAGCAGTCCGCCCAGGCTGCGGACACAAGCCGCCCAGGCCATGGACTTAGTCCGCACAAGCTGCTCAGAAGAACAACCAGATCCTACTAGGCCTATCACCAGGTCGCATAACAGCAGTCCGCCCAGTCCGCCCAGTCCGCCGACTATGTCCGCTCAGGCCGCCCGGCCTGCCCCATCAACCACTTTCACTTCACAAATTTTAATACTCCACCTTGAAGTGAGAAGTGGTGACCAAGCCCAGCAAGCTGCGCAACCGCTCAAAAGGCCCCTTCGACAGTGGCTTCGTGAAGATGTTAGCAAGATTGTCTTCACTCCGAACATGCCTGACCAGAAGAGATCCCTTCAACACTTTCTCCCTTATGAAGTGGTGATCGATCTCAATATGTTTGGTCCTAGCGTGACATACTGGATTGTTTACTAGCTTGAGAGCACTCTCATTGTCACCCTGAAGTAGAGTTGGCCCTTGCAATTCTTCATGCACATCCTCTATAAGCCTCCTCAACCAGATGGCTTCCCGAGCAGCCAAGGCCGAAGCCTTATACTCTGCCTCCGTAGTTGAGATGGACATTGAGTCCTACTTCTTGCTACACCACGAGATGCTAGCTGATCCGCAAGTGAACACATAACCTGAAGTTGACCTTCGATCATCCGAATCACCGTCATAGTCAGCATCCGTGTACCCAAGAAAGGCAAAGTCTGAGTCCCTTTTATAGAGAAGTCCCATGTCAAAAGTTGTCTTGACATACTTCAGAATGTTCTTTGCCGCCACTAGATGAGACTTCCTTGGTTCAGCCATAAACCGACTTACTCGGCCAACAGCGTAAGCAATGTCTGGCCTTGTAATCGTCAGGTAGATCAAGCTTCCAACAAGAGCTCTGAACACCAAGGGGTCAGGAAGAATCCTTCTCTCATCTCGTCGAAGCTTCAGCCCATGTTCCAGTGGAGTAGAGCAACTCTTCCCTTCGCCCATGCCGAACCGCTTCACAATGCGATCTGTATATCCTCTTTGGCAAATGAGTATACCACTCTTCTTCCTCTCCACTTCAAGACCGAGAAAGTGATGAAGCTCTCCCAAGTCTTTCATCTCGAAGCGTATAGCAAGCTCAGCCCTGAGCCTTGCTACTTCCTCCTCCGAATTCCCTGTGATGATCATGTCATCTACATACAACAGGACCAAGACTTGAAGTTCCCCCTTCTTCTTGACGAACAAGCTAGAATCTGAGTTGGAAGCAAGATAACCGCAAAAATGCAAATACTCTGCTATCTTCCCATACCATGCTCTAGGAGCTTGCTTCAACCCATAGAGAGCCTTCCTGAGCTTGCAGACATAGTCCGGATGAACTTCAGAGACAAAACCAAGTGACTGATCCATGAAGATGTCCTTGTCAATCTCTCCGTAAAGAAAAACATTCTTCACATCAAGCTGCCACATCTTCCAACCCTTGCTAGCAGCCAAGGCGATCATCACTCTAACTGAAGTCATCTTTGCAACTGGACTAAACGTCTCCTCATAGTCTTCTACATACTGCTTTGAAAAACCTCGAGCGACCAGGCGAGCTTTGTATCTATCAATGCTCCCATCAGCCTTCTTCTTCAACTTAAACACCCACTTGCAAGTTACTGGAGTAATATCATCAACCTTGGGCACAATATCCCAGGTTTCATTCTTCTTGAGAGCAGCAATCTCTTCCTTCATGGCATCTTCCCACTCCTTGACTCCAGTGGCCTCATTGAAGTTTGCAGGCTCTCGCTCATCCAGAGGACCTGCAAGAAGCAGGAGACAAAGCTCACTGCATTCACATCACAGTAACGAGTTGGTGGCTTAATAACCCTCTTCGATCTCCGAAGGGTCTGCTCCTTGCTTACTACCTCCATTGCTTCTTCAGGCTCAACTCCTACTTGGGGCAAGCTTTGAGCAATGCTACCCCTGCTTCCTGAGCCAGAAGGCTCAGCCTCAGAGTTTGAAGCAACAGGAGCTGCTGGTGAAACAACAAGCTCCTCTTCCAGGCCTTCAGCATCCACCATCTGTTCTTCATCAACCTTGCTTCCGGTTAGCTCAACCGAGCCACCTCTATACGACGTCAGCTCGTCAAAGACAACGTCTCTTGACACAATGTACTTTTTTGTCGCAGGATCCATGCATTTCCATCCCTTCTTCCGCTCATCGTAGCCAACAAAGACAAGCTTCCCTGTCTTTGCATCCAGCTTAGTCCGTGAAGCATCCGGGACATGCACACAGCAAGTTGAACCGAACACCCGAAGGTATACCACACTAGGCTTCTCCTTCAGCAACAACTCAAAAGGAGTCTTCATGTTGATCGGGCTGAGCAGCATCCGGTTGATGACATAAGAAGCACAAGACATTCCCTCCGCACAAAAAGACCTTGGGATGTCTTTCGCATGAAGCCAGCATTTGCAAGTCTCCGTCAAATGACGGATCTTCCGCTCCGCTACTCCATTTTGTTGTGGAGTGTGAGCATAAGTGATCTCTCGTTGGATCCCATGCTTCCTGCAGAAGTTAGAAAACTCGGAGGAGATAAACTCACCACTGTTGTCTATTCTAAGCTTCTTGATCCGCAAGTCAAGCCGGCCCTCCACTAGCTCCTTGAACTCCACAAACAATCGAAAGGCTTCAGATTTCTCCTTCAAGAAAAAAAAACCCAAGTATATCTTGAGTAGTCATCAATCAGGACAAGCATATATCTGCTTCCACCAAGGCTAGCAGTGACCGTTGGTCCCATCAAGTTGCCATGAATGCACTCCAATGGTTGCTTGCTCCTTGTTTGTGATTTATCAAATGGAAGGCAATGTGCCTTACCGTATTGACATCCCGCGCAAACATGCCCGTCACCAAAGAAGGACAACTTAGGCAAACCTCTCACCAAACTTCTACTAGCCATAGCCTTCAGCTTGTCCATTCCTACATGCCCCAGCCTCTCATGCCAGATAGCAGCGCTATCGTTGGCTCTCATACAATCAACATAAGAACTAGTTGCAAGAACAAATAAGTTCTTAACTCTCCTTCCTACATGAGCAATGATGCTTAAAATCTGATTGTTGCAGTAGGCAAGTGCACCTATCACTTGTAGCATGATCAAGTGTCGTATTTCCCGGGTCTTTTGAGTACTTTTACTCACAAGGTGGAACTATTAACTTATCGAGTGAAAATTGGTTTTGGTTTTTGTAAAAACGAAGAGAGTTGACTAACAAGAAAATTCACGATTTAGCACTTGATTGGGCGTTCTTGGGAATCTGATTATAAAAGATGCGTTCTAATTCTTGAGAATCCGTTTCGATTGGGGGATTAAAAATACAATAGCAACTCGCTAAAGACAACTACCGCCTAATGTTAAAAACATTTCAAACATAATCTCTTAAAATTTGAAAGTAATTTAAAATTGCATGAACGAAAAAATCCCAAATCCAAAAGATTTGATATCCTCAATTCTCATAGAAGAATATCAAAATCTCTTTATTTCCGAGCGATCTATGACATTCACGAGCCTCTCGGCTAACTAGACTACCAATCAGATAGCGAAATTTTATATACTAGTAATATAAACACGCCGCCAAATTTTAATCGGAAATAAATCGAAATGAAAAATTCAAAAATTAGAGACGAAAGATTATAATTAAATCTTCATCCCAATACTAACCAATCAAGTACTAAGAAAGGATTTAGCTACTCATGATAAAGAAAACAACAACAATGAAATAAAAAGTTTGCATTTTCATTAGAAGGGAAATAACAAAAGTACACAACACAATGGAAAATTAAAGCATAAGAGACAACATAAAAGAAACTCTCATACAAGGTAGAACTCTCTCTCTCTCTCTTGAACTTGCTCTCTTCTCCAACTCTAACTTTTTTTCCTCCTCCTCAAAGCCTTGGCTTCATGCTCCTTTTATAGCAACCATGGAAGGATCTAGATAAAGAATAAAAATGAAAGGACATAGGATTTAATTGGTGAGAATAAATGTGGGGAAATGAAGAGGTGGAGGGAGGTGAAAAGGTGAATGAGGGAGTTTAACATGGAGGTAACCGGCCACATGAAATGGTGATGAATTAATGAATATGAGGTTTTAATTGATTGGAGTTAATGTGATTAATTAATAAATGAAGGAGGAACTTAAAGTGGGCGGTTTTGATTAAGGAGGTTATGAGTGGAATTAAGAATAGGTGGCGGTTTGCATGGTGGAGGAAATGAATGGCCGGTTTTAATTTGGAGGTGGGCGGTTATGAATGAAAGTTTTGGCCGGCCATATGAAATGAGGTTTACTATTAATAGTGGTGGAGAAAATAAAATATGGGGGGGGGGAAGAAAAAGGGAGAGAGAAAAAAGGAAAAAAAAAACTAAAAATAGAGAAGGGGAAGAATGTGGCCGGCCACATGTAAATGAAAAAAAAATGAGTGGCAACATGATATGATGTATTTATGGGAGAGGATTATATAAAAATTAAAATAAGAAGATGCTACATGAAATAATTATATAAAGAGGCTTGCATGGGAAAGGAGGCTACATGTATTGATAGTTATAACTATTCATACGTGGTCATGCATGAAAAATCAATTACCATGCATACATATATGAATAGTTATAATAATAATAAAGGATAATTCATGTATTGGGAGGAGAGAGAAAAGGTGGGAAAGCAACATGCATGCAAAACTTATTTGCGTGGGAAATATTTCTCGTACAAAAATGGACAGCGGGCGTTTTACGTCGAATCATGTCGAATTCCCCCCAGGCCTGTCACAAAACAAAATAAAATGATATTAGTATAAATAATTGTGATATATTAATAATTAGATAATTATATTAAAATTAAGAGTAAATACATATAATTTATAATATAAATATAATAATAATAATGAACATATTTTAGTCAAAATATGTGTCATCAAATCCCACCAGTCTTAAGCCTTTGCTTGTCCTCAAGCAAAACAAGACTTACTATAAAAGTTAAATTAACAAAATTTTCTTGTTTTTTTGTTTAAGAACACCAAAACAAAAATTAAACTATCAAAATTAATATGCTACCAATGAGTGCGGTGATAGAAATCAATGTAGAGGAGAATAAAGAAGAGATTAAAAATATTACTATGGCATATACTTAGATTGTAAATTTTCTACCAACATAAAAATAAGGCATCAACATGTTACCTAACAAACATAATAGATGTAGCGATTCAACCAAAATAAGTGCATTGAACAAACAACATGTTGCTAGACTTCGATTATTCTACAAAACACTCCAAGATAACCTCCAAAGAAATCCATCAATGATGGTGACCATAGGCTTGCCCGGTCACACTCTCTCCACTATACAAGGTAATGTCATGACTTAAAGATCAAAAGGGCTTTCATTAGGAATAAAATTTGGCTTAGGTAAATGATAAGGATTTGGAAATCAAAAGATAAACACGAAGGCTAAAGATCACACTAAACCAAGGTGAGAGTTTTATAAAATTTAAAAATAAAACCCTCAATCAAAAAGAAATTTTTACAACAAACTCTCCCTTTTTTTTGAAACATAAGGCCATGAATATTTTTCTTTCAAAATTGGCCAATGAAATTCTTTTTCACTTGATTTGTTTTATTATTTTTTACATTGATACTTTATTTTTCATACAAAACAGCTCCAAATAAAAATGTGAAAATTCCACTTTTTTCACAATAAAAACCACATCACAACATTTTAATAAAACTCAAATATTTAGTGTGATCATGGGATAGATGTTTTGGCTTTGGTGAAAATGAAAGGTGGAGCTAACAAAGAAAATTAGGAAAGGCCCAAAATGGTTTAACAAAGTGAATTTTTATGGTGGGCAAAAAGGCACAAACGACCCAAAAGGAGGCCTAAATCACTTCTAAAAGATCATGACAAACTTATGCAAATGTTTCGAGAGTCGCTTGAGGCAAGTTCTAGCCACCAAGAAAGACTACCTTACGAGTGAGTGTCTAATAATATCGTCTAACAAAATAAGCACGCTATTACACTTAGAATAGAAGAGATAACTACAACATTATTCCATTAAAATAAAAATGATGCCAAAATTTATGAAAGAGAAAATGACAAAATTAAGATATGAAAGAGTAATATAGTTAAACTAGACTCTATCCTAACATACTGCCAATGATTAAGAATACTACATGAGCCTACACAACACTCAAAGAAACATACTAAAATAATGATAGAAAATAATTTTTGATGGTTTCCAAATTTTAAGTTTCTGAATTTTTTTGTTGTTTGTTAAAATATTATCTTTTTTTTGTGTTTTTGTTTCTTTTATAACATAATAACATAAACATAAGCTTAAATAAATATATTTTTTTTGAATTTATTTTTTGATTTACCTAAATTTGATATGATTTTCTTTTTGA
Source organism: Platanthera guangdongensis (assembly GCA_039583875.1). NCBI lineage: Eukaryota > Viridiplantae > Streptophyta > Magnoliopsida > Asparagales > Orchidaceae > Platanthera > Platanthera guangdongensis. Next base: position 65,614,432 of record CM077151.1, read on the forward strand.
AATTTTCTAATATAAACAAACCAAAACAACACAAAATTCAAACTAACTCAATCCCACCGGACTTGGGGAAAACATCATCCTCGATGTTAAAAAGAAGAAATAAAAGAAATTGAAAATAAATAAAACAGGTGCTTCCCTGAATTGGCGAGTCTGAAGGTTGATTCTGCTTCCTCATGCTTGCTTTGTAGAACATCTTGAAACTTGGCTTGAATTATCATAAAAATCAGCAACGTTGAAGCAACACAGTGGCCAATTCGTAGGAGCCGCCGGAACAAAGATAAAAAGAAAAGAAAAGTGCAAAAAATACAAAAGCAAGAAAAGAATAACAAAAATTACTAAGTGTTTGGAAGAAAAACAACTTCATTGTCCTCGGCAATAACATCACCAGAATAATAGAGTTTAAGACGCTGACCATTAACTTTAAAATCACCCTTGTTAGGGTGTGAAAGCAACACTGTGCCATATGGAAAAACTTCTTTCACCATAAATGGACCAGACCAACGTGATTTCAATTTTCCGGGAAATAAGCGCAAGCGAGAATTATAAAGTAAGACTCGGTCGCCCGGTTTAAATGTTTTTGGGTGCCTTAAATTTTTATCGTGAAAGTGCTTCGTTCGCTCTTTATAAATCTTGTTATTTTCATAAGCGTTGGAGCGCCACTCGTCGAGTTCGTTTAGTTGGAATTTGCGATGTTCGGCGACAGAGTGGGGATCAATATTTAAAAATTTTAAGGCCCAAAAGGCACGGTGTTCTAGTTCTACCGGTAAGTGACATGATTTTCCATAGACTAATCGATATGGAGTACAACCGATGGCGGTTTTGTAAGCCGTTCGATAAGCCCAAAGAGCGTCGTCGAGTTTTAAAGACCAATCTTTTTTAGAAGATGAAACAGTTTTTTCCAATATACGCTTGATTTCTCGGTTAACAACTTCGACTTGGCCGTTAGTTTGGGGGTGGTATGCAGTGGAAAGCTTATGTGTAACGCCATATTTTAATAAAATTTTTGAAAGTTGGGCATTACAAAAATGCGCACCCCTATCACTAACGATCGCCCTAGGCATGCCAAATCGAGAAAATAATTTTTTAAGAAAAGAAATAACAACACGAGAATCATTCGTAGGAATAGCTTGGGCTTCCACCCATCGGGAAACATAATCAACCGCAACTAGAATGTATTTATTACCGTAACTTGAAGGAAGGGGGCCTACAAAATCTATTCCCCAAAGATTAAAGACTTCGCATTCAAGAAAATAGTTTTGCGTCATTTCATTTTTATTAGAAATATTTCCGGTCCGTTGACAACTATCGCACCGTCTCACCAAAGATTGAGCATCTTTGAAAAGGCTAGGCCAATAAAAGCCTGCACTTAGAACTTTGTGAGCAGTCCGATTGGCTTGATAATGGCCACCAGTCGGTCCTTCATGTACATGTTTCAAAATATTTTGACCTTCTTCAAATGAAACACATCTTCGTACTACTTGGTCCGCACATACTCTAAAGAGAAATGGGTCCTCCCAAAAATAATTTTTCAAATCAGCAAAGAATTTCTTCTTTTGTTGAAAAGAAAAATCTTTTGGGAGGATACATGCCACCAAATAATTGGCAATATTGGCAAACCAAGGCGTAGAAGATGAAGAATTGATTTTTAAAATTCTTTCATCCGGAAAAGAGTCGTTAAAAAATTTTTCATTTAATTCTTCAATAAATGGATTTTCTAAACGAGATAAATGATCGGCCGCAAGATTTTCGGCTCCTTTCTTATCCCGGATTTCCAAGTCAAACTCTTGAAGTAGTAGAATCCAACGAATTAAGCGTGGCTTGGCATCCGGTTTAGAAAGTAAATATTTAAGAGCCGAATGATCGGTAAAAACAATAACTTTCGAGAGGGTGATATAAGGACGAAACTTATCAAACGCAAAAATAACGGCTAAAAGTTCCTTTTCCGTTGTGGTGTAATTTTCTTGTGCCGAAGTGAGTGTCTTACTTACGTAATAGATTGGATGAAAGTTTTTAGAAATACGTTGGCCTAAAACTGCACCAACGGAAAAACTACTCGCATCGCACATAATCTCAAATGGAAGTTTCCAAACCGGAGCAATCATGATCGGCGCGTTAATAAGTTTTTCCTTAATTAAGTTAAAAGCGTATAGACAATCGTCGTCAAATAAAAATGGTGTATCTTTTTCAAGGAGATGAGTGAGAGGTTTAGTGATCTTTGAGAAATCTTTTATAAAGCGGCGATAAAAACCAGCATGTCCTAAGAAACTTCTAATAGCTTTTATGTTAGTCGGCGGAGGAAGTTGTTCGATTACTTCTATTTTTGCTCTATCTACCTCGATACCCTTAGAAGAAATCTTATGACCCAAAACTAAACCTTCACGCACCATGAAATGACACTTTTCCCAATTTAAAACAAGATTTGTTTCTTCACATCTTTTTAAAACTTTTTCTAAATTTTTCAAACATAAATCAAAAGAATCTCCAAAAACCGAAAAGTCGTCCATGAATACTTCCATAATGTCTTCTACGTACTTATCAAAAATAGCCAACATACATCTTTAAAATATAGCCGGCGCATTACATAAACCAAATGGCATTCTTCGATAGGCGAAGGTGCCAAAGGGACAAGTAAACGTTGTTTTCTCTTGGTCCTCGGGTGCTATGGGAATTTGGAAATATCCCAAGAGACCATCAAGAAAACAATAGAATCTATGACCGGATAAGCGCTCTAATATTTGATCGATAAACAGTAATGGGAAGTGATCTTTGCGAGTGACATCGTTTAATTTGCGATAATCTATGCACATCCGCCATCCGGTTACCGTTCGTGTTGGAATTAAATCATTTTTTTCATTTTTTACTACGGTTATACCCCCTTTCTTAGGAACTACTTGAACCGGGCTTACCCATTTGCTATCCGAAATTGGATAGATAATCTCCACATCTAATAATTTAATAACCTCACTTTTTACTACGTCTTTCATATTTGGGTTTAATCGGCGTTGAGGTTGAACAATATTGCGGGAGTTATCTTCTAAAAGTATTTTATGTGTACAAAAAGATGGGCTTATGCCTTTTATATCTGAAATTTGCCAAGCTATAGCCCGACGGTGCTTTTATAATACGATTAATAATTTTTCATTTTCGAATTCCGTTAAAAAGGCCGAGACTATAACCGGTAAATTAGAATTATTTTCTAAAAATATATATTTGAGATGATCGGGTAATTGCTTAAGCTCCAAAGTGGGTGGCTCCTCGTAAGAAGATTTTAAAATTTTATCTTTTTCTAAACTAATTTCTTCAAAAGATTTGGATTTTGGCTCACTTTCAGAAATATTGTTGATGGCCATAATTGTATTAGGTGGAAAATTATGCGGGAGTTCCAAAAAGGAAGAAAAACTTTTTTTAGAAAAATTTTCAAAAGGAAAATTTGGCTCGTCTTGAGAAACGTCTAAGAAAAAACAAGAGTCGTCATTGGATGAAGTATTTTTCATAGAAGGGGTGATGGAAAATGAAACTTCGTCATCACCTACTCGTAGAAAAAGTTTTCCGTTGCTTACATCAATTACCGCACGAGAGGTGGCAAGAAAAGGGCGGCCAAGGATTAAGGGAACCTCGACGTCCTCTTCGATATCCAAAATGACAAAGTCTACTGGAAAGATAAACTTGTCAACCTTTACGAGCACGTCCTCAACTATTCCTAACGGATACTTTATGGACCTATCCGCAAGTTGAATACTCATCCTAGTCGGGCTTAGAGTGCCTAATCCTAGCTTCTTAAAAAGAGAAAAAGGCATCAAGTTGATGCTCGCTCCTAAATCGGCCAACGCACGTTTCACAAATAAATTACCAAAAACGCATGGAATAGAAAAGCTACCTGGATCATTTATTTTTTTAGGTAAAGTATTTGTTAAAACTGGGGAGCACTCAGCGTTTAAAGTAACATGAGACAGACTTTCCAATTTCTTTTTGTTAGTTAAAAGATCTTTCAAATATTTCGCATACTTCGGCATATTAGCTATCGCTTCACATAAAGGTAAATTGATATGAATTTGTTTAAACATAGATAAAAATTTGCCGTAATGCGCATCTAGTTGTTCTTTAGCTAATTTTGACGGATACGGAAGAGGCGGTTGATATTCCTTAATGTTATTAGAATTAGAATTTGAAACTTGAGGAGTAGGAGGAGGGGAAGAAGAGATGGGTACCTCCTTTTCAACTGGCTTTTCATGAGTGGTTACCTCTTTACCGCTCCGAAGCGTGATGGCCTTCGCTTGCTCCTTTGGGTTGGCCTCCGTATTGCCTGGTAACGCTCCTTGCTGACGATCGGAGAGCATTTTTGCAATTTGCCCAATTTGGTTTTCCAAATTACGGATGGATCCGGTGAGATTCCGGATATTTGCATCATTAGTTGCCGTATATTTGGTGAAAACTTCCTCCAAAGAAGGATGTTTTGGAGCTTGCGGTGGAGGAAATCCGGGTGGATTTGCGTTTGGGGGACGCATTGCATTCCCCGGATTGCTCCAAGAGAAATTGGGGTGGTTTCTATAACCCGGGTGATAGGTATCACCATAATTAGTATTACCCGGATTAAAGGGTGGCCGATTCGGATTTCCCATATAATCCACATGCTCGGCCAACGTAGTGGGAGAGGGGGAAGAAGTGCGATCCCAGGTAGGTGTAGAAGAGGAAGCAGACATCTCTTCTAATCGTTTGTTTAGCATCTCAACCTGGAGAGATAGATTGGAGACCGTATCAATTTCATACATCCCGGCCAGTTTAGGTGGTTTAGAGCGAGGTGTACTCCATTGATAGGTATTCAAAGCCATACCTTCTATAAGCTCTTGGGCGGCCGCCGGTGTTTTGTTATTAAGCGTTCCACCGGCGGCGGCATCGATATGCTGCCTAGTTTGAGAATTTAGGCCGTTATAAAAGGTTTGGATTTGTAACCAATCCGGAATTGCATGATGAGGACATCGACGAAGCAATTCCTTGAAACGCTCCCAAGTATCATATAATGTTTCCGAATCAAGTTGGGAGAAATAAGTAATATCATTACGCAATTTAGCCGTTTTAGCCGGCGGAAAGTATTTCGTAAGAAATCTTTCCGTCATTTGAGCCCATGTTGTGATTGATCCTCTTGGTAGAGAATTCAACCATTGCTTGGCTTTAGTGCGCAATGTAAATGGAAATAACCTTAGCCGGATGGCATCATCAGATACACCATTAATTTTAAAAGTATCGCATATTTCTAAGAAATTAGAAATATGCGCGTTGGGATCTTCATCTTGAAGCCCATCAAATTGTACATATTGTTGTACCATTTTGATGATGCTTGGCTTCAACTCAAAATTATTGGGGGCAATAGCGGGGCGAACAATACTAGATTGAGCCTCATCCAAGTTTGGACGGGCATAATAGGACATAGTCCTTTGTTCGACCGCATTTGGCTCACCCATATTGGAAGAAGAAGAAGAAGGAGATCTAGGAGAATGGGAAGAAGAACTAAATGAAGAAGGTGAAGAAGAAGGCGGTGACGGAGAGAGAATTAATGAAGGATTAGGAGTGTCTCCTAAGGATTCTGTATCTTGAAAATTCGGAACTCGAAATCATAAGCGGTGCCGAAGGGTTCGCTCGATTTCCGGATCCAAATCAAAAAGAGGTGACGGATTCCCTCGGGTCATACACCACACATAAAAATTTTAAGATTAAAAATTTATAAAAAAAAATCTAGGACTTCCCAAGGAATACCCGGTGAAGGGCTCTTGAGCTACTAGGCGGTCTTGTGGGATGAAAACCCAACACTGCCGTTTCGCAAGAAGTTTTAATTATAAAAATTTAAAAATCAAAATTTTTATGAAAAAAAATGATAAGAGTAATAGAACCTTGCTTTCAAAATATCAAAAATTAGTCCCCGGCAACGGCGCCAAAAACTTGATGCTTAAAATCTGATTGTTGCAGTAGGCAAGTGCACCTATCGCTTGTAGCATGATCAAGTGTCGTATTTCCCGGGTCTTTTGAGTACTTTTACTCACAAGGTGGAACTATTAACTTATCGAGTGAAAATTGGTTTTGGTTTTTGTAAAAACGAAGAGAGTTGACTAACAAGAAAATTCACGATTTAGCACTTGATTGGGCGTTCTTGGGAATCTGATTATAAAAGATGCGTTCTAATTCTTGAGAATCCGTTTCGATTGGGGGATTAAAAATACAATAGCAACTCGCTAAAGACAACTACCGCCTAATTTTAAAAACATTTCAAACATAATCTCTTAAAATTTGAAAGTAATTTAAAATTGCATGAACGAAAAAATCTCAAATCCAAAAGATTTGATATCCTCAATTCTCATAGAAGAATATCAAAATCTCTTTATTTCCGAGCGATCTATGACATTCACGAGCCTCTCGGCTAACTAGACTACCAATCGGATAGCGAAATTTTATATACTAGTAATATAAACACGCCGCCAAATTTTAATCGGAAATAAATCGAAATGAAAAATTCAAAAATTAGAGACGAAAGATTATAATTAAATCTTCATCCCAATACTAACCAATCAAGTACTAAGAAAGGATTTAGCTACTCATGTTAAAGAAAACAACAACAATGAAATAAAAAGTTTGCATTTTCATTAGAAGGGAAATAACAAAAGTACACAACACAATGGAAAATTAAAGCATAAGAGACAACATAAAAGAAACTCTCATACAAGGTAGAACTCTCTCTCTCTCTCTCTTGAACTTGCTCTCTTCTCCAACTCTAACTTTTCTTCCTCCTCCTCAAAGCCTTGGCTTCATGCTCCTTTTATAGCAACCATGGAAGGATCTAGATAAAGAATAAAAATGAAAGGACATAGGATTTAATTGGTGAGAATAAATATGGGGAAATGAAGAGGTGGAGGGAGGTGAAAAGGTGAATGAGGGAGTTTAACATGGAGGTAACCGGCCACATGAAATGGTGATGAATTAATGAATATGAGGTTTTAATTGATTGGAGTTAATGTGATTAATTAAGAAATGAAGGAGGAACTTAAAGTGGGCGGTTTTGATTAAGGAGGTTATGAGTGGAATTAAGAATAGGTGGCGGTTTGCATGGTGGAGGAAATGAATGGCCGGTTTTAATTTGGAGGTGGGCGGTTATGAATGAAAGTTTTGGCCGGCCATATGAAATGAGGTTTACTATTAATAGTGGTGGAGAAAATAAAATATGGGGGGGAAGAAAAAGGGAGAGAGAAAAAAGGAAAAAAAAAACTAAAAATAGAGAAGGGGAAGAATGTGGCCGGCCACATGTAAATGAAAAAAAAAATGAGTGGCAACATGATATGATGTATTTATGGGAGAGGATTATATAAAAATTAAAATAAGAAGATGCTACATGAAATAATTATATAAAGAGGCTTGCATGGGAAAGGAGGCTACATGTATTGATAGTTATAACTATTCATACGTGGTCATGCATGAAAAATCAATTACCATGCATACATATATGAATAGTTATAATAATAATAAAGGATAATTCATGTATTGGGAGGAGAGAGAAAAGGTGGGAAAGCAACATGCATGCAAAACTTATTTGCGTGGGAAATATTTCTCGTACAAAAATGGACAGCGGGCGTTTTACGTCGAATCGTGTCGAATTCCCCCCAGGCCTGTCACAAAACAAAATAAAATGATATTAGTATAAATAATTGTGATATATTAATAATTAGATAATTATATTAAAATTAAGAGTAAATACATATAATTTATAATATAAATATAATAATAATGATGAACATATTTTAGTCAAAATATGTGTCATCAAGCAACATCAGTCTTAACCGTTGATACGTTGCGAAGGAACCTCACGTTTGTTGGCCCAAACAGAACGTGATAACCAGCATCTACTGTATTGGTCACAGAGAAGAGGTTCTTCTTCATGCCCGGTACATGATACACACTCCTTAATGTGAGTGGCCCCTGATCACTACCCAAAGACACAACCCCCTCTTTCTTTACTGCATAAACAGTGTTATCAGCAGTTATGATAGCTTCGTTACCTGAGTATGCTTGCAAGGAAGAGAACTTCGACTTGTCTCCGGTGAGGTGATGACCACACTCGGAGTCCACGATCCATTTGCCGTTGAAGTCCTCAGCAGACAAGGCACAGACACAAGTGCTTGTCATGAAGGCACTGCCCCATTCTGCTTCCTCACTCTTAGAGCAAGCTTACTCCTTGTATACAGCATGCCCAGGCTGCAGCTTGACCTTGCAGTCCCGCTTGAAGTGCCCTCGCTGATGACACCTGTAGCACTTCAAGTTCTTCTTCCAGTCATTCTTCGGAGAAGCGCTCCTCTCTGGTTGATAAGAAGTTGAAGGCTCATTCTCAGCAACGACCTGCTTCTTCTTCTTCCCTTCCCATCTCTTTTTCTTCTTGCTTGTGAACAGCGCTTCACTACCACCTTCAGAGACAGTCACTCCTGCCATCTGCCTTGCCAAACTTTCCTGCGAAGCAAGCAGGTTCTTAAGCTCCAGCAAGGATGGTTGAGTTGCCCACCCTTGAACAGATGTTACAAAGGCAACATATTCCTTTCGCAAGCTGCGGATGATGTGCCTTTTCAACTTAGCCTCCGAGATAGGCTCATCAGGGTCAAGCACTGATTTCTCTGCGCACAAGCTTTTCATCTTCAAGAAGAACTTTGAGATAGTAAGGTCTCCTTGAGTTGTTTTGGCCAACTCATTCTCCAGAAACTGAAGTCTGGCCACATTCTTCCTATTGAACAACTCATCAATAGTTGTCCAAATATCAGCAGCAGACTCACATCCAATGATGTGATCAAACAGTTCTGGTGAAACGGCTCTCTTGAGAACAAACTCCGCTTTTGCATTTGTTTTTCTCCAGAGCCTCACCTGCTCAGCAGTACCAAACGAAGCATTAACTTCCTGTCTGTCGTCACCACCGACGACCTCCCACAGCTCCTCGCCAAGAAGAAAACTCTTCATACATGACTTCCACTTCTTGAAGTTAGTCGTGGTCAAGAGTTCAATGCCAAGACCCCTTGCATAACTCCCTTCCATTGCAACAACTTCTTGGTTAAGCCTTCAGAAGCACATAGCACCAACATAGGTTGAACACCACTCAAGCACAAAGCAACAACACTGGTTGAACACCGCTCAAGCAACTGAACCTCCCTCTGATACCATGTTGAATTTTCTCAAAGTGGTCAGCAAGATAGCCCAAAGCCAAATTAATATTCTCGGCACTACCCAGTTCACACTTTGATCTAGCGGAAAACCAGGGAGCAAGCTCAACACACCAAGCACATGGAAGAACAAGCAGATCTTATATTCATTATACTTCCTTACAAGACGAGGTATACGTAGTGAGACATGATTTTGCTAGTACAACTGCTATAACAGAAAGCACAAAAACAAGCCGGGCGGACAGCCCTGGAAACCACCAAGACCGCTGAAGTTGCCAAGTCTGCCGAAGCCGCCCGAGCTGAAGCTGCAACATGTCGAATAGACACGGAGTCCGCCAAAGCCGCGAGGCCACGCGGACTCACCGTTATTCGCCTACTGCTGATGAACTAATGAACAGACCGCCTACCCGCCTGAGACTGGCGGACAGGTTATTGGAACTTGCAAAGTTGAAGCAGAGAATTGACAAGCCGTAGAGCGACCTGCTGAAACCGTAGAGACCGCACACTTCCAAGTACTTGACCGAAGTCAAAGCCAAACTCCTGGCTCCTTGAAGCTAACCGCCCCACCTGCACACAGCAAACAGTTAACTCTGATTCATTCCGCACGGACAGAAAAATTGAGACCGCAGCACTTTGACGAGCCCCCACTTACTATTCACACAGTTACTGTATACGTGCCAGGGGGTCCTATTTATAGGCGAGGTGAGGAGTGTGGTCACCGCCCTAATGGATAGAGACACCGCCCCAGCCCACGCGCTAACAAACACCTTTCTGCTGAGTCCACAAGGACTTGGCCAGATTCCAACGATAAACCTTCCAGGAGCAAAGCACGGATCACAACAAGGCGGACTTGCCTTACACTATGCGGACTAGGTATAGTCCGCACAGTCCGCACAGTCTGCAGAGTCCGCAGAGTACGCAACAACACCATATGGACAGCCATAACCCCATCAGCAACAGTCCGCACACTAAAGAGGCAGTCTGCATTGCACAAGACCAAAGCCTCCATCCGCCACAAGTCCATGACCAAAGGCAGGGTTAGCAACAGTCCGCCCGGTCAACAGCGGACTTGGCGGATACAACGGACATACTGGACTTGTCATAGAATGTGACCAAGTCCAGAATCACTCAGGGCCAAACGCGAGCTTGGCAGACAAGGCTCCGTCCGCCAATCACCCAAAACGAAAACGCCAACACTCCACCAGAGTCAGGCAGAGTCCGCAAGCAAACTCGCATGGCTACCCAAACGACCAACTGTCGGACTCCACACACCAGTCCGCCACAACACCAATACTGCTGAACTACCAGAGCTTGGCAAGGCCCCAACCAAACTCCTAAGGCGAGTCCGCAACAACGGATACCGCGGACACGCCTGTCCGCAAGCCTCCCGCGGATAGGACCCAATCCGCCGGTTAACACACAAGCTTGCAACACGGCCACTGAACAGAGCACTGCTTACAGCCTGCAATCCTCTGTCCGCACAGGTCGTTCCTCAAACATCCAAGCCTCCAAGAAGGCCAACACCCTGTCCGCATACAGCAGTCCGCCCAGGCCGCGGACACAAGCCGCCCAGGTCGTGGACTTAGTCCGCACAAGCTGCTCAGAAGAACAACTAGATCCAACTAGGCCTATCACCATGCCGCATAACAGCAGTCCACCCAGTCCACCCAGTCCACTGACTATGTCCGATCAGGCCGCCCGGCCTGCCCCATCAACCACTTTCACTACACAAATTTCAACAATAAAGCTATTATAACCGCTGACGATTCTATTCAAACTGTAGAGAAGGAGGGTGTAGTTTCTTTGGATAGTGCTCAGGGTCCACTCACGTTAAGGAGTGTATATCATATACCTGACATGAAGAAGAACCTCTTCTTTGTGACAAATGTGGTTGACGCAGGCTATCATGTTCTGTTTGGTCCAACAGAAGTGAAGTTTCTCGAGAACGTATCAGCGATAAAGGCTGATGTTGCTCATGTAGGGAGAACAGAAAGAGACTTGTTTGTTTTATCAACAAACTCTTATGTTGATCGGATGAGGTACAATGATAGTGCTGCTATTTGGCACGAAAGACTAGGGTATGTTGGGATGGACAAGCTGAAAGGCATGGCGATGAGAAATCTTGTTAAAGGCTTGCCCAAGTTGTCATACTACGGTGATGGCCATGTTTGTGCGGAGTGTCAGTATGGAAAGGCTCATCGCATTCCGTTTGACAAGTAACAAACAAGGAGCAAGGCACCATTGGAGTGTATCCATGGTGATCTGATGGGGACAACTATCACTGCTAGTCTTGGAGGCAGCAGATACATGCTGGTGCTGATTGATGACTATTCAAGATACACTTGGGTGTATTTCATGAAGGAGAAGTCAGATGCTTTTTGGTTGTTTGTGGAGTTCAAGGAGCTGGTGGAGGGTTGGTTTGGCCTGCAAATCAAGAAGTTTAGATCGGATAATGGAGGTGAGTTTGTTTCATCTGAGCTCTCTAAATTCTGCAGGAAGCACGAGATCCAGAGAGAGCTTACTTGTCCCGATACTCCACAACAAAATGGAGTGGCGGAGAGGAAGATCCGTCATTTGACGGAAACCTGCAAGTGCTGGCTTCATGCAAAGGGCATTCACAGGTCCTTTTGGGTGGAAGGAATGGCCTACGTAACTTATGTCATCAATCGAATGCCTCTGAGTCCGATCAACATGAAGTCTCCTATTGAAATGATGCTCAAGGAGAAGCCTAGCGTGGAACACCTTCGCATGTTTGGATCAACCTGCTATGTACACTTCTCAGATGCTCAAAGGACCAAGCTTGATGCAAAGGAGAGGAAGCTTGTCTTTGTGGGTTATTATTGTTGGTGCAACCATAGTGATCTGGAAGTGATCAAACATGTAGCCTCACTGCCAACTCAGTATGTACCTATCAGGGTCTCACATATGATTATGGAAAAATTGGGAGATTGGATCTGTATTTAAAAGCTCATGTGATGAGTTGAAAGAATTGGAAAAGGGCTTAAAATTTTTTGTGGCACAGTCGTCGAACTCCATTCGACGAATTTGTCCTTGGCGCAGATTCGTCGAACTACGCTCGACGAATTTGACCTTTGGCGCAGATTCATCGAACACTGCTTCTAGCCTTTGGCATTGAGTATGTTTAGATCACTCAACTCCATAGCGCAAAGGCGTTGACAGCATTGAGTTCACTCAACGCACTCAACCCATCTGGCCTTTGGCGTTGAGTGTGTTGAGTTCAATCAATGCCCGTGCAGAGTCAAGTGTTGACTTGCTGATATTGCGCTGGTGCCTATTCTATTTATTCCTTGGGTATAAATAGGATAGTTTAGGGTTTCTGAAGTGAGATTATTCTCTGTCTAAGTACACGAGCCATCACTGTGTGAAAGGCAAAAATCCTAAAATCCCGACAGAAGCATTCCGCCTATTCTGTCGTTGTAGCCGATCCTGATCCTAGCGAGTGTCTCCGTCGCCTCTCCTTCAACATATATAGTAATCTACGGAGACTCTGAGTGTCCTCTCCCGACCTAGAACTTGTGCGACAAGTTTCTTCGGGTTCTCCCGATCGTGTAGATTATTGTAGAGGCGTGAATACACTTTCTGCGCTCAAGACTCTAGCCGTTGAGTGGCCGACCCGATTCTTCTGGACCATCTAGGTTGAGTTCAAGACTCAATCCCTCAAAGGTAATTTTATTACAACATACTTTACTTCTTGATTCATGAATATTTTCAGATCCGAACTCGTTTGGGTTTTTCTTGTTCTTTTTCCGCTGCGTGCACAAGTGTTGTGTCATCCCCAAAAACCCAACAGTGGTATCAGAGCCAGGTTGCCAGCAATATTCATTGTTTCTGAAGTTGCTAAATCCATGACGTGTAGATTTAGAGATTTAGATGTGTTCTAAATTCCCAAATGTAGTCTTGGATCTTTCTAAGAGTGCATGTGATTTCTTTGAAGTTTACTCCTTAACAGTAACCGTCACTTTGTTAGTTTGTGAAACTAAGCATGTGTTGGATTTTGAATCTCACATAAAGTGACGAGCATGTCTATTGTTTAAGTGGAGTTGGTGTTGTACATATGTAGTGCATGTAGGTTTGAAAATTTAGAAATGTTCTAAATGTTCAGACTTAGCTCAGTTCATCAAGTGTTGATGTTTCTTGTGCTCATCTGGGATGCATTTGGACTATGTTTGTTGAATTTCATTTTGCTTAATGTGCACATTGATTAAGTGTTAACCATGATTAAAGAGTTAATCATCTATCTAAAATCCCTTAAGTGATATTAAGTATTAAGATGCCTTCCGATGGATGACACTCTTCCTGCCTCGATCGATGAAGTGTGAGCATGCCAAACCAAGGTGCATTAATCTATCTTGGTGAGGGTGCAAGCGGATAATTGTGATATCTCACTGTTGATATCGGGTATAGCTTAACTGGGTGACCTCAAAGGTTGAGTGCCCAGAGGCATGGGGTTGGCATGCACCATATGATGGATGCGAATAAAGAGTTATTTACCTGCCATACAAGAATTATATAGTGATGCAAATGACAAGCATTGCCTACCTAAATAGCTGCATTGTAAGAGAAAAGCCAAAGTTGACTCACGGTGTTAGTGAAATATGGATCTTGTCCACTAAGAGGGTTACTCGCCAAACTCTTCGGATTTATATCGAGGGTTATCAGTTTGAAAAATAGTGGGAGTTATTTTGATTAAAGTACTAATTGAAAAATAAAATGTATTATTAAATGTAGTACTGATTTGCTTTGCTTGTATTCTTGTAGAATTTCCATGGCAAGTGGTTCACACTCCACCTTGTCCCTCCGAGTGATCCTTGAGAAGGAAAAGCTAAGCGGGACTAATTATTTGGACCGGTACAGGAACCTGAGAATTGTTCTCAGTCAAGAGCGCAAGCTCTATGTTTTGGAAGAGGTATCCCCTGATGAGCCTACCGGGAATGCACCCCGTGCTGATAAAGATGCTTATAATAAGTATCTCGATGACTCCTTAGACGTCGAATGTCTCATGTTAGCGACCATGAACTCTGAGATTCAGAAGCAACATGAGAACATGGGTTGCAAGGACATTGATGAGCATCTCAAGAAAATATTTCAAGGGCAAGCTCGTCAAGAGAGATTAAACGTCACTAAGGCATTGTTCCAGTGTATGATGGGAGCTCAGGACATAGTAGGGACTCACGTACTCAAGATGATTGGGTATATCGAGAAACTTGAAAGACTAGGCTTCCCTCTAGGCTAAGAGTTGGCTACAGACCTGATCCTGCAATCGTTGCCGGACAGTTATGAGCAGTTTGTCTTAAACTATAATATGAATGAAATAGACAAGACACTGCCCAACCTCCTAGGCATGTTGCGAACCGCTAAGATAAACATGAAGAAGGTCAATCCTACTAGCCCCATATTGATGGTGCATAAAGGCAAGGGCAAGGCCAAGGGCTTCAAGAAGACGAAGGTGGTACCTAAGTCTGGACTGGAGCCCAAGTCTTCGACATTGAAAAAGAAAGACTTGATGAAATAGAGAAAGTGCCACCACTGTGGCAAGGCTGGACACTGGAGGAGGAACTGTCCTTCTTATGTGCAGGGTCTGCAAAAGCTGAGGGGAGGTATGACTTCTGCTTCAGGTATTTATGTTATAGAGATAAACCTTTCTACTCCTTCATCCTGGGTATTGGATGTAACACCCTCATCCATCGTATGACATATAACAGAAGGTCCAACTGGAACCCGACGTCAAATACCATGGATAGTTGGAAGGGTTATATAAGAATACCAAAACCATACAACTATAACTACTCGACCTACACAGAGCATTCTAGCGAAAGTTTTTAAACAGTTATAAAGAACTCATAATTGATATTTCAACTAACATGAATGTCCACAACTACCACAGGAATGAAATAACAAATACAAAGAAAGTATTCGGCCTTATGGCCTTATAAGAGTTTCGCTTAACAAAGTAGTGTTTTCCATACATCGGCTCGCAGGCCGGCCACACATGATAGAAATAAAAATACAACTATTCACTTTGGCCTTCGAGGGCCAGCTCAGCAACTTGGGCTTCAACCCGCTATTTAGTACTCGGCTCTGTAGCACCTGCAAGCAACATTCCACCGCACGGTGGCAAACAAAGCAACGGTCAGCCAAAGCCGACCAAATTATAACGACCCCGCCCCTAACTCGGGACGGCGGTGCTCCTTCCCTACAATTCATTAGCCCAGCTAAACTATAAAAGTGTGAATATACTACGCCCTAGGTGTAGGCTCTCACGGCCCAAACACCCCGTGCACTCAGGGCACATTAACGGTGAATCCGGTCAATTTCGTGGCTTCACCAACATCCCCGGGATGGCAACAACGTGAGCATTTTAACCTTTTTGACCACTGTCTAAGGCTCCCGACTATGCCAATGGCTAGTCCCTCTTTGGGTCTCTCGCACCGAACCACATAGCCCGGGTCTGATTCCACTTGCTCGTTGCTCACAACCCGTAGTTCACCTTAAGACGTACACACGAGCCAAGCTTCTCTCGGATCCCGCAACAATCCAAACAACACATAACCCAGTTATGTACAAGACCTGCTCCCAGGCCGCCAAATTAGCAGAATTATGTTTTAGCTCAATTTTCCGGGTGCGCCTTGGAGTTAATCCCCAAGGATCCCTGCTGCAATCTACCTTGTAGAAACCCGAAAACACAAAACACGCAGTCTTCTACGGCAAATCATACAAAATGCAACATCACCGATCCAGACCAACATGTCCGGGTAGGCTTCACACACAATGCCTATGTCCGTACTTCGCTTCCGGACTCTATATGCAACACAAGGGGGACTATTCCTGTCAACCCCAAGGAACACCGCACACTCACCGCACACTCGCGGGAGCGGGTTTCCTTATGCAAAAGAAGGAGAGCTTCACATGCTCAAGTAGAGAATCGTTACCCTTGAAGTATGCTTCTGCGCCATGGAAAAACTATACGGATAGAAGGCTTTGCAATGGAATTTCCTCCGTGGATCCGCTCTTGGTTCTCAAAACGGTGCTCCGATGCTCCGCCGGCGGCCGGAATCCTCCCTCTCCTTCCTCCTCTCTCCAACTCCTTAGAAAGAGAATGGTAAAGAGCAAATGAGGAGTTTAACCTCCATTCCCGGCCTTATCAAAGCAGGAACACATCTGGGTCGTTGGATCTTAATTAAAGAAAACGAACGGCTCAGATCCGACCAAAAATCATCAAATCTGGGCCGAACACGGCCTCGCACACGGCCGTGTCCCAGGCCGTGTGCCTCGATTCAGACACGATCGTCGAGCACAGAAGCTGACATGGGTCGAGACACGCCCGTGTCTCAACCTGACACGCCCGTGTCAGCTTTTGACACGCCCGTGCACTAGGGTCGTGTCACCAGTAACCGCCACGCCAACCGACACGACTCTTGGGAACATGGGTGGTGACACGGGTATGCACACGCCCGTATCTTTTGACACGGCCGTGTCACGCTGCCGTATTTCCTATCGTGTCCTTCTCTGGACACAGCCGGTCAACACAAATAACCACACGGCCTTAGACACGCACGTGTCCTAGGCCGTGTACCCCTATACAGGCACCAAAAATTCTCTGGGACACGATCAGCTCGATACGATTTTCGGGGTGTTACATTGGATACCGAATGTGGTTCTCACAATTGTATAAATGTACAGGAACTGGGAAGGAGAAGATTGTTGAGTAAAGGAGAGGTGCACCTGCGTGTTGGCAATGGAGCAAGAGTTATTACTGTTGTCATGGGGGTTTATTGTCTTGCTTTGCTCAGTGGGCTCGTAATAGAACTAGATAATTGCTATTTTGTTCCTTCCATAACTAGAAACATTATATCCATTTCATGTTTGGGCATGGTGAGTTTTTTCTTTTATTATTAAGAAAAATTGTTGTTCAATATTTAAGAATGATGTTTGTTATGGTGTATCCCAAATGTTTAATGGTCTATATGTTTTGAAATTAGACCATCTGATCTATAATATTGAAAATACTAAAAGTCTAAGAACAAATGACTCGAACCCTACGTATCTTTGGCATTGTCGTTTGGTCCATATAAATGAGACACGTATATCCAAGCTCCATAAAGATGGACTATTGGACACATTTGATTATGAATCATCTGAGAGATGTGAATCTTGTTTGTTAGGCAAGATGACTAAAGTCCTTTTCACTGGCTTCAATGAGAGGGCTGATGATCTCTTAGGTATAGTACATAGTGATGTATGTGGACCCATGAGTTCTATGGCTAGAGGTGAGTTTTCCTACTTTGTCATGTTTACTGATGATTTCAGTAGATACGGATACGTGTATCTTATAAAGTGCAAATCTGAAACCTTTGAAAAGTTCAAAGTGTTTACAAGCGAAGTAGAAAACCAGCTGGGTAAGAAGGTTAAAGCACTCTGATCTAATCGAGGTGGCGAATACCTAAGTCGTGAGTTCAGTGATCATCTAATAGAGTGTGGTATTGTATCACAGCTCACTCCACCTAAAACACCACAACATAATGGTTTGTATGAGAGGAGGAATCATACTTTATTAGACATGGTACCGTCGATGATGAGTCATGCAAATCTGTTTGTTTCCTTTTGGGGCTTTACTCTAGAAACTGCTGCTTTAATATTAAATCGTGTTCCAACGAAAGCAGTTCTAAAGATACAATATGAGATATGGACTGGGAAGCATCCCAGTATGTCGTTCATTAAGGTTTAGGGCTATGAGGCATATGTAAGACGTCAAATGCCTGATAAGCTGGAACCCAAATCAGATAAGTGTTATCTTGTGGGGGTATCCTAGGGAAACCAAAGGGTACTACTTCTACCTACCGTCCGAGGGTAAAGTGTTTATCGCAAGGACTGGTATCTTTCTTGAGAAAGAGTCCTTAAGTAGAAAGACAGCCAGGGTAGAACTTGAAGAATTTCAGGAACCACAAACTGTGAATGAACTGGAATTGGGACCTGAGTTAGGACTACAAGTAGTTGTAGCTAGAGAACCTGCTCAGGAAACAAAAATTCCGCGTAGATCCGGTAGACCAAGATTTGAGCCTGAGAGATATGGATTTCTCGTGTCTCAAATAGGTAATGTGTTGCTTATGGATCATAATGATGAGCCTGTAACCTACCAAGAGGCTATAAGTGGACCGGACTCCGAGAAGTGGCTTGAGGCTATGAAATATGTGATGGACTCCATGTATGTAAACCAAGTATGGACTTTGGTGGAACCACCTGAAGGGGTAAGACCCATAGGGTGTAAGTGGGTTTTCAAGAAGAAGACTGACATGGATGGGAATGTTCAGACATTCAAAGGGCGACTAGTGGCTAAGGGTTTCAAGCAAATTCATGGTATTGACTATGATGAGACTTTTTCCCATATTTCCATGGTTAAGTCCATCAGAATTCTGCTTGCTATTGCTACGTATTATGACTACTAGATCTGGCAGATGGATGTCAAAATGGCTTTCCTTAATGGAAACCTCCTTGAGGAAGTGTATATAACACAACCTGAGGGTTTTGTATCTCCGGGTGAAGCCACTAAAATATGCAAGCTGCAGAGATCCATTTATGGATTGAAACAGGCTTCTCGAAGTTGGAATCTTCATTTTGATGAAAAGATCAAAGAGTCTGGTTTTATCAAGAACGAGGATCAACCTTGTGTTTATAAGAGGATTAATGGGAGCATTATAGTCTTCCTGATATTGTATGTAGATGACATATTGTTGAACGGGAATGACAAACTGACCCTATAAGTTGTTAAAAACAACCTAGGGGACTGCTTTTGATGAAGGACTTAGGGGAAGTGACTTATATACTCGACATTAAGATCTATAGAGATAGACCAAAGAAGTTACTAGGTTTGACCCAAAGTACGTACATTGATAAGGTATTGAAATGGTTCAGCATTCTTGAGTCCAAGAAAGGATTCTTGCCCATGTCTCATGGTGTGAGTCTCTCTAAGGACCAGTGTCCTAAGTCTTGTGAAGATAAGGACCACATGAAGTTGGTTCCATATGCTTCGGCAATTGGATCAATCATATATGCAATGTTATGTACTAGACCCGATGTCTCTTATGCTTTGAGCATGACTATCAGGTATCAGTCTGATCTTAGTGAAGGTCACTGGATACCCATCAAGAATATCATGAATTACTTGTGTGGGACTAAGGATATGTTCTTGGTATTCGGCGGAGAAGAAGAGCTCGTTGTAAGTGGTTACATGGATGCTAACTTCCAAACTGATAGGGATGATTCAAAGTCTCAGTCAGGGTTTGTGTTTTTTCCTAAATGGAGGTGTTGTTAGCTGGAAGAGTTCCAAGCAGGATACAGTTACCGATTCTACTACTGAGGCCAATTATATTGTCGTTGCAAATGCCGCAAAGGAGGTTGTTTGGATTAGGAAATTCATCGGCAAGTTAGATGTAGTTCCTAGCATTGTTCATCCCGTAGATCTCTGCTGTGACAACAACGGTGCAATTGCACTTGCTTCAGAACCTAGATCTCATCAGCGCTCCAAGCATATACTTTGGCGGTTGCATCTAATTCAAGAGATTGTCGATCGAGGAGATGTGAGCATATGTAGAGTGCCGACTGAGGAAAACATTGCAGATCCACTGACAAAGCCTCTTGCACAGAGAAAGCATGATGGTCATGTTAGATATATGGGTATACGATACCTAAATGATCAACTCTAGTTTGAGTCTTGTGGATTGTATGTTTGTTGGCTGTAATATTTCATTTGATGATTAAAAGTACTGCATACATTTCATTTTATATTTTTGGCGAGTTCTTTTATTATGTTATTATTTCTATTGTGATAGAATAGTTAACTAAAATAAATGTCCTTAGAATGTTTGCTTTCATAGGTCAAGTAGTGACTTGATGTGAGAACCTATAATCCCAGAAGCTTCATTCTTAAAGGTCCCTGATCGTTGTATCATCTTAGAAGCTAAGGGCGATGATGATTCCTTTAAGATTAGCATATGTGTTGACTGATGACCCGTCCTCATAGGTCATGATATTGTGATATCAAGTCATCACATAGGTACTTGTCATGATATTGTGATAACAAGTTGTACTGGACAGACCCACCATGAGAATACTTTGTGGATTGTTATATGAACTTGTCACAAGTATGGCTCAAAGTGGCAATGGTGTTTGCAGTCCTTTGACCTGAAGTTACAGCACTAACTGACTGAGGAAGAGCATGCTTTGATACCATCAAAAGTCCAGTCTTGAGAACGTTGGATGATAAAGGTGGTTATTGGGTACGTTACAAATAATTTGGGTGTTTGCGTGTGAGCAGAGATGGGATTTGTCCTCCTATATGAGAGGAGTTGAATCCATGGGCCCCTTGATGGAATGGGAGTGAGAAATGCATGACCATGCTTGGTTGAGTCAATATATGATATTGGACTAAACAATTTCTGAAAGTCCATTCTAGATTAGGAAATTGAGATTGAACAATTATGAGGGTGACACTGTCTATATCTCTAATTCTATCCGGATGTAAGGGACGAAGGGACATGACAACATTGTAATATTGGTCACAATGGCTTATGAGTTTATAAATTCTTACTGTTTGGGGAGAAATGATGTATTGCTAGATGTCGCTCATTGTTTGTGAAGCTTTTGTTTGATATTTTCTAGATCAAGTGGGAGACTGCTGGTGCAACCATAGTGATCTGGAAGTGATCAAGCATGTAGCCTCACTGCCAACTCAGTATGAGCCTATCATGGTCGCACATAAGATTATTGAGAAATTGGGAGATTGGATCTGTATTGAATAGCTCATGTGATGAGTTGAAAGAATTGGAAAAGGGCTTAAAATTTTCTGTGGCACAGTCGTCGAACTCTGTTTGACGAATTTGGCATTGGCGCAGATTCGTCGAACTCCGTTCGACGAATTTGGCGTTGAGTATGTTTAGATCACTCAACTCCATGGCGCAGTGGCTTTGACAGCGTTGAGTTCACTCAACGCACTCAATACATCTGGTCTTTGGCATTGAGTGTGTTGAGTTCACTCAATGCATGTGCATAGTCAAGTGTTGGCTTGCTGATATTATGGTGGTGCCTATTCTATTTATTCCTTGGGTATAAATATTATAGTTTAGGGTTTTTTGAAGTGATATTATTCTCTGTCTAAGCACACAAGCCGTCACTGTGCGAAAGGTGAAAACCCTAAAATCCTGACGGAAGCGTTCCGCCTATTCTGTCGTCGTAGCCGATCCTGATCCCGACGAGTATTGATGTCGCCTCTCCTTCAACAGATCTAGCAATCTATGGAGACGCTAAGTGTCCTCTCCCGACCTAGAACTTGTGCGACAAGTTGCTACAGGTTCTCTTGATCGTGTGGATTATTGTAGAGGCGCGGATACACTTTCTGCACTCAAGACTCCAGCCGTTGAGTGGCCAACCCGATTCTTGTGGAACATCTAGGTTGAGTTCAAGACTCAATCACTTAAAGGTAATTTTATTACAACATGCTTTACTTTTTGATTCATGAATATTGTCAGATCCGAACTCGTTTGGGTTTTCTTGTTCTTTTTCGCTGCATGCACAAGTGTTGTGTCATCCCCAAAAACCAAACAATGATGAGAAGAAGAAGGGATGGAAGTATATGGATCATGTGATAAGGAAGTTCATTGTATCAAGAGACGTTGTCTTTGATGAACTGACATCGTATGGAGGTGGCTCTATTGAGCTACAGGAGAGCAGGTCTGATGAAGGGCAGAAGGAGGCTGTTGAAGATCTTTAGGTGGAGCTGCCTATGTCACCAGGAGATCCAGGTGTTTCAAGCTCTGGGGTAGAGGCTTCTGGTTCAGAAAGTAGGGGGAGCGATGCTCCAAGTGTGCCCGAGAATGGAGCTGATTCTGAAGAAGCGGCGGAGGTGGTGAGCAAGGAGCAGACTCTTCGGAGATCGAAGAGGACCACCAACCCACCAGCTCGTTATTGCAAAGGAACCCGGTGAGTTTTGTCTCTTATTTCTTCGCAGGCCCCATTGATGACCGGGAGCCTTCTAACTTTAATGAAGCTACTGGAGTCAAGGAGTGGGAAGATGTCATGGATGAGGAGATGGCTGCCCTCAAGAAGAATTAGACCCAAGACCTTTTGCCCAAGGTTGATGGTGTTACTCCTGTGACTTGCAAGTGGGTATACAAGCTGAAGAAGAAGGCAGATGGAAGCATTGAGCGGTACAAGGTGCGCCTTGTAGCTCGAGATTTTTCACAACAGTACGGAGAAGACTATGAGGAGACATTTAATCTCGTGGCAAAGATGACTTCAGTTCGGGTGGTGATGGCCTCGGCGTCTTGCCGGGGCTGGAAGATGTGGCAGCTAGACATAAAGAAAACCTTTCTTTATAGGGAAATTGACAAAGACATCTTCATGGATCAGCCACTGGGATACATATCTGAAGAACATCTGGACTACGTCTGCAAGCTTCGAAAATCCCTCTATAGTTCGAAGCAATCTCCTCGAGCCTGGTGTGGGAAGATTGCAAAATAACTCCATTTTTGTAGTTACCTTGCTTCCAATTCAGACTCGAGCTTGTTTATTAAGAAGAAGGGGGAGATTCTGGTCTTAGTGTTGTTGTATGTGGATGACATGATCATCACGGGTAACTCCAAGGAGGAGGTAGCTAGGCTCAGGGTAGAGCTAGTTGTAAAATTCGAGATGAAGGACTTGGGTGAGCTCCATCACTTCCTTGGACTCGAGGTGGAGAGGAAAGATAGCGGCATACTCGTGTCCCGGAAGGGCTATGCGGAACAGATCGTTCAGCGATTCAGCATGCGGGAGGGGAAGAGTAGCTCTACTCTTTTTGATTTGGGTATCAAACTTCGGCGGGTTGAGGGGAGGATTCTTCCAGATCCTTTGGTGTTTCAGGCTATGGTTTGCAGTCTTATCTACTTGACAATTACAAGACCTGATATTGCTTATGCGGTTGGTTGAGTAAGTCGGTATATGGCGGAACCCAGGAAGCCTCATCTGATGGAGGCAAGGAACATTCTGAAATATGTGAAGTCCACTTCTGATATGGGTCTCCTTTATGGGAGAGGCACGGGTTTTACTATTCAAGGATACTCGGATGCTGATTATATGGGAGATTCAGACGATCGAAAGTCAACATCCGGTTATGTCTTCACATGTGGATTAGCCAGTATCTCTTAGTGTAATAAGAAACAAGACTCGGTGTTCGTCTCTACTACGGAAGCAGAGTACAAGGCTTCGGCCTTGGCAGCTCAGGAAGCCATCGGGCTTAGGAGACTAGTAGAGGATGTCTATGAAGAAGTGTGTGGTCCAACTCTGCTTTGCGGTGACAATGAGAGCGCCCTGAAACTGGTTAATAATCCAGTTTGTCACGCACGGACCAAGCATATAGAGATTGAGCACCACTTCATTCGAGAGAAGGTGTTGGAGGGATCTCTTATGGCGGAGCATGTGCGGAGTGAGGACAACATCGTGGACATCTTCACGAAGCCGCTGCCAAATGTGCCATTTACTCGGTTACGGGGACTGTTGGTCTTGGTCACCACTTCTCACTTCAAGGGGGAGTGTTGAAAATTGTGAAGTGAAAGGGGGGATGATCAGGCAGACCGCGCGGCCTGGGAGGACAGTCCTGCGGACTGATGGTGCAGCCTGGGTGGTCTAATGTTGTGACCTAGTGATGGCGAACAGCCTGTTCAGTGGGTGATCTACGGTTGGCTGTTCCCTGAAGTTACCATGCAGATAGTTAGTGTATCCGCGGGGAAAAGGCGGACTCTTGTTGAGTTCGCGGAGTCCGCTTGATGTGGACTACATGTGGAGATCGGGATTTTGGCTTCGGCTGTTGCCCTTGTTCTGGTGGGGGGGTTAGGTGATAACCTTGGTGTTTGCGTGTTGGCGGACTGTCTTGGGTGTTGGTGGACTGTGTTCTTATCCGCTGAGATCACACCAGAAGTTCTCAGGTTTGGGACTTGGTCACGATTTGTGACAAGTCCAGGTTTATCGCAGAGTCCGCAATGTCCACTTGATGATTGGGCGGTTTGTTCCTGTTGGTCGTGTACTTGTGTTGCAGGATGGTACGGTGTCCTCTGGGTGTGCAGACTAGTGCGGTGTCTGTCGGGTTGTAGACTGGCTTCTAGCCTTGGTGCCTGGCAGATTGGCTGGTGTCCGGCCTTGTCCATGCGGATTGGGCGGACTGCTTGGTGCTAGCTGCAAGCTGGGGTGGTAATTCTATCCACTAGGGCGGTGAACACACTCCTCTCCTATAAATAGGACCCCCCATCACATCAACAGAAACTGAATGAAGGCCTCGAATTACTGCGGCCTTGCGGTTTGAGAAGGTTAACTGGTTTGCTGTTTGCAGGTTGTGCGACTAGCACTGAGAAGCCAAGAGTCTGGTTCTGACTGCGGTCAGGGATCGGTCGAGCTTGCGGTTAACAATCGGTGGTTTTACAGCAGGTCGCATTTGCAGCCAGCCAGTCTTCTCTCCTTCAGCAATTCCAATTCAATAACCTGTTCGCCAGTCTCGGCGGTCTAGGCGGTCTGTTCTTTCAATTCGTCAGCGGTTTGTTCGTGGACTCTGGCAGCTACGCGACTTCTACAGTCAGGCGGCTTGCAGATAGCGGACAAGGTGTTCAGCAGAATAACGGGTTGTCCGCGGACTTCGCGAACTCCATAGATCAGTTTTGTGCAGCAGCGGCTTGGCGGTCTCGGCGGACTCGGCGGTCTCTGAGGCAGTACGCCCGGCTTGTACTTGTTTGCCTGTATGCTTCTCCTTTGTACATTGACGAATCATGTCTCTCCATGTATGTCTAGCCTTGTAAAGAAGATATGTTATATTAAAAGACTTGTTGATGTTTTTTGTTGTCTCTGATTTATTAGATCAGTTTACGGTTGGAGTGTTCCTACGACTGGTTCCCGCTTTCCGCTTGATTAAGGTGTCATCTTGATAGCTCTGCAAATTTTACTTTGTATCAGAGCTATCTCTTGACCATCTTAAGAAATTTCAACAAAATAGTACAATTAATCAACTCTCTACATGTTCAATTACATTGCCTAGGAGAAAAATAAAATTACATCTCAAACAAATTCTCCATATCCAAATATTCTACCTACCCACCAAAATATATACATATTGATGGGGTTCCCCATGGATTTTTTCGAGACAAACCGGTAGGACTCCAACCAAAAATATTCAAGCAGTACGACCCAACTGAGTGGGCCGTGTGCGCGAGCCGCGCTCACTTGAAGGGGACCAAAATCATCCAGAAAGGAGAACAAAACCAAGCGCACGCAGAGACCGCGCAAGGTCTGTGAGTGCAAGCGCACGCAACCATCGCTTGCACAATGGACAGCGCGCACGCGCGAGGCGCATGCACGAGGCGTGTGTGGACAGCGCACTACGTGCACGCCACACACTCGGGCTAGCCTGCGCTGCGCGCCCCCACGCTAGCTCGTGCCCGGGCTAGCGCACGCCCCACACCCGTATGAGCCCAATGCCCATGCTCGCGCATGTGCCATGTGCACTCGCGCCCGGTCTAGCACGCGCCCCACAAGCGCACCCCGATGCCGGTCACTACCACCGCCTGCATGGGCCGCCTCCACTGCTAGGTAACTTGTCTGGGTCGCCCGAGGTTATGTTTGTCATTTTGTGAAAATTGGCGATCTAGGTGACCAAAACATAGTGATGTCATTCACAAACTCAAGACGCAGGCCTGCATAATTACCAACGCATCCCTCCAAAAAGCTATAAAAAGGCCCACATTCCTTCATTTTAGGAGAAGCAACTTCAAAGACTAGAGAGCTTTGAGGTTTTCTTGTGAGAGTGTGGGACTTAGATCACTCATTCGCTCGGGATTCTTCCCACTCCCTCTCCAGTCCGCTCAATGTTCAACGCTCACTTGGACTCTTCAGAGAGCCAGAAAGAAGGCACAAAAGAACGCTCTCGTGGGCACTCTCAAGGACACCGTGGACTTAGCTTTTTCCATCTTCTCCTTGGTACTCAAAGCTTGTAATGGATGTGGCATGTCACCCTCTGAGCAACTCCAAGCACTTGTAAACAAAGCTAAATAGTGGATTTTGTCCCAGCACAGATCTGACCAGGTGGTTTTTCACCCATTTCGGGTTTTCCACGGTAAAAAACCTCTTTCATTGCATCTTAGATTTCTTTGACTGTTTGTTTTCCCGATCTGACTCAGAGCTAAGGCAGTCCGCTAGATTAGAGAAAAACCAAGCAACCCACAACATTTTTGTGCTGCCTGTGGGAGATGTGGTCCCGACTCCATAACAACTCTTTAGAAGAAGGCTTGCCTCGCGCAAGCAATCCCAATCAACATCAATGACATGGGGAATTAATCGTGCCGCTAACGGAACGACTCCTGAGGAGCATGCCAATCAAGCCCTCGCCAACTCGGACGTAGACAACACCCCGCTTCATAAAAGAGACACCACTACCGCATCTCCAACATCTGGGGAAGGACACATGCGTCAGATAGAGGAGCGTTAAGAGAAGGTGCTCAACTTGCCAAGGCACTTAGGGGACAATCGTGCAACCAACACGGTCGTCGCACCAGGAGGTCAACCACCGATGATCATAAGTCAGATAATTCCTGAATATGCTTCCCGCTCTAAGTACTCTGTCGCAAATGAGTTGTCCAACGATGTCTACTCTGCACACATCGCGTTACCCGATGGGCTTCCCGGGCATGAGCAGGGTAACTCTCATGCAACGGAGGAAACTGTCGCCCTGACCGATAGAGGACTCACTCGTGTGGAAGTGAGGCACATGATCAAGGAGGAATATAAGCATATGGTGTACCAAGACACAAAAGTGTGTTGCCTCACTCACCACATCTCGCTTCTGGCTCCACAAGTCCTTGAGCATCTCGTTCCGCCCGGGATCAAACTCCGTGACTTCAATAGTTTGATGGGTCGGATGACCCTTTGGAGTACATTAGACACTTTATAACTATCAAGCAAATCTACAATACCTTGGACCTGCTCCAATATTAAGTGTTCCAAGCAACTCTAAAAGGAGAAGCTCACACCTAATTCCATTCACTGAAAGTGGGAGAAATCAAGAACTTTATAGTGCTAACTCAACTTTTCACTAATCAGTTTGTTGCCAACTGACGAATCGTTTGAGACCTCTCGCACCGCTTGAGTATCTAATAGATCGAGGGAGAGCCACTTAAGGATTTCTTTCGCCGCTTCACTATGGAGGCACAACAGATTCTGAGGTCAACCCTGAGTTCCTATGCGGTATTCTCCTCACATGACTCTGACCAGAAAAATTCCACTTCATGTTAATGAGGGAAATTGGGCCCAGCTACCTTAACCACATCCATCGAGTCAGGCTCAAATCGTAGTAGTCAAGGTAATTTGGGTGCATCTGCTACAGTTCAAAGGAAGTTTGAAAAGGAAAAGGGATCAAGAGTCGCCTCCCGATCCCAGGGAGGCAACAAGCGCCACAATGACTCTCGCTGAGCTAGGGGGAACCACCAAAGTCAAACCTATACTCCTCTCAACACCTCTCGGATGAATTCATGTCTTACCATCCGCAACGACGATGTTGTCAAGAGGTGATGTAGGCCTAAGCGTCGACGCCGGGAAACCCACGGATCAATACGTTCGGCCCTCGAAGATTTTAAAACGATACTCGCACAGAAGTTCCCACAACGCACACTCCACGCAATTTTATCACGATTATGCTAACGAACGGGTAGCCAAACCGTTAGGGACCGAATATAGGCTATAGGCCAATATCCGTTCCGGCTAAAAGGATCAATATTAGATCCGACCGAGCGGGTTGTACCAAAAGAGATCTACTAAAATTGCGATCCGGAAAATGGTAGATCTCTCCCAACAAAAAAGCTACAAGGTTCACCAAACCTTTTCGAAAAATAAATCAATTATGAAGAACACGATTCAAATGAAAGAACCCACGATCTATTTTCAAGCTTCGAAATCCAACGCTAAAATTGGCCGCCACAAAAAAACTATCAAGAGGGAAACACTCGGGAGTAGAAGTTTCGTTACCCAAGTCGGAATGGATGATTCAGACTATCTCGCTTGGATCGCTCGTCCACGGTTCCGTCGGAGTTACGCCGGATGGAGCAAAGTTCTTCCGTCTTTGTCGCGTCACGCTCGTGGTGGTTGGATGAAGACTTGAAAGGGAAGGGGAGGGGGTTCGGTTTTGTTGTGGTTGGAGGTGGTGGATGAGAGAAGGGTTTGTGTTTGGCGGCGGCTTGGAGTGGAGGAGGTTTGGTGGCCGGGTGGTGAATGGGGGAAGAGGGAGAGATGTGGACGGCTAGAAGAGGGAGGAGGGTTGATGGCCGAGAGGTGAAAGGGGGAGAGGGAGAGGTGAGGGCGGCTAGAAGAGGGAGGAGGGGTTGGGTCGGTCAAACTTAGGGAAGGAGAGAAAGAGGAGACAAGGGGAAAGCTTTAGGGTTTTACTATCTTATTCCAAATCAAAATCATAATGAAATATTCTTGGCCTTATATAGGCTTACAGCATTGGTTTGGCTACATGCAGCCCAATTAAATAACATGCACTCTAAAGTTAAACAATAAGGAAATAAATAGCCAAGCTTACGCAAATAACCAAAATATATTCACCCAAATAAAATTGATAGTCATCCACTAATTATGAAGAAGTGGGCTTGCGTCGAGGGCGGAGGTTGTAGCGTCGCTCCACACGATCACCATGACGACGCAAGTCTTTTGAAGGCGATGAAGGAGGATCTTCCGCCAGCATGTCGTCATCCTTAGCAAGTTGTGGGACGATGTCTCCCTCAATCCTCCCACGCTCGAAAGGACTCATCACCGATGAGTGGTCGCGAAGGTACCGTCGAAGAAGAGCGTCATCCAATAGAGCCACCTCCGATTCCGGGAGCCAAGAGTCATCGGAAGCGGGATGACCGCGCCACTGAATCAAGTAGCGGTGCACATCGCCATCTGGAGAGGGAAGCACTTCATCCTGTAGAATCCTGTCTGGCAAAAAGTGTGTCCGGGGAAACCTGGTAAAAGCGTTAGGCAACAAAGGAGGAAAATCTTTTTCGTCAACATGCAACGTACCTCCGTTGGAGACCGATGGAGGGAGCGATCCAGGAACACCCTCAACCCCAAACCCAGTAGAACCTACAGTGGAGCTAAACAGACAGGAAGATAGTTCTTGCGGTGGAGCAACATATGGCGTTAAATCCGAAACATTAAAAATAGGGGAAATACCCTAATCAGTTGGTAATTCCAAAAGAAAAGCATTGTCTCCTAATTTCTTTAAAATCCGGAATGGCCCCGCTCGCCGATCCGCTAACTTTTTTAAGGTGCCCGTAGGCAACCGTTCAGGGATGAGACGCACCATGACTAGATCGTCAACTTTTAAGTGAGATGCTCTCTTATGTACGTTAACATGAACTTGATAAGACGCGTATTGTGCGGTTAGCATTTCCTTTATATGCTTATGCAGATTATGAATATGAGAGGCAAAATCTAGTGCAAATTGACTTGATTTAAAAGATGGCGGTAAAGGGATCAAGTCGAGTGGCACCGACGCTTTATATCCGTGCACGATCTCATTTGCAGAAAAGCCAGTGGACCTATTTTTGGAATTATTATACGCTAACTGGGCATGAGGAAGGAGAAGATCCCATGTACCCTTGTGGTCTCCCACAAGACATCGTAATAAACCACCTAAACTTCTGTTTACGACTTCTGTTTGCCCATCCGTCTGCGGATGGTAGGCTGAGGAGAACAGAAGTTTGGTGCCCATAATCCTCCACAAGGTCTTCCAAAAATAACTAGTAAACTTCACATCTCTATCGGTAACTATAGATTTGGGGACACCGCGATGGCCAACTACTTCCTTAAAATATAATTGTGCAACGTGTGTCGCATCGTTTGTTTTATTACATGCGATAAAGTAGGCCATCTTGGAGAAGCGATCCACGACGACTAAGATAGATTCATGACGTCTAATCGTGACAGGTAGGCCTAGAATAAAATCCATACTAACGTCTTCCCAAGGTATGGATGGAATCGGAAGAGGGGTATAAAGGCCCGCATTGGTTTTGTTACCCTTGGCCAATTGGCAGGCTCGACAACTACCCACGATCTTGTTAACCATTGCCTTAAGACCGGGCCAATAAAACTTGTCTTCTACTAATGTGATCGTTTTGTCACGGCCAAAATGACCACCTAACCCATCACTATGCAACTCCCAAACAATGAAGTGACGTAGGGAGGAACGTGGGATGCATAACTTCGAGTGGTTGAATAAATAGTCGTCGTGAATATAATAAGACGTAATGGTCATTGGCGAATTGTCCTGAGTGGCTAAATAAATATCCTTAAAATCCGGACAGTGGACATATTCATCTTTAATCCTATCAAAGTCGATCACCTTAACTTCTAGCGTAGACAATAATAAAGAAAACGACTAAGAGCGTCGGCTACGCGGTTGAGAGTACCCTTAAGGTGTTTGATGATGAATGTGTACTCCTGAAGATAGGAGACCCATTTTGCATGTTGAGGGCTAACCTTAGTTTGAGAGTTAATAAATCTCAACGCTTCATGATCGGATAAAATGACAAACTCTTTAGGAAGTAAGTAGTGTCGCCAATATTGGAGGCACTGAATGACTGCGTAAAACTCTCGATCATAATTAGAATAATTCAATTTAGGTCATGTCAGTTTCTCACTGAAATACCCAATAGGGTGGCCTTCCTGACTCAATACCCCGTCAATTCCCACACCAGACGCATCACATGATAACTCGAAGATGTTGGGTATTGTATCCACAATTACTTGGATTTGAGGAAGCCACCTGTCAAGCTAAGATGAATTCACAATGTATTTGATGAAACCTCTTAAGTTGTGCTTGCAGTTCTTCCACGCTAAGTGCACACCAATGTCAGGGTGCAGTAGGTCAATATACACGGGTCTGCACAACGTAATCCCTCGTTGAGCAGATCAGTGTGTTGGCCTACGTGTACTCTCTCTATTGGAGTGCACGTACTTTCAAGTACAGGGCCGTGTTTATGCAAGAGAAGACAAGGAGCAAGGATGGGTCAAGGAGCAGCTCTTGGGTGGAAAGACGAAAATTCGTCTAAGTATAATTCGACGAGAATAACCAAGTGATTCTCACCGATTCGGCGAGAATCACTTGGTGATTCTCGCCGAATCGTCGAGAATCATTAGTGATTCTCGCCGACTCTTTCCGGCTACCTCAAAACGGTGCCAAGTAAGATTCGGCGAGAATCACTAATGATTCTCGCCGAACCCATCGCTGAGCAGATCATGAATACCAAGTAATATTCGTTGAGAATCACTAAGTGATTCGGCGAGAATCACTAGTGATTCTCGACGAATCGTCGAGAATCACTAACTGATTCTCGCCGATTCGTCGAGAATCACCTGCGATTCTCGCCGATTTTTACTTGGCGTTTTCTCTGGAAGCTGCTGCACCGGATTCTTCCGCTGGACTATTTTGAACCGGTTTTCGGGTTTCTACGTGTGGGACCCACAACGTGTTGAAATTTGTGAAGTGGAAGTGGGTGACGGGACAGGCCGCGCGGCCTGTGCGGACAGCTTTGGCGGACTGGGCGGACTGGGCGGACTGAGGTTGCGGCCTGGTGAAAAGTCTGGTGGAAGCCGGCTGTGTTCTGAGCGGGTTGTTGCATGGTGTCCGCGGTTTGGTGCGGCCTGGTATCTGCGGATAGAGAGGCTTGCGGACTGGTGCTTTGCTCAGTGGTCGCGGGTGCAAGCTTGTGCTGTTGGCGGGTTGGTTCGAGTTCGCGGGAAGCCTTGCGGACTGGTGTGTCCGCGGTTGGGGCTGTTGCGGATTGGGCCTTGAGCTTGGCTGAGGCCTTGTCGAGCTCAGGTGTTACAGCAGGTCTTGCTGTGGAGACCGGTTGGCGGACTGATGTTTGGAGTCCGGCTTGGTGCTACTGCGTTGGACAAGTGCGAGGAGCTCGCGGACTGGTTGCGGTCTGTGTTAGGGTGTTTGGCGGACGGGACTTTGTGTCCGCCATGCTCGCACTGGCCCTTGATGGTTTTGGACTTGGTCACACTTGGTGTCAAGTTCATGATGTCCGCCGTATCCGCCAAGTCCGCTGTGACCGGGCGGACTGTTGCTGTTTGCCTTTGGTCGTGGACTTGTGGCGGATTGAGGTGTGGGTCTTGCGGACTGCCTCGGGTTGGTGCGGACTGCCATTGAAGAGGGTGCTGTCCTGAAGCAGTTGGAGCTTTGCGGGCTGGTGCCTTGTCCGCTTAGCTTGGGCGGACTGGAGAGGGTTCGTCAATGGTTGCCTTGCTCCTGGCGGTTTCCCTTGGTGACTGGCTAAGTCCTCGCGGACTGAGCGGACAGTCGTTTTGTGTTCGCGCGGGCTGGGGCGGTGTCGCTATCTCATGGGCGGTGACCACACTCCTCACCTGGCCTATAAATAGGACCCCCCTGGCACATCTACAGTAACCTAAGTAACGTGAGTGAACAGTAATTTGGGTTGGGCGAGTGCTGCGGTCTGTGTTTTTCAGTCCGCGCGGATTGTTTCAGGCTGACGGTTTGCTGTGTGCAGGTCGCGCGGATAACTTCAAGGAGCCAGGAGTTTGGCTGTGACTTCGATCAGTGCTTGGAAGTGTGCGGTCTCTGCGGACTCAGCAGGAGGTCGCTCTGCGGCTTGTCAGTTCTGTTTCAACTTTCCCAGCTTCAATAACCTGTCCGCCGGCTTCAGGCGGGTAGGGGAGTTCCTCAGTTCGGGTTCAGCAGGAGGCGAATAACGGTCTGTCCGCGCGGCCTCGCGGTCTCGGCGGACTCCGTGGTATTCGGCGGTTTGCAGCATAGCTTGGGCGAGCTCAGCGGTCTCGGCGGTCTCGGCGACCTCGCGGTCTCGGCGGACTGGAGTGCTGTCCGCCCGGCTTGTGTTTTGTTCCTTTCTGTTTACAGCTGTAATACTAGCGAAATCATGTCTCGCTATGTATGCCTCGGATTGTAATGAAGTGAATGCATAATAAGATCTTCTTGTGCTTCCATTGTTTTGTTGGGTGCAACCTCTAGTCCTTGGGTTTCCGCAGGTTCAGCGTGCAAACTGGGTAGTTCCGAAGATATTAATTTGGTGTTTGGGCTATCTTGCTGACCACGTTGAGAAAATTTAACTTGGTATCAGAGCGAGGTTTCTGAGGTTGCGGAGGTTCAGTTGCGTGAGCGGAGGTCAGCCAGTGTTGTTACTCAGTGATTGAGTGGTGTTCAACCTGTGTTGTTGCTCGGAGCTGCTGAAGGGTACCAACAGGTGATTGCAATGGAAGGAAGCTTAGCAAGAGGTCTGGGCATTGAACTCTTAACGCCGACTAACTATAAAAAGTGGAAGTCGTGCATGAAGAGTTATCTTCTGGGCGAGGAGCTGTGGGAAGTTGTCGGTGGAGACGACAGACAGGAAGTAACTGCTGCTTTCGGTACTGCTGAACAGGTGAGGCTCTGGAGAAGAACTAATGCTAAGGCAGAGTTCGTTCTGAAGAGAGCTGTCTCTCCGGAACTGTTTGATCACATCATCGGGTGTGAGTCGGCTGCTGATATTTGGACAACCATTGATGAGTTGTTCAATAGGAAGAATGTGGCGCGGCTTCAGTTCCTGGAGAATGAGTTGGCCAGGGCAACTCAGGGAGACCTTTCCATCTCCAGGTACTTCTTAAAGATGAAGAGCTTGTGTGCTGAGCTGTCGGCGCTGGATCCTGATGAGCCTATCTCTGAGGCAAAGATGAAGAGGCACATTTTTCGCGGCTTGCGGAAGGAGTATGTGGCCTTTGTTACGTCTGTTCAAGGGTGGGCTACTCAGCCGTCTCTGCTGGAGCTGGAGAATCTGCTTGCCTCGCAGGAGAGCTTAGCAAGGCAGATGGCTGGAGTGAATCTGAATCAGGAAGGCAGCGAGGCTCTCTTCTCAGGCAAGAAGAAGGGATGGGAAGGGAAGAAGAAGAAGAAGGTGCAGGCCGCTGTTGAGAAGGAGACTTCAACTTCATATCCGCCGGAGAGGAGCAATGCTCCTAAGGACTGGAAGAAGAATCTGAAGTGCTACCGGTGTCATCAGCGAGGGCACTTCAAGCGGGACTGCAAGGTCAAACTGCAGCCTGGGCATGCTGCGGGAAAGGAGGAAGCTTGCTCACGAAGTGAAGAAGCAGAATGGGGAGGAGCTTTCTTGACGGGCACTTGTGTCCGGGCCTTATCTGCTGAGGACTTCAACAGCGAGTGGATCGTCGACTCCGGGTGTGGTCATCACCTCACCGGAGACAAGTCGAAGTTCACCTCCATGCAGGCTTACTCAGGTAATGAAGCTATTATCACTGCTGATAATACTGTTTATGCAGTAGAGAAGGAGGGGGTCGTGTCTTTGGGTAGTGATCAGGGGCCACTCACGTTAAGGAGTGTGTATCACGTGCCGGGCATGAAGAAGAACCTCTTCTCGGTGACCAACGCGGTGGACGCTGGGTATCACGTTCTGTTTGGGCCAACAGACGTGAGGTTCCTTCGCAACGTATCAGCGGTAAAGGCTGATGTTGCTCATGTTGGGAGGAGGGTGAAGAACTTGTTTGTTCTTTCCACCAGTGCCTATGTTGATAGGATGAGGGCCAATGATAGTGCGGCTATCTGGCATGAGAGGCTGGGGCATGTTGGCATGGACAAGCTGAAGGCAATGGCGAGTAGAAGTCTGGTGAGGGGGTTGCCGATGTTGTCCTCCTTTGGTGATGGGCATGTTTGTGCGGGCTGTCAATACGGTAAGGCACATCGCCTTCCGTTTGATAAATCTCAAACAAGGAGCAAGAAACCATTGGAGTGTATTCATGGCGACCTGATGGGACCGACTGTTACTGCCAGCCTTGGTGGAAGCAAATACATGCTTGTCTTGGTTGATGACTACTCAAGGTATACTTGGGTGTACTTCTTAAAGGAGAAGTCGGATGCCTTCCGTTTGTTCGTGGAGTTCAAGGAGTTGGTAGAAGGCCGGCTTGGCTTGCGGATTAAGAAGTTTCGAACTGATAACGGGGGAGAGTTTGTCTCTTCCGAGTTTTCTAACTTCTGCAGGAAGCACGGGATCCAACGGGAGCTTACATGTGCTCACACTCCACAACAAAATGGGGTAGCGGAGCGGAAGATCCGTCATTTGACGGAAACCTGCAAATGTTGGTTGCATGCGAAAGATATCCCGAGGTCCTTTTGGGCGGAGGGAATGTCTTGTGCTGCATATGTTATCAACCGGATGCCACTCAGCCCTATCAACATGAAGACGCCCATTGAGCTGTTGCTGAAGGAGAAGCCGAGTGTTGGACACCTTCGGGTGTTCGGTTCAACTTGCTACGTGCATGTCCCGGATGCTTCACGGACAAAGCTGGATGCGAAGGCAAAGAAACTTGTCTTTGTTGGCTATGATGAGCGGAAGAAGGGATGGAAGTGCATGAACCCTGTGACGAAGAAGTTCGTGGTGTCAAGAGACGTTGTCTTTGACGAGCTGACGTCATATGGAGGTGGCTCGGTGGAGCCTACCGGAAGTAGCAAGGTTGAGGAAGCACCGGTGGAGGCTGCTGAAGGCTTGGAAGAGGAGCTTGTTGTTTCACCAGCAGCTCCTGTTGCTTCGAACTCCGAGGCTGAGCCTTCTGGCTCAGGAAGCAGGGGGAGCACTGCTCAATGCTTGCCCCAGGTAGGAGTGGAGCCTGAAGAAGCAACGGAAGCCGTGAGCAAGGAGCCGTGTCTTCGGAGATCGAAGAGGGTGGTTAAGCCACCGGCTCGGTACTGTGATGGGAATGCAGTGAGCTTTGTCTCCTGTTTCTTTGCTGGTCCTCTGGATGAGCGAGAGCCTGCAAACTTCAACGAGGCCACTGGAGTGAAGGAGTGGGATGGTGCCATGAAGGAGGAGATTGATGCTCTGAAGAAGAATGAAACCTGGGACCTTGTGCCCAAGGTTGATGGCGTTACTCCGGTTACTTGCAAGTGGGTGTATAAGTTGAAGAAGAAGGCTGATGGGAGCATTGATCGGTTCAAGGCTCGCCTGGTCGCTAGAGGATTCTCACAGCAGTATGGAGAAGACTATGAGGAGACATTCAGTCCAGTTGCGAAGATGACGTCTGTAAGAGTGGTGATCGCCTTGGCTGCTTGCAAGGGATGGAGGTTGTGGCAACTCGATGTGAAGAATGCCTTTCTTTACGGAGAGATTGACAAGGACATCTTCATGGATCAGCCGCTTGGTTTCGTCTCTGAGAAGCATCCGGACTATGTCTGCAAACTCAGGAAGGCTCTCTATGGGTTGAAGCAAGCTCCTCGAGCGTGGTATGGGAAGATTGCAGAGTACCTGCAGTTCTGTGGATACCTGGCTTCTAACTCGGATTCTAGCTTGTTCGTCAAGAAGAAGGGAGAGCTAAGAGTCTTGGTCCTACTGTATGTGGATGATATGATCATCACAGGGAACTCGGAGGAGGAAGTAGCAAGGCTCAGGGGAGAGCTTGCTATACGCTTCGAGATGAAAGACTTGGGAGAGTTGCATCACTTTCTTGGTCTGGAAGTGGAGAGGAAGGAGTGCGGGATTCTCATTAGCCAGAAAGGGTATGCTGATCGCATTGTGAAGCGGTTTGGCATGGGCGAAGGGAAGAAGTGCTCTACTCCACTGGAACCTGGGCTAAAGCTTCGACGAGATGAGGGAAGGGTGCTTAATGATCCCTTGGTGTTCAGGGCTCTTGTTGGGAGCTTGATTTATCTGACGATTACAAGGCCGGATATAGCTTATGCTGTTGGCCGAGTAAGTCGGTATATGGCTGAACCAAGGCAATCTCATCTAGTGGCGGCAAAGGGAATTCTGAAGTATGTCAAGGTGACTTCTGAGATGGGACTCCTCTATGGAAGGGATGCGGAGTTTGCATTGCTCGGGTACACGGATGCTGACTATGGCGGTGATTCGGATGATCGAAGGTCTACTTCAGGTTATGTGTTCACTTGCGGTTCAGCTAGCATCTCGTGGTGTAGCAAGAAGCAGGACTCGGTGTCGGTTTCAACCACGGAGGCGGAGTATAAGGCTTCGGCCTTGGCTGCTCGGGAAGCCGTTTGGTTGAGGAGACTCATAGAGGATGTTCATGAAGAAGTGCAAGGGCCTACTTTACTCCGGGGTGACAATGAGAGTGCTCTCAAACTGGTAAACAATCCAGTGTGTCACGCCAGGACCAAGCATATAGAGATTGATCACCACTTCATCAGGGAGAAGGTGTTGGAGGGGTCTCTGCTGGTCGGGCATGTTCGGAGTGAAGATAATCTTGCTGACATCTTCACGAAGCCGCTGTCGAAGGGGCCCTTTGAACGCTTGCGCAGCTTGCTGGGCTTGGTCACCACTTCTCACTTCAAGGGGGAGTGTTGAAATTTGTGAAGTGGAAGTGGGTGACGGGACAGGCCGCGCGGCCTGTGCGGACAGCTTTGGCGGACTGGGCGGACTGGGCGGACTGAGGTTGCGGCCTGGTGAAAAGTCTGGTGGAAGCCGGCTGTGTTCTGAGCGGGTTGTTGCATGGTGTCCGCGGTTTGGTGCGGCCTGGTATCTGCGGATAGAGAGGCTTGCGGACTGGTGCTTTGCTCAGTGGTCGCGGGTGCAAGCTTGTGCTGTTGGCGGGTTGGTTCGAGTTCGCGGGAAGCCTTGCGGACTGGTGTGTCCGCGGTTGGGGCTGTTGCGGATTGGGCCTTGAGCTTGGCTGAGGCCTTGTCGAGCTCAGGTGTTACAGCAGGTCTTGCTGTGGAGACCGGTTGGCGGACTGATGTTTGGAGTCCGGCTTGGTGCTACTGCGTTGGACAAGTGCGAGGAGCTCGCGGACTGGTTGCGGTCTGTGTTAGGGTGTTTGGCGGACGGGACTTTGTGTCCGCCATGCTCGCACTGGCCCTTGATGGTTTTGGACTTGGTCACACTTGGTGTCAAGTTCATGATGTCCGCCGTATCCGCCAAGTCCGCTGTGACCGGGCGGACTGTTGCTGTTTGCCTTTGGTCGTGGACTTGTGGCGGATTGAGGTGTGGGTCTTGCGGACTGCCTCGGGTTGGTGCGGACTGCCATTGAAGAGGGTGCTGTCCTGAAGCAGTTGGAGCTTTGCGGGCTGGTGCCTTGTCCGCTTAGCTTGGGCGGACTGGAGAGGGTTCGTCAATGGTTGCCTTGCTCCTGGCGGTTTCCCTTGGTGACTGGCTAAGTCCTCGCGGACTGATCGGACAGTCGTTTTGTGTTCGCGCGGGCTGGGGCGGTGTCGCTATCTCATGGGCGGTGACCACACTCCTCACCTGGCCTATAAATAGGACCCCCCTGGCACATCTACAGTAACCTAAGTAACGTGAGTGAACAGTAATTTGGGTTGGGCGAGTGCTGCGGTCTGTGTTTTTCAGTCCGCGCGGATTGTTTCAGGCTGACGGTTTGCTGTGTGCAGGTCGCGCGGATAACTTCAAGGAGCCAGGAGTTTGGCTGTGACTTCGGTCAGTGCTTGGAAGTGTGCGGTCTCTGCGGACTCAGCAGGAGGTCGCTCTGCGGCTTGTCAGTTCTGTTTCAACTTTCCCAGCTTCAATAACCTGTCCGCCGGCTTCAGGCGGGTAGGGGAGTTCCTCAGTTCGGGTTCAGCAGGAGGCGAATAACGGTCTGTCCGCGCGGCCTCGCGGTCTCGGCGGACTCCGTGGTATTCGGCGGTTTGCAGCATAGCTTGGGCGAGCTCAGCGGTCTCGGCGGTCTCGGCGACCTCGCGGTCTCGGCGGACTGGAGTGCTGTCCGCCCGGCTTGTGTTTTGTTCCTTTCTGTTTACAGCTGTAATACTAGCGAAATCATGTCTCGCTATGTATGCCTCGGATTGTAATGAAGTGAATGCATAATAAGATCTTCTTGTGCTTCCATTGTTTTGTTGGGTGCAACCTCTAGTCCTTGGGTTTCCGCAGGTTCAGCGTGCAAACTGGGTAGTTCCGAAGATATTAATTTGGTGTTTGGGCTATCTTGCTGACCACGTTGAGAAAATTTAACTCAACGGTCATATTGTAAGTGTCTACAGTGTATAAATACATGGGTATTTTTGAACAGTAAGCTGAGCGAAGAAAAACCAAAACACGCGAGACGCGACGTGACCTAGATCGCCGTTTCCGCTTCGCCGCCGCCACCGCCGCTTGCGCCAAGTTGTTCGCCGGTAGATCGTGGTTTCGCCTAGATCCTCCTGCGACAGAAGCCTAGCTAAGCTCAGCGTCTCACGAGTCTAACCGGAGATCTCTTGTCTCTCGATTTGTAGATCGGGAAATCCTTCCCCATCCGAATCGATCGAGACGATTGATCCTAGTGTGACCGTTGGTAGACCTAGCTAGCTTCGCTACGAAGTTTGGATCTCTAAAGTACAGCAGCCGCATATCGTCGTCGCCGCCGATCCCGTGAACCTTGTCGCCGCCCATCTTGCCGCCGCCGGTTCCGGGGAGATCCTCTCCAAGAGAGATCTAGGGTTGTGGACTCTTTGTGGACTTCAAGAACACGTCGTCAACAAAGAGGGACACCTTAGTCTCCAAACGAAGTTTGTATCTCGTGTACATTCTAGTTTTGCTTTTGTTGTAAAGGAACGTTTGTTCCGTGTCGTAAGGGTTGGGTGCAACCCGGTTTGTGGGAGTGTTGACTCCTACGTGTGGAAGGGTTCCTTCCGATAGTGCAAGGATTGGATTTCAATCCTGTTGGAGAAGTGACCGAGTCGTCCCTTGTTGGGAGATAGGTCGAAGGGGGAAAGTGGATGTACCCAAGTCGGGGAACCACTATAAATTATCTGTGTATTCTGTGTGTTGTGCTGTTTATTTTTATTGTGCAGGTACAATCTTAAATTCCGCAAAAACGCTGCACGTCACCTATTCCCCCTCCCCCCCCATAGGTGAAGATAGTGGACACTATGTGAACTTTCAAGTGGTATCAGAGTCAGGTTACTCATCAAAAAGGTTAACACCTTGAGTAGTATCCTGCCACCGGTGTCAGAAGCATGGAGTTGGATTATGAGATATCGCCACTAAGACTTCCCGCATGTACAAAGGAGTATTATCCCGTCTGGAGGATGAGAGTGTCATATCACTTGGAGGCCATCGATCCTCGAGCATCTTTCATCCTGGAAGAGGGTCCTTTTATTCCTATGAAGACCTCCTGCTCTGGAAAGAATATCGAAGTGCCCAAGTGCATTGCAGAGATGTCAGAGACGGAACTGTCACTATTTAACTTGGACAAGAGGATTCATCAAATTATCTTGGATATCTGGTCTGGAGCTTCTCGCTCTAGATTGGAAAAATGTAGGACGGCTAAATCTATGTGGGTGATGATCTCAGAGTTGATGGGGGGGTCAGAGAAAGCTGGAATTTGCTGTCAACCAGAGGATGAAGCCTATGTGGGGGTCCTCACCTCTGAAGATGAAGGCATGGATCTCTCGGACAACATCAGAGCTCCAGTGTCCGTGTCAGAGACTGAAGAGGCCAGTGAGGAAAGTAGCTCTGATGAGGATGAAACAATGGTCACTGGCTCTAATGACAATAACACAGAAGAGCAGGTAACTTCTTCATCCTGCCCCATATCTCTTGAAGTTTCTGAAGACAGGAACTGCTTTCCTTCAGAAGATTCTGATTCCCTGAAGAGAGCCCTTCAGAGAAGCAACCTACTTGCTGAGGAGCAAGCTCAAGAGATTGCTCGACTGAAGATCCTGTTGGTTCTCCAATTGGCGTTCAACAAAGTCAAGGACTCTGAGATCTCAGCTCTAGAGAGTAGTCTAGAGAATAAGAAAAGAATAGTATCAAACTTTTCCAAAGTTGATGTTGTAAAGAGAAAGCAAGAAAACGGATGGATCTCCCGAATTATCAATTCGTGGAGAAATGGGGAAACGGTATTCCGACCCCCCACTCCAAGCAGGAAGGCAACTCATCATGCCTTCAGGTATGACCACAGGAATAGTCGTGGTCACTGCAAGGGTGATCTGTCCCCATGTGGAGACACCCATAGTGCAAGGGTCGTCGTGGCCACCCATGAGAGAATACCTAAGGCTCATTTTGAGCCCTTTGTATTAACTGCCACTGCCTCAACTCGGTGTGAATCTGCATGTCCCAGCTCACAGAACATTTCTCACCACCCGAGGACATAGGATAGGGAGGTTAGATGTCATGGTGTAAGTTTTCATGGGGCCTCTGGAAGGGGGATGCCTGAAAGGAAGGCACCACCTCCCCGGCCTCATGACACTCGCAACATGCATTCCTTCCACCCTTCCACGTGTCACGGTGGAAGAGGAAATTTTGTGAGGAGGTCATGCCCTATCCCGTTTAGACCTGGGACCGTGACTACCTCAGTCACTAGATCAGGTCAGAAACGGCGATACAACATTCACCCGTGTTGGTGCTGTGGCAAAGTGGGACACTTTGCCATCGACTGTTGGCACAACCCCTCTGTGTCACGGGCAAGGGCATATTCACATTTTCTGGGCAGAG
This sequence comes from Platanthera guangdongensis, assembly GCA_039583875.1. Lineage (NCBI taxonomy): Eukaryota > Viridiplantae > Streptophyta > Magnoliopsida > Asparagales > Orchidaceae > Platanthera > Platanthera guangdongensis. The sequence continues at coordinate 65,656,085 of CM077151.1, forward strand.
GTAGTCTTCCTGACAGGTTTTCTGAAGGAAGGCAGTCGAGTGCTTATGCTAACAGGAACCTAGGACCCAATATGATTTGGGTTCCTAAGGTAAAGTAATTCTTTCTTGCAGGGTAGTCTAGGTTCCCTTAAATATGATGGGAACTAGACAGTAGTGGATCAAGACTTAATTGGAACAAGCGTCTGGAATAACAGATGTGATATCTACTTGAGCATACTCACATTGAGTTCCTAATATGTTTTACCTGAGGAACGAAATGATAACTCACATAATCCCAGGTATGTCTGTTCAGCTCATATACTTGAGTCATGTTGTATTGACATATACATACATATATATTTATATATACATATATGAGTGCACACCCAAGGATAGGTTAACACGATACATATAAACCTTTTATACATCAATAAAGATTTAACGAAGGTATGTCATTGCAAATCTCGACAACTCACAATTGACGTCAAGAAGTGTTTGGAAAAGCCCCGTTCAAACCCAAATAGATTGGCTTTAAGATATAGTGGGTTTAAGATATATATATTTATAATTTCTAAATTGACTTGACATCAGAAGAATTCGAAAATGTTGCATGCCTCTTAACCTGAAGATTCCTATTAAAAAAACCCTTCGATTTCAACTTAGACAAATTCCCACCGATTTTTAGCAAAGGGATTCCGTTATAACTTGTTAAACCCTTGTTAAAACATGTCGTTAACGCAAGGAATTCCGCCGACTTTTCATTTCCACGGGAAACTTACCGCAGAATACTCGCCGAAACGCTGAAGAAGAATCCCATTCCCGCCGACTCTTCACATTCTGCAGGAATCCCGCAAGATTTCTTCCGCCGACTCTTCCCATTCCCGCCGACTCGCCGAAGCCCGCAGGAAAACTCGTCAACTCTCTCCGCAGGGGAAACTCACCGGAAGGGAAGCTCGCCGAATCGACTCCTCCGCCGGAAACTCGCCGACTCCCGCAAGATTCTCGCCGAACCGGTCTCCATCGAAGGACGCTCACCTTGCTCTTGGACGCTCTTCCGGTTTCGATTCTTGCTTCCAGGAATTTCTCCGCGTGCACTCATCGGGTGTCCCACGTCTTCATCGCACTAACTCACCGTCTACACCTTTAGGTAACCCCCCCTCACCCTTACTTGGACTTGATCACTAGTGTCGCTTCCTTTTTTATTTTTGATTAAGCGTAGAGTATGGCTTCTCTCCCTAGATCTGCAATGGCTCCAAGGACAACCGCTGGGTTGGTCACTGGTTGCGAGCTAGTTCGAACTGGGTTCTCTCATGCCTCTGACGAATTCAGAAACATCATTCTGATGCTGGAAGAGGCTGGGCTCTCATTCGTCCTGGAGCACCCGTGCAAAATCTTGGACAAAGAGGTGCTGGAGTTCTTCGCTACCGCAAGACTCCGGAATGGCGACTCTCTAATCAAAAGCAAGGTGGCTGGGGCAAAGGTCAAGATGTCTGCCAGCAAGCTGACCCGCTTCCTGCAGCTCTCTAGCTCGGAGCACGAGGACTATCTTGAGGAAGAAGACAAAAGCAGGACTCTCTTATTCTGTGGTCTCCCACGAGGAACTCGGTCAATAAAGCGCAAGGATATGAATGAAGAAGGGAAGCTTCTGTCAGACATAATCGGAAAAGTACTCATCTGCAAGCCAGGCTCTCATGATCATATCTCTGCAGACATGTTCAAGATCCTGGTGGCCATTGTCTGCAGAAAAAGGTTCAACTGGGGGGAGCTGTTGTTTGAGAAGATAAAGGACACCCTGCGATCTCCGAGCTTTGGCCGAATCATAAGTCTGTATCTCAATCAGCTGAATGGAGACAAGTATGACATGAGCAAAGGTGTTCCTATACACTACTTAAAGAAAATGGACTCAAGTGAGTTTGACAGATGGGAGAGGCGGATTGGGCAGGCTGCCATGGAAGAACAACAGGACGTATCTCCAGCAGCAATCCCCAGTGAAATTCCTGACGCTTTGACTGCAGGAATTGAGGGGGAGACTCTACCCACTCATGCTGATATAGTATCTGACATCCCCCAGATGGCCCGAGATGCTGTGGCAGAAATACAAGAAGAAAGTGAAACTGTGCTGGAGCATGAGGAGGCCCTGAACCGGAGCGATCAAGGAGCCGAAGCTGCTATACAGGAGACTGCTGACAAAGAATTGGAAGAGGATGCCGATGAAGATGATTTCATGGATGATGAAGGAGAGGAATACGGCCATGAGGAACATGAAGCATTGGAGACTCAGGATCTCATTGAACCTCCATCTGACAAGCACGCACCTGAAATCGTTCCTGAAAATATTGGTGCACGAGTGGAGGGGGAGTCCGAGAAATCTGCAGATGCTGCCAGTATTCCACCCTTAGAGGCTGTGCTCCTGTCCAGCTCTACAGGTGCATCTAATGAAGTGCAAGCCAAGCAGTGCCTCCGGATCTTCCATTACGAGATGAGCTAGCCACTCACACTGTGAGTGTCATTCAAGGTATAGTGAATGAGCTTAAAGGCTCTTTTGAAAAAGCTCAAAATAAAATGCTGAAAAGGATTAAGAAGTCTGAAAATCTCATGCTCAAGAACATGGTGGAGATCAACCATAAACTTGACATGATGGACAAGAAATTTGAAGAAAAGTATACAGCGGCCGGCCAAGCTGTCACACTTCTTATGGCCGGATTGAAAAAGAACACTGATACTCTTGCGGTAGTGAATCAGAATGCTCATGTTGTAGCAAACAACATTCAAAAGTTTGACGGTAATATAGTAACTCTCAACGCAAATCAGCAGGCCTTGGTCACTGAATTCTCCCGGACTACCAAGCATATTGATGACTCACTGCACTCCTATGCAAACTCCATCGCAGTTGAAGCCAAAAAGGGGGAGAAGGAATACATAGCTAAGATGGCTGAGCTCCGAGAAGTCATGATCAACAACTTCGAACAGTCAAACAAATACGTCTATGACAGCTGCTGGTGGATGCTCCAACAGGCGTTAGGCGTCGTGTTGCCTGAAACTCCTGCGGGTATTCATGCTCCTGAGACTTCTACGGCCGCTGAGGGAGTAAGTGCTGCTGAGGGAATAAGTGCAAGTGCTGCAGATGTTCCCATAAGTGAAGCTGATGCTAGGGCTATTTCCAAAGCTAAACTGATGAGCATGTTTGACCAAGAGGCCCTAGTAAAAGCCAGGGGCAAGAGAAAAGCTCAAGAAGGGACATCCAAGGAGACACTAGCTGAGAAGAGAATCAGACTGAGTGAGGAGGAAGTACGAAATGAAAAGTGGAGTCCAGTTTCAAAGCATATCATCTTGGACACCTTCTGGCTACAGGAAAAAGGAGAACTCAATCGAAACGAAGTATACAGCCAGTATGAGTGGGAAATGCACAAGACGTATGAAGCGAAACGAAACATCTTCTTCAGAAACAACACGGCAGCAGATAAAGTTCCTCCTCCCAGATATTATCCGAAGCCTAAAGAGTATATGAAGAGGCAAAGGAAGAAGTATTTGGCGCAAAAACTCAAGGATGACTTAGCTAAGGAAAAATAGTCAACAATTTATAGCTTGTCATTCTCTCTTAAGAACATTTAATGCTTATTGTTATTATATGAACAATTCTGAGATTATATATATATATTTGTATATATATTTGAATTTGTGAATGACTCAAGTATTGATCTGTTTGCTTATATTCTCTTGTGCTGCATATTTAAATTCTGAATGTTGTTTTTATTATTTGATTGGTGTTATTCATCTTAGCTAGTAGGGTTTTGGCTTCGTCAAATAGGGGGAGATTGTTGGGTATTGTATCCACAATTACCTGGATTTGAGGAAGCCACCTGTCAAGCTAAGATGAATTCACAATGTATTTGATGAAACCTCTTAAGTTGTGCTTGCAGTTCTTCCACGCTAAGTGCACACCAATGTCAGGGTGCAGTAGGTCAATATACACGGGTCTGCACGACGTAATCCCTCGTTGAGCAGATCAGTGTGTTGGACTACTTGTACTCTCTCTATTGGAGTTCACTTACTTTCAAGTACAGGGCCGTGTTTATGCAAGAGAAGACAAGGAGCAAGGATGGGTCAAGGAGCAGCTCTTGGGTGGAAAGACGAAAATTCGTCTAAGTATAATTCGACGAGAATCACTAGTGATTCTCGCCGAATCGTCGAGAATCATTAGTGATTCTCGCTGACTCTTTCCGGCTACCTCAAAACAGTGCCAAGTAAGATTTGGCGAGAATCACTAATGATTCTCGCCGAACCCATCGCTGAGCAGATCATGAATACCAAGTAATATTCGTTGAGAATCACTAAGTGATTCGGCGAGAATCACTAGTGATTCTCGACGAATCGTCGAGAATCACTAACTGATTCTCGCCGATTCGTCGAGAATCACCTGCGATTCTCGCCTATTTTTACTTGGCGTTTTCTCTGGAAGCTGCTGGACCGGATTCTGCCGCTGGACTATTTTGAACCGGTTTTCGGGTTTCTACATGTGAGACCCACAACGGTCATATTGTAAGTGTCTACAGTGTATAAATACATGGGTATTTTTGAACAGTAAGCTGAGCGAAGAAAAACCAAAACACGCGAGACGCGACGTGACCTAGATCGCCATTTCCACTTCGCCGCCGCCACCGCCGCTCGCACCAAGTTGTTCGCCGGTAGATCGTGGTTTCGCCTAGATCCTCCTGCGACAGAAGCCTAGCTAAGCTCAGCGTCTCACGAGTCTAACCGGAGATCTCTTGTCTCTCGATTTGTAGATCGGGAAATCCTTCCCCATCTGAATCGATCGAGACGATTGGTCCTAGTGTGACCGTTGGTAGACCTAGCTAGCTTCGCTACGAAGTTTGGATCTCTAAAGTACAGCAGCCGCATATAGTCGTCGCCGCCGATCCCGTGAACCTTGCCGCCGCCCATCTTGCCGTCGCCGGTTCCGGGGAGATCCTCTCCAAGAGAGATCTAGGGTTGTGGACTCTTTGTGGACTTCAAGAACACGTCGTCAACAAAGAGGGACACCTTAGTCTCCAAACGAAGTTTGTATCTCGTGTACATTCTAGTTTTACTTTTGTTGTAAAGGAACGTTTGTTCCGTGTTGTAAGGGTTGGGTGCAACCCGGTTTGTGGGAGTGTTGACTCCTACGTGTGGAAGGGTTCCTTCCGATAGTGCAAGGATTGGATTTAAATCCTGTTGGAGAAGTGACCGAGTCGTCCCTTGTTGGGAGATAGGTTGAAGGGGGAAAGTGGATGTACCCAAGTCGGGGAACCACTATAAATTGCATGTGTATTCTGTGTGCTGTGCTGTTTATTTTTATTGTGCAGGTACAATCTTAAATTCCGGAAAAATGCTGCACGTCACCTATTCCCCCCCCCCCATAGGTGAAGATAGTGGACACTAGGTGAACTTTCAGAAGACTTTATTAAAATCCGGCAATCGCAGTAAGGGGGCTTCCGACATACGGGATTTAATGGTGTTAAACGCTTTAGCGGCTGAAGCCGTCCAAGAAAATTCACCCTTTTTCATGCACTCAGTAATGGGAGCCATGATGCTGCTAAAATCTCGAATGAATCGGCGATAAAACGTAGCTAGGCCATGGAAACTCCTAACATCCCGAATATTGGCGGGTTCCGGCCATTGCTTAATAGCTTGGACCTTCTTGGGGTCAACATGTATGCCTTCCGAACTCACGATATACCCGAGAAACTCAACAGACAACACATGAAAAGTACACTTCTTAATATTGACGAATAATTTCTCTGACCTCAAAGTGGTAAGGATAATCTTCAGATGGGCCTCGTGATCGAGCGTGGATGTGCTAAAAACTAAAATATCATCAAAATACACCACTATGAATTTTCCCATATATGGTTGGAAGACGTGAGTCATCATCCTAGAAAATGTGCTCGGGGCATTGGAAAGCCCAAACGGCATAACCAACCACTCGTAGAGACCTTCCTTCGACTTAAAAGCCGTCTTCCACTCATCACCTTCCCTAATTCGGATCTGATGGTAGTCACTTCTAAGATCCAATTTCGAGAATATCGTGGCACCCGCTAACATGTCCAATAAATCGTCCAAGCGAGGGTTGAGGAAACGATACTTAACCGTAATTTTATTAATGGCTCTACTATCCACACACATCCTCCAAGAGCCGTCTTTCTTGGGAGCAAGCAAGGCGGGTACGGCACATGGGCTCTTACTATGACGAATGAATCCCCTTTGCAATAAGTCAGAAATTTGAGTTTGTAATTCTAAGTGTGCGGAGGGATTTAACTGATAGTGAGGAAGGTTGGGCAAAGAGGAACCCGGGATGAAATCTATCGCGTGTTGGATGTCCCGCATGGGGAGTAACTCGGATGGGAGCTCGTCCGGGTACACATCCTTAAAGTCATCTAGGAGCTTTCTCAATGTCAGAGGTAAAGTCTCAACAGACGCCACCTCGTACTTGGCCTGCAAACAAACTAAAGCATATATGACGCCATCCATAAAGGTGTTACGAGCCAATTCCTTCTTGCCTATCAAACTTAATGCCTTCTTTTCGACCGGGACAATCGTATCCTTAGAGGGGATCGAGGGGTCCTTAGGCGGAGTGGATTTTAGAGTTATGGTCTTGCCATTAAATTTAAATTCGTAAGTGTTAGCCCGATCAAAGTGGGTAACATCATGATCATAAAGCCATGGGCGACCTAAGAGAACGTGACAAACATCCATCGGGATGACGTCGCACCAAATCTGTTCAGAATAAGCTTTGATGGTAAGGGGTACCAAACAACGCTTTGACACTCGGAGGGATGACTTGTTTACCCATGCCACCTTATAAGGGTGAGGGTGCGGCTTAGTAACCAAAGACATTCGGGTCACCGCAGCTTCCGAAATGACGTTCATACAACTTCCACTATCGATGATCAACCTACACCACTTCTCCCCACTCTTAAAATGCAACGAAAATATGTTCGTACTATTCCAGTCATCTAACGTACGCGGAGTCGCCAAAATACACCTCATGACCATCATGTGAGAGTCATCCTCCAAGTCACTAGGCACTCCTTCCGACTCTCTATCCTCTCCTGCTTCGTAAATAAGATCGTCTGACTCACATGTGGAATCTAATTGGGCTAAAGGCTTGGGTTTAGTAGGACACTCACTGGCGTAGTGACCTTGAATCCCGCAAGCGAAACAAGTAGCATTTGATTTGTTGACTCGTCCTACTGGGACTCTCTCACCCGTCGGGTTTCTACTATTCCTGGCAGTCACGACTATGGAGGTCGAGTCGGTGGACCGGAACTTCCCCGTGTCCTTATAGGTGGAAGTGGGAGGTGGTCCCAAGATGGTCTTTCCCTTCTGAAACGGGCGAGACTTAATTTTATGTGCATTGTGTTTCTCAATATCTAATGCTATGTTAAACGTGACTTGCAAGACTTAATTTTCCCTGGATGTCGGGGTTTAACCCCTTACGAAACCTAGAGAGGGTGATCTCAGGCATCTCTTTCACTCCACACCTAACCATCATGTCCTTCAGCAGACTCATATACTCTGAGACCGGCTTATTCCCTTGCTTAAAGGTAGCCAAATCGTCAAACATCTGTGTTCGATGATATGTGGGGACGTACTGCACTGTCAGCAAAGCCTTCATGTCAGCCCAAGTAATGGGTAACTCTCCATTCTCGACTCGCAGACGCCGCTCCTCATTCAACCAAAATATTTTCGCTCTACCCAACAATTTCATCTTTGCCACGCGCACCTTATCTGCGTCGTTCAGATTGTACCACTCAAAATAGCTCTCAATCTCCATAACCCAGTCTTGGAACACTTGGGGTTCTCCCAACCCATCGTATGATGGGGGTTTGACACGGACGGCCCTAGTAAGATCAAACTCATATGGTGCCCGCGGGGCGTGTTCGTGATTATGATTGTTATCAAGGTTATTATTTCCTTCTGCCCGTTGGTTTGCGGGTTGAGTACGGGGATTCTCAAGGTGTAATCTCATCGCGTGCAGTGTCTCCCTAATAGCCGTCATTTGTTCCGTGAAATCCTGACGGAGTTCCTCAAGTGTTGTGAGACCGTGACCCGCATCCCGTTCGTCCTCCATATTGGAAGAAGACGGGGAATACTCCGTGCCTAATCTAGTGCGCATACAAATAAAAGAAGTTGTGTCCAGCGAAGGTGACACACGGAAGGAATTGTTCCCGCTAAGATACTATGGTCGAAAATATTTTTTTTTTTTGATTTTCTGGAAGAAAATAATGCGTAGATTATTAAAAAAAATTTGTAATTTTTTTTTGCAGAAATACAAAAACTAGGCCGCTATTGGCAGACCAGGAAAATTTTTTTTTGTAATTTTTGGTAACTAAACGTGCCAGATAAGTGCCTGCAAACAACAGGGGAAGGGAGCCAATTAGGAAATTGACTGGAACCTCCCTCTGATACCAAATTGATGTAGGCCTAAGCGCCGACGCCGGGAAACCCACGGATCAATACGTTCGCCCCTCGAAGATTTTAAAATGACACTCGCACAGAAGTTCCCGCAACGCACACTCCACGCAATTTTATCACGATTATGCTAACGAACGGGTAGCCAAACCGTTAGGGACCGAATAGAGGCTATAGGCCAATATCCGTTCCGGCTAAAAGGATCAATATTAGATCCGACCGAGCTGGTTATACCAAAAGAGATCTACTAAAATTACGATCCGGAAAATGGTAGATCTCTCCCAACAAAAAAGCTACGAGGTTCGCTAAACCTTTTCGAAAAATAAATCAATTATGAAGAACACGATTCAAATGAAAGAACCCACGATCTATTTTCAAGCTTCGAAATCCAACGCTAAAATTGGCCGCCACAAAAAAACTATCAAGAGGGAAACACTCGGGAGTATAAGTTTCGTTACCCAAGTCGGAATGGATGATTCCGACTATCTCGCTTGGATCGCTCATCCACAGTTCCGTCGGAGTTACGCCGGATGGAGCAAAGTTCTTCCGCCGTCGTCGTGTCACGCTCGTGGTGGTTGGATGAAGACTTGAAAGGGAAGGGGAGGGGGTTCGGTTTTGTTGTGGTTGGAGGTGGTGGATGAGAGAAGGGTTTGTGTTTGGCAGCGGCTTGGAGTGGAGGAGGTTTGGTGGCCGGATGGTGAAGCGGGGAAGAGGGAGAGATGTGGGCAGCTAGAAGAGGGAGGAGGGTTGATGGCCGAGAGGTGAAAGGGGGAGAGGGAGAGGTGAGGGCGGCTAGAAGAGGGAGGAGGGGTTGGGTCGGCCGAACTTAGGGAAGGAGAGAAAGAGGAGACAAGGGGAAAGCTTTAGGGTTTTCAATATCTTATTCCAAATCAAAAGCATAATGAAATATTCTTGGCCTTATATAGGCTTATAGCATTGGTTTGGCTACATGCAGCTCAATTAAATAACATGCACTCTAAAGTTAAACAATAAGGAAATAAATAACCAAGCTTAAGCAAATAACCAAAATAAATTCACCCAAATAAAATTGATAGTCATCCACTAATTATGAAGAAGTGGGCTTGCGCCGAGGGCGGAGGTTGTTGCGTCGCTCCACACGATCACTGTACAACCACGTATTCGCGAAGATTGGGCCCCAAAACAAGGTAAGCAAGTTTTTAAGCTTTCTGGGAGTTTTGCACTCCTAGGGGCCAATTTTTGGTGAACTTGCAAAACATACTAGTAGGGGGAGAAAATATTTCTCCCCCCAAGGCACTCTTGGCAAGCCGCCGCAAGCCGCCTCAGGCCGCCAGGCCGCAAGCCGCCCAGGCCGCCCAGGCCGCCAGGCCGCAAGCCGCCTCAGGCCGCCAGGTCGCAGGCCGCCCCGCCTCTTCTTGCTCGGCGGCCTAGCGGGGCGAGACCGGCCGGGGGCCAGGGTCTCGCCCCCGCCTATTCTTGCTCGGGGAATAGCGGGGCGAGACCGGCCGGGGGCCAGGGTCTCGCCCCCACCTCTTCTTGCTCGGCGGCCTAGCGGGGCGAGACCGGCCGGGGGCCAGGGTCTCGCCCCCGCCTCTTCTTGCTCGGCGGCCTAGCGGGGCGAGACCGGCCGGGGGCCAGGGTCTCGCCCCCGCCTCTTCTTGCTCGGCGGCCTAGCGGGGCGAGACCGGCCGGGGGCCAGGGTCTCGCCCCCGCCTCTTCTTGCTCGGCGGCCTAGCGGGGCGAGACCGGCCGGGGGCCAGGGTCTCGCCCCCGCCTCTTCTTGCTCGGCGGACTAGCGGGGCGAGACCGGCCGGGGGCCAGGGTCTCGCCCCCGCCTCTTCTTGCTCGGCGGCCTAGCGGGGCGAGACCGGCCGGGGGCCAGGGTCTCGCCCCCGCCTCTTCTTGCTCGGCGGCCTAGCGGGGCGAGACCGGCCGGGGGCCAGGGTCTCGCCCCCGCCTCTTCTTGCTTGGCGGCCTGGCGGGGCGAGACCGGTCGGAGGCCGCGGTCTCACCCTTGCCCCCCCTGCAGTTTTACCTTCTTGCCCTCGGGGGAAATTCCCCCTTTACCCCCCTGCGTGGCTGTTTTCTATTGGCCCAAGGCTTTGTGGCGTGAGGGTATCTCGGTCATTTTGGTCCAAGGGGTTTTGGAAAACTATAAATAGACCCCCTTGGGTGCCTTGGTGAGGATCTTCTTCTTCTTCTTCTTGCTTGCTCCTCCCTTAGTTTCTTCTTGGTAGAGTTGAGAGAGCTCCTCCAAGGCACCCTAGCTCGAGCATTGGCTAGGGAGGGGAAGTGCTCAGGTAGCCTTCCGGGTGTGAGGTGGGACCTCCGCGCTAGAGCCGAGGGTCTATTCCTAGCTTCTTGATCCTTTGGTCCGTGACGTTCTCTTGAGTGTAGTAGGTGTGAGGTCACCCCTTTCTAGGGACCCCGAACTCCACGGAGACCAGGTTTCTGGTTTCAACATTTTGGTGCGGTGAGCGTGGAGAGTGACCAGCAAAGAAGATCTCAGGAGAGTGTCATGACGGGAGGTCAAGGAGGTAGTGACGATCTCGGCGAGCTCCCCACCCCAGGACCCTTTGTGGGGAGGCAAGAGTTCATGGCCTCCATCCAGGGCATCATGGAGATGCTGCGAAGCATTGCTCCTCAGGGTGGCAGCTCCACCCCGACCCCCCAGGAGTTAGCTCCCCCCCTCGACGAGTCGACTCCCAGGGGTCTAGGCGGGATGACCCCAGCAGGGGGGGAAGGAAGTGCACCAGGAAGAAGGCCAGGGAAGGAGAGGATGGGCGATGGGGTCGAGCGAGACCTCACCGGCCGAGAGTTGTTCTCTAGCCCGGCGAGTGCCAACCTCCCAGGGGAGCAGGCCGCGCGAGTAGAAGTGGCGAGACCACCCCTTAGGGGGTCACCCTTCAGCGAGCTGATCATCTCAGCTCCCGTTCCCGAGGGGTTCAGAGAGCCAGACATGGCTTACTATACGGGGAAGGATGACCCCGTCCAGCATCTGCAGTGGTTCGAGGATGCTGTCTCCATCAGGCCGATGACGGACGCCTTCAAGTGTCGCCTCTTTGCGATCATGTTGAAGGAAAAGGCAATGGACTAGTTCCATCAACTCCCTCCGAGGTCGATCTATGGGTTCGAGGACTTGAGCCGAAGCTTCCAGCTCCGCTTCTCCACCTCCAAGAAGCGGAAGAGGAGTCCTGAGTCCATCTTCCTGATAAGACAAGGGGCCGAGGAGTCACTGGCCCGTTACGTTGACAGGTTCCAAGAAGAGATCCTGGAGGTCCAGGAGATGCCAGGGTATGATCTCCAGATGGCCTTCACTGTTGGGCTGAAGGAGGGCTTCTTCAAGATGAGCTTGACCCGGAAGGCCCCCCTTTCCTTCGCGGAGCTGATGGAAAGGGCGGCAGAGGAGATAGCCATGGAAGCGGACAACCCGGCGTTTGTCAAGAAATTGGCAAAGCTGACAGAGACAGAGGAAAAGGAGCAAGGTGGCTCGAGGCCCCAGGAGGGAAGAAGGAGAGAGGAGCGGAGAGCTCAGGAGGGTCCAGAGCCAGGTTGGAGGCAGCAGGGAGGACCCACTCAGGGCCCGGGAAGAGGTTACGCCCATGATGGGGGAAACTTTCATGGGGGCCAAGGAAGGTTCAACTTCCAGAGGCAAGCCCCTAGGCAACTCCTACCCCCACCACAGCAAGCGATGGAAATTGGTCGAAGGGAGAGGAGGAACCGTACGGGAAGGAAAAGAGTCAGAGTAGAGTTACCCTACTGTGAGTTCCACCAGGAGGAAGGCCACGCGACATCTACTTGCCCCGAATTTCTGGAGTTGAGAAGGACAAGAGCCCCAGCACCGCAACCTCATCAGCCTCAACAAGCGCAAGACCCGGTGCGGATTGAAGAAGTCCGACCCGAGGCAGCAGAGGAGAGATGTGAGGACAGGGTTGATGTGGGCACCCGGGGAAGGATCGGATGATTCACGGGGGAAGAGGGAGGTAAGAGAGAAGTGAATCATCTTTTTTGTAATGAACTTAGCTTGCATTGTATTGGCTATGATTAATGGTAGAAACCACCGAAAAATATTTGTTGTCCATGGAAAGTCCCTTAGCTCCGAGATGGATTCCGCTGCCAGGCTCTCACTAGCTGGCAGGGCAGGTTGATCTCTCGTGGAGGCTAAGTCCCTTAGCTCCGAGATGGATTCCGCTGCCAGGCTCTCACTAGCTGGCAGGGCAGGTTGATCTCTCGTGGAGGCTAAGTCCCTTAGCTCCGAGATGGATTCCGCTGCCAGGCTCTCACTAGCTGGCAGGGCAGGTTGATCTCTCGTGGAGGCTAAGTCCCTTAGCTCCAAGATGGATTCCGCTGCCAGGCTCTCACTAGCTGGCAGGGCAGGTTGATCTCTCGTGGAGGCTAAGTCCCTTAGCTCCGAGATGGATTCCGCTGCCAGGCTCTCACTAGCTAGCAGGGCAAGTTGATCTCTCGTGGAGGCTAAGTCCCTTAGCTCCGAGATGGATTCCGCTGCCAGGCTCTCACTAGCTGGCAGGGCAGGTTGATCTCTCGTGGAGGATAAGTCCCTTAGCTCCGAGATGGATTCCGCTACCAGTCTCTCACTAGCTGGCAGGGCAGGTTGATCTCTCGTGGAGGCTAAGTCCCTTAGCTCCAAGATGGATTCCGCTGCCAGGCTCTCACTAGCTGGCAGGGCAGGTTGATCTCTCGTGGAGGCTAAGCCCCTTAGCTCCGAGATGGATTCCGCTGCCAGGCTCTCACTAGCTGGCAGGGCAGGTTGATCTCTCGTGGAGGCTAAGCCCCTTAGCTCCGAGATGGATTCCGCTGTCAGGCTCTCACTAGCTGGCAGGGCAGGTTGATCTCTCGTGGAGTCTAAGTCCCTTAGCTCCGAGATGGATTCCGCTGCTAGGCTCTCACTAGCTGGCAGGGCAGGTTGATCTCTCGTGGAGGCTAAGCCCCTTAGCTCCGAGATGGATTCCGCTGCCAGGCTCTCACTAGCTGGCAGGGCAGGTTGATCTCTCGTGGAGGCTAAGCCCCTTAGCTCCGAGATGGATTCCGCTGCCAGGCTCTCACTAGCTGGCAGGGCAGGTTGATCTCTCGTGGAGGCTAAGCCCCTTAGCTCCGAGATGGATTCCGCTGTCAGGCTCTCACTAGCTGGCAGGGCAGGTTGATCTCTCGTGGAGGCTAAGCCCCTTAGCTCCGAGATGGATTCCGCTGCCAGGCTCTCACTAGCTGGCAGGGCAGGTTGATCTCTCGTGGAGGCTAAGCCCCTTAGCTCCGAGATGGATTCCGCTGCCAGGCTCTCACTAGCTGGCAGGGCAGGTTGATCTCTCGTGGAGGCTAAGCCCCTTAGCTCCGAGATGGATTCCGCTGTCAGGATCTCACTAGCTGGCAGGGCAGGTTGATCTCTCGTGGAGGCTAAGTCCCTTAGCTCCGAGATGGATTCCGCTGCCAGGCTCTCACTAGCTGGCAGGGCAGGTTGATCTCTCGTGGAGGCTAAGTCCCGTAGCTCCGAGATGGATTCCGCTGCCAGGCTCTCACTAGCTGGCAGGGCAGGTTGATCTCTCGTGGAGGATAAGTCCCTTAGCTCCGAGATGGATTCCGCTGCTAGGCTCTCACTAGCTGGCAGGGCAGGTTGATCTCTCGTGGAGGATAAGTCCCTTAGTTCCGAGATGGATTCCGCTGCCAGGCTCTTACTAGCTGGCAGGGCAGGTTGATCTCTCGTGGAGGATAAGTCCCTTAGCTCCGAGATGGATTCCGCTGCCAGGCTCTCACTAGCTGGCAGGGCAGGTTGATCTCTCGTGGAGGATAAGTCCCTTAGCTCCGAGATGGATTCCGCTGTCAGGCTCTCACTAGCTGGCAGGGCAGGTTGATCTCTCGTGGAGGATAAGTCCCTTAGCTCCAAGATGGATTCGGCTGCCAGACTCTCACTAGCTGGCAGGGCAGGTTGATCTCTCGTGGAGGATAAGTCCTTAGCTCCGAGATGGATTCCGCTGCCAGGCTCTCACTAGCTGGCAGGGCAGGTTGATCTCTCGTGGAGGCTAAGTCCCTTAGCTCCGAGATGGATTCCACTGCCAGGCTCTCACTAGCTGGCAGGGCAGGTTGATCTCTCGTGGAGGATAAGTCCCTTAGCTCCGAGATGGATTCCGATGCCAGGCTCTTACTAGCTGGCAGGGCAGGTTGATCTCTCGTGGAGGCTAAGTCCCTTAGCTCCGAGATGGATTCCACTGTCAGGCTCTCACTAGCTGGCAGGGCAGGTTGATTTCTCGTGGAGGATAAGTCCCTTAGCTCCGAGATGGATTCCGCTGCCAGGCTCCCACTAGCTGGCAGGGCAGGTTGATCTCTCGTGGAGGATAAGTCCCTTAGCTCCAAGATGGATTCCGCTGTCAGGCTCTCACTAGCTGGCAGGGCAGGTTGATCTCTCGTGGAGGATAAGTCCCTTAGCTCCGAGATGGATTCCGCTGCCAGGCTCTCACTAGCTGGCAGGGCAGGTTGATCTCTCGTGGAGGCTAAGTCCCTTAGCTCCGAGATGGATTCCGCTGCCAGGCTCTCACTAGCTGGCAGGGCAGGTTGATCTCTCGTGGAGGATAAGTCCCTTAGCTCCGAGATGGATTCCGCTGCCAGGCTCTCACTAGCTAGCAGGGCAGGTTGATCTCTCGTGGAGGCTAAGTCCCTTATCTCCGAGATGGATTCCGCTGCCAGGCTCTCACTAGCTGGCAGGGCAGGTTGATCTCTCGTGGAGGCTAAGTCCCTTAGCTCCGAGATGGATTCCGCTGCCAGGCTCTCACTAGCTGGCAGGGCAGGTTGATCTCTCGTGGAGGATAAGTCCCTTAGCTCCGAGATGGATTCCGCTGCCAGGCTCTCACTAGCTGGCAGGGCCGGTTGATCTCTCGTGGAGGCTAAGTCCCTTAGCTCCGAGATGGATTCCGCTTCCAGGCTCTCACTAGCTGGCAGGGCAGGTTGATCTCTCGTGGAGGCTAAGTCCCTTAGCTCCGAGATGGTCCCGCTGCCAGGCTCCCACTAGCTGACAGGGCCGGTGGTACCTCTCGTGGAGACTAAGTGTTTGCACCCCGAGGCCGTCTCGCCACCCAGGCTCACATTAGCTGGCATGGCAGGTTGACCCCGAGGGGAAGTTACACTCCGCGAATACGTTGGGTTGGATGTTTCTTTCCGAGCTTGTGCCAACCTCGAAAAGAGCGGGGATTGTGTACAACCCCGTATTCGCGAAGATTGGGCCCCAAAACAAGGTAAGCAAGTTTTTAAGCTTTCTGGGAGTTTTGCACTCCTAGGGGCCAATTTTTGGTGAACTTGCAAAACATACTAGTAGGGGGAGAAAATATTTCTCCCCCCAAGGCGCTCTTGGCAAGCCGCCGCAAGCCGCCTCAGGCCGCCAGGCCGCAAGCCGCCCAGGCCGCCAGGCCGCAACCCGCCCAGGCCGCAAGCCGCCTCAGGCCGCCAGGTCGCAGGCCGCCCCGCCTCTTCTTGCTTGGCGGCCTAGCGGGGCGAGACCGGCCGGGGGCCAGGGTCTCGCCCCCGCCTCTTCTTGCTCGGCGGCCTAGCGGGGCGAGACCGGCCGAGGGCCAGAGTCTCGCCCCCGCCTCTTCTTGCTCGGCGGCCTAGCGGGGCGAGACCGGCCGGGGGCCAGGGTCTCGCCCCCGCCTCTTCTTGCTCGGCGGCCTAGCGGGGCGAGACCGGCCGGGGGCCAGGGTCTCGCCCCCGCCTCTTCTTGCTCGGCGGCCTAGCGGGGCGAGACCGGCCGGGGGCCAGGGTCTCGCCCCCGCCTCTTCTTGCTCGGCGGCCTAGCGGGGCGAGACCGGCCGGGGGCCAGGGTCTCGCCCCCGCCTCTTCTTGCTCGGCGGCCTAGTGGGGCGAGACCGGCCGGGGGCCAGGGTCTCGCCCCCGCCTCTTCTTGCTCGGCGGCCTAGCGGGGCGAGACCGGCCGGGGGCCAGGGTCTCGCCCCCGCCTCTTCTTGCTTGGCGGCCTGGCGGGGCGAGACCGGTCGGAGGCCGCGGTCTCACCCTTGCCCCCCTGCAGTTTTACCTTCTTGCCCTCGGGGGAAATTCCCCCTTTACCCCCCTGCGTGGCTGTTTTCTATTGGCCCAAGGCTTTGTGGGCGTGAGGGTATCTCGGTCATTTTGGTCCAAGGGGTTTTGGAAAACTATAAATAGACCCCCTTGGGTGCCTTGGTGAGGATCTTCTTCTTCTTCTTGCTTGCTCCTCCCTTAGTTTCTTCTTGGTAGAGTTGAGAGAGCTCCTCCAAGGCACCCTAGCTCGAGCATTGGCTAGGGAGGGGAAGTGCTCAGGTAGCCTTCCGGGTGTGAGGTGGGACCTCCGCGCTAGAGCCGAGGGTCTATTCCTAGCTTCTTGATCCTTTGGTCCGTGACGTTCTCTTGAGTGTAGTAGGTGTGAGGTCACCCCTTTCTAGGGACCCCGAACTCCACGGAGACCAGGTTTCTGGTTTCAACAATCACCATGACGACGCAAGTCTTTTGAAGGCGACGAAGGAGGATCTTCCGCCAGCATGCCGTCATCCTTAGCAAGTTGTGGGATGATGTCTCCATCAAGAGGCCCATGCCACTTTCTCCAAACACAGGCATCCAGTTGTAAAAAAGTGATTTCCATCGCGGGCGTGGTCATAAATCTGAAGATTGTTTTTGATTGAGGGTAGAAAGCGAGTGCATTATTCGTCAAGGGCTCCTTGGAGAATTTCTGTAAACACAAGCGTCGGGACAGAAAACCTTGAGCGGGCCTGGGGGGCATTTATGAGAATGATCAAACCCGACACAAGGATTCTTCCCCACACCCTGAACTCGCAGAGCATGTACCACATCTATAAGAAATTACTCCTTTT
Organism: Platanthera guangdongensis; assembly: GCA_039583875.1. NCBI lineage: Eukaryota > Viridiplantae > Streptophyta > Magnoliopsida > Asparagales > Orchidaceae > Platanthera > Platanthera guangdongensis. The sequence goes on from CM077151.1 coordinate 65,673,337, forward strand.
CCTATATAAGGCAATAAGACACGAGTTCAAACTTGCGCGATATCTTTAATATTATTGCAATCATTTGCAGAACCTTATTAATAGTATTCAAGAATGAACCTCCGAACATTTAGAGCCGCTGCCTCTGGGCAGCACGCTTATATACCAACTTCCTCTGGGTAGCGTGCTTATTTACACCAACTACCTATGGGCAGCGGGCTATTCTACAACAACTGCCACCGGGTCGCGCACTCGCATTTACAGCAACTGTCTCCAAATAGTGCACTCATATTTACAGTAACTGCTTATGGGCAGCACACTCATTTATAGTTGCTGCCACTGGGCAGCGCACTCATCTACAACCGCTTCCTCCAAGAAGTGTGCTCATATTTACAGCAACTGCCACCTGACAGTACGCTTATCTCAACAATTGTCTCCTGGCAGTGCACTCATCTACAACAACTACTGCTGGGCAGAGCGCTCATATTTACAACAACTGCCTCCAAGAAGCACACTCATATTTACGACAACTACCTCCGAGTAGCGCGTTCATATACATCAACTTCCACTGGGCAGCGCGCTCACACTTACAAAAATTGCCTCTAGGCAGTGCGCTCACATTTACAACACCTGTCTTTGGGCAGCCCGCTAATTTACAACAACTATTTCTGGGTAACACATTTATCTACAGTAATTGCATCTGCGCAGCGCGCTCACATTTACAAGAACTACCACCAGGTAGCGTGCTCATTTACAAAAACTATCTCCTGGCAGAGTGCTCATCTACAATAATTGCCACCATGCAACTCGCTCACATTTACAACAACTTACCTCGGGGCAACACACTCACATTTATAGCAACTTCTTCCTGGGAAAAGTGCTAATCTACAGCAACTGCCTTCAGGCAGTGCGCTCACATTTACAGCAACTACCACCCAACAATGTGCTCATCTACAGCAACTGCCTCCGTGCAGCACTCTCATCTACAACAACTGTCTCTGAGCAATGTGCTCGCATTTACAACAACTAACTCTCGGCAGCGCACTCATCTACAACAACTGCCTCCGGGCAGCACACTCACATTTACAACAATTACATTCGAGCAGCACGCTCATCTATGACAACTGCCTCTAGGCAGTACCTTCATCTACAACAACTGCCTCTGGGCAAAATGCTTGCATTTATAACAATTGCTTCCGAGTAGCGCGCTCATCTATGATAACTATAAACTGGCAGTGCACTCATCTATGATAACTGTCACCTAGCAATGTGCTCATAATTATAGTCACTGCCTCTAATGAAACAGACCCAGAATCCTTTTGAAGTGTCCACAGACCAAGTTTCTTCGCTACCTCCTGAAACAAACAGACCTCGAGTCCTTCTCTTCAAGACGTGAGCAAGCAAAAAATCCTCCTTCGAATCCCTCCTCAGGGCGGACCCCGAATCCTCATGCGTCATCTGGTAAAAATGGACTCCGAGTCTATCCACGCCGTTTAGGCAAGGGGGAAGATATCCCCTCTCATCACGCTTAAGTAACAAGTCCCTGACACTAACACTCAATAACAATTACCAAAGATTGAGCACGGTGCGCAAGGAACGTAAAGTATAAGAGACTTCTGAACCACCGCACTGTGCAAAGCTCAAAACATGAGGATGACTCCATAAAAAACCGCAAGGTCCCCCAAAGAGCAAAAGCACTTTATAGTGCTAAGTCACACCTACCACTGCAAGGACCACTACTCGAAAAAAGGCTTTTAGCCACGGCATATTGTCGTGGCTAAAAGTCCAAAACCGTGGCTAAAGCCTTTTAGCCACGGCCTACCAACGGCAAATGGGCGTGGGCAATGCGAGCGTGGCTAATAGTATTAGACACGCTGAATTCGTGGCAAATAAGTTTTAACCACAAATTAAAATCGTGGCTAAAGGGTCTGTTTTCAGCAATTATTAGCCACGGTTCAATTGTCGTGGCTAAAAACTCCTTTTTTGCCACGGTTCAATTGCCGTGGCTAAAAGCTCCTTCAATCCTCACATAAAAAAGATTCTGCCGACGTGGCCCGCCGTCCGCCGGCGGCCACCGCCGGCCGCCCGCCGCCGCAGCCCGTCGTCCGCTGCCCGCCGCCCGCCGCCCGCCGCCCGCGTCCCATGGGCCGCCCACCCGCGATCCCGCCCACGAGCTCAGCTTAATTTAAACATTCATTGCAGAATGAGCAATATAAACCCGAAATAGAAGTTTTAACTGGCGGTGTGGGACTAAAAATACCCATTTTTTGCCACGGATTAGGCTTCCGTGGCTAATACTAATAGTATTAGCCACGAAATAGGCAAACCGTGGCAAAAACGTTTTTATTTGTCACGAATTAGTCATCCGTGGCTAATAGTAACTTATTAGCCATGAAATAGGTATCGTGGCATATACTTCATTATTAGCCACGGTTTTCCCCCGTGGCAAAATAAATCGTGGCTAAAGGTCTGTTTTCTAGTAGTAGACAAAAGTAAGGCATGATTTAGCAGCTGCCAAGATCTCCTACCTAATATCAACTGCAGGATTTTCACCACGCACGGCTGACACCCGAGGGAAGTTGCAAGCTCAATGTGTCGTGCCAAAACTTGCATGCTCAAGTAAAGGGAGCAATAAAGGCAGTACATAAACCAAAGATACAAAGTGTGCTCGTCCTACCATGACAAACCTATTCTCGTAACCGTAATCTCGAGTTCCCCTCGGCCATTTGGCACAGCTACGCTCCAAGGCCCTAGGACCCTCTATGTTCTGCAATCATGAAAGCTCTCCTCCTTCCATCATCCTAAAGCAAAGATGCCATCAACAACCTCCTCCTTAAAAGACTCTATCTAACCTTTTGATATGAATGGACACCAAGTCCTTCCATGTTCCCACACGGGAACGGACACCAAGTCCTTTCGTGCCTTCTAATAGGAACAGACCCACTAGTCCTTCTGCGACACTAAGACAAGGTAGGCATAACGTCCCTCCACGTCTCATCCAAGAATCCTCCACTGACACTAACTCCATCGACAATCACTCAAGCTAACGTGTAGTGTCATACTTGCGCGTTTATACGATGGGGAACATGAAAAGCAACACACTTTGCACCAAAGCAGCGCACAAAGCGTGAGGTAGGAGAAAGTTCCAGCAAATCGTTGCAAGCTCTCACATAGCAAGCAAGGGTGATGCACGAACAAATAACCTTAGAATCGTCATCTAAGCATCCACAACGGAACCTTCAACTCGCGAAGCAGACATGAGTGGTTCCAAGACATCAACGCGCACATCCAAGACTAACCAAGGGGACATTTCACGTCGCAAGAAAAATGTAACCTATGATGCACACTTGGTGAAATAATCCAAAGTCCATGACTCCCAAGGCAAAATAATCAAGTACAAAAATTTTCGGGTTTGATGCTTTGTGGATCTCAACCCGCGAAATTTTAGGGGCATTTGATGGGGTTCCCCCTGGATTTTTCCGAGACAAACTGGTAGGACTCCGGCTAAGAATATTCAAGCAGTATGACTCAATCGAGGGAGGCACGCTTGTTCAAAGGGCCCGAAATTATACTGATAGGAGAACGAAACCAAGCGCGCACGGAGACCGCGCGCGCAAGAGACCATTGTGCGCGTAGAGTGTCCAATCTGTGCGTGAGGCACGAGCAGTTAGCGAGCTATGTACGCACCATGAGCACGCGTGTGCTAGCACCTCGTGCCCGCGCTGGCGCCTCGCACGCGCCCACGTTGGCGCCTCGCACGCGCCCGCGCTGGCACCCCACACGCACCCGTGCTAGTGCCCAACGCCCACGCGTGCTTGCGCTCTCCTCGTGCGCACTCACATGCGTGTTAGTGCGCCTCACACGCATGTACACGCGCGCGTGAGAGTGACTAGCACTGCCACCTGGACCGCCTCCATTACTGGGCCGATCGGGGGGCATGTTTGTCATTTTATGAAAATTAGCCATCCAGGTGACCAGAATGGAGCCACGTCATTCTCCAACTCAAGACTCAGCCGAGCACATTTATCAACACATCTCTCCAAAAAGCTGTAAAAAGGATCACATGCCTTCATTTGAGGAGAAGCAACTCTAGATACTATAGAGATCTGAGATTTTCTGACGAGAGCACGAGGCTTAGATCTCTCCTTCACTCAAGATTCGCTTCGATCCCTCTTTAGTCCGCTCAACACTTACTTGGACGCTTCTGTGAGCCCGGAAGAATGCACAAGAGAACGCTCTCAAGAATGCATTGTGAAAGTTCCGTGGACTTTGCTATTTTCCTCTTCTCCTTGTACTCAAAGCATGCAATAGAGAGGTGACCTATCACCCTCCAAGGAACTCTAAATAATAGTAAGCAAAGGTAAATAGGGAATTTTGGCCCAACACAGATCAAACCACGTGATTTTTCACCCGTTTTGGTTTTTCCATGGTAAAAAATTTTGTACTCATTATTGCTTGGTTTTCCTTTGACTGTTTGGGCACCTGATCCGACTCAGAGCTAAGGCTATCTGATTCTCTGGACCAGAGGAAACAGGGCGACCCGCAACATGTGTGATTTGAAGGGAGAGAGGCTCGTCATGGGTGGGCAATGAGCACGGGCGGACCCACCTTTAGACACGCCTAGGCATGTGCCCGGGCGTGTTTTTCGCAAATACCTGCCTAGGGAGGATTCAGTCCTTCATTTTTCTCTTGTCCGAGACTCCTCTGCACAAGTCCAAGCCCTATACCTGCACCTTTTTTCTCTTATGTCGCTCGTCTGAGACTCTTTTGCGGCGCTTTCCCCCATTCTCCCATCCCACCATCCCGGAGCACTGAAATAGTCACACATATCTGTCGAGCAGTGAGCAGACTAGGTATTGTTTGCCCTGTTTCTTCCATTTCCAATCACTAAGTTACCCCCGCTTCCATTTCCAATCTCCAAGTTACCTCTGCTTCCATTTCCAATTCTCTTTTTCTGCTTTTACTACTTCTAGCTTCCGTCTCCATGTCCCCCTTCCAAATTAAGCAATCAGCAGTTAGCTTGAATTTAGATTTCAGCTATAAATTTAACTCGAAATAGTCTAAATTGAGTTGTTGTTGTGTTCTCAAATTGCGATTTCCATCGAAGTAGTATAATTTTTTTCTAACTGAATTAGTTTATTTATACGTGGAAGAGTAATGCATTTTGATAAGGGGATTAAGAAGATTACGGGAAGATGATGCAGCTTTTGAAATTGAGAAGGATGCTGAACTTTGAAGTTATGGAGTATGGGGATGAGCCACTAACTATTTGATGAAATGCCAAGGTGAAAAGAACAATTCAAATTAGCTTTTTTGTTGCTGAATGTTACACTGATCATAATTATGTAAGACTTGCTATAGTAATTTTGACTGATTTATTTTGTAATTTGTACATAATATGTGGAGAAAGCTCATGTATGATACCTCCACTTTCACCTGTAGTATTTTTCTATACCTCTTGGTAGTCAGTTATGGTCTTATATGTCAGCCATATTATACTTAGTGCCCGGGCTCAATTAAGATCCCAGTTCCACCGCTGGCAATGAGACACTACTGAGGCAGGAAAGGGAGGGGTGACGGGGTTGGAGCACCTTCTATGCGGTGGGATTTGGAATCCCAACGCAAAATTTTTCTCCCTTTCCCTCAAGTAGCAAGCCACCGCCAGCGGAAAAGAGATTGTTTTTGGCACCTTCGCCCTCGGATCGGGGCCCTCTCCATTTGGGACCCAATTGGAGGTTCATTTCATGGTGTAGATGCATTTTCATTTGATCAAATGATGTCGAATTTTTTTAAACAAAAATATAAAATGATGACATTAGCGAACTTGTCGGATCAGCCAAAAATAGATCTGGATCATGAAATTGATACTATCAATTTCACTTAAAATGAAGAGAATCCCCCCCCCCCCCCCCCCCCCCCCACCACCCACCCACCACGCAAACAGGAAAAATTTTCAGTGTGATGGACGTACATGGAGCATGATGGGTTGGGGATAAATTTTTCTTCTCAAGTAATTTTATTTGTTAATTTTTTCTATATTTTAAAAAATAATTAACAAATTAATTTATGTATTTTTTGGTTATTTTAAATATTCATTTGTATATGTTTTGGGATAAAAATATATAAAAAAAAATACAGTTGTAAATGTGTTTTTTTTGTTAACTATTTTACAATGATATTTTGTGACAAAAATAAGGGTAAAAATATAGTCCATTACAACGGTAAATTATGTAACGACTGTACTTTTGTAAGAAAATAAAGTCTGCACACCATGCTTACGATGATAGCACAAAATATTCTCCCCATAAATAGAGCCAAAGTTTCATTAGGCATATTATTCTGGATCTATTAGGAACTCAAAAGCATCTTAAGGTAGCATAAGAGTAAGAAGACCATAATTATGGCCTCTTTGGGGAAACAAATTTAGGTGGGTTACTATCACCTAAAAATGGGTGCAGTATTAAATATTGGTCATTGATTTCCTGCAGAAATAAGATGATTGATCAAAATATTGATCAACAGTTAGTATTTAATATCATGAGTAGTATGATATCAGATCAACGGTTAGTATTTAATACTGCACCTATTTTTAGGTAATTGTAACTCACCTAAATTTTCCTCTTTGGGACGGTGGTGACGATGAGAAAAGACTTATTCCAACCGCTACCACAATTTTCTAAGTATTCATTTGTGTGGCCGTGGAAAAATACATTTCAATAAATTGGAGTTTTGAAGACTTTTCAAATAGTCGGGAACTCCCTAATTTCCATAAAGAGCTTTTTAAAAAACCTACTTTCCATGAATGTCCGTTCATTTAGACGATAGTTTTTGTCATGTCGTGCATTTTTGTTCGGACGCACTTTTTCTCATGGGTGCATGTTTTGCCAAGACGCACGTTTTTTTGTCTGGGCGCACATTTTTCTGCCTGGGCGCACACTTTCCCCCATATTTTCCGCTCAGACGTGCATTTTCTCCCAAGAACACACTTTTCACCTCGACGCACATTTTCTGTTCGAGCGTGATTTTTCCTCCCAAGTGCATTTTCCCGCCGCTATGCGCGCATTTTCCGCCTGGGCTCACATTTACCTTTCATGTGCACATTTTTCTTCCAAACACACATTTTACACCTCGCACAAATTTTGGGCCCGAGAGCATTATTCCTCCAGGGCACACATTTTTCGCCAAAGAGCGTATTTTTCACCAAAGCGCACATTTTCCCCATGGGCGTGCATTTTTCCGCCAAGACACGCATTTTTCACCCTAACGAGCAATTTTTTCTGGGTGTGCATTTATCACCCAGTTGTACATTTTTTTCGCTCAGACGCTCATTTTGTGCTCGAGCACGTATTTTCTTCTGGACGGACATTTTTTCTCCCGGACGCGTTGGTGCAAATTTTTTTCCAGCACGCTTTTTCGTCCCTAACGCAAATTTTTGCCCGGGCGTGCATTTTTCACCTGCGCGGGAATTTTTTCAAGCAGGCTCCCATTTTTTCCCGGGCCATGGCATGCATTATCCACTCAGGAGAGCATTTTTTCCATATGAGGGCGCACTTTCTACCTGGACGCACATTTTCTGCTTCAGCACGAATTTTACCTCAGGCGCACAGTTACCCCCCAACACGCAATTTTCACCCTTGAGTGCATTTTTCACCACACATCATATTATAAAAAGTCAAACTATTATTATAAAATCATTATTCCAAAAAGAAAATGTAAAAAAACATTTTTTAAAATACTTATATTGAGATTTTCCAAACAATACACACTTTTTTTCAAAACAGCTTATTAGACAATTCTAATATCACCATTACTTTCCCACCATTTTTTCACCACCACCACTTTTTGCACAACCACCACCATCCTAAACAGGTCATTAATCTCATACTCAATTATTCTACTTGCCAAATGTAGGGCATTGCAAGTAGAATGGATCACACTGCATCATTTGTGGAGCCTAGAAAGGAAAATTGAGCCAACAAACTTCACCGAAAGGGGTTTGTGGCAACCTTCTAATAGTAAGATGGCAAACTGTGAGACCCAACTAGAGAGTAAACAAACCCTGCAAGGATCTAAACCTAAGAAATGGAATTCATCTTTCACAAAGGAAGAAAATCCTGCTTCACAAGAGAGATTCCACCTCCAACCCATAAACATCTCGATCAAAGGACAAAAGACGAACGATCAACCTATTACTTGATCTTCTAACAAGGAGATGGAGCTCGTAAAAGTCCGAACACTTTAACGTGATCTAACACTAACACGAGATTCCTTACGAATGAAATGAACAGGAATTAACACGCAGACGGCATTTCAAAGGGCGGGAACATGTAGGATTCATCAGACATGCCATATAGAATGTTAATAACCTATGAAACTGCTGTTAAAACCCTAGCAGAAGCTAATTTACTCAAATTCCCAGTGAGAACCACAAGACCACACCATTCATTATGAGGTGACGAAGAGGAACAAGCCAAGCATCCAACCAGAATCCCATAAAGCAGTGTGGAATGCTTCTCCAATAACTCTCTCATCATATGAAATGTACCCAACATGTAATTATGAAAATTTTAAAAGAAAAGTAAGAATCAAAATATAGCTGCTACACAAAAAAGGGGGTACAAAGATCCCCAACCAGGTTCACCCAATGAATAAATAAAGAATTGACCACTACTCTTCATAAACATGTACAAAGTACCAGGATATATTGGTCAAAACTGCCTTCATTAGCTCAACTAAACTCATTTTTACAAGTAATATTGTGTCATACTCGGAAAGTTCAAAACCACCCTTCTACTTGCAACAAAATATAAAGCACACTATCACTTCATTTGACCCAACCAGAAAGAACATCCTTTATATATGACATGCATACATGCATTTTTTAAAAAAAAATACATAAAAGGAACCGAGAAACTTTTTATCAGCTGCTTGGCTCGCAATAGACAGCTCGAATAAATTATAATAATCACGCCATTTCCTAAACCAACTACGTTGGCAAGAGATGAGAGGCAGGATTAAAACGAATAATAATTGCCGGTTTTCACTTCTCCTCCGCCCTCATCTTTTTCACTCTCTATTGTACATTTCTATTGGAAGAAAGATTTACAATAATAGAAAATCAAAATTGTGGCAACTGGCAAAGACCAATCATGCTTTCCTAATCGTCTTTATGTGATCTGTGACGAAACAGCAACCCTCCCAAACAGCAATCTATCTATTTGTACGGCCAAGCGGCGCTCACTCGCTCGTCCTAAATCTATGCATGATGATATCCCTCGTATCCGTTCATGCGGCAAAGGGCTGGGGCATCACAGATTTCATTTATAGAGTTAGGGACAAGATCGCTAGTATGTCATTACTTAGCAGCAAGTCCATACCCATAAATGAATAAATACATGAACAAGCGAAAACAGCAGCAAGGAAAACGGAAATCACCGTCTTCATATGCCACCATACCTTTGGGATCTGCAATATCCGACGAATGAACGAGCATAATCAGAATGGGACGACATAAGGCAGCGCGAGAACATCAGCCGAGTCGATCCACAATGCCTCAGCCCACACCAGGGGCGCATGTTCGTGCTTCGGCGTAGGCTTCTGGCGAGAATCGCAGCAATTGAACAGCCAGTCCATGTCATCGATCTCCGACATTTCCTCGGTTTTTGGCACGGTGTATATATGGGGGAGATACTTTGAATCAGGGTGAGGTGATCTCAAAGCGACATCACCGTTCTCGAGCGGGCCTCTGTCAGCTGGAGGCCGGCCGTCAATCGCCTGCAGATGAGACTTTCCAGTCCCATTTATCTTCTTCTCATTATTATCTAATGTTCTATCTGGCTTCTTAGAATTATTCATGGCTCCATCCTTCAATGGAAGGCTAAATGGAGGATCCGTGGGTGTGGAGGACTGAAATAACCTTGGCATCTTACTCGGCCGTGCATCGTTTTCTGTCAATCACAGGGTCATATGAAGTAGCATATTGAGAACTTCGCAAGAATATATTTGTTACGACGTATGAGAAAATTAACTCACCGTGAATAAACCCATTGGTGTTGGTGTCATTCCTTCTTTTCATACTCTCAGCATCTTTAATACCAGCTGTGTTCTCTTTATGAGGGGCTAATGGCTTGCTACTTAGAGTATCTACTTGATCCTTCTTCACAAAGTTTCTCTGCTCAATCTTTTCAAACTTCGCTATTTTCTCCCACTTTTCCTTATCATTACTATGTTTATCAGTATGCTTCGCCCTACTCTTCTCACTATCGCTGTCTTTGACTCCTTTTCTATATTCATCTTTTCTGTTCTCGTCCGCATCCTTCCCGTCAAGCTTTTGGTATCTATCTTTCTCCACCGGTTGGCCGACGGTGGCTTTTGTTCTTTGCTCGAAACTAAGCTGGGGTGTGAACATTTCCCTTCCTTTAACTCTTTCCTTCTCGATCGAAGGTACAGCACACACAACATCCATTCTACTATGAACAGAAGGGTCGTGTATATCCTCAGTTTTACTGCGGAAGGAATGATTTTCCACGGCCAGCCCCATGTGGTTATTTCTTTGAGTTGAAGTTGAGCTCCAAGCCACGACCCTCGCACCAAGTTGTCCCCTCTCGAGTGGAGATACAATACTATTCGGAATCGTGTTTTTTTCGCCGCTTTTTTCCTTCTCCATACCAGCGATTGGGCATTCAGTTTTCCTATTAACCAACCAGGATATACCATCAGGTCGGGGAATTCCATGATTTCTATTTGGCATGGTATTGATGACAAAAGGAGGCCTTTCATGCATTTTACTTCTTTCGTTCTCCATCGAAGTTGCAGTGCTGATATTCTCAGTTCTTCTCTGAAGAGGATTTGTGAAACTCTCCACAGGTGGGCAACTTCCATAATTTCCTTGTGCTGAACCAATATTATGTACCAAGAATGCTTTCTTATCAGAGCTTCTTTCCATCTCCAGAGGACAAGGAATAGAACTTGTGATGCTTCCAGCCAGTCGATTAGCTGCTCCATCATCTCTAGTTCTCCTGCCCAACTCTTCTGCGAACTTAGAATCCTTCCCTCCTTCCTCCTGTAAGATTTCCCGAACATTGAACTCATGTTGACCCTCAGTCCGAGTTTCAGCTGTGCTGTCTTCAGGGGTCCGTCCTTTGTCAATCTCCTTGTGCTTTTTCCGTTCTTTGCGCTTTTCTTTTCGATCCTTCTTCTCTTTATGTTTATCTTTACTTCGATCTTTCTCCCTTTTCTCTTTGTGCTCTTTCTTATCTTTCCCTTTCTTCTCTTTTTTGTGCTTCTTTTTTCTAACTTTATCCTGAGAGAAAAAAAATACACAATTACAAGCCATAAATGAACACAGACCACAACCATGCAGAAGAATTTTGGAAAATTAAGGCTCCATTTGGCACAGTGGCGGCGGTCATGAACGCAGGGGTTAAATTGTCATTTGTTAACGCCCATCTAAAGAACTTCATCCACATTTATGTTCAAACGGATGCTCTTTGTTAGGTGATCCTTAACGAATGACGATTTAACCCAAGCGTTTACGACCGCCACCACCGTGCCAAACGGAGCCGAAGTTATGGTTGAAGTAATACTTAAAGTTAGCACATACCCAATATATATATATAGGGAAAGTATCTAGTGCGGGCGTACGGACGTACGGGCAAGGGTCAAGATGGCTCCAAAACAAAAGGTGATCAACATGAAAGTTGTTCGTCTCGCCGAGATCTACAGCTTTCATGTTGATCACTTTTCGATTTAAGACCATCTTGACCCCCAAAATGACCTGCCCGTACGCCCGCACGCAATCATGCCCGCACCTGATATCTCCCCATATATATATATATATATATATATATATATATATATATATATATATATATATATATATATATATATATATATATATATATAAAACCGGAATGAGCTATAAAGTTCAACTATTACCAACTATAAAATTTCCTTCATGCTGGACAACAAATAAATCACACCAAAAATGGCAAGCAAATTATCATAATAAAATGCAAAATCACAAGATTTCTCAAGTTTTCTTAAGCAAATTCATCATGCACAAAAGGTTGGACGAATATGAAAGATGAAATGATTGGAATGATAGCCATGAGGAGTGATCTTCAAAGAAAATGCTATGATTGTAAACGCAGGATCGATGCAAAATAAACATCTTTTGCAATACCCGAAATGCTAACTGCCCATGCACCGTAGATAATATATAAAATACAAATAGGAAGGAGTAGGAGAATGAAGATGTGTATTCATACAAAAATTACATATAAACAATTAGAAGGAATCAAGGAAACCATGCCAAAATATTTATGAACTATTGAAGTCAATTAAATTAGTATGCCCATGAAAAGCTCTTCAAGACAGAAGACAAACAAAAGGATGGTGAAAAGTAATAATTAATAGTTCTTCAGATTATAGTTGTTCTCAAATCAACCTATCAACCTATCAACCTACATGGCCTTAGCAGTTAGCATCATATCACCGATATGGCCAATAATATTGCTTACTGTCCAAACAAAAATAGTAACCAAACATAATATTCCATGATTCACGTGGGAAAATAGATGGTGTAAATCTCACAACTGTTTATGCTCTATACAAAAATATGTGGAAGCAGTCATCAGAAATGAATATAATGAGTAAAGGAAGTAATAACAGGGAGATCAAGCAACATAAGGAAACATCACAAACTTATTGTTGTGCATACTTAAACACTCTAAAAGTTATTTTCACTTACTTTTCATCACTCTGTGAATTCTCTCTGAGAGTTTTCTCATGCATTTCATTTCCAATAGCAGCAAAGCAACCAAAACCCATAAGCATCTTATTAACTAATAATTTTCATTACTCCCTTTCCTATTACCCTAGCAACTCACAGCACTCAGCTTCACAAACCCACACAAAGGATTTCAAAAAGATTATCTCACCTGATTTCCTTATTGGTTAAGGTATTAATAGGACTTTTGAGCAGGCGTATTTTAAATCGAAATCTAATTTAATCTTGAACATCCAGATATACCAAACTACAAATTATGTAATAAATTTTAGACTATACTTTTAACTCTGTGCTTATCCTAACAAAATTATTCAGTTACAAAATTTAAATCTGATGAACAATAATATCACAACTTACACCCTAACCCTAATGCAATTGTAGCACTTCAAATATGTGAATAATTCTGACATAACTAATTAAATATCATTAAATTTAAAATTTTTGTGCTAACATCACACACGATGACGAATATTACAATTTTTTCTCAATTCCAAATTAAAATGAGAGTGCACCAAAATTAAGTGCAAAGTGAATAATTGTACACTTGCAAAAATTAAATGAGCCAAGATAAGCAGATCAAATTAACACTAAATCACCAAAAATATAAAATTGTGTCCATATAATGTAAGGAAATATAATTAATATGAAAACTCATCCAGAAATCTGTATTGGGGGTGGAGGATGTGGTAGACGAGCTTGTGACGGCTGGAGCGGTTTGGAAGGGGATATAGGCCACAAGAGAGCTATAGGGATGTGGCAAGGCTATATTGAAGGCTAGTCGGAGGGGAATGAATGCAGACGACAGCTGCTTGGTGGCTATGGAGGCAGAGAAAGGGTTTTGAATGGTCAATGGGATTGGTAGAGGCATTGGATGGTGATTAGGGAAGTGGGGAATGGATGTGTGGAGGTTGGGGTGGCTGGAGAATGAAGAAGGTGGGAGGCTAGGAGGGCAGTACAAGGGGAAGGAGATGACAGTGGGGTCGCCGGCGGTGGACAAGGAACCTGGCGAGGTCGCCGGATGGTTTTGTGGATGGACACGGGCTCGGGAGTGGGGGGAAGAGGTGAATGGAAGGATAAAGGCAAGGTTGGCGGTTGGGAGATCCATTGCGGCAGGCAACCTTGATGGCGTTGCTGGAGGGCCGGAAAAAGATTGTCGGCGATCGTAGGGGCAAAGTAAGGCAGTAGACAGGGGCGTCGGCACCTCCAGAGGTGTGAACCTGCGGCGTTACACCGTAAGTGGCTCTTAAGGTCTCACTGAGAGCAAAAATCGAGCGGCTATTGGAAAAATCTAAACTCTTGATGTCCTCATTTTCCCTAGCCAGCTGAGATATAAGGGGAGATTTATGTTAAATCATCAAGCGACCTTAAACGCATGATCGAGAGATTTAACATGAATCACAAAATACAACTCCAAAAAATACATATAAAAATGAAAAATCATGATGAACAAAATGGAGGTCACCCATCGCTAATCCTACAATCCAATAACGTCGACCTAGTCAACTCCACCAATGTTGCTTGAACAATCTTCGTCAATCTTCCCGGCTCAGAAACATTCATCTCTGATGAATGGAGACACGTTCCCAATGCAGGCCAAGCAATACTCTATTGCTCCAAGTAGGAAGCGTCTTCATAAAAGGTCACCGTGTCGCTGACGTAGTTTCGTCGCCGCAGAGGTGAAGGGTGGGGCTTCAGTGAGGTGAAGAATGAAGCTGGGGAAAGGTGTGGTTGAAGTTATAGTGGAGTGTCATGCTGAAGGTTCCAATACCAAGGTGGTTCCTTATTTAGAATCAGATCTCTATAGATACAAGATGACTAACTATATTCCCGGTGATATCAAGCTCATAAAGATTTGACTCAATCTTTCTCATGACAATCTATGAACCTATTCATCTAGCACTCACATTCAAAATTGTCCCAATGAGAATATTCAAATAATGTGCAAATCATCACTCAATCACTTATCTTGAATTGTTTACTCATGTAAATATCAACGCAAGTTTTAAAAGTTGTATTATTTAATATAACTTTACATTTGACTATGTCATACAAAACATGCAACAACAATGCTTGACCTGACATACCGACAAAATGCACACTTCATGTAATGATGAAGGTTCCTAACAATTGGTGGTTTATCCGGAGGTTCCTTGAGTTGGGTGTACAAATACTCATCAAGTGTATGGAGAACACTCAAATGACTGCATGTGACATCAACAGTGAAATACAATATCATGAAATGTCAAATGTATTTTGAGGGACGTCGATCATCAAGGGGCTCACCATGTGGTTGATAGAAAAATTTGTCACAGATGTGATCTCCCAAAGGAATATTGAAGATAGTGACATAAAAATGTAACTCACAAGGTTCACTGGCGGTAAGTGAATTCATCGTGAATGAGATGATAATCTGAAGGGACCTGTGAAACAACGAACACAAAAGATGCAACAATGTGGTGGGTTGAATGTTTGCTAAAAGAAAAAACTTATCGGGTGGCTCTCGCAGAGGTAGCTAATAGAATATGGCGTGCTCGAATGAAGTCATTCATGCCAGGGCAAATGCTTCACGGAGAGGGAGGATCATTAATGGATTTCCTGGGATTTCGAGGAAGGGCTCATTGCGAGGATCAACAAAAGTTGGGTGATTATCCATATGAGAATCGTCGATAATGATAAAATCACCGAGAACAAAAGAAACAACAATCACACAGTCAACAATATGCTCACGAATCTCACTCATAATGTGAGATGATAGTACCTCGTTGTGAAGCTCCAATAACAAGTACTTCAAGGTGAGTCGATGGTCAAGGTAGTATTTAAATTAACACATGGGATAGGGGAAGGGCGTATACTATAGGATCACTAAGTCGCTAGTATTGACTTCCAGCCAGGGTCACAAGAAATAAGTCAGCATCAAATGATGGACCATTCATCAAACAAAGTAACTTATTGGGACAAGGTAACACCACTTCAGATATTATGTGTTTCTTATCTAAAAATACATGAGTAGGTAGGAATGTGGCCTCAGAAAGGGAAGGACTCATACTGGTTTGGTTATTAAAAGCAAAGAAATCTTGGAACCTAAGCGCAAGGCTCAAGGAGCAGGCGCGCACATGACGAAGGCAAGACGCAACCACATTCATTTTAAATAATCAACATCAAATGTCATTTTAGCCTCTCGATCAAATTCATCTAGTCTACTAATTAATCATTCATTATTACTGTTTATATCTCATAAAAAATATAATAAATGTGATCATTTACATCATATCTAAATCTCAACGCACAAGTATCTTTCACAGAAATTAAAGTAATAAAAAATTATCGAGTTCCTATATTATTTTTTTTTAGTTTTTAAAGAAAAAAATTTACAACAAAAATCTCACTCAGACGCGTCTTTTATATTTCAAATGTACAAATAAGGCGGGGCGTGCACCTAACGAAGGAAGGCGCTACTACATTCATGTTAAATAATCAGCATCAAACATCATTTCAGCTTCTCGATCAAATTCATCTAGTCTACAAATTAATAATTCATTACTATCGTTTATATCTCATAAAAAATATAATAAATGTGATCATTTGCATCATATCAAAGTCTCAGCGCACAATTATCTTTCACAGATATTAAATAAATAAAAAATTATTGAGTTGTTACATCATTTTTTTTTGTTTTTGAAGAAAAAAATTTACAACAATAATCTCACTCAGACGCGCCTCTTATATTCCAAATGTGCAAGGCGCATCCACGCGCAAATCACTAAGCTTGGTGAACCTTGAGCCTTAGGCATGCCTGAACGTGTCTTTAATAACATAGCATACTGGGTAGGTCCATGTGCGAATCCACTCGACTGACTTTAACAGATCTTAAGGACTGCTCATAATGAATGACGAGCTAGTATGTCTTCTCGAGGGACTATAAGTAGTGAAGGCTCAACTCAGTACGTATCTCGGATCTAAGTAGTGACATGGATCCTTGTCGAGAGGTAAATAATTGCTTGAGTAGGTGAGTCTGATACGATGCTGACAAATACCTCTGACAGTCTCTTTATCATATCTACCCAACTAGTGATGCAACGAAGACAATCTCACTCGCGGGTCGTCTCAATGCTAGATTAATATGCTCTCACTGATCTACAAGTCTAAGTTACGCAAATTTGATGCGATACACATCAAATAATTTAAAATAATCGAAATAATATCTCATGTACACGAGCCAATAACTAAAAGACTTTAGACTCGATGAACCATCAAATGATGGGGCCACACTACCAAACATATACTTGAGATCGTCCTCAAAATGATGATCGTCGTAATAATCATCTATTAGATAATCAAGTTGTGTCGAAAAGTCAACACAATCTGTGTGCAAAGATGGGGCTGATGATCATCATCATGGTGATCATCTCTTGCACAGTGTAAGTGTAAAACGGTCGACACGATCTCTAAAAGTAGTGTGCTGCGAACAAGAATAATAATCGTAATAATATGAAGACATCTCAAGTGAAGCAATACATAGTCAAGTATAATTTGACTCGGATTTCTAAAATGAAGGAGAGGGAGAGACGATGACATGCAATAAAGGAGCCTATGGACTCAATGACTGCATATCAAAAAAAATCTCAGACCTGGCTCTGACACCATTGACGCGGGATGTCTATATGTGATGGACACATGATACCCTAACCCTAAATGAATACAATTGACCACGGTGAATGCAATGGATACACAACAAATTCTAAATGACAATGAGAAAGGATGCATACATGCAATCCAATGAACAAAATCTCACAATTTACATCCTACCATATGCAACTGCAGCACTTCAATCATGCAAATATTTCTGACACAGTTAACTAAATACCGTTAATTTTAAAAAACTTTTGCTAACATCGTACATGATCACAAATATTACAATTTCAACAAGTATATAACAATTCTAAACAAGATGAGAGTGCATCAAATTTAAGTACAAAGCAAATAAATTGTACACTTACAAAAATTAAATGAGTCAAGATAAGCAGAGCAAATTAACACCAAGAATATAAAGTTGCACCCATATAATGTAAAGAAATATACCTTAAATGAAAGATCACCTAGAAATCGGCACTGGGGGTGGAGGATGTGGTGGCGAGCTTGTTACGACAGCCAGAGTGATGTGGAAAGAGATATAGGCCAAGGGAGGATCATGGGGATTTGGCAAGGCTATATTGAAGGCAAGTCGAAGGAGAAGAAACGTAGGGGACGCTTGTTTAGTGTCTATGGTGATAGGGAGGATTTTGGAGGGTCGATGAGGCCCGTAGAGGTGTTGGTTGGTGGTTCGGGAAGTGGGTAAGGGCTATGTTGAGGTTGGGGTGGTTGAAAATGGATTGGAAGGAAGGTGGGCGGAAATGGACTCAGGCGTGGGGAAAGAGGTGGATGGAAGGATAAAAGCATGGTTGGCGACTGTGAAATCCGTCGGGGCAGCCTCGACGATGTTGATGGGGGGTGGAAAAGGATCATCAGTGATTATAAGGGCGAAGGAAGGCGACAGGTGTGGCGTTGGCACCCCTGGAGGCAGGAACCTGCGGTGTCGCACCACAGGTAGCTCTCGGCATCGCATCAAGAGAGAAAATCAAGCGGATACTGGAAAAACCTAAACTCTAGATGTCCTCACTTTCCCTAGTCAACTGATATATAAGGGGGAATTTACATTAAATCAACCGACGGCCTTCAATGCACGATCGAACGATTTAACATGAAACACAAAATACAAGGCCGGAAAAAGAGAAAAAATACATAGAAAATATGAAAAGTCCCAACAAACACAATGGCGGTCTCCAATCGCCAATCCGACTATTCAAAAATGTCGACCCAGTGGACTCCTTCAATTTCAAGTGATCAATTTCCATCATTAGTATAATATAAATGACAAATTTGGAAAAAAGGGACATCAAAAAATTATCTTCCTTTATTAAATGTATGCATTGAACATTCAGGAACATAAGCATTAACAAGAAGAGCCCCAAAGCCACATAAAATGACAGAAAATTGCAAAATTACCTAACTTTGAAATTTCCATATAAGGTGTGCTACTAATCATATATGAGAAAGTACAGATAAAGTAAACTAGATACAAGAACAATGTTAACCCAAATTCTCCTGCACACAATCAACAGGGAAGTTTAATTTCTTAATTCTGGACAATAATGCCAATTCTGAAAAATAAAGTAAGTTCTGTCAAATATGAGAAGACAATATTTATTATCTTATTATCTGATTTTAATAAACAAACAACTTGCATCATGACATTGTTACGGTTGTGCATGTATACGAGACACGCGCACGCTGACGAGATGTCGTGGTGAGTCAACATGTGAAGGAACTAGGAAGACGATGATGGGTCTGTCTGGAGGAGAGATTGAAGACACGCCGCCGACATGATCATCCTATTTCATTTTGTTATGTTATACTCTGTTATGTGTACGATTTACTATTCGCAATGTCTCTTCGTTATCCGTACCCCACACCTAAAAAAGGTTGTGTCGTACTCTTTTTCATTATCCTTGGATGAATGGAATTTAGGGTTGCTCCCTAAGATTTCTTCTCGACCTAATACCTCTTTTCTCCTTCACCACCGTCGGCCATCCCCCTTGCCGGATTCATCTCCAGGATCATATCAATTTGATCTAACCTGCCGCACCGCCCACAAAATAGCCGTCGGTGCGTCGTTTCCGCGCGGGTTTTCGCTTTCGTCTCCTGGGATCACACGCTTCTGCCGGATTCCTCGTCGTCTAGTGTGTGGAATGTCGCGTGTTGTGTTCTCCCTCCGCTCGCGTGCGTCCAGTGCACCAGTCCCGCACATCTCCGCACCCAACAGATCTGTCGGCCGCTGGATCTGTCGTCCGCACCCAACAGATCTGTCGTGCCATCCGTCGGATCCCGTACATCTTCGCACCCAACAGATCTATCGTCCGCACCCAATAGATCTGTTGTGTTATCCGCCAGATCTTCCATCTTCTGTCACCCGCTAGATCTGCCATCCTCTAGTTCTGCATATCTCCGTTTGCGTCACTCTTCCATCTGTCCAACCTTTTGTCAATTCAACTCCATGGCTCCCAACACTCGTTCCTTTGGTGACCCCGCTCAGGATACCTCCTCAGACGTCCTTAGTCGTCGTGTTGAGGCCCAAGATCATCTCACTGCCTCCATGCACGCCTCGCTCTTCGCCCTCCACTCCAAGATTGACTCCGTCAAGGCGTCCGCCGCCGCCGTTTCTATCGTGTCCGGCTCTGGATCACCCGCGGACGACAACTCTCTCCTCGACGTCGGGAATCCGCCCATTTCCTCTAGGACCACTCCTTTTCCCATTTCAGGCATGTCCGCCCTCTTCCTCGACATTCCCTCCTTTGTCATTGAGAAAGGCATTTTTGATGTCCAGCAGATGTATGGGTCACTGTCGATGCACAGCAAGGGAGATCAGAACTCAAGTAGTATTCAACTTGACGACCGGGGAGAAGGTTTCGTCGCAATCAAGGTCATATTGTTGAGTGAAACCTCTGGCGACAAGGCAGGCTTTGAGACGTTAAACGGCGCCATCTGGGGCATGCTTGACAGCAAAGACCCATTTGCAGCTAACACAAGTCTGGCCGGGAGGGATAGGAAAAAGGTCGCAAGTCCGGTTAGCCCAGAGGGCTGTCATTTCTTCGTCCATGACCGCACGCCACTCAGGGTGTTGGAGAGCTTCCTGCAAAGAGTGAGGAACAGAAATGGTGGAGAGAGAGAGGGCAAATTTGAGAAGAGGTGGAGATAGGTGATGTAGTTAAACATAATTCGTCATTGGATGAGTCGTAGAGGGTGATGTCGGATCGGCAGGCTACGGGATAGCATCGGTAGAAGGGAGTTGTTGTAGGGCATTTGTCCGGGATGAACGACGAGTATAGACACGGAGAAGGGGAGGAGGTGGTGGCAGAGGTTATGCTGACACTGGGAGTGGTGGAGGAGGAGCTGTGTGGCGCAAAGTCGTGACGGGGACAGCTGGACGAGCAATAGTGGAAGGTGGAGGCAGTGTGGAAGAGGTGGAGTAGAAGGGTTGATCCTCGAGAAAGGTGACAACAGCGGAGACGAACACCTTTTTGTCCCCAGAAGAGTAGCAGACATATCCTTTCTGAGTGCGAGAGTAGCCAACAAACATACATCTTGTGGCTCGAGGGGCATGTTTGTCATTCGGTGGTCCAAGAGAGTGGGCATAGCAGGTACAGCCAAAGACACGGGGTGTGAGGGAGAATGGAGACTTGGAAGGAAACAGAAGACCGAACGGAGAAGTGAAGTCAAGCACGGAGGAGGGCATGCGATTGATGAGATGGCAAGCAGTAGAGACAGCAAAGTTCCAATATTTGGTGGGCACCTACATGTGTAACATAAGTGATCGAGTAACATCAAGAAGATGTCGATTCTTCCGCTCAGCCACACCGTCTTGCTGGAGGGTATAAGCACACGAGTTTTGATGGACAATCTCAAACTCGATGCATAAATTTGAGAACATTCGGCTAGTATATTCACGAGCATTATCAGTGCGAATTACCTTTAAGGTAACAGAGAATTGCGTAAGCGTCTCAATAATAAAGGCTCGAAAGACAAAGGTTAGTTCAGTACGATCACGAAGTAGAAAAAGTCATGTGAGACGCGAATAATCATCAATAAAGGTAACAAAATATCGATAACCAAAAATACTGGGGTCTCGATAGGGCCCCCATATATCAGAATGTACTAAAGAGAACGGAGTATCACTCTGATTACATGTAGGTGGAAAAGAAACACGATGTTGCTTGCTAAAGATACATGATTCACAAGAAAACTCATGCAAAGAGACACCAAAAATAGCCTTCTTTAGAATCGAGAGAGGAGCATGGCCAAGACGATGATGTCAATCAACGGATGGAACTGCAGAGAGGATGGTAGGGGGAACATCTAAGAGATAAAGCTCATTTGACAGCCGTGCTTTACCAATGATATCCCAGGTTCGACGATCCTGCACAACAAAAGACGAAGGAGAGGAGATTAGGCAGCAATCAAGGTCCTGAGCAAGCCTACTAACAGAGAGTAGATTGAAGGGTGATCCCGGAACATGAAGGACCGAGAAAAAGGAGAGATGAGTGAGCCGCAGGTCAGCAGCTCCAGACACAGGAGTTGTGTCGTCATTTGCCATAGTGATGTACTTGGGATAATCATAGTGCATGTACTGAGGTGTCTTCTGGGAGGTAATGTGGTGAGTAGCACTAGAGTCCACGATCCAGTGAGAGCTATGAGAGAAACAGGATATACTTTCGGTGGAAAAAAAAGCAACTGAGTCAGATGAGTGATTAACAACGTCTTGGAGCTGCTGAAGTTGTAGGCGAAGGTCATTGATATCTTGTTGGGTAGAAGAGCGTGACTCGGTTGAAGTAGAGCCTGGGTGATGAGCAGCAGCAGCAGTTGTAGCAGTAAGATGAGGAGGTAGTACATGCTTGCGGTAGCAGGTGGCTTCAAGATGACCATCTCGACCACATTGGGTACACTTGAGAGTAGATCGTCCCGCACGTCCTCGACCTCGAGACGTGAAGCAACCTCCCCGATTAGAAGAGCCACAAGTTGGAGGAGCAAGAGTAGGTAAGAGGGGCTGCTGGAGCAGAGCCGGAGAGAAGTTCGGAGGCACATCGGATGGTGGTGCAGCCTTGAGTAGCATAGAGCAAACATCAGACAAAGAGGTCGTAGTGGAGGAGGAAAGAATCTGAGCCCGGACACTGTGAAGATGACTGGGAACACGGGTCATCATCATAGCGATGCCAACAGCTTCCTTTTGTGCTCATTGAGTTGCAAAATCAGTGGAGGGGGGCCGATGTCATACCCAGGCTTCCACCAGAGTTTTAGCCTTCGCAACAAAGGAAGTCAAGTCACCCGTGGCTCCAGGGTCCAGTGATTGAAGGGCAGAGATAATGTCAAACAGGTGTTGTAAGCTGCCTTTGTCAGAGTAGAGAGAATACAGCACATCCCACATTTCTTTGGCCGTTTCATAATACATGGTCATTCGGTATGGCACGGCGTTCATGGAATTAAGCATCCAGGATTAGACTTGTCTGTCATCACGGAGCCAATCATCCGTAGGGTCAGTAGGTTGGGCACGAGCGAGATGGAGAAAACCCTTGGTCTGTAGAACACGACGGACTGAATGTACCCATTCGACAAAGTTGGCCTTCCCGCTGAGAGAGATGGTGGTTATGTGAAGCTCATCACGAACTTCAGAAGGCGGGGCAGCAGCAGCACGTGCGGGAAGGAAGGGAGCTGCCGTAGAGGACATAGCGGTTAGAAGAGAATGGTCGGGCGGCTAGGAGACGACGACCTAGCGGATAGAAGCAGGAAAACTGCAGACAAGAATGGCCAGAGAGGAAAGCGGCTAAGGAAGGCCGTTGCAGACTAGCCGGTAGCAGACATGCGGCGACTAGCACGGCGGCAAGAGAGTAAAGGTCACCAGAAGTAGAGGCCGTGACAAGCAAAACGCAGAAGCGGCAAACCGCGGGAAGCAGGCCGCAAAAGGTGCCTAACCGGAGACTGCAAAGGAGTCCGCAAGGGGCGGTTAGACTGGCGGTCTGAGTATAGATGGTGGCATGGAGTAGAAACTGTTGGAGGGAAGGATTGAGGTTGAACTGGGGCTGTTAACAAATAGTATAGTTTGTGAATAATTCGGGATTCGATTCGTGAAGATTCGATAAATATTCGTAATTTTTGAATTCAAATCCAAATTCGGATTCGAATAATTTTGGAATCCGAATCCGAATAATTTTATCCCTATTCGAAGTATTCGCGAATAGTTCGCGAACAGTAAAATTACTTAAATAAAATTATATATATTTAATTATTCCTATTAGAAAAATTCCAATTCGAATTCGAATCCATGTTCGAATCTGAATTCGAACCCGAATTCGAATCCAACATTTCATGTCGAATTCGAATCTGAATCTGAATCCGAATATTGGAACGAATCTGAATCTGAATCCGAATCTCTGCATTCTATATGAAATTTGGATTCGATTGAAAGAGATATTTGATTCGATTCGGTCCGTGAACAGCCCTAGGTGGAACCACGGACAAGGAGGGGGTTGCGGATAGAAGAGAGTCCGCCCAGAGGCAGGAAGGCGTGCGGTTAGAAGAAGTCTAACCACCCAGAGCACAGCGAGTTAGGAAACCGCAGAGAGGGTTGCAGTTAGAAAATCAGAAGACACCCAGAGGGATCAATGATCTGATACCATGTAGAGAATGACGCAAGAGAGAGAAAATAACACAGAATTTTATTATATCTCTAAATACAGAAATACATACACTTATATATAGAGAGAGAGGGGGAGAGCATTCTACATCTACAATCTGGGACTAAATAGAATATACATCTACAATGTGGAACTAAATATAATATACATGGGCTCCTCCTAATGGGCTTTTTCATTACATCTTAACAATAATTACTAATATCATCTACAATATAGTTTCATATCATTTACTCAACCTTTGATTTGTCAATTCAAAAACCTTTATCTGCTAAAAAATATCTCCATTGTTTGACATCTTAGCAATAAGAATTTTCATATGTAAAAAAAGTATACACCAAGACAGCTAGTTTTGGATACATTTTGTAAGCCTCTCCGTAACTATTGCTCAAAGATTTGACATCAATGTTTATCTTTGATGTAAACTTATTGTAATGGAAAATTCCTTGATCACTCCATAACTTCTAATCCTAGTTATTTTGACATCATACTTATCTTTAATTAGTTTAAGCATACCTTTGGAAAATTTTTATTCAGTAATGCGTGCCAAATCAAACTGTATGGTATTCGAACATGTCTTTAAGATTTATAAAAATCATAAGAAGATCATTTCTCTGCTCTACCAAATTATCTTAACAAAAAAATTACTTCCATGGTTAACACAATTTCCTTATCCAATTCATCAATAATTAACACAATATTGAATATCTATCTTATTTATCATTTCAAGATTCTCTTTAATTCTTAAATATTATCATAAGTTCTTTCATGATTAATAACAATCATATAAAAATCTTTTCTTTGCTCTTTATCATCAATTATCTTAACAAATAATCACTTCCATAATTAACACAACTTGCCTTTCATTTATAGTTAACATAATATTAAGCATTTCTTTTATTCATAAATATCAATGACAAAATGATTTCTCCATCATTTGACATTCTCTTAGTCTTCAAAATTATATTAAACAAACTTTGTCAATCAATTTATTGCAACATCTCTCATAACCCTCTAAATTTCAATAAGCATTTCATAGAAACCTACAGCCTTACATTTATGCATCATTGCAAAGCTAATTTCACTTCTGGTTTGTGGATCAATCTATAATAACTTTCTTTAGTTTTATTCATTCTGCTCTTCTGTAATACTTTATTCCTGACAACTTTCATTCAATAACTTCTCAATATAGTATTTTTCATCTCTCTGTGATCTCTTCATCATTAAATAAGATCATATTATCTTTGACTGTAGAGTACTTAGAGTGGTAAACATCTTTCAACTTGTTTTGCCAGTCATTTTATGTATCTCATTTTCTGCATCCTTAGTACTAAGTATTTAACATAAATAATCCAAAAATGTACCTTTTGATTTACTCATGACCCTCTAAACAAGATTTTTAATTTTATTATAATCAAGATAGGTGTTATGGCCCTTGGCCCAGACCAGGCTAGGGGGCTGGACCCACAGGCAGGCTGGTTCCTCCGAACAATTTCCACGATTCCACGCCCACAATTCTCAGCCTGGGTGACGTAACAGGGTCGGGACCCAAACACCCCAACCCATCTCCGCATTTATTTAACCTTGGCGGCAGGTTGTTGACCCCCTTGAGGACAGAACATCCATGTCTATTCGCTTGTGCTTACTTCCAAGCATTCTAAGTGAGCATGAAATTTTCTTTTTGAATTTTATTTGAATTATTTGTAATCAAATGTGGCTAATTGTCCATGTCTTTAATCTTTTTAATTTAACTGTGCCGGGTGTCATTGCTTTTTAATTTAACTGTGCCCGGTGTCATTGCTTTTTAATTCGCACAGATGCACTGCATTGGTATTAAGTTAGTTGTTTATTTATTCACTTTCAATTGTTGTATATCTGTCTACATTGTGATATAGTGCTATGCATTTGTTATGATGACAACCTTGTCATGCATTAATAAGTATTTTCAATTTCATTAAACAACTCCATCATATCAAAAGCCTTTTAACACAAAAGGCTTTCGAAAATAACCATTGCAGATTAAAACATAAACACCAAGGCAATCACAAAAGCTCAAATATGTAACTCCATACTAACACAGGGATGATAAAAAAACAAAAAAAAAACATGAATAAACAAAACAAATGAACATTAAAGAACCTTGTAATCTCAAAAAACATGCAGTACAAAAGATACCTAATTAAGACACTAAAATTCAATTAGAAAAAGATAGCAACGTGTCCAGTAAATAGAGATTAAAGAGGACAGTCAATGAGGTGGTAGGGTGGAGGAGGGAGATTAGCCCTGGCAAAGTTCCTCGTTGAGGTAATGAGCTTGCCTCATAGCTGGAGAGAGGGTGGATGAGAAGTGGACCCGAAGGCATGCTGATGTAGGGCTGCAAACCAACTAGAAAAGTCACCGAATAATGATCCGAGGGGAGGCATGTCACGTGAGTGCTGACCCCGATGGACTCGTTAATGTAAGTTGAGATGGTGTCAAACTGACAACTAGAGCTAGTGACACATTGCTCGCTTAACGCATGTCATAGTGAAAAAAAGAGTTCCCCTTAAGTGTACAAGAAAGATCAGAAGTATTTTGATGCATCCAACGCACCCAATGGAGTGCAGAGTCTTTCATATAGATTGTCGCTTGGGGACTTCTAGTTAGCGAGGGTGGACTGGAAATTGAACAATTGTTTAACGTGTGTGTTCAAACCAAAGGATCTATGTCGTCAAATGTCAGAATCTCAATGCGTCGCAAATGGGCAGGGACAATATCCCCAGCAGGGTGTAAGAACCCTATGTAGTCAACAATGGGCCCATAGGGGCGGCGGTGGAATGGAGGCAGGGGAGCCGACTGATGATGTGCAACGGTGGTGGCAAGCTCGGGCAAATGGAGGTAAAGGTATTTCAGCTGAGCTCTGAACCGATCCAAGTAGGTGACATCGGTGGAGGCCGAAGTGGAGGCATCCATCTACACGGATGGCCATTGAACAAGTTGTGGGCACGAAGTGAAGGAGCCGAAAGAGGTGTTAACATCAGGGTGGCATGTCGTTAGCAAGAGCCTGGGAGCTGCTATTGAAAATGAGATGGAGACAATGGGGAGCAGTTGAGGCGCGCTGATGCAGATAAGCATCGATGGAACTAGCCACGTGCAGAGGCTAAGCAACGTCGCGTACTTGTGATGCAAATTGGTGAAACTGTTTGACAATTTGTTCGCTTGGCTCATCGTTGTGGGTCAGAGGAAGCGGGTAATAATGCGTGCATGAGGCTCGTCAGAATGGTTGAGGTGCAAGCGTCGAAGCGGGAATTCATCAGCAAATCACACTGGTCGCGGTCGGGAGGGCTGGAAGCTGGAGAAATGCATTCTTTAGCGCTACACTAAAAGAGACGAGTGAAACTCGCAGGAAGAATCAGAATCTCAAAAATTGATTCAATCAGGATGACGGACGTAATGACGCTTGAGCGAGACATTAGCGTGCAGGATCGAAACACTAGATTCGGGACTCTCGGCGATGACCGAGACGGGCACTTTGAACCAATTAATAGCACTAACTATCGAATTAGAATTGCATTGAAATGAAAGTGTGGGGATACAACTCGTAAGGTTTGCTTGGGCCTAGCTTATGAGGGCAAATTCCCTTTTTAAGCCCCCATTCAAAATGAGAGACCGAACCTAGAAGATCCCCAAAATGAACATAATACTCTCTACTCCCTTATATAGAGAAGGGTGAGCATACAACATTATTACGTAAATGGATGGGTGAACAAAGTCGTATTTGTATCAACATCACTAATCAATAAATCTAGCATATATAGAAAGAGATCTAGTATATATAGAATGAAAGTTCGATAGGAAAATTGATGGGATAAAAGAGCGAGATAATGTATGACTTATAAGATAATATGCTTACAGGAGAATAAATACAACAACACTCAATATATGGATCCTTTATCGTTATTATGCAGTATCTTTATTCATAATCTCACTAATGCCTAAGTACATCATGCCTTTCCTTATACTTTCATTAGAAGTCTTTACTGGCTTACCCCTCAACCCATTTAACATACTTGGTGATTAAACTCTCACAACGCCTAATAGGTGCCTCTAATGGTCTCCTTTGTAAGTGTACAAACCATCTTAGTCGGGCTTCTCGCATCTTCTCTACAAATAGGTGTCACTCCTGTCTTATCCTTGATACATTCATTCCTAATTTAATCCAGTCTCTCGTGTCCACGCATCCACCTAAGCATTCTCATCTTCACAACTCCCATTTTTTGACATGTACACACAATCCATTGACCAACACTCAAAACTACAGAGCACCGCTGATCTAATTGCAGTACGATAAAACCTGCCTTTAAGTTTTAATGGTATTTTACGATCACATAAGATCACTGACGTGCATCTCCACTTCAACCAACCTGCTTGGATTCTGTGTATCACATCTTTATTAACACCTCCATCTTTTTGAACTATCGATCGAAGATATTTAAAGCACTCACTGCAGGAAATATCTTGATCACCCAACTTAATAATGAAGTCATCTGTCTTTTTTGCACTGTTAAATTTAAGCTCCATATACTCTGTATTTGTCCAGCTCAACCTAAAATCCTTCTTTTTTTAAAGTGTCGCCACGATTCAAGTTTTGTGTTTACACCCTCGTGCGTCTCATACACCAAAACGATATCATCCGCAAACAATAAACACCAAGGTATTACTTGTTGGATATGTAAGATGAGCTCATCTAAGATATAGATAAAGAGATAAGGGCTTAAAGCCGAACCTTGATGTAAGCCAGTTGATAAGGAATTTATGTGTTGATCCTCCAGATGTCTTCAACCTCGTCGTTGAATCTGTATACATATCTTTGATTATGTAAATATATGATACATTACATTTACACCTTTCTTCTCTAAGACTCTCCATAAGATTTCTCCTCGAACCCTATCATAAGTCTTCTCAAGATCGATAAACAACATATGTTTATGTTCTTAAAGACGCGTCTCATGCATGTCTAAGGCTCAAGGATCACCAGACTCAGAGGTTTGCGCCTCTGTGCGCCTTATTTAAGCCTTTGAAATATAAAAGACGCGCTTGAGTGAGATTTTTGTTATAAATTTTTTTCTTGAAAAATAAGAAAAAATAATATAAGAACTCTAACTTTTTTATTGATTTAGTGTTTGTGAAAGATAATTGTGCGTTGAGCCTTAGATATGATGCAAATGACCACATTGATTTTATTTTTAAGAGATATAAACGATAGTAATAAATTGTTAATTAATAGACTAGACGAAGAATTTGATCGAGAAACTGAAATGATGTTTGATGTTGATTATTTAAAATGGATGTAGTTGCGTCTTACCTACATCAGGCGCGTGTCTGCGAGTTGAGAGTTGTGCCTAGGCTTCAAGATTTCTTTGCACCTTGATTCGCCTTTAATAACGAAGACATGCAAATCTTATTTTCTTTCTCGATAGTTGTTAATGAATTTCCTCAAGAGATGTATAGCAACTATGGTCGACCGCGCTAGCATAAATCCAAACTGATTCTCCGAGATGTTAGTCTTTCATCTTACTTTTTTTTATTACTCGTTCTCATAGTTTCCATGTATTACTCGTTAATTTAATTCTTATGTAATTAACATAATTTTGCATATCTTGTGTACTTATATAAAAATATAAAGATACTTTCTATTCATTGGTCTGACATCCTTTTTGACTTCAATATCTTATTGAAGAAAGATGTAAGTGACAAAATTCATTCTTTCTCTAGACATTTTTATGCTTCAATGAATATATTGTTTGGTCCAACCGCCTTTCCATTTTTCATCTTCTTTAAAACATCATTTATCACTGATACATGGATTTTACGATAAAACGTTAAGTTCTGAAACTCTTTTGATTTACTTAACTCTTCCAAGTTCATTTCATTGTATTTTGTTTCATTATATAGTTGATAAAAACATCTTTTCAATCATTTTTTAATAGTCACATCATCCGTCAAAAGTATATCAGTTTCATTTTTTATGCATTTAACTTTGCTTAAATCTTTTGTTTACCCCTCTGTAGCTCGAGCAATTTTATATATGTAAAGCTCTTCATCTTTAGTATTTAGACGCTTATAAAATTATTCATAAACTTAACTTCTTACTTTACTTGTTGCATGTCTAATTTCTTTCTTGGCGAATTTATACTTTGTCAAATTTTCATCATTCCTACAAGCATATAGTATTTTATAGTTGACCTTCTTTGCTCTCACTTTTTCTTGCACTTCCTCTTTCAACCACCAAGATTTTTTATTTGGGGGAACACGGCATTTTGATTATTCAAGTATATTTTTTTTATTTATCCATAAATGTGAAGACATAACTCTCATAAGATATTAGGATCAACATAAAAATCATCAACTAGTTGTTTCATAACTACAGTTTTAAAAACAACCTGTTTTTCTATCTTTAAATTCCACCACCGGATTTTTGGCAACACTTTTGTCCTTTTCTTAAATTTATTATATTTAATTTGCAAGTCCAACACCACTAACCTATATCGTGTTGTCAAATTTACTACTTGTATGACTTTGCAATCCTTACAAATCATTTTATTCATTTTATGAGTCATAAAATAATCAAGTCGTGACTTATTTGGTCTGCTTTTAAATGTAATTAAATGTTCTTTCCTTTTCATGAAAAACATATTTGTCACAATTAGCTCGTGTGTTATGACAGTCTAAAATGGTTCTTTTTTCATTTCTTTCTGCATACTGAAATCCACCAAGAACGGCTGGATAACCTTTATTTGTCTTCCTTACATGCTCATTTACAAGAGAATAAATGGGAGCAAAAAATATTTTCAGGAGAAGGCATGGAAGGAATGACAGTTGAAAGTACCATTTTGGATCAGCATCAAAAACTACATACAATGTTATGATATATACATATACAAATAATAAAGAACCTACAAGGAGAGTAAGACAATTGACATAGGAAAATAGAATAGAGATCAAACACAATCAAAGATATTAGTGTCTATATGGACAAGAGAGTATAGATAATCAGATACAAAAAAGCTCATAGGAAACAAATGATGTACAAATAAAGAACAATATCAAACTAACAAAGACTAACAAAGAGGACCCCCAATCCCTCAAAATAACCAAACTAGAAACACGTAGAAAAGAGAATTAAAAAAAGAAGAATAACTCAATAAAAGGATGCACCCCCCCCCCCCCCCCAATTCCCAAAATAGATACAATCGGACATCACTTTGAAATAATCACAAACTTTTGGGCATAATGGTGTATTTCCTTCGTCGAGATGATGTTCCATGATCTAAGAAAAAGTTTTTCCTAAATTCTTTTTCCCTCTATTCATTTCTTCAATTGACATGTTACTCTAGCTTAAATTCATGCCAAAAGTTAAGCCACTATTTGATCAATTCATACAAGCCTCAACCATTACACAATGGAAAATAGTTCTTCATATCCTTTGTTATCTTAATGAACTTCTGGACAAGGACTAATTTTAAAACCAAGAAAACAGAAAACATTGCAAGGGTACTCTGTTGTTGACTGTGTTGCCTCTCTTGAAGATCATCGTTCTACTATGAGAAGCCTAGTTTTCTATGCTGCAACCTTATTTTCTGGAAAAGAAAGAAGCAAAACATATTTGCTCATTCTAGCGCTAGAACTTAATATTGAACATCTTGTTTTAAAATATTTATAGTTGTGTTCCCTCCTATGGAACTTTTAGTATCACCACATCTCCATACTTCTCACCTTTTGTGATAATCAAGTTGTTATGCATATTGCAAAAAATTTGAATTCTGAAAGTACACCAAACTCATTTAAATTGATTATCACTCATTCTCGATTAGTAAATAAATTTACTTAACTTTCTCATGTACTATTATCTTTGCAGTCAGGTGATATTCTCACCAAGGCTTGGCCTCCAAAGATATTTCACATCTTTATAAGCATATTTGACTCCATCAACATTTATGATTAGGCTCGAGGAAGTGGGGTCTTAGAATATTTACTTTACCTTATTATATTGGTGTCATTTATCCTAATTCATATAAAATCAAAATTAGTATACCTTATATATGAGTATTCTATTTAAGATCATCATGGGCCATTAATATGTCCATTAATTACTACACTAGGGCATTCCTTAAAAATGAAGCATCACCAAACACGTTTTCATCAAAGGTAAGTGTGAGGATGTCACACTTAAGTGATATCAACTTAACCCAACTACGTTAAAAAATAGTTGGCTAAGAATCCCCTTAAATCATGCCACGGCTTAACCTAATTGTGGTAAACTGTAAGCAAGATTCATTTAGTTCAAACATCAAATTTATGTTTACTAAATGGTTTTGGTGATTATGAATGATAAAACAAGGAAATTAGTAGATATAATAACTAGAAGAATACATATTATTTTTTTACAAAAGAGTAAGCGGAAAAGAAAAAAATTCGAAGATATTGGAGAAGATTATAAGTTAATGTATGTTGGAAAGATTAACAATAGGAAAATGGTTAGGATAATGGTTGGAGAATTAAAAGAGAAAATTTTTAAGGTGAACATGAATAGTGGCATGATTCATATTGAGATAGTTATCACTGAGAATGTTATAAATATAGTCAGTGCTTATGGCCCTAAAATAAGATTAGAGAATAAATAAAATTTAGCTTCTACAAGAGATGAAAGAGATGGATGTTACTACTATAACATATTCCCAAGACAGAGAGGATGTTTATTGGTAATTTGGTAGTGAATTAAATAGGTATATGGGTTATAGTAGAATGGACTATGAAAGCATTCATTGTGATTACTAAATAGAAATTGGCACAAAATGAGAGAAATTATATTTTTCTAATAGCATATGATCTTGCAATAGCAAACACTTGCTATAGCAAGGAAAAAACAGGAGATATCAAATCACAAATAAACACTGTTAGAGGTTAACCACACAATATATAGTAATAACAGAGCTGTATCTTAGAAGTAAAAATAGGAGAAAATATAGTTATTTTTTTAGAAATAGAGGGAAATTTTGAAATATGAAAAATTGTTAACCTTTCCTATTACAAAAGCGCGAAAATAATAATTCCTTGGTTGAGCCAAATCTAATGTGGGAAAAGATCATTTGATTACAGAAAATTGTTGTAGAAATTCTACGAGAGGTTAAAAATAAATCATTTAATTATAAGAAGATTTTATAGTAGAGTTAAGTGGTACAAAAAAAAACTATTAACGAAATAAATTTATGGAGAGCCAAAATTTGAATATCATTGAGGCTTGAAATCTTGCAAAGAGGTAAACAAAGCAAAAGTTTTACATGTGATAATTTTATATAACAACTTGGTACTAAGTGAACTATATACAACAAAAAGAGTTGTGAGGATTAGAGACTTCTGTGGTAGAATTGAGTAAACCTTGTATATATTTCTTGAATTCTAGAATACAAGTATGAGTACAAATATATAGGGAGAAGAAAAGAGAGGGTAATCTCATTTTCAAGATGTGGGACCATTACAAGAGGAAGAAGAATGGCTATAATGGGCCACTAAATGGGCATTTACAAGGTTGCTTTCAAACCCTCCCACACAAGTTGTAGTGTACAAGTCGTCGGCACCAAACTTGGATAAGAACTGATAGTATAACGGTCGAGAGAGACCTTTAGTCAGAATATCAGCAACTTATCCGGTAGCGGGAACATGCTATTCTATCTTCTTTGATTGAACTTTTCTCGAATGAAGTGACAGTCAACTTCAATATGCTTTGTTCGTTCATGGAAGACGGGATTCTTGGAAATATGTATCACTGCTTGATTGTCACAAAATAAGTCCGTCGGAGATGAGAGTTTGAGTCCCAAATCATTAAGAAGATTTTCAAGACAGGTTAACTCAGATACAACATCAGTCATAGCCCGGTACTCGGCCTCAGCAGACGAGCGAACAACTACTGTTTGTTTCTTGCTACGCTAGGTAATAATAAGGTGCCACTGAAGTATGTACAAAAACCAGTTGTGGAACACTGATCATCAAAAGAACATGCGTAGTCAGCGCCAGAATACGGAACAAGAGAGAGAGGTAGATGGTTTGTAAAAGAGTCTTTGTCTCGAAGCAGTCTTTAGATATCTGAGAATGCGCTCAACAGCTTGGAGATGAGATGTCCGAGGAGCATGCATAAAACGGCTCACAACCCCCACAACAAATGAGATATCGGGTCGAGTAAAATCGTAAGATAAATCATCTTCCCCACCAAGCATCGATAGTATTCTGGATTCATAAGCAATTGGTCGCAATCAGAACCCTGTGCAGAAAGCTTGTGATTTACATCCATAGGGGTGTCCGCAGGTTTGCACCCTAAGTAGCCAGCATCTTGTAGGAGGTCAATACAGTACTTTCGTTGGGATAAAACGAGACCATCAGGTCATCTTGCGACTTCAAACCCAAGGAAGTATCGAAGATTTCCCAGATCTTTCGTCTGAAATGCTGAGTTCAAATGTTGTTTGATTTGTTGTATCTTTGTATAGTCGTTGCCAGTAATTAGGATATCATCAACATACGTAAGGAGAATCACGGTGCCAGTTGGTTGATGACGGATAAAGAGGGAGAAGTCAACCGAGCTTCGTGTAAAACCGACGTCGCGAACCACCTTACTGAATTTCTCAAACCAAGCATGTGGGACTGTTTGAGACCATATATAGATTTCCGGAGATGGCATACAAGAGACTCCCTCATGATCTCAAACCCGGGAGGTTAATGCATATAAACAGTTTTTTGCAAATCACCATTGAGAAAGATATTTTTGACATCCCCGGGCCAGTAAACAGTTTTCATTGAGCAAGGCCACTGACGATTGACAGCTAAAGAGATCAAGACCCGAACGGTATTCAACTTGGCAACCGGGGAGAAAGTTTCATCATAATCAAGGTCGTTCTGTTGAGTGAAACCCCGGGCCACGAGACGAGTTTTTAGGCTGTCAACAGTCTCATCCGCAGCATGTTTAATAACAAATACTCACTTGCAGCTGACACGGGACTGGCCAAGAGGAAGAGAAACTAGATCACAGGTCTGGTTAGCCCAAAGAGCGGTCATTTCATCATTCATGACCGCCCGCCACCCCGGGTGCTGAAGCGCTTTTTGCACAGAATTAGGGATAAAATGGAGGAAAGAGGAACGGAAAATTAGTGGAGTGGCGGAGAGAGGCGATGTGGAGACATAATTCGCCAAGGGATGAGCCGTAGAGGTTGATGCGGGATCAGCAGGCCGCGGGATGTCATCGGTAGAAGGGAACTGATGTAGGGAAGTATTCTTGAACTTACGACGAGTATAGACTGGTGGAGATAAAGAAGGCACGGCCACACAGGTAGTGAGGAAGGAGGAGTTAGGAGAGACGGAGTCATGACCGGGACGACAGGACGAGCTACAATGGAAGGTGGAGATGTGGTGGAAGGAGAGGAGTGCAATGGTTGATCCTCATAAAAGATTACATCAGTCGAAACAATAAGCTTATCGTCCGGAAGAGAGTAACAAACATAACCTTTCTGAGTGTGGGAGTAGCCAACGTGCCAAAGAACATACATTTAGTGGCGCGAGCAGCGAGCTTGTCAGTAGACGGGCCAAGAAGGTGAACATAACACACAGCCAAAGACACTGAGTGAGAGAGAAATGAGGCATGGAAGGAAAGAGAAGACTAAATGGAGAGGAAAAGTCGAGTACAGATGAAGGCATGCGGTTGATAAGATGACAGGCATTAGACACCGCAAAGTTCCAGTATTCGGTGGACACCTGCATTTGAAACATGAGTGACCGGGTGACATCGAGAAGGTGGCAATTTTTTTGCTCGGCCACCATTTTGCTGGGGGTTATAAAGCACACGAGGTTTGATGTATGATGCTGAACTTGGTACATAAATATGAGAAAGTGCAACCGGTATATTCGCAAACATTGTCAGTGCGAATGATTTTTAACATAGTGGAGAACTGCGTATGTGTCTCAGTAAGAAAAGTACAAAAAGATAGATATAACCAAATGAGACGCGAGTAATCATCAATAAAGGTGACAAAATATCGATAGTCAAAGACACTAGGGACTTTATAGGGTCCCCAGATATCATAATGAACTAAAGAGAACGGAGTATCACTCCGGGTACATATAGAAGGAAAAGAAGTACGATGATGTTTGTCGTAGATACATGATTCACAAGTAAACTCTCGCAATGAGACATCATGAAGAGCCTTCTTGAGATTCGGGAGGGGAGCATGCCCAAGACGGCGATGTCAATCATCAGTGGAGACAGCAGCAGAGAGAACGGTGGGTGGAACATACAAGAGATACAACCCATTTGACAGCCTTCCTTTACCAATGATACTCTGCGTGTGGCGATCCTGCACAACAAAAGAGGAAAGAGAAAATGTTATACAACAGTCAAGTTTTTGAGTAAGACGACTAACTGATAGCAAATTGAAGGGGGATCCTAGAACATGAAGAACCGAGGATAGAGGGAGAGTGGGGGTTAGCCGAAAATCAGTCGCGCCAGAGACCGGAGTGGTGTCGCCATTTGCGACAGTGATGAACTTCGGATAAGCAGACTGTATATAATGTGGTGGTTTCTGGGATGTAATGTGGTGAGTAGCACCTGAGTCCACGATCCAGTGTGGGCTATGGGAGAGACATGAGATACCTTCAGTAGAGAAAGACGCAAGCAAGCCAGACGAGTGACTGATAACGCCTTGGAGCTATTGAAGCTGGGTGTGTAGAGCGTTGATATCTTGTCGGGTAGAAGAATCAGAATCCGGTAGAGGAGCACCAGTGGGAGTAGGAACAGCTGTAGTAGAAGAAGCAAGGTGTGGAGGCAGACCATGCTTGCGGTAGCATCTAGCTTCAAGAAGATCCTCTCTTCCACAGTAAGTACATTTGAAGGCAGAGCGCCCCCGCACGTCCTCGTCCCCGAGACGTATGGCGGCCTCCCCTAGCTGAAGAACCACGAGCTGGAGTAGAAGTAGGTAGGAGGGGCTGCTGAAGGTGAGCTAGAGAAAATTTGCTGGGACCTCATAGGGAGGTGTAACCTTAAGCAGCATAATAGAGCAGACATCGGACAGTGAGGGCATTTTAGAGGAGAAAAGAATCTGAGCCCGGAAACTGTGGAGGTGGGGAGGAACCCGAGACATCAACATCGCAATTCCAACTGTCTCCTTTTGCACTCATTGTGTAGCAAGATCCATGGAAGGAGTATGATGTTGCATCCAGGCCTCCACTAGAGTTTTGTCCTTGGCAACAAAAGAGGTCAAATCACCCGATGTGCCGGGATCCAGAGTTTGAAGCGCAGAGATGATATCAAACAAATGTAGCAAGCTGTCTTTGACAGAGTAGAGAGAGTTCCTCCCACATCGCCTTAGCAGTATCATGATACAGGGTCATGCGATATGGCTCGGTATCCATAGAATTGAGGATTCAGGATTGGACCCGACCGTCATCACGAAGTCACTCATTAGTGGGAACAGTGGGAAAATCCTGAGTAAGGTGATGAAGACCTTTGGTCTGGAGAACGCGACGAACATAATAATGCACTCATTCCACAACATTTTGTTTCCCGCTGAGGGAGATAGTGGTGATCTGAAGTTCATCGTGAACTTCAGGAGAAGGAACAGCGGCACAAGCGGGAAGAGGAGAGACAATTGTTGAGTCCATGGCGGCAAGAGAGAAGGCGGCTTGAGATCCCGCAATGACTAGATGAGAGGAAGTCGGCAGCGACTACAAGAGCAGCGGCTAGAAGTGAAGAGACCGGCAGCGACTAGAAGTGCAGCGGCTAGAAGTGAAGAGGTCGGCAAAGACGGGCCAGCGAACAGTAAAGCAAGGCGGCAAGAGAGAAGGCGGCCTGGCAAATAAACGCGGGCAGACTGGCAAACGACCTGAGAATCCGCAGCGACCAATGGAATTGTCGAACAGGTAGAAGAGCCCGACAGCGACTTAGAGTAGAAGAGGTCGGCTGACAGCAAGGCAAGTCCAACAGCGGCTTAGAGAAGGAGAAACCGGCGAACAACAAGGCAAGGCCGGTAGCCGCTAGAGAAGGAGAGGCCAGCGGACAACAAAGTAAGACCGGTAGCGGCTAGAGAAGGGCGCAAAGAGAGAAGCCACGAAGAGAGAGAGGGGAGCAGAAACGCGGGTTGAGAGATCAACCAAGGTTGCAGGAACAAGGAACCAAACCACACAACTCGATCAGGGAACCACTGCGAATAAGGCGGGCGAACAGACCATGTCGAACTAGGCAAAGTGTTGCGGTCAAAGGAAGACGCACAGCCAAACCGTGCAAGTAGGATGGCAGACCGCAAACGGGTAAGGCAGCCAGCGAGATGGTTTGGGCAAAAGAAGACCACGCAACCAAACCGCGCAAGTAGGATGGCAGACCGCGGCGAGTAAGGCAGACCGCATGAAGGGTTGGCGGTGGGACCCAGCCGCAAAAGCTATAAAAGCAGAAGGAAACCCAACCACAGCGGTGGGAAGCAGCGCGCCACGAAGCCTGCGGACTAGAGAGCAGTCCGCTGGAAAGGCGAGAAGAAAACCGCAGACGACAAACCGCAAGAGATGCGGGTAACAAGCGAGTAGACCGTCGAATGTAGCAGACCGCAACAGACGAGGCGGTTAAGAACGGACAAACCGCTTAGGCGGATCGGCTGGCTCTGATACAATGTAGAAAAATTGAGTAAATCTTGTATATACTTCGTGAATTCTAAAATACAAATATGAGTACAAATATATAGGGAAAAGAGAGAGAGAAATAGTAATCTCATTTATAAGATGTGTGACTATTACAAGAGGAAGAGGAATGGCTATAATGGGCCTTTACAAGATTATTTTCTAACAACTTCAAGTTAGATGAAAATATTACTTCAAGAAATTGTTAAATCAAATTTATAAGAAAGAACCTTACAAAACGAACATTATTCAAAGAACCAAATAAACTTCATGCTAGGAAGATATATTATGACAAATACTCCTGTTAGGGCAAGAACTGGAAAAGTATAAAAAATAGATCAAAGATATTTATATGATCATATTTGTTTGGAAAACATGAATGAGTGTCATGGGAATGAATTTAGTGCACATCAAAATGAAAGGTGTGTTGCCAAAGATATGTGAAGTTAAAAAAAACATGCACGAGGGCATACTTACAACCATTACATGCAGTTGTATGGTGATCAAAGAATTGAAGTATTAAAGTTATATCAAGAATCATTGCTTTATTAACGTGTGTTGGTTAAAGAAATGCTTACGGAGTATCAAAACTGAAGTATCTTCATGCATGATTTTGACAGAAGATCATTCCAATTGGTGAAACACCCATTAAGACAAATAAACATTAGAACGATAGAGATACTATTTGGAAGATAGAGAACTAATGATTAGTAGAATGAACAGGTATATGAAATACTAATTTAGCGGGTGTGACATCAATAATTATCAACCCATTAACAATGAAGTGTAGTCTTTTCGTCGACTGGCCGCTCGAAGAATCTTCCTGAGGTTGTCTTTGCTCATCTAACTTCAGTTTTTGGCCAATTTACGTTCACTAGAAGATTTATCATTGAACATAGTACATTAGTCTCATCAAAGGTGGCATGCACAAATTCTTCCACACAAAATGACCCCTTATTAAAAATTTTACATGTCATACTAGA
Source organism: Platanthera guangdongensis (assembly GCA_039583875.1). Lineage (NCBI taxonomy): Eukaryota > Viridiplantae > Streptophyta > Magnoliopsida > Asparagales > Orchidaceae > Platanthera > Platanthera guangdongensis. The sequence continues at coordinate 65,713,053 of CM077151.1, forward strand.
TCTAGAATATCCAAATATGGTAGTTTCATCTTTGATTAAATAAGATTTGTAAATATTCAAAATATAACGGTTCCTACCAAAAATTCTAAGGAACGATTTAATTAAATTTCTCTATTTTAATAGTTTATAAGGGATTTTCAAATGTGATTTGTGATTGAGACATGTTTAAAATATAACAAGTAATGCTTATCGCTTTGAACCAAATGTATTATGGGAGTTTGCCTTCAACTAGCATAGTTCTGTTTGTTTCAATGAGTGTTTTATTTTATTCTTTTTTCCTCGAATACTCCATTGAAACAGATACTTGCGCACTATCACAAACTAAAACTGTAAAATTGAACACAAAACAAGAATGTAGATGTCGAGCTCCGAACTCTTGAGGGTTGGTTCCCCCTAAGAGTTTCTCTCGCCTAGGAGAGTCTTAACACTCACAAGATCTCCACATAAAGTCTACAGAGACACTACCACTCTTTTATATAGGGGAGTGGGCCATAGAAAGTATGATAATGCCCTTGGTCTATATATGCAGAGAGAGAAGTGTGTCCAAGAGGTCATATGCACATCAACACTCCCCTCCCGAAAACGACTTTGTCCTCAAGTTCGAGGTTCGTAAGGGTCATCCACGTGCGCCAAAGGACCCATGACTACAAAGTCAGGACCGCCGGCTTCAGATCCAACAAGCACACACAACTTTTTGAGAGACTAGACGTGGGTAGGCGAGTACAACTATTGGGAGCGAAAGAAAAAGCCCTTGCGGCGAAGCTCGAGGTACTTTCCGTGAGATAAACGGTGGGGTCTTCGGGATGTTGGTGGAGAAAGGAGTGGCGGAACTGGCGGCGGTGGAAGAGGGTCTAGTAACGGGGGCCCATGCAAGGGAAGGTGATCCAAGCGGGGAAGCGATGGAGGAGATTTTGGCGACAACAATGATAGTGGAGGCGACTGGTGGGGTGGGCGGGACGAGGAGAACGGCTGGACTGTGTAGAGTTCGTTGTCGAGGAAACAAGCTTGCTCCATGGCACGTAAAGGAGTAATCAGATTGTGAATGAACTCGTCATTGTAGGTGGCAAAGAAGTTGGACTGACGCAAGGAGCTGAGGTGCTCATAGGCGTTGACTGCTTGGCAGCCGTCATAGTGACAGAAGAGTTCCTCCTTCAACATAGACCAGGAGCGGTGAGGAACCTGCCAGCGCGTCCAACGCACCCAATGAGCGTCGAACCCTCCAAATAAATAGTGGTCAAGGGAACATCCTAGTTGGCGGGGGTGAACTGAAGGTCGAAGAACTGTTCAGCGTGGGTAACTCAACAGAGGGGGTCAATGTCATCGAAATGGATCTCGATCTGACATAGACGGGTCGGGTGGATGTTCGTAGTGGGATGGAGAAACCCTATGTAGTCAGGAATGGGCCGAGGGAATTGCGGTGGTGGTGGAGGGGCTAGTGGGTGGTTTACTACTGGGGTTGCGAGCTCTCGAAGGAAGAGAGTGAGATACTCAAGCCGTTCTTCAAATTGATCCAAGTGATGGGTGGCGGCGAGGGCAAAGGTGCAGGCGTCTTGATCGGTATGGAGGGACATTGAACGTGTCTGGGGCATGGAACAATGAGGCCAAAGGGAGACATCAACTACAGGGATGAACGGGGGTGCGTCGGTGGGAGGGGGGAAAAAGTCTTGGGCCAATATGCGACGACAATGGCAGGAAGTTGTGTCAAGGACGCTGAAACAAACGCGTTGGGCGAGGCTCCGTTGGAGGTGCGGCTGGACAAGGCAGTGGCAGAAGATGATGTTGGAAGCCGCACAGGAGGCGATGGGATGGAGCTGAGCCGTCAGCGTAGGAGATGAGCAGCACAAGAAATGATTGTGTCAAGCGACAGGAGTAACAGCTGTGGCGATAGACTCGCGGAAGGGAAGGAGCGAGTATGGCATGGTCAGGAGAAGGGTCGAAGGAGCCAAGCGGGACCGACATGGTGTCGTGCGAGGAGAGCGATGTTGGAGTGGAAAGGAATCGTCGAGGATGCAAAATCGACAGTTTGAGTCGGGTGGAAGAGGAAGAAACCGGGCGGGTGAGGCCAGGAAAAGGGATTTAGATCCAATTAGGGATTCGGCGGAAACCCTAGATGAGAGGCAGGTCAGACCAATTGATAGTTGCCCACTATCACAAACTGAAATTGTATGATTGAACACAAAACAGGGATACATATGTTGAGACAGATCGACCCTAAATCTTGAGGGTTGGTTCCCCCTAAGACCCTCTCTCAAAAAATAAACATAAAGAGACACTACCATTCCTATATATAGGGGAGTGGGACATACAAAGTACGATAATGTTCTTAGGCTACATATGCTGAGTGAGACAAGTCTAGGAGATCATATCTGTATCATAGACTCATTTTTTGTCACATGATCACTTCTGATATTGTTAATAGAATTATTCATTTCACTTTAGATTTTTTTATGAATTTTGTGGGTCCAAGTTTATGTATTTTAAATCTTCTATGTAAATGAATAAATGAATGGGGATATGAAAATTGTAGGAAGGAGAAGAGACAAACTTCAAAAAAATTAGATTAAAGTAGTTAAAAACGATCTGTGCAAACTAAGGCTCTGTTTGGCGCGTCGTTTAGGCTTCGGCACAGCGGCAGACAGAAGCGGGACGGAGGCGACCCAAACGCACGAGCGTCGCGGAGATGTTCGGCCCTGTCTTCCAGAGCGGAAAAGCCCTTCGTTCGGACTGGAGCCGGACGCTCCACTCCGCCATTACGGCCCGCCTCAGTCCATCCTCCCGTGGGAGATGCCCTTCCAAACAGGCCCTAAATTAACACTTCAAGCAACACTCGAAAGGAAACAAATGAAAGATAAGGATTCATAAAGCCTACAAGAAATAACTATGATAAGACTATTGAGACGAGGATTATAAAAGAAATGAGTGCATATTAAAATGGACATTGAATAAATGTACTAATTACATTTAAAAAGTTAATAAAGATCTTTGTGGTTAATTAGTTAAGATAGACTTGAAAAAGATAATAGAAAGCTATAGTCCTATCTCCATATACTCAAAAGGCTCTTCTAAAAGAATGCAGCAAAATAGTATAAAAAAAACATGTGTCAAAAACTAGCATAAAATATTAAAAGAATATCAAACAATTAGATTATTGTCTGAGTAAATGGTTTAGTAAGCAGTAAAAAAATCCAACGTCAACGAAAAATGTGGCGAGCATTCACACAGCCTTTGTTACAACGTCATTCTATACTTCGTTGAATCAAGAAAATAAATAGAAGAAAGAATTAAACTTGAAATTGTATGACAACACCAACGAAAGAAAAAAGAAGTTAAAATGCAAAGTAAAATAATCAAGACATAGCTAAAGATCCTTTCCAATTATTTCATCATCATTAAGAGCCTTACTCCAACTCTTTGGGAGAGACTTTACAAGTCCTTATTTTGCATCATTCCTTTTTTGTTGTCTGAGGAATTACCCTCATCAATTATTTATCACGGAAGTTTCACTTGTGCAATTAATCTATTTATATGATGAAACAATAGAAGGGGTGCCTTAGCACACCGGTTAAGGTGTCTTTGTGTGGCCTTATGGTCACAGGTTCGAGTCTTGGAAGCAAACTCTTGCAAAAATGCAGGGTAAGGTTTGCCTAATTTCACCCATGTGGTGGGACCCTTCCCCGGACCCTCGCTACGCGGGGATGCTTTGTGCACCAAGCTTCCCTTTTATACATTAAAACAATAGACTTCACGTTAGTAGCTAGGTTTGAAATCATCTAATTTTTCAAAATCCACTGCAACATTGGTGTATTAAATCTCAGTCTGGCAAATTAAATGGATAACTGAATTGCAAGGTAGAATTGTCAAGGTACTTAGGAAAACCCACATCCTAGTACAGGATAAAAGGTACTAAAAGCACATTAACAGGATGAATAAAAAGTAATTATGGCATTACAAAAAATGAGTATTGTAGATGTCACTGCACTTCTCAAAATGAAATGGTGAATAGAGTGCAGTAGCAAGTGAAAGTGTGTGAAACATGGTTTTGCTCAAATTTGAGATAAAAACATTTGTTGGAGACCAGTCATTGATGTTATGCTCATGGAAAAGAAACTGCTTTGACTTATAAAATATGCAAGTAAATTTCAAAACAAATTCCTAAAATCCATTACAATTAGACGCTACAAAATTCTCTGAAGCAATAACTATTTTTTCTCCATGTAATGTAGAAATTAAAGTCACATCAGAAACTAAGAGCCTCAACATCACAAAACTACAAAAACTAGCATTTCATCATCTAGTTGATGGATTCATTATCATCATGAATTTTATTTTTAACAATTGATACGTCAACAGAAGTTGCACCAGACATTACTAAAGAACATTCTTAGCAGTCTTGATTGATTTTGTTCATTTTAAATGAGATTATTTGTGTCAATCAAACAAGGCCCAGCTATCAAAACAGCCTCTTATTAAACTAGATAAGCGTAAGAGACTGAAGACCGATAAAAGATTAGTTGCATTCCTTTCAGTTGTTTATCCATTCACTAGGAAGACAGAGAAGACGAATAAGAAGAGTGCATGTCTCAAATTGTACAATACCTATAGCATATCACCAAGATTTTGCTAGACATCTCAAATGTAAATCCATTTAGTTTCCAAAATACATCCATGCCTAGTCTATAAGTACCACAATAAACTATCCAATATGAACCCAAGACTTATCCAAACGTAGTCATTATGATCCTTCATGGAAAAGACTCTTGAGATGCACAAGCCAATAATGGAAGTGACCATTCATTACCTAGGAGAACAAATGTCTTAGCCTATACCACTAAAGGTTTAGCACAATTTTTAATGGAAAACCACAGTAATGGTCACTTTTTAATAGATATAAGAATCATACTGGAGAGAGAGGAGTTTGAAAGCAACACAACCGAACTGCAGTTTAAATATGGTAGTATCCATGCATACATGAAAGACTTCTCCTTTATTAGCTAGCATTCATCCATACTTTACATAATAATAAAATTGTGTTACTCGGGCAGATCAATATTAAATTGAAAATCCAAAGTTGCCAGAGCAGTGTATTAATGGATGAATGTAAGAAGATGAACCTTTGTTAACAAATCTAGATTCTCAGCTTTAAACTTGGTCTCATATCCTGGTGGTGGAAATGGAAAACAACGAGACATTGCGCAGTGGCCCTGGATCAACTCCTAGCAGTATCCAGTACAACTGTTCCAGTACAAAAACGGACCAGCGGCCTTGTTCCTGTCCATCCACCATGTCCACTCACTCATTTCCAGCTTCAGATCATTTTTAGTTCATCCCAGGAGATCAGGTCTCAACCGAAACCTCCTCCCAAGTAAAAAGGACCCAACCTAGCAAATGAAAAGGAGATGAACCCAGTGCCAAAAAGAAAATTGCTGTAACTCAATAGTCAAAGAACCCCTATATGGTCAGTAGGGTACCAGTCCATACAATATCTAGAAACTGGATGTTCCCTTCTCAAACAACCAGAAGCGGGATCAACAGCAGCAAGCTAAGATCAGCAACACACTCCAGAAAAATCTACTCTTTCATCCCCTTGGATGTCTACTCACAATCCCTGCCTTCAAGCACAAAACAAAAGCGCACCAACCCGACGGAAAACACAATCCTTGCGACTAGGGTAACAGATCACAGCCCGATCAACAAAAAAACCCTCATGATTCGAGACCAAGAAGGCCTGGAACAAGTGGGAGAAACCCTAATCAAGTACAATCCGGTGGAAAGGCTAAAGACGTTTACGCTTTCAGAAATTCCCGGATAACGGGCTCCGTGAATCACCGAGGTATTTTGCAAAGAGAGTTCGAGCTTCCAATTCCAGCAATGGTGTAAAGAAGGAATTGTGCTAGTGCTGAGAATTAGGTCTAAGAAAGAATAAAACTTCAATCCAGATATCTGCCTCCTCTCTCTTTCTTCCTCCCTCACTGCGCTCTCAAGATCTTTTCCGTTAATGCATTCGATTCTTCCGAATTTCCCGGTTGATATGGTGTCCAAGTTCTTGGAAGAGACGGCTGCGGCGCCCCAATTCTCCCCCCTTTCTCTCTCTCTCTCTCTCTCTCTGATTAAAAAAAACACCCAGCGAGAAGAGAAAGATGCGTAGTAGTGGTCGGTAGGATATTTATAGCAGGAAGAGGGTTAGAATCGGAATTATCACAATTGCTTTCTGGAATCGTTTCATGCCAATAATTATTCTCCCGTTCCTTCAACAAGCTAAATGAGTTGGAAATAATAAGAAATATATTACTACTAGTATCAGGAACTGGTGCAAATAACGCCGGTCGGGCCCACGCCCAGATCTCGGGCCTGGGCTTTTTTTTCTTAGTAATATAAGAGGGCATGCTGAGCCCGGCCCCCAAAACAAGTAACTCTAATTTATTTATTGTTGATCTCAATGCCCAGCATTTACTAGTTGGATATAATCGGGCCTACTGCCTAGGCGGGCCTGGACCTGGTCAAGTCCGGGCACCAGGCCAGGCCACGACTAAATAAGAGGGCATTTCGAGCCCTCTTAGGCTTGGCCTGGATCTGTCCCGGGCCTGGCCTAATCGGGCATAGATCCGGGTCGGGCAATCGGGTCAGGGCCAAATTTGCACCTCTAAGTCTATCAGGCATGGAGCTTTGCCTCTACGACCAGCTGCGACAACACCTCGATTGTCACGGTATATAAAGTGTTAAAATTCAACAAACCGCAGACGCCCCCTTGGATACCCTGTTGAAAACTCAACAAACCGAAGGAGAATACGCCCACTTATAATGTTGAAAGTTTTCCCGGATCGTGGAGTTAGCAGGGGTTATCTCAACAAAGCAGTAACAACCAGCAACACATGCAGCACAAGCTTCTTTATTTATCAAGAGCAAACTTCTTACCAGGCGAGACATACATGGCGAGACATGCTTCACCAAAACCCAACACCGGGAGAGCAGAGACAGTTACAAAGACAAGAACAAAAAACAAGCTGCGCGGACTCAATCAACAAGCCGCCGACCTACTGCTGTGGAGTCCGCTCAGTCCGCCAGGTCGCCAGACCGCAACCCAAGCCGCGCGGACTCACCCTTATTCCAATGCTTAGCTCTTCACCGCCGATCTGCAGGCCGCCTGACCGTAAGGTCGCCTAGCCGCCAGACCGCACAAGCTGCGTCACCGAATGAAACAGTCCGCCTGAAGCAGGCGACTTCCAGAACCCCGAACCAAGTTGCCAAATAGAAGACCGTCTGGTCGCTATCCGCGACCTGCTGTTTACCGCCTGTTGCTTAACCGCAGAGTCCGCACTGTCCCTGACCGCAATCAGAGCCAAGTCCTGGCTTTCCAGCGCTATCCGCACAACCTGCACAGCACAACCGGGTCAACTCTCAATTCGCGCGGACACCAAAGTCCAGACCGCAGCAACTTACGCGAGCTCAATTACTGTTCACTTACTTCGGTCTAGGTTCGTTTCATCCTGATGTGACATGGGTCCTATTTATAGGCACGACGATGAGTATGGTCACCGCCCTAGCCGTTAGGATCACCGCCACATCCCGCAGCTAGAACAAGTGTGTCCGCCAGCCCGCGGACACACATTCCAGTTCGCCGCTCCTGTGCAGATAGCCAGTCCGCCCCAGCTTCTCCAAGGCCGGACTCCAATATCCAGCCCGCCTTGCCGCCAGAGGCCAAGCCAGGACCACCACAGCCGGACTCCACAACAGCCGTGTCCGCCATTCTGCGGAGAAGGCATCAGCCCGCAAAACCCGAGCCCGCAGCCTCGCCATCAAGGCACCTGCCGGACTCAGCGGACACCCGGCTACCGTCCGCATATCCCAAGTCCATTGCCTCATTGCCAAGGCACCTCCGGACTTAGCGGACACGCCAATCCAGTCCGCTAACAGCAGACTCCAGTCTGCAACTCCTGAGTCCATAACCTCATCACAAGGCTAAACCGGACTCAGCGGACTCTGGCTCCAGTCCGCACGCTCCTGCACAAGCAATTCTCCAGTCCGCATTTCCCTAAGCTAGCAAACAAGGCAACAGCACTTCTACTACGCTTGGCGGACTGAGAAACCAGCCTGCGCTCCACTGCGCGATCTCCCCGGACTGAGCCATCCTGGACTTGGTTCAGATCACACCAAGTCCAGTCCACTGGCCACAAGGGCCAGTCCGCACTTAATGGCGGACACTGGATCTAGCCCGCCATACCGGGCGACCTCCAGTTTCTGTCCGCGCTGACCGGCGGTCTCCGCGGCTTCCCGCTGCACCAGAGCAAGACCAAGGCAACTGCCAAACCGGTCTGCCGAGCTCTAGTTCTTCAGTCCGCTTTATGCCGGACTCCGCGGATAGCATTTCTATCCGCCCGGTTACTTCCTGGGAGTCAACCACCTGCTGAGCATACACTGACCTGTCAGACCGCCGCTGCTGTCCGCGTAGTCCGCGCGAACAGACCGCCCAGGCCGCCACAGAGCAAACCGCCTGCAACATCCCTGCCGACCTAGCAGTCCGCCAACCCTGTCCGCGTAGTCCGCACTGATAGGTTTCCCAAGCCTTCCATTCACCCACTTTCACTTCACAGAATTCAACACTCCCCTTGAAGTGAGAAGTGGTGAATAACTCCAGCAGCTCACGTAACCTTGCACCTGGTCCCTCCGATAGCATCTACGAAGAGATGTCAAAGACATAGTCCTCGCCCCGCATATCATGGACCATGAGGGAGCCCTCCAGCATCTCCAAAAAGGAGTCATGCTTCCCTCTGCCTTCTTCAGCTTCAACCTCCACTCTTGCATCACAGGAGTATCACCAACTTCCTTGGATACTGAAGTCCAAGCCTCGTTGCCTCTGAGAGAAGTCACCTCTTCAGACTTGGTGTCAACCACCTCCTTGATTCTAGTGGGGTCATCACAGCCAGAAGAACCTTGCTCGACCTGAGGGCTAACAAGGAAACACGGGACCAAGTCCGCCGTGTTCCCTTCACAATATCGAGCTGGTGGCTTACTGATCCTCTTCGATCTCCGAAGAACCTGATCATGGCTAACCACCTCCGCTGCTATTGAACCAGCTCCGTTCCCGGGCAAACCCGGAACAATACTCCCTTTGCTCCCTGAACAAGACGCCTCCTTACTGGAACCAAAAGCATCTGGAGCAACGCTCCCCCTGCTACCTGAACCAGAAGACTCCCCTCTTGAACAAGAACTGCCTGGAACATCGCTCCCCTTGCTTCCGGAACCGGAAGCTTCCGCCTTCGAGCCAGAAGAACCTGGAGCATCGCTCCCCCTTCTTCCCGACTCTGACGCCTTTGCCCCGGAGCTAGAACAACCTGGAGCACCTGGTGACTCAGGCAACTCCACTTCCTTAGCAGCAGCCTCCTTCAGCCCACCATCTGACCTGCTTAGCTCTAGCTCCACATAAGAGCTACCCCAATACGGCGTTAACTCATCAAAAACAATGTCTCTCGACATTATGAGTTTCTTCGTCGCAGGATCCATACACCTCCATCTTCTTCTCTGCTCATCATACCCAACAAAGACTAGCTTTGTCTTGAGAGCACCCGAAGAGTGTATATAGCAGGTAGATCCAAACACCTGAAGGTGCTTTACTGAGGGCTTCACTCCGAACATCAGCTCATAAGGAGTCTTCATTATGTTCGGACTAAGATGCATCCGGTTGATGACATGAGCAGCACAGGCAATTCCCTCCGCCCAAAGAGCCTTCGGAACACCTTTACTCTGAAGCCAACACTTGCAGGTCTCTGTTAACCAACGGATCATCCGAGCTGCAAAACTACCATGTTGTGAAGTATGTCCACAAGAAAGCTCCATCCGGATCCCTTGCTTCCTGCAAAAGCGTGAGAACTCGGTTGAGCCAAACTCACCACCGATACTTGTCCTCAACACCTTGATCCTCCGGCCAAGCTGGCCTTCCACAAGCTTCTTGAACTCCACAAACAAGCGTACCATGTTGGACTTCTTCTTCATAAAGTATACCCAAGTATACCTAGAATAGTCATCAACCAATATCAGCATGTACTTGCTGCCTCCAAGACTGGCCGTGACGGTCGGTCCCACCAGAGCACAATGGACAACCGCCAATGGTGCATTACATCTGGATTGTGCTTTGTCAACCATGAAGCGATAGGCTCCACTTTCCTGACATCCCGCACACCCCCGACCATCGCCATAGGATGACAATCTAGGCAAGCCTCTTACGAGTCTTCTTTCCGCCATTGCTTTCAGCTTGTCCATCCCTACATGCCCCAGTCTTTCATGCCAGATAGCTGCACTATCACTGGAATTCCTCCGATCAACTCCAGAACTAGTTGATAACCCAACAAGGTTCTTCTCCTTCCTCCTTACCTGAGCAATGTTCGCCGAGAGCAAGACAACCTTGCACTCCTTCCGAAGATGACCTTGCTGCTTGCATTTATAGCATCTTGGTCCTTCCTTCCTCTTCCTATCACGCCTAGGAGAAACACTCCTTTCTTCCTGATACGAAGTAGAGGGACCATCTTCAGCAACAACCTTCACCTTCTTCCTGAACAACCCATCAAGGGAAGTCCAAACCTCCGCAGCTGACCGACATCCACTGATGTGGTCCAAGAGCTCCGATGAGATCACCTGCTTGAGAATAGACTCCGCTTTCGCATTTGCCTCCTTCCAAGCTCTCATCGCCTCAGCATTGCCAGCAGTATCCTCTTGTCTTCCTGCTCCGCATACAACCTCCCAAAGGTCCTCGCCAAGAAGAAAGCTCTTCATACAGGACTTCCACCGTTCACAGTTCGTCTCTGTAAGGAGATCAATTCCAAGACAACTTGCATCCTCCACTGCCATGGTTCTACCACTGGTTTCCTCTACAGACGAGCAACTACTTCCATTGAGCACTGCTTGACCACTCCAACAACCTCGCTCTGATACCATGTTAAAATTCAACAAACCGCAGACGCCCCCTTGGATACCCTGTTGAAAACTCAACAAACCGAAGGAGAATACGCCCACTTATAATGTTGAAAGTTTTCCCGGATCGTGGAGTTAGCAGGGGTTATCTCAACAAAGCAGTAACAACCAGCAACACATGCAGCACAAGCTTCTTTATTGATCAAGAGCAAACTTCTTTACCAGGCGAGACATACATGGCGAGACATGCTTCACCAAAACCCAACACCGGGAGAGCAGAGACAGTTACAAAGACAAGAACAAAAAACAAGCCGCGCGGACTCAATCAACAAGCCGCCGACCTACTGCTGTGGAGTCCGCTCAGTCCGCCAGGTCGCCAGACCGCAACCCAAGCCGCGCGGACTCACCCTTATTCCAATGCTTAGCTCTTCACCGCCGATCTGCAGGCCGCCTGACCGCAAGGTCGCCTAGCCGCCAGACCGCACAAGCTGCGTCACCGAATGGAACAGTCCGCCTGAAGCAGGCGACTTCCAGAACCCCGAACCAAGTTGCCAAAGAGAAGACCGCCTGGTCGCTATCCGCGACCTGCTGTTTACCGCCTGTTGCTTAACCGCAGAGTCCGCACTGTCCCTGACCGCAATCAGAGCCAAGTCCTGGCTTTCCAGTGCTATCCACACAACCTGCACAGCACAACCGGGTCAACTCTCAATCCGCGCGGACACCAAAGTCCAGACTGCAGCAACTTACGCGAGCTCAATTACTGTTCACTTACTTCGGTCTAGGTTCGTTTCATCCTGATGTGACATGGGTCCTATTTATAGGCACGACGATGAGTATGGTCACCGCCCTAGCCGATAGGATCACCGCCACATCCCGCAGCTAGAACAAGTGTGTCCGCCAGCCCGCGGACACACATTCCAGTTCGCCGCTCCTGTGCAGATAGCCAGTCCGCCCCAGCTTCTCCAAGGCCGGACTCCGATATCCAGCCCGCCTTGCCGCCAGAGGCCAAGCCAGGACCACCACAGCCGGACTCCACAACAGCCGTGTCCGCTATTCTGCGGACAAGGCATCAGCCCGCAAAACCCGAGCCCGCAGCCTCGCCATCAAGGCACCTGCCGGACTCAGCGGACACCCGGCTACCGTCCGCATATCCCAAGTCCATTGCCTCATTGCCAAGGCACCTCCGGACTTAGCGGACACGCCAATCCAGTCCGCTAACAGCAGACTCCAGTCCGCAACTCCTGAGTCCATAACCTCATCACAAGGCTAAACCGGACTCAGCGGACTCTGGCTCCATTCCGCACGCTCCTGCACAAGCAATTCTCCAGTCTGCATTTCCCCAAGCTAACAAACAAGGCAACAACACTTCTACTACGCTTGGCGGACTGAGAAACCAGCCCGCGCTCCACTGCGCGATCTCCCCGGACTGAGCCATCCTGGACTTGGTTCAGATCACACCAAGTCCAGTCCACTGGCCACAAGGACCAGTCCGCACTTACTGGCGGACACTGGATCTAGCCCGCCATACCGGGCGACCTCCAGTTTCTGTCCGCGCTGACCGGCGGTCTCCGCGGCTTCCCGCTGCACCAGAGCAAGACCAAGGCAACTGCCAAACCGGTCTGCCGAGCTCCAGTTCTTCAGTCCGCTTTATGCCGGACTCCGCGGATAGCATTTCTATCCGCCCGGTTACTTCCTGGGAGTCAACCGCCTGCTGAGCATACACTGGCCTGTCAGACCGCCGCTGCTGTCCGCGTAGTCCGCGCGAACAGACCGCCCAGGCCGTCACAGAGCAAACCGCCTGCAACATCTCTGCCGACCTAGCAGTCCGCCAACCCTGTCCGCGTAGTCCGCGCGGATAGGTTTCTCAAGCCTTCCATTCACCCACTTTCACTTCACAGAATTCAACATAAAGTGAATCCCCAATGGCCCTCACGACAGTACTCCGACCACGACATTGTCCCAACATGACGACGCTCCCGCCGCTCGCAAACACTTGAACGCTATACTTCGTTCGTCGGTCATTTTTCCTTGTGTATGTGATTTGCGAGCGTTAGTGAGAGCACATTTTTTATTGTAGGTATAATGAGATTTTGCTTATATGAGAGCACATATTTTAAAATTTTAAAAAAAAGACAAATTAATAAAATTAAAAGTTTTGTACTAAATAAGGGTAAAATTGAAAAGTTGAATGTATAACCAAATGGTGTTTTCTCCTTTTAACATTGTATTGATTATTTTTCTTTTTAGAATTTGATGGAGTTGATTTTAGGAATCATCAATAAGTGACATATAAATTTTATATGATGTAATAAAATATTTCAAAATTATTTCATTTAATTTTGAAATAAATTATTTTAATATTAATTATACCACAAATTTTTATGATGTATCTAAAACATATTCATGTGATCTTCATATGTTCGCTCTCTATTAATCATTAGGTCTAATATAAAAAATGAAATTATTGATGCATTACATCAATGCATTATACCAAACAATATTTTTACTTATAATATAAATATATATTGAAAAAAATAGTTAAATAATTTGTTGTGACCCCATTAGAGATAATATCAGACAACATGAGGATCCAAACAATTGTGAATGACACAAATGTATGTGTTCTCACAGAAAATTCTAAATCAAATATCACCGATTTTGTTATGTTTTTGATGACATCTAACTTAAAAACCTATAATTTTTCAACTAGTAATAACATCAGCACAGTTTTCAATACGTAGAAATATAAAACAATCACAAACACAAGGATAAAAACACATATTTTTATGTACAAATCCTAATTGGAGAGAAAACCAAGGGACAGTTGAAGTTCAACACTTCTCCTCTTTCACACCTATGTGATGGAGATCGACATGCTAACAATCAGCAAAGAATGCTCAAACTTTTCCTTGGATTGAAACCACACTAGTGAGCATGTCTTCTTTTGTTATCATCCATGTGCACCTTTGGCAAATCGAACTCATTATGCTCTAATATATTGCATGTACAATGGCACCATGAATCAATATATTTGGATCTTGAGTGAGAAATGGGTTTATCCAAAGATAAAACACACTTTGAATATTGCATGAAAGAGTCAACCGCACCTAAATAACATAATTATTATGAACCTCTTCATATATACTAGTTCTTTTCGCATCTTTTATAACCACAACAAACTCAGCTTCAGTAATAGATAGTGTGACACACCTTTGTAGACTTGATTGCCAAGGAATGGTCCCACAATTAACATACTCAATTAACTGGAAGCCAATCTCTTTAGAAATTTCAACATTTGTATAGCCCAGAAGCTATGGTTCGCTACTTTTGAATCTAACGGTCAAATTGTTGGTGCCTTATAGATACTGAGTATCCACTTTATGGTGTTCCAATATTCTCTCTCAAGATTGGAGAGAAATCTACTCAATATATACATACATCATGGACAATATTGGGGAGTGGACACCATGATGTACACGAGGCTCCAAATTGCATATGAATAAGGGACCATTTGTAACTCATCTATCTCATTAGGTGTAGTGTGACATTGATTCAACACAAGCCTAAAGTATGTGGTAAGAGGTGTTCTCACTTTGCTTGTCTGATCCATCCTAAATATATGTGGAATCTTTTTAATATGTTTCTTATATAACAAACAAAATAACTTGGTGTCACAATTCGTATGACTGTGCATACTTTGTATAATAAATACTACCAAGATCTTTCATAGAAAATGTCACGTTCAATTGTCACTTCAGCTCAAAATTGAAAGAAAACTCACTATTAATATATCATCTACATAGAGTAGTAGAAGGTTGGAGTCATCTGGAGAAAACTATTTCATAAAGATGTAGTAAATCGTCCACATGAAGGAATCAAACTTTTTATACCATTGTCATAGTACCTGCTTCAAACCATATAGACTCTTATTCAAGTGAATATCAAGACTATCTTTACCCTTCACCTTGAACCACTAAAATTTCTTCATATACAACTCTTCAAGATCATTATGCAGAAATACAACCTTTACATCAATCTACTTAACCCAAGAAAATATGGTTTTAGTGACGAAATTTTTGGTCAATAAATATTACGGGTTGGTCACTAAAACTATTTAGTGACTAAAATTAATCTGTCACAAGATTGTTGAAAAATGTTTGTTACTAAATGTATTTAGTAACCAAATTAGTTTTCGTCACTAAATGTATTCTTTTAGTGACGAAACGAGTCGTCGTTGCTAATTGTTTTTAGTAACTATACTATTTGTCACTAAAAATGCACTTTCTATGACCAAATTAATTTAGTTACTAATTGTTTAATGCAATAGTGTCCAGAGTTTTTGTCACTAAAAATAATTTTTGTGACCAAATTAATTTAATCACTCATTGTTCATTACAATAATGACTGTTTGTTTAGTCACTAAATGTCACTTTTAGTGACAAAATATCTATCACTAATATTTTATAATTGTTCATATATTAGATTTTAAATAAATTTATTTATTTAATATTAAATAGAATACAAATATATATAAGATAAAATATAATAATAAATATAATATCTATTTTGTAAGAGAATCTCAACGAAAAAAATATTTTTATTAACACTAAAAAGGTGGGAGATAGCGTAAGCCCCTCAATACAAATTAATAGAACACTTAACTTTATTACACTCATTACATGAAAAAAATGTATAATAAACAATTTGTTCATGAAAATTATTCTCTTTCTTCTTCATGGGCACGTCTCTCTTGCCTTCTTCCTTCTTCGGTGCCTCCTTAATTTGGTGCCTCATTCTTGTGCGATTTTTTCCGGCCACTTGGTGACAAGCCCGTATATATCTGATTCTGCTTCAATATAATATCTTGCATGAAACACCGCCAGATAAGCTCGATGACTTGTTCCCTGCACCATGAGTTTTAATTTAATGAGCTCCATGAACTAAAATATACCTCTTTTTCGAAATAAGAATAAGATACTAAGTAAACCGGCCTAAACAAGTTGGAGAACTCTACTGTTTGGTCTGATTTTCTTTTTTTTAATATGAAAATATAATTCTAGAGAACCAAAAATTGATTCCCAAAAATTTGTATTCACAAATGCAATTCCTAGTTATACTTGACTGACAGTTACAGAAGAAAAAAAACACTTTTACTTTATTGACATAACCATGTGTTGGAAAATGATTAAAAATCAAGCTAAGCACCTCTAGATACTCGTAATATTTTGGATCAGTTTTTGGAAAAAGGCAAAAACTCTTACCCTTTTCTATTTCATTTTCCTCTTTTTATATTCATTACACTTTGTGATAAGCTTACATTTTTAAGTGGCTTATACTTTACAGGTGTCTACAGACCTGAATTCAAAGTACAGTCATTACTTCCTATTTATTCGTTTACATTAGAACCTGTTCAGGCCGGTTTACACAGCCAACACCATGGAAATACAAAACACTTATCCCACAAGAACATCGCATTTCATCTGAAAAACTTTCAAACTATAACTTACAATTATTTAACCAAAGAGTTGTGTTAATTAGCACTTACCAAAAATCAAGAACCTTACAGATTGGATTTCTATTGTTCCATCAAAAGACTTCTTATCTTTACGTTATATATGACCTGAATCCAAGAAACGTCTATTTCCCATGTAACTCATCTTGAACCCATTCCTCAATCGAGAAGACCATGTATCCTTATTGCAACATGGGCATGCTAGCTTACCTTGGGTGTTCCATCCTGATAGATTCACATAAGCTGGAAAATCATTTAGTGTCCACAACAAAGCTGCATGCATATTAAAGTTGCCCTTTTCATAAGCATCATAAGTACAAACTGCAACTTTCCATAAAAGTTTCAACTCATCAATTAAAGGTTGTAAATACACATTCATATCATTCTCAGGTTGTCCTGGACCTGAAATTATCAAGGATATTATAAAATTAGGAGTTTTCATGCACATCCACGATGACATATTATATGGGACTATAACAACTGGCCATACACTATAATTTGTGCTCATAAGACCAAAATGATTAAATCCGTCGCTCGCTAAACCAAGCCTAACATTTCGCATGTCTAATGAAAATCTTGGTGTTTTTGATCAAATGACTTCCAAGCCAAGGTATCAGCTGGATGTCTCAACTTACCATCATCAAGACATTTTTCTTTATGCCACCTCATATCCTTGGCCGTCCTAGAACACACATACAATCTTTGAAGTCTTGGTGTCAAAGGAAAATATCTTAATATCTTGTTTTGTATGTTTTTACTTCTCTTTGAATGAGTATTACTTTTCTCATTATTGGTGGCTTTGCTTGATTACCACCTGGATGTGCCATAAGTGGGACAACTTTCATAATCTACAAATTTATCGTGGTAGAGAATGCAATCATTCAAGCAAGCATATATCTTTTTACACCCCATTCTAAACTCTTGCATGTAGTTTTTAGCTTCATAAAAGCTACTTGGGAGAGTTTCACTAAAAAAAATTGTCCTTGTTAATACTTTAAGTAATTCAGTAAAAGAGCGATCAGTCCATCCATGATCTGTTTTAAGTGTGAGCAAAGTAACAATAAATTGAAACTTTGAGAATTCCTTACAACTAGGATATAATTCTTTTTCAGCATCACTCAGCAATTCATAAAAAAATTTAGCTGCTTCATTTGGGTAATCATTATTATATTCTTCAACACTCTCATTCATGTTATTATAACCAACATTAAAATCATCCAGCATAGCATGCATATCATCATGCTCTGTAATCTCTTGTTCATCTTCACCAAAAATTGAATTTAGGGGGTTATCACCGGTGTTAATGGAATAGTCTTCTCTGTGACATGACCACCACTTGTAAGTCCTAACAATCCCATTCATAAGAAGGTGTCCAAACACAATATCTCGAGTGTGAAAGAAAATATTTCCACATTTTAAACAAGGGCGGCAAATATTATTTCCCCTAGCGGAATGGGAAAAAGCAAAATCAAGAAACTCATTCACTCCATTGATGTAAATTGGTTGTCGTCGATCATTGAGATCCATCCAACCCTTGTCCATTGCACTACAAGTCAAAAAATTATTAAAATTTAATGGCATCATATATTGTTACATCTTGCCAATTAACTAAAAGCAAAATCAAGAAAGAATTTACTTTGTAAAAGAGAAATATTATGGCCTCTAACAAACTGAAATAAATATAATTCAATTTAGTCTCTAATTTAGATAATATATTGTTGATTTGAGGACACTTAGCCAAACCCAAGTTCTTGTTGTAATAGAATGCAAATGAAGAGAAGACTCAACATGCTGGCGAGTATATGGACTATCTCGGCATGAGCCCTCATCTTCTATAGACTAAAGGATTATACACATGTCACTTATTTAGATAAAAATTTCTTGGGTAAAGCTTACTTCTGAACCAAATTTTGGAAAGGAAAAGAAATATTAAGTAATCAACAAAAATAAAACAAAATGGATAAATGTGAAAATTAAAACCAGTAGGCCCTGAAAGAAACTAACACAATTTTCATTCAGTAATATGCACAAGTGAACAAAGTTTGAATGCATGAGATGTACAACAATAATAACAGAGGCTCGTTGAGAGCAGTGACAGACCCAGGATTTTCATCCGACCCGAGCACCAAGTAAATAATATAAATTTTTTATAATTTTTTTAATTCATAATTATCTAAAACAATATTTCAAGTGTCTAAAAAATGAAACAAAACAACCAAAATCAAAAAATACAGATTAATACATCTATTTCAAGCGCCTAAAAATGAAACAAAATAACCAAAATCTAAAAATGCAGATTAATACATCTAGCGGACATTTTAAATCCAATACAAGTCAAACTTTCAATCTTTCAACAATTATAGAGGCCCTATATAGCAAATCATTATCATAGGTCTTAATGCTCACAACACAGTTTTTAAAAACAACACACGTACACTATCTTGCTTAAAATAATTAAGTTCTACCCACCAAAAAGAGAACTCAAAAGTGTTTATAAGGTGTTTAATTAATAGAGATAATAATCAAATCAAGGTAATTAAAGTTAACAACAAAGCACTACCCTAATATGGGGAAACACTAGTGAAAACATAAGGAGAAAGAGACTGTTCAAATCTAAAATAATACAGCAGCATAAAAAAGAATACAAAAGAAGATTTTAATCTTAAAAATGAATCGGACGTTTTAATGTTCTTGGAAAAAATGAAAATGATGTCTCCAACAAAAATGATGATAGAAGTGGGGAATAAGAATAGGAAAATTAGGGCAAGAGGAGATTTGGAGAAAATGAGGGCTAGATGAAAGCTGTAAAAAATTAGTGCTAGATGAAACCTGGAGAACATTAGGGCTAGATGAAACCTAGAGAAAATTCGGGCTCGAGGAGAAGAGATCTGGAGAGAAGAAATTATTTACCTTAGGGCTTAGAAGCCGTCGAGGGCTTGTGATGGGAAGCAGGGTGATAATTGGGAATCCCCGAACTAGAAGCAGAGAATCAGAAGGATCGCTCGCTGCCTCGCCCTCATCGCCTCTACCTCGCCGCCTCTCCCTTGCCAGTCGCACCTGCTTTCACCGTCAAGAAGGATTGCGAGAAGTTCCTCCGATGATGATCTTCTTTCTCGGGTGGAGGCCAAGCCGCAGTTAGTGCAGAAAAAGCAATTCGCGAAATGCAGGGGGCGTGTGGAGGAAGTTAGAAAAGTTTAACCTAATCTAGGATGAGATGTCATCTGATTTTATGGTAATGGAGGGGATTTGAAATATCACCAGATTTGCAAATGGAGGGACGCAAAATTTATGGAAGGAATTTAATTTTTTTTGTGTGATATATAAATTTTGGTATTTTTTATGGCTAAAAGATTTATTAAAATTATATTTTCAATTGTGACTATAATATTTTCGTCACTAAACTGAATTATTTATTGTCGAAATTTAATTTTGTTGCTAAAAAATATTTTTAGTGACTTCACTTTATTTTGGTCGCAAATAAAAAAATTTTAGTGACAAGATTTTTATTTTTGTCACTAATTAATTGAAGATCATCATTTAGTGACAAACCTCAAATTTTGTCACAAAAAATATATTTTTAGTGATGAAAAATATTTTGTCATAGAATTTTCATCACTAAAAGCCTATTTTCTTGTAGTGAACCTCCTAATCTAGTCTAACTGATATACTAAAGAGGTAGTTGTTGAATCCGGATCTCAGTCCCAAGAGGAGTTCGAACCCAATGGGGGTAACCTGCACCTACTTCTCCTGAGGAAGAGCACTAGACCGAAGACTTGTAACTAAGGAACAGACCCTGAGCTACAGTATGGAAGACTCATCGCACACTCAGAAGATTGAAGAGAGCTTCTATAAGACCCTCCCCCTAACCATAGACTGAGTCAGGTCGAAGACGGGCCTTACCACCCAAGACGGCCACCCTACGCTTTCCATATGGCAAAAAACCACTCTCTAAGCGTAGAACGATCGTCTTGTCGGGTTATGTAAACTCATCACATCACATCAGATCACAGCATAAGTAATTTAAAAACCAGAAATATATATCTGTATTATATAAAATAATATAGATATCTTGGAAGCACACCAAACTTCCAATTTCAGACGTTAGATCTCAAAAATATTAATTTTGGACCCTTCGATCTCATCCTCTCGGATATATGGTTGCTTTCGCCCTCTCTCAACCCCGATAGAAGCCATCGCCTTCCTTCAAGCCCAATAAAACCTCCACGCTAAGGCATCAAGTGCCTCTTCTCTGCGCCGCTTCCATCCCCGCGCTTCTTCGCGCTTCTCATCGTTCGCGTTTCCAGGGATGCAACTCCGTCGCCTCTCACGAATCTCTCACCGTCGCCGACAAATCCCATAATATTCTTTGACAAATCCATCGCTCAAAGCCCTCTCCTCCTAACAGTTGAGATTTAGGTTATTCGTTCCCTCCTTCCTTCCACGATCAGGATTCCCCTGTAGCTGCCGCCCACATCTTCATTCCATACTTCCTTCAGCGACTTGCAACCTCTGCTCAGGATTCGTTGTCGACATCCTCCTTCAGCAATCCACGTCTCCCACCGGGTTACCTTCACCTCCTTTGACTCCAGTTCTGACTTCATCTTTGGTATTGAACGGTTCAAAAACTCTACAAACGTATGCAATGCTACCTTCTCTTCAAAAACTCTAGATAGGATAGATTGACAATGCCAAGTTAGTCTTCAACGGAGAGGATTTTTCTGATTGGAGAAACATATGTCCTCGCCTTTGTGAACCCTAAACTCCACTGTGTCAACTTCTCCTCTTCTTCCAAACTCTATGTGGCCTCCTCTCATGATTTTTCTGCTAGACCTGAAGAAGACAACATCGTTTGAACCTGAGGAAGACAACATCGTTTGAACACTAAACTCCATTATGTCAACTTCTCCTCTTCTTCCAAACTCTATGTGGCTTCTCTGATGATTTTTTTGCTAGGCCTGAGGAAAACAACATCGTTTGAAGAAGACAACGACTATTAATTATTTTCTCTCCAAAATTCTCAACATCTGCTTTACCCCTAACCAAGTCTAACATTTTTATGAATTTATTGCTATAATATTGATGCATTTTATTTCACCTCTTATATATTGGATTACCATGTGAGCTTGAAAATAATTAGCATTGTTTAGCTATAATATTGACTTATATATTGAATTAAAATTGTTTAGCTCATTTCTATATAAAAGTTCCATGATGCTGCTGCTTTATTAGTTCAGCTATAATATTGATCAATCTTTTGTCACCCTACAATTAATATTCATTATTTGGTGTTTTTGCGGTCGTAAATACAGTTTAAGGCGAGGCTATTCTATTTGACAAATAATCACTATATTGTGTTCTTTATCAAGTTTTAGTTTTACAACAAATTTTAGCTGAAATAATTCCAAGACAAAGCACCCGTCGATTATAAATTTTGGGTTTACTAGGAAGTTGTTTTTCAGCTAATGATCAACATCAATTTAAATAATCAATTTTTTATTTCTGTGCTTTTTCTCATGTTTACTGTTCTTTAATAGAAAAAAAATATTATTATTGTCCGGAGCAATGTGGTAGAAGTTAAACAACGAGCTTTCACCCATAATACGCTTCTTCATATATTTATCTTAATGTTAACAGTGAACTTTCTCAGAGGTGGTGACATGAGACATGGATTGTCACCCTTAGACGTGTTCTCCACTTCCACAATCGTTCTTAGGTTAGGAGGTTTTGGGGGTGATCTCATTTATGATCTCATAATTTTGCATACAGATAAATATATGAGAGTTAACATGTCTGACACTAATAGTAGTATTGTTAGGCTTATGATAGGATGAAATTGGACCAACAACTAAGCGAATAAAAAATTGTCAAATGAAGTTGATATTACTGGAGAGAAATGAAACTTTCCTCACTATTTCTATAGAGTCCATAGTACATGTAGCTAAACATGCATATTTTCTTTTGCTTATAGCACAAACCTAAACTCCTGTATATGTAATTCTATTTTTGAACTGTTACATTTTCCTACATATTCTACTCCTTCTGAATTCTTAATTATTATTCGATTTTCTAAAAGCATTTATGTGTATAGGTTATGTTTCACCAAATGATTTTCATGTCTAGGTTTTTTTGTGTTAACATTGGAAAATACTATATCGAGTACATAAGGTTAGTGCTGAAGATTTTGATTGCACTGATAACATTGATAAAGTTAGTGTTTCAATGACATTGATAACATTGGAAAATGCATAAAGTTAGTGTTTGTGAGCGGCTGGAGCGTCATCGCGCTGGGACAATGTCGTAGTCATGTTCCAATGTAGGAGTTCTAATTTTATCCAATGTAATTAGGAGTTCCAATGTCATTAGCTAATAACATCTCATGGAAAATTATTGTAACACCTCCCCGGTAATGACTGTATAATATGGATCCGGCCGGGGCCCCATAACATACAGACACTACAACTTAAACATTATAAGATGATATAAGCTACCCAACTCAAAACTTAGACTAAACACAACGGAAACAAAAGAGCAAGACCAGAAGTTATCCACTAGCATTGAGTATCAACATGGCCTTAAGGCCTTACAACATTTAAGAGTCCAAAACTTAACCATAACATCAAGTGTTAATGTACATAAGCACTCCGAGGCTACATCGGCGTGCAAGCCGAAAACATAGTACATAAATCATCACATTCCACAAAACAGAGTTATAACACATCTTGTAACACTTCATGAGGCTTAGGCTTTTTTGGTCGGCGAGCTTGCTCCCGCTTGTGATCCCTGCCCTGTAAAATTTGGTTGTAACGTGGGTCAGCAGAGGCTGACTTCAACTGTGTAACCAACACATCTCCTCCCGGCCGTCCCTAGCGGACCTTGGGGCACTCCATCACCCTGCAGGTCAGCACTTCGTATGCAAAAATACAAGTACATTTAAATAGTAAAACGGGTTTGGATGTCTCATACATCAAACATGTTTCTATGTTGAGCATATAATAAAAAGGGGGCCTACAATACAGCATGTATGCATACCTGGGCTTTGCCCAAGGCACCCTAAAGAGTATGCTTCTAACACATCATCAATCGAGAACATCCAATTTCCCCATCGACATCCAAGACGCAAATACAAGGGTACTTCCAATTTTCCCAAACGGCATACATGTCACCACGCGAAACACTTGCCTAGGCCCCACATGCTCATGGGTCTCAAAATCCCGGGCTTGCCCGCAAGCACTAACTTCTCACGTCAGGATTCCGCCACACAAACCAACTGATACTAAGAACCCTTGCTAGACCCCACCCGTTGTGATGACCCGGGCTCGGCTCTAATATCGGAACCAAGTCCAATGAAGGAGACACAGCGGGACCCAGCTGGATCGTCCGGGCTTGTCCAAAGCTTAGCGTTCTCGTCAGTTCCAAAAAGGGGACTTGTCTCGTCGGGATACTCTCCACACGTGACTTTGCAACGTCACGGGCTAGCCAGCCGACCATAGAGACAAACCATGCCTTAGAACATCATAATCCCAAGCCTTTCCCACCCTAATCCACCATTCGTACCGTACCATCCTCGTGCCCCCGCGTATACTCTAATTTCCACCCGGTCCGGTTCTGTTCACATAGACTCACACGAAAGAGGGAGAAAACATCATCGCAAATGACGTCTTGCCGCTAATGGATTTCTACAAAATCCTTAAGACTTACTATGCAACATCACCGAGTCAGACTAACGGTCGCGACTATGGCTTCACCCACAATGGCTAATCTACTAACAGAGCAGATTTCTAATGCAATATCAATGCCAGGGACGGACACAATCGATCTGGTGGCTCCTCTTGAACCATGGCAACTCAAATCTCTCTCACTTGAGAGATCCAGTGCCTAAAATGCTTGAAAGAAAGCAAGAAAAGAGTAGATGTCATGCATGCATCCTAAAACTGAGAGGAGAAGAGTCGTTACCTTATGACTCCTCTTCCTAGCCATAAAACCCTTGTCTTGCATGGATGAAAACAAGCGCCTCCACGTCCTCTCCACGGATCTGTCCTCAGAACGATGATCAAAGGTCTGAAGCTTCGTCAATGGCGAAAGAAAGCTTTCTTCTTCCTCCTCCTCACTCTCACCCAAACCCTAGGTCAACACTCAAAATGAGAAGAAAATGAAAGTGAAATCCCCTTCAACCCTATATAAGCACTCTGGAGGATAGTCTTGGGTCGTAGGATCAAATCCTAAAAGAAATCAGACGGCTAGAAAGCCAAACGATGGAACTACTTCCGTCTGCTACTGTTGGGCGCTAATGCTAACGTCAGGCGATAGCTTCCCGAGCTGCAAGTCAGAAAATAATGTCGCACTAACACCAGCTTTAAAGCTAACACCGCGTTGTAGCATCTTTCTCGAGAACTCAACATTTTCTTGAGAACTCAACCCTTTCTCGAGAACTCAATGCTCTCGACGTAAACCTGGAGTTATCGTCACGCGGTAAGGCTAACGCTGCACGGTAACCTCTTTCTCGAAAACTCAACACTCAATGAACGGGGCTTCTATTTCATCATTCTCTACCTGACGAAACAAGCATATCGCCAGGCGGTAGGTACTATCGCCGGACGGTAGCTACCAGAAATTGTTTTGGAAAAACTGGGGTGTTACAATTGTTATGGACACAACTATATTTCATGCTTAGTTGATGCTTACATTTTTTGAGAGCTTTGCAATTACATAGATGTTGGTTAGTTGATAGATCATGGTCGATGAGGATGCAGAGCGGATATGTCTTGATGAGTATGTTTTAGTAATTTGATTTTTGTATATGCAGAACTTTGAGACTAGTCCTGATGAATACGTGTGCAATCGTAGTTACTTATCATATTTTTTTCTAAATTACAGTTACTTATCGTATTTTTTATTCCCTAAATATCACTTTGCTTAATCATCTTAATAAATGAATTCAAACAGCAACAAGTGCGAACTGATCCATGCAATATATCGTTGGCCTATATTACTATGTCCAATATATGTTGCCTATTAATCTCATTCAAAAATTCCTACTCTATTTCAGTTTGTTCAGCTTTTGGTTGCATATTCGGTTTGTGTTGACTACGTGTGCAATCAAAAATTGCCTTAATGCTGAATCAATTCAGAACATGTTGATTTGAAGACATTGGGGCCTTCAACATCCCTATAGTAAGCAACATGTTGTCTTTCATTTTATTTTTTTAATACATGATTTCTTCTGCTTTTCTTTTTGTTTTAATAATTGCAATATTTTAAGTGTCTATTTGGCCCCCAACTTTAACATGTTCCACATTTTAGACAACTGAAGGAGATAGCTTAATGTACACTAATCAGCGAACAAGATATGTTTTCTTTGTTTTCAACACATACCCAATTCATACATCAATCTAATGATTTATTTTCTTATTTTTGCAGAATATATATGTACAATGATATATTGCAGAGCAAGGTATCTTTTCTTATTAATCAAAAAGTAGTTTTGTGCTTTTAAATTCTTCGATTCCTTCAAAATGATAATCAATTGCCTAGGTCTGCTATGTAATTTCATCTTCCGTGAACTTGCAAGATCAAAGACATAGTTGGTGCTGAAGAGCTATGACATTGACACAATCAGAGAGCAGTTATGTAGAAAAAATGGTAGAAATAATTGACAAATAATTCTCATGTACCATACATGAACTCAGGTACTAATTCCAATTATACTTTCATTTACATTCGTTATTTTTAGGTGTGCTTTGAGGTATTAGTCAATTAGTGGCTAAGCATAGCACATTAACCTCTGTGTTGTATGCATGTAGGGCTACTCCGTAGTATTTGTCGGTAGAGGGTCAAGCAGAGCAGATAGATTTTCTTTATATATTTTACAGGTACATGTATTACCTTTGTTTGTTTTTATATTTCTGTTATATATGTGTGCTTTGAGTTATTAGTCAATTAGTGACTACGAAAAACACAATAGTAACTGTGTTGAATGCTTATAAGGTTTCTCTGCAGTATTGACCACTAGAGAGTTAAGTAGAGCAATTTAATTTTCGTGTTCATCATGTTCATGTATTTATTTATTGGGCAGTAAAGAGCTCTGAATAGAGCACATGCTTTAGCTAACCTAAGGCAACCCACGGACGGGCAAAGTCTGTCGGCACAACGACCATCCGGCAAGGGCAATGAGGATGCGGGCAAAGCCCGCCTTGATGCGAGCGAAGCCCGCTTAGTTGCCAAGCGGGCAAAGTCCGCAGCGACGCATCGAGAACGGGCGAAGCCCGTTCAAAAATGCTAGTGTGTATATATATATGTATATATATATACACAAATAACAAAGACCATAGTCATAAGTTTATACATGCGGCCCATCAGGTTAAAGAAAACTACAATACTCGATCTGCTTTTACCAAGCTAATGACTCATATCTCTAAGGACTAGAAACGAGATTGGCTTGTCTGCTCGTGCAGACTCTAAGGCTGGTACGCTCTCATACGATAACTAGGCCTCATGTAGCTCCATGTCTTCTGAATGATTATTTAAACTGTTAGTTACAGGACTAAGTGGATTCACACATCCTCCCCAAGATCCCTAAACTTGGGGATGAGAGTGAGCCTCCACACTACCAACAATAGTCGAAGCATAAGAGAGAGCTAGCAACATCATTTCAATATAGTGAATTTTCATTTCATATGCTAGGAGTAAATATCTGAAAGAGTGAAGCATAAAATAACTAGAAAGTAGCAACATTAACATCAGTTATTTAATATACGCTCATCTAGATATCACACAATCTATAGGTACTCACAACTTGTAATCACATGCGGTTATTCAAAACCCGCCAACACATCGTAGGTGTTCAAATCTACGCACACCACAGACATTCAAATCCGCGCACACCACATGTATTCATACCCGCACACACCGCATGTATTCAAACCGGCACACACTGACTATGCTGACATAGACCGCTTCTCTTCAAGCAGATATTGGTCAGTCCTGTCACTTCTGGGTAAGGTCGTACCGCACTACCAAGGCCCTAACATATAACCAAGTGTACTTTTGGATGTGAGCGACATCCGACAAATTCTGAAAATTTAGACCGACTAGTGGAGGCAACCCAACGGGGAAGAATAGAACGGTCGGTCACCCGTGGTACACATCTCACTGTTGTCATAAGTCATCAGCCTTCCCGCACCGGTACGAACGATTTGTGGAAGTGACTGACCCTCCACTTTTCACCGCGAGCAATTTACAAGCCTTTCCATTTAAATAATTTGTTGGTATACACCGGGTCTGCGGTGACTTGTCATACTTGATATCAAATAATTCAAGCAATTGACTTTTTTTAAAACAACATGTCGCTCATCATTCGACAAGGAGCGCTATGAGCGTGGGACCACATTATTGGGGCTAACCCTGGAGAAATATCTCGACTCTCGGTTATCCCCAACTAATGCTCTATCAAAACCATTTACTTGTTAGAGTAGGACTCGTGCTAATAATGCTAAAACAGAAAACTGAAGTAACTGCGGTAAAAAAAGATTGCTAGAAATACGCTGCAGAAATGAAATGTTGAACTGAACATACTGAAATAAAGTGTTGAAGTAAACTGGACCAGTACAAAACTGAAATATTATTGAGCAAAAATAACGATAAATAAAGTACTGAAAGGAAATGGTCCAGTACAAGACTGGAGCAGTATTGAAAAAAAACTGAACTGAATGTATTAAAAAGAACTGGACTAGTACAAGACTTGATTAGTACTTAAAAGAAAGAACTAAACTGTAAGTAATAAAAGAAACTAAAAAAGTACATAACTACAATAAAAAGTACAATAAATAGTAAAGGGTTAGTAGTACATCACTCCATTCTAAAAAGATTTCAGTTTCATCTCCATTCATAGGAGGAATGTTCAGTTTCATCTCCGTTCATAAGAGGAATGTTCGGTTCCATCTCCATTCATAGGAGGAATGTTCAGTTCCATCTCCATTCGTAAGAGGAAAGTTCAGTTCCACCTTCGTTCTTAGTAAAAATGTCCAGTTCCATTTCTGTTCATAGAAGGAATGTTTAGTTTCATCTCCATTCATAGGAGGAAAGTTCAGTTTCACCTTCGTTAATAGGAGGAATGTTCAGTTATATTTCTGTTCTTTGGAAGTTTCTTTTGAGTTTCGCCCATTATTAATGTCTGATATTAAGTTCAGTTGTGACTCTTACTTAAACACGACTTAATCAGACTTATATTTAGCGATTACACCTTTATTAATTATAATAACTTACTCCTTGTTATAATAATTATTGATGGCAAAATATTCGCAAGCATCAGGGTGAATCAAGTTTCTATATTAAGCCAAATATTATTTTCTTCTAATATAAACATCTTTTGAGTAACAAATAGTCGGAAATTGAGAAAATGAGAACCCGAGGTTGAAATCGCCAAAACATAACCTATAGAATTCCTTATGTCATTTCACACTTCGATTGAACTTTAATAATTTATTATGCTTAGAATAAACCCTTATAAGTCATATTTCAAATCACCAAACCATGACAATGAGTTTAAATATAAAATACATGCTCCCCAAAATAATTAGCATTACTTCGAGGCCTTATATAGCCTCTAACATTATTCAAAATAAGCTCTTATTATTTTAAATCATTTTGAGATCCTACACAGCCTCTAGCATCTTTAAAATAAGCTTGGCTAAATCAATTCATTAAAATAACATGAGTGACTCAAAATTTTCATACACATGTCCAAAGCATGTATTTTAACTATCAAGATTCTCTTATAGAAGTAGAAGATATTTTGATTGGAATATTTGTCTTCAATATTCTTTAAAATAACCACGAGCATAATTTTTAAATCTCAAAATTAGCAGGAATGCTCGAAAAATTCTCAAACTTCATAGGAGCATGCTTTTAGGGCCTGTTTGGCTAAGTTGTGGCCAAGGTTGTGGATGTCAGATGTCGGGTTCATGTCGGTTTAGGTTTGAAATGTCGGGGATATTTTACAATATCGAATTTTAACTCATATGCTCGTGAATACACTATAGCAGATTTACACTATAGAGAAGCTCATGTAATTATGCAAAGTTAGAGGGGTGTTTTTTAGCTATTTCAAAAATCACTATGACAGAAGTTAACAAAATAATGTTAACATAACTTAGATGTGCACATGAGAAACAAAAATCGCTACAGAAATACACAATGAAAGGTAGAAACTTAGATATTGCAAGAAAGAAACTCAACTATAAAAAAAGTAATAGACTTGATCATATAACTCCAAATATAACTAGCTATTGCAGAAACAAGAAGAAACCCAACTATAAAATAAGTTATGAATGGATCAATATAACTCCAAAATTCAAATAAAACTTTCAATTGTGGCTGAAACAAGAAGAAAGAAGAAGAAAGAAGAAGGGGGCTTACAATGGAGTGAAGTAGTAGAAACCGTAAAGCCCGTCGTCGACTCCTCGCGTCCTCGCCTGCGATGTGGATTCGTAGAATGTTCAGTGTCATCTCTACTCCTCGCCTGCGATTCAGATACGTTGCCTTGTCCCGCAAAATTTAGGGCAGACCATGAAACAAATGAGTGAAATGGTCCCGTGAAATGGTCCGCCAAAAACAAACACACACACACACATATGTGGAGATATCATGTGTGGGCAAGCGTTCATGCGAGCATACAGGCAGGGCAATTTGGGGGTCAAGATGGTTTCAAATCAAAAAGTGATCAACATGAAAGTTGTAGATCTCGGCGAGCGAACAACTTTCATGTTGATCACTTATTGATTTGGAGCCGTCTTGCCCCTCGATTTGGGCCCCGAAATCTGGGGCGGCGTGAGTGCTACAATAGCGATCTCGCCGCCCCAGATTTCGGGGCCCAAATTTAGGGCCAAGACGGCTCCAAATCAAAAAGTGATCAACATAAAAGTTGTTCGTCTCGCCGAGATCTACAGCTTTCATGTTGATCACTTTTCAATTTGAGGCAATTTTGACCCTTGCCCGTACGCCCGTTTGTCCGCACATGATATCTCCCATATATATATATATATACAAGCAGTCGTGCACGGGGGACCCCGTGTGTGCAACATTCGTCGTGGGTGCAACATTTGTCAAGGGTTCGACATTTGTCGAGGGGGTGACATTTGGCTGAGGCGGCAACATTGGTCGTGGGTGCGACATTTGTCGAGGGGGAGACATTTGTCGTGGGGGCGACATTTATCTTGGGGGCGACATTTATCTTAGGGGCGACATTTGTCATGGGAGTGATATTCGTTCTCAAAATCTACCGTCTGTCGAATAGGGTGGCTAAATAAGACTGAATCATTTTTTTCGTCTGCGAGTTGGGTGATCTTCGACCGCATCTATAAGAAGAGTTCTCAAAGTATAAGAAGAAATAACTAAAAAGACCACCCAAGATCCGGCCCAAACAAATAAAAATAAGGGGAGAGCTCTTGGGTGGTCTTCGGACGCATCTAGGCGGGCTTTGCCCGCCTTCGCACGGGCTTCGCCCGTGCTATATGTGTCACTGCGGGCTACGCCCGCAACATATACATATGAGTACTCAAAATGACCGTAAAAAATCTAAATCACGATTATATTTTTTATTTTGTAAAAAAAATACGTTTTCACATACAAAACATAATTTCTATCTCTTCTCTCTAAATATAAGAAAAATGACTAAAAAAACCCAAACAAATGAAAAGGAGAGTTGATTATATGAGGGGTATTTAGGGAATAAATGTTACACCACTGTGGAGAGTATTTTGGGCATCCAAATGTTACACCATACCTCTTTTGCTCCTTGCTTATAATATAATATATATATATATATATATATATATATATATATATATATATATATGTATCTTTATCATATAAAATAATATGCATATCTACAATCACACCATGAAACTCATCTTGACCGTCCGATCAAACTTCATCAAATAAGAGCCCTTGGATTCAAAACCGAAGGCCTGCAATTATCCAAATCAAAAACAAAGTTACTGTTCATTTCCAATGCAGCCCCGATACCGCCCCGATACCGCATCCCGCCCCCCGTGGCTTCAGCCCGCCGCCGCCGGCGGAGCCGCCGGCGGCCTGCCCGATGCCCACCGGCGGGTTCGCCGCCCTCCGGCGAACCCGCCGGGGGTTGTCCGGTGGCGAGCGGGCAGGGCCACCGCCGGCGGTGGCCCTGCCCATGAGCTCCAGTTTGGGGCTCACGGGCAGGGCCACCGCCGGCGGTGGCCCTGCCCGTGAGCCGCCGGACAACCCCCGGCGGGTTCGCCGGAGGGCGGCGAACCCGCCGGTGGGCGGCGGGCAGGCCGCCGGCGGCTCCGCCGCCGGCGGCGGGCTGAGGCCGTGGGGGGCGGGATGCGGGGTTTTTTTTTATTTTTTTTTATTTTAAAAATATTTTAATTAATATGTTTTTATAATTAATAATTAAATGATTTTTTTAAAATTATATAAAGATTTATTTTAAAATTATTTTAAATGTTCGCCGGGGGCGGGCGAAGCCCGCCGGGGGCGGGCGAAGCCCGCCGGGGGCGGGCGAAGCCCGTAGGGGGGCGGGAGAAGCCCGCTTGATTGCGGAGCGATGCATCGAGAACGGGCGAACGCCCGGCGGGGGGCGGGCGAAGCCCGCCGGGAGGTCAAGCGGGCGAAGCCCGCAGCGACGCATCGAGAACGGGCGGAGCCCGTTCGAAGATGCTAGTATATATATATATATATATATATATATATATATATATATATATATATATATATATATATATATATATATATATATATATATGGAAGTATCTAGTGCGGACGTACGGGCAAGGGTTAAGATGTCTTCAAATCAAAAAGTGATCAACATGAAAGTTGTAGATCTCGGCGAGACGAACAACATTCATAAGATCACTTTTTGATTTGGAGCTGTCTTGACCCTCGATTTGAGCTTCGAAATCTGGGGCGGCGAGAACTATAATTTTTATGTTGATCACTTTTCGATTTGAAACCATCTTGACTCCCAAAACGGCCTGCCCGTGCGCCCGCAAGCAAGCATGCCCGCATATGATATATATATATGATATATATATATATATATATATATATATATATATATATATATATATATATATATATATATATATATATATACAACCAAAATATAGGTTTAGAGATATATCACCGTTTTTTTACAAAACGTTATTTTAGTTAAATAAATCGATTTCATTGTGGTTTGCACCCAAGACCTTTATGTTGTCCGACATGTCGGACATGTCGGCCGACATCTAAAACACTGGTTGTGACGGTGCTTGAAGCAGTGGTGGGAAACAGTAGTGAGAAACAGTGGTGCATGAATCAACTATTCTGCAGTGGTGGAAAAATTCATGAAACTGTTTGAAAAACTGTATTTGCAGTGTTGTGTGAAATAGTGATGCAAAACTAAACAATAATGAAAACTAAAGAGAAATAAAATTAAATAGTTCGCATAATTTATGATTTTCAACTTAAAATTAAACAATTTGTTCGACATAAATATTTGTGTTAAATAAGTAATTTATTTACTAAAATACATTTGTTTTAATCGTACCCGCGAGTATTTTCTAATTGGTCCGCAATGAATTCTCTCAAAACAGACATCTCAGATAAAAAAGTTACCATCATAAGTGTTGCGGGCTAACTCGATGCCCCGGTCGGACCGGATTCAATTGGACCGTCTTATCTTGTGGGGCGGGCGAGCGCGCACACAGTCAGAGAAAATGAAATATCGACTCAAGATGTGATGACGTGGAAAAACCCCTCAATTGAGTAAAAAACCACGTGACCGGATCTGTGCCGGTCAAAATCCATTACCTGCTTGCGGTTATAGTGCGTTTGGAGAATCGGGGTGATAGACCGCTCCCGTTACAACTTGAGGTGAGAGAAGAGGACTACAGCTCCCCGCGGGAAACAAGCTGCGTCGCGGGAGCGCTTTGGGTACTAGAATTCGAGTGGCGACACTGGTGCTATGTGGCTTGGATTGCGGGTCCGCCGCGTGCCTACTTGCAAAGGTCGTCTTCTTCCTCCTCTGCTCGCTCTGGGACTTGGGCGTTTTTCGGCTGGTGGTGCTCTGGTGGTTCGTGGTGGCTCGCGGTGGCTCGAGGTGGCTGGAGGATGACCTGAGGGAGGGATATGGCAGAGCTCTGACCTGAGGAAGAAGATGACCAGGAGAAAAAAGATGATGAATGAGGAGGCCCTGGGGATCCTTTTATAGCCTCCAGGAGAGGATCATGGTGGGGCCCACCACCAATGTGGTGGGTTAGTGGGTGGTTACCCACCAGATCGGACGGCGAGGAAAGCCCACCATGATCGAACGGTGGGCAGGACGTCCACGGAGGTGGGGCGGCCATGCGCCGGCGGTGGCCGGCCTGGACCGTGGCCAGGCCGGCGGTTGCGGCTAGACCGGCGATTGCGGCCAGGCCGATGGCGGCCTGCCTTGTGGCCGCAGCCAGGCTGACGACGGCCTGGCCAGCGGCCACGGCCAGGCCGGCGGCGGCCTAGGCGGAGCCCGCGGCCCGGCCAGCGGCGGCCGGGCTGGCCGGTCGCGGCCTGGCCGGCGACGGGCTAGCCGACGGGAGCGGCCAGGCCGGCCGCGGCCTGGCTGATGGTGCCCTGGCCGCGGCCTAGCCGGCTGCAGCCTTCCTAGTGGCCGCGGCGGTGGCCTTCCTAGTCCGCCGGTGGCGGGGCGGGCGTGACCTGTCTAGCGGCGCCGTGGCCGGCCGGCGATGACCACTCCGTCGGCGGCTGCCAGCCAGCGGTGGCAGCAGCCGTTGGTGGCGGCCGGCCGGTGGTTACCTCCCAATGGGGGTGGTTTCCCAAGTGGAGGGAGGGAGTGGGCCCCACCCCCCATGTTCTTCTCATCATGGGAGGTGGGGTTGACTAGTCAACCCCATGATCTCCCATTTTATTTTGGGGGGGGAGATCATGGGGGAGCCTTTCTTATAAATGATGTAACCCATCAATTGCCCCCCAAATTCCTCTTGCCGGAGAGCACCGCCTGCGAGGGAAGAAGGATTTCCTGCTGCCCCCACATTCCTACCGTCATGACAACTTCCGGCGAGCGGGTGGATACGGTGAAGGGCAGTGCTTCCAAGATATTGGGAGAAAATTGCCGAAAAAGCGCTGGCTGGTGAAGACGTTGAGCGCGGTCGCGCGCATCCTTGCTGCGCGGCCGCAGGCCGCGCACATGCGCCCAGGCTGGGCACGGCTAGGCTTTGCGCGACCAAGTCGCGCACGCGCCGGCAGACCACGTGCGTGACCAGGCCGCGCTCGCGGTACAGGCCGCGCGCGCGGCTGGCAGCTGGTCGCGTGCCCAGGTCAAGCGCGCGGCGGTCCGCATGCGAGGCGGGCCACGAGCACGGCAGGCCGCGCATGCCCTGACAGCGCGTGCCCAGGCCGCGCGCCCGGCTGGCCGCACGTGGCAGGCCGCGCCCGCGCGCCCAGGCCGCGCGCGCGGCAGGCTGCGCGCGTCCAAGCCACGCTCACGTGGGTTGCACGCACCCCGGTCGGGCGCGCACTTGGCTGCTTGCGCACGGGTCCTGCTTTGCACGTATTCCTTGCCCTGCACGTCGTTCAGGCTGCGTGCGCTCGGATGCGTGCCTTCAAGTCTTCACTCTTTGGGCAAATCTGTCCTTTTTATTTTTGTGTTGTGCAGGTTTCGAAGCGTTCTTCCGGTCCGATGCGCCTGCGCTCCTCTTTAACCGAAGACGGTGTGGATATTTGGAGGAAGAAATATGGGCTTCCAGCCAATTTGGAGGTGAGGATCCCACGTGCCGAGGAGCGAGTCCAGAATCCTCCTCGTGGCTGGCTGATGATTTGCGAGGTTTCTCTGAGGTCCGGCTTCTGTTTTCCGCCGTGCGAGGAGATGATTGAGATCTTAAAGTTCTATGTGGTGCCAATTTCACAATTTGTCCCCGTTGGAATTGCCCGAATTATGGGCTTAGCAACATTCTTTCACGAGCATGGAGGACGACTTTCCTTGGACCAATTCTGAGATTGGTGTATCGTTCTCTCTGATGGCTGCGAACGGGTGGAGGTTCGCAACAACAAAAGTTGGTTGGAGTTTGATGCTCGAAAAGATCGTCGGCACGGGAACACTCTGTTTGGGTATGTTAGGAATTCATGGGGCCTTCCCGATGTGTGGGACACGCTACCGGACCGCTGTCGTCGAGTGAGGGGGAAGGAATGAGAATTCTCTCCGGTGCTTGGGTTTTTAGAGCCTCGTGAACTAGCCAACCGACTCTTTAATATTTTTGTCTATGTGGAGGAGAAGCGCCTGCTGCGGTGTGGTATCTCTTCGGAAGCAGCTCGGATTGTTGGGACTTCTCTGGAAGGGGGACGAAAGAGGAAAGCTGTGGCGGACCCTCCTGGTGACCTTGATACGGTGGCAGCGGCGGCCCCTTCTGATGCATGTCCCGAGTCGACTCCCGAGGTGCTGATACTTGTGTCCCCAGTTCCTCAAGTATCTTCGGAGACGGTGGCCCCTCAGATGTCCTCTTCCTTGCCCTTCAGGAGAAGCTCCGGTTGACGTCGAGCTCGCTTGCCTCCTTGAAGGAGGAACATGATCGGGATATTATGCGGTTTCGCTATACCGGGTCGGTGCTGAAGTCCGTACTAGAGGACGCACGCGCGACTTTGGAGGTGGAGAAAACTCTGGTGGAGAGGACCACCCAGAGTTTGAAGCACTCGAAGGAGGAGACCTTGAGCTTGGAGACCCAGTTGCAGGCGGCATAGTAGGAGGTCACCAGCCTCGACACTCAGCTATTGGCGGCGAAGACCCAAGTAAAGATGTTGTCCTCTGACAGCCATGCGTTGGAGCTGAAGGCCGCAGGACTTGCAGAATACTTGGACTCGCTGGACCACATGCGAGACATTAGTTTGATTGCAGAGGAGGTTCACGACGAGATTTGGTCCAAGGCGGTGGAGCCCCAGATGGACGATGTTCGTGAGCTGGCGCTCCGGCACGGTGTCTCGAAGGCCTTCGCCTAGTTAGCAAGAGTCTGGGATGTGACACATCCTGCCTCATCTTTGCAGACGTTTCTGAAGACGAGCGTTCTGGCTCGGACGACGAGTGGTAGACTTTTGTTTTTGCAGTTGTGTATTTGTATTTTGTCATTTTGCCAGTCATATTGCGTTTTGTTCGACATTCATTGTTATCGCCCTTAGGCGCTGCTTGGCCTTTGCTGTATCATTTCAGTTGTTTTGTTCGACATTATTCTTTTCATATCATCTTAGCTGCCTTTTTTTGCACGGCTTTAGTTCGCGACATTGTCGCGAATGGTGGGCAGACCCTCGCGAGGCTGCATGAGTCAGGCTCGCGACGAGGGTTGCTCGTGGCTTAGTTTGAGCGAGGGTTGCTCGAGACTTAGTTTGCACGAGGGTTGCTCGCGACTTAGTTTGCCGGAGAATGTAAGTACTCAATCCGACAGCCGGAGAGTGTGGGTACTCAATCCGGTTGCAATCGCAAGGGGGGCAGGCCCTGTCGATGACAAGGCGTTGGTTTGCAGTAACGACGGAGAATATAAGTACTCAATCCGACCGCTGGAGAATGTGGGTAGTCAATCCGGTCGCCGGAGAATGTGGGTACTCAATCCAGTTGCAATCGCGAGGGGGGCAGGCCCTGCCGACGACAAGACATTGGTTTGCAGTAACGGCGGAGAATGTAAGTACTCAATCCGACCGCCGGAGAATGTGGGTACTCAATCCGGTTGTCGGAGAATGTGGGTACTCAATCCGGCTGCAATCGCGAGGGGGGGCATGCCCTGACGACGACAAGGCATTGGTTTGCAGTAACGGCGGAGAATGTAAGTACTCAATCCGACCGCCAGAGAATGTGGGTACTCAATCCGGTCGCCGGAGAATGTGGGTACTGAATCCGGTTGCAATCGCGAGGGGGGCAGACCTTGGTGACGACAAGGCGTTGGTTTGCAGTAACGGAGGAGAATGTAAGTACTCAATCCGACCGCCGGAGAATGTGGGTACTCAATCCGCTCGCCGGAGAATGTGGGTACTCAATCCGGTTGCAATCGCGAGGGGGCATGCCCTGGCGACGTTAAGGTGTTGAGCGATAATGTTGGCAAAGAGCCTGCTTGCTCGGCTTGCAGGTACGGCTTTACCTAAAGATTTCATATTAATATTACTGAAGCAAATAAAATATTGTGTTTAAAAATAAGCATATTCCGCGCGAGTCTGAGCTCGCGACTTTTACAATCAGTGAGTGAAAAGATGCAAGGGGATGCAAACAATATGAAGTAAAAACCGTATTTTTTAAGGCAGTGGGGCGGCCATGCGCCGGCGGTGGCTGACCTAGACCGTGGCCAGGCCGGCGGTTACGGCCAGGCCGGCGGCGGCCTGCCTTCAAGCCGCGGCCAGGACGGCGACGACCTGGCTTGCGGCCGCGGCCAGGCTGGCGACGCCCTCGCTGCGGCCTCGCCGGCTGCAGCCTGCCTGGCAGCCGCGGCGGTGGCCTAGTCGCCGGCAGGCCGTGGCCTGTGAAAGTGCAGCTAGATCTGATATACTCTAGAGGGGGGGGGGTGAATAGAGTATATGGTGCTTGAAAACTTTTTACAACAATTGTTGTAATCTGAGTGAACAGGGAAGCAATTACTAAATCTAATCACGGAACTAAACTAATCACAAAATAATCACAGAACAATCACAGCCAGAAACAAAAATAAAGACAAGCAAGCCAGATGACACAAGGAAATATAGTGGTTCCCCTAAACTTGGGTACATCCACTCTTCTACCACCCTAGGTAGGAATCCACTGCAGGATGAGTTGATCAGGTGTCCTGGGCACCAATGAGCTTTTGATAAGGTGCTCAAAAACCAAATCAGATTTTTTGATCAGGTGTCTTGCCACCAATGAGCTTTTGACAAGGTGCTCAAAAACCAAGCTCAAACTTTTGAAGGGAGTTTGAGAAACCCTTTACAGAGATGGGGGTGAGAGAATAATGGAAGTCTTCTCTTTCTCAGATCAGCTGAGAAGACTATGTGGATTTGATGGTGTCAAAGCTCCCCCTGAGTCCTTGAGATGTTCAGGAAAAGAAGCTTTGCTGTAGGTTGATAGACCTTCAGAAGTTGATATCCAGCAAAAGATGATTTCAGCAACACCTGAAATGTTAGGTGTCTGGAGTCTTGAAAGATGTTGGCCTTGAACACTTGAGACAAGAGAGATCAGAAGATTTCAGAAAATTTTGATCTCCTTGGGTGTGTGTTCTTCAGAAAATTCTTTGAGACAGAGAATATATTTTTTCTTGTTCTGTGTTCTGAGTTCTTAGTTCCCTTGGGTGTGTGTTCTTCAGAAAATTCTTTGAGACAGAGAATATATTTTTTCTTGTTCTGTGTTCTGAGTTCTTAGTTCCCTGTGATTCAAAAATCTTTCTTGTGTTTTATTCTCTAGTACTGAATAGAAGAAACATCCTCTGTCAAGAATAGTCATTGGCCTGCATTAATTGCATCCTTAATTGTAGAATGTCTTCTGGAGGAAAGTCCACAGAAATTTTCCTTGAAAATCCCTCGAAACTTGATCCAGAAATAAATGAAAACGGCTAGAAAATCTTCTGAATTAATTGCAGAATAATTCCTTAACTGATCTGAATTTGAATCTTGAAACATCCTTGAAGTTATCTGAAAACGTCGAACTGAGCTCTGCTATCGTTGAACTGAGCTCAGCGATATGGATTTATACAACAACACAATATCGTCGATCTGAGCTCAAAGATCGTTGAACTGAGCTCAGAGATAGAGATCCAAAGCTGCGTTAAAGATCATCGAACTGAGCTCGCAGATCGTCGAATGGAGTTCGACGATTTGATGAAGTTGAGCTCAGCGATCGTCGAATGGAGTTCGACGATCTGTCGAAGTTGAGCTAGACGATCGTCGATCGGAGTTCGACGAATCGTCGTGCTGAGCTCGACGATATGACTTAGTCTCAAACTGCAAAAGTCTTGGTCTTGAGGGCAGCTTCCAAACTTAGACTTCTAACCCTTAGACTCAATTCTAATTGACCTTTAGAACTATACAGGAGGTCAAACATTGGTTTCCTAGAGACATAGTGATCCTGACCCAAATTAGTAATAGGGTGTTCCAACAATCTCCCCCTATTTGGGTTAGGATTACTATTTACAGAGTTTGGAAACAAGAAAAATAACATATATAAGCAACAATACAGAAAAACAAAAAGCTGGACATTGCAGAACCACAGATATATATATCATCCCAGATAATAATCAGAAGTTAAGATGATTGTCACCTTACATTGTCATTTCTTTTCCTTGCCCTTAATGAGTTTGATTTCTCTGTTGGGGTTGAGGGCTTCCTTCTTTGATCTTGTATCATCTGCTGCACCTAAAGTGGTTTGCTGTTTGGGCCTGGGAACTACAGCTTCAGGATGCAGCTCCATGTATCTATCAGAATCAAAGAATTTGCTTGACCCATATTTTTCCAACTCTTTCTTTCTCTGTTCAGACATTGTAGAGATGTTGGAGGAGTCTCTTCCTTGCTCTTTGGCTTTCTTGATCTGGTCTAGTGCAGCAAGTTCTTTCATCCTTGCAGTCCAGCAGCTGGATTGTTCTCAGGGTCTTCAAAAGGTACTGGTGGCTCATATCTATTAGAAGGGTTATCTTGAGGAGGCCTGGATGAAACAATTTCCTTCAATTTATAGGGAAAAGGACCAGAGGTGGTGTCAGATGATGATTTGTCCTTCCCTGGAGTAGGGATGTTGCCTTGAGTATCCTTTAGAGTAAACCTAGTCTTCTCTTTGATTGCCTCTATATCCTCCTCTTCTGGATTGAGAACCCCTGGACTGGCTTCCCCTATGATAGGATTTGGCATGTGGCTGATAGGGGGTTTGACTTCTAGCAGGGGGTTGAGTAGCTGAACTTCCACCTGCACCTGCATCATGAGGAGGTGGTGGAGGAGGATGAGAATGTAGGAATTGAGAAGAGCCCTTTTCATATTTCCTTTTCTTCTTCATTGCTTTGAGTTGATTCTTTGAGTACTGCATCCAGTGCTCAGTTATGGGGCAATCATGAAGAATATAGTATGGTATATCATTGTTGTCCTTGACCTTGGCAGGAGGTACTCTCTTCATGGCTTTGCTCCTTGCCTTTCTCTTTCTGGCAATGGTAGTAGAAGAATCATCAGAATCTGTTCTGAACTCATCACTTTCAGAACTTTGATCATCATAAAGGGCATCAATCTTCTTCAACAAATCTTTCTTGAGCTGGAATGAAGCAGATGAGGCAACAGAGGTTGTAGTAGCAGAAGTTGAAGCAGTAGCAATAGTGACAATAGAAGATACAGAAGTTGAAGCAGATGAAATTGAGGCAGAAGCAGAGGTTGAAGCAGTAACAACAGCAGCAGATACTAAAGATTCTGGAGCAGTAATGACAGGAGTTGGGACAGCAGCAGTTTCACTGACAGAAACAGCATTATCAGCAGTAAAAATATCATCAGACAATATAGAGGGCTCAACATCATGTGCCTCTGTCATAAGGATCTCCTTAGAAATTGGCTCATCAACAGTAACAAAAGTATCATCAAAACTTTCAGCAGCAGGAGGGGCAGCAACATCAGAAACAACCACACTGCTTTCAGCAGAAGTAGCAGCAACATAAACTGAGTTAACAAATGAAGTGATGATGCTGGGGTCACAGCAAGAGAAGGGCACAAGGGCCTTGGACAGATCCACTGGGGGCTGGATAACAACTGTCTCTGGAAGACAAGCTTTCTCTGGCAGACAT
This sequence comes from Platanthera guangdongensis, assembly GCA_039583875.1. Lineage (NCBI taxonomy): Eukaryota > Viridiplantae > Streptophyta > Magnoliopsida > Asparagales > Orchidaceae > Platanthera > Platanthera guangdongensis. The sequence goes on from CM077151.1 coordinate 65,754,228, forward strand.
CTGAAATATATAGAATCAAATGCTAAGAGCAAAGACCTGAGGTCTATTGCAAAGACTGAAGCAGGAGGGGAATCTGGATCTTGAGACACAGCAGGAGCAGCAGCAGCAACATGAGCTGAAGAAACAGCAAGAGCAGCAGCAGGCAGGCTCACTTCATAGGGCATCTCCTCCTGCCTAGATTCAGACATGGCTGGATCAAGGCACACTGCTGAAGGGGCTGCCTGAGGGAATAGAGAGGAGAGCCTGGCAGAAAGGGCTGCCACTGACAGGAGTAATGGAGCCAAGGAGGTCTCCAAGAGAAGAGATAGCCTGGGGGCTAGCAATTCATAAAGCCTGTCAGCAAGGGCTGGAATATCTACTTGCTCAGTAGTGACTGGAGCAGAGGTAGAGGAGGGAGGTGTAGCTGTTGATGAGGGCAGTGGAGAGCTAGTGTATGGAGGAAGAGATGGTTGAGGTGTGGGTAAAGTGGATATGGAGGACAGTGGGATGGAGATGGAGGGTGTGAAGGTAGGTTGATCAATGATTTCTTGCAGAAGATCTTGGTAAGATGTTGAGGATGAGGGTAGCTCAGGAGGAGAGGATGGTGAGTCATCCATAAAGGAATCATCAATGAGGTTGAAGGATGGATTGGAGGGTGATGAAGTGATAATGTTTGTTGGAGGGTAGGAGAATAATGGATGGAATTGGTCTACTGTTGTTGGTAGAATAGGGATTGGAGATGGTATGGATGTTGGAGAGGGGCTGGAGATGATGATAATGGATGGATTTTGAAGTGTGGATGGAATTGGAAGAGATGGAATTGGAGGAGGAGGAGGAGAGGCATCAGCAGGCAGGTCAGCTGCAGGGGCAGAGACCTGTGGGGAAGTGACTCTGACAGTCCTGGTGCCTGAAGGAGTGCTGGAAGAGGGCCTGCTGGGCTTGAGGATCTGCCTGTCCCATTTACCAAAAAGGGCACAAGACAGTCTTTTGGAAGCATTTATATGAATCCCAGAGGATACCAGCAATGTAGGGCACCTATTCTGCAGAAAAATGCCTAATATCCTTCCAAAATTTACAAAACTTTTGTTAATTTTCTTCTTAATGAGGTCAAAGAAGACCTCTCCCCAATTCAGGTTCTTCCTGTCTATTATGGCTCCCATTAGGCAGAGCCGATACCTTGAAATTGTATCATGAGCAGAGTGCTTAGCCAGTAGGACTTTCCCAACTACATCAGCCAGGAATCTGTATTCCACACACAGATTCTTTTTCAATAGCTTGCTAGGGTTAGCCTCAGAATGACCCATTCTGGCAAGCAAGTCAACATATTCTTCTCCAGACAAATCAGTAGAATCTCCACCAGTTCTTAACTCAAAAACCTCTGTCAAAAATGCTGGGGTCAGGGGTACCTGAGTGCCAGAGATTGATCCAACAATGGTGTTGTGGTCCTGATTGTGGGCAGTGTAGACCCACTCTTTAATCTCATCAGCAGCAAGCTTAATCCTTGTAGTCATGATTGCAGCCAGCTTCTGCTCGTTGAATAGCTCTAAGATATCCTGAAAAACTTGATCTGTCGTGCTGAAGGATTCCATGTCTATGTCAAAGCCGACATCAAATTTCATGGCGGCGAGAACAGAAACAGAAACAACCATAGTTACCTGCAAAGATTCAACAAACAAAATGACCAAGTGCAGAAATGTTTGGAGGGAAAGAAAGTGTTTGCAGAGAAATCGAAAGCGCAAAGGAGAACGATGGCGAAAAATGAATTTTATATTAGGGTTCGACGCAGAAAAGGAAAGATCGTTGAACTCAGTTCGACGATTGGGGCTCTTAAAGGAAACTGAAGAGTCTGCAACATCGTCGATCTCGGTTCGACGATATTGGAGAGCGTCGAGCTCTGTTCGACGATCGTTCAGAGAACAAAATCGTCGAGCGTCGTTCGACGATCGCTGACCGGAAGAGATAGTTCATACTATTTGAGAAATGCTGAACTCAGGTCGACGATTTCAGAAATCGTCAATCTCCGTTCGACGATCAGGGGAAAATCGTCGAGCGCAGTTCAGAGACCAGAAAAACTCTAGACACTAAGAAAAAATCAAGATGTTTGCCTAGTCTTGGTCAATTTTTAAGCTTTAAAATCTTGGATATTATTTAAGACTTCCTCCATCTAACATTCCTAACTGATTTGGGAAGAAGGTATGTTTCTTTTCATCCAAGGGCTTGGTGAAAATATCTCTCCTTTGTAAATCAGTTGGGATATATTGTAGTTCAATTTTATTCTTTTCAACATTATCCCTTAAAAAGTGATGCCTAATCTCTATGTGTTTTGTCCTACTATGGAGGACTGGATTTTGAGCTATAGAAATAGCACTGGTGTTATCACAAAAGATTTAGGCTTCTCTAAGTTGTAGCCATAGTCTAGGAGTTGGTTTTGAATCTACAAGATTTGTGAACAACAACTGTCTGCAGCCATATATTCAGCTTCAGCAGTTGAGGTTGACACAGAAGTTTGTTTCTTACAAAACCAAGAGACAAGTCTGTCACCAAGGAACTGGCAAGTTCCACTGGTGCTTTTCCTGTCAATTCTGCATCCAGCATAATCAGCATCAGAAAATCCAGTTAAATCAAATGCTGAATCTTTTGGATACCAGAGACCTAGATTTGGACAACTTTTAACATACCTGAGGATCCTCTTTATTAATATTAGGTGTGACTCTCTAGGGCTTACTTGGTACCTAGCACATATACATGTAGCAAACATTATATCTGGTCTACTAGCTGTAAGGTACAGTAAAGAGCCAATCATTGCTCTATATGTTGTCTGATCAACAGGTTTCCCATGTTCATCAGCATCCAATACAGCATTAGTAGGCATAGGTGTTTTCATACAAGATGCTTCAGACATGCCAAATTTCTTAACCAATTCATTTGCATACTTGGTTTGAGAAATAAAGATGCCTTCAGCATGCTGTTTGACTTGCAATCCTAGGAAGAAGGATAGCTCACCCATGCTACTCATTTCAAATTTAGAATGCATTAGGTTGGAAAACCTTCTGCACAATTTGAGTCAGTAGAACCAAAAATAATATCATCTACATAGATCTGTACTAGTAGGGTATGGGATTTATGGGCTCTAATGAAAAGAGTTTGGTCTACTCTACCCCTCAAAACTCCATTTTCCAAAAGAAAGCATGCTAGGGTCTCATACCATGCTCTAGAAGCTTGCTTGAGACCATATAATGCTTTGTTCAATTTAAAAACATAATCAGGATAAGTTGGAGAGATAAAACCTGGAGGTTGTCTGACATATACTTCCTCTTTGATGTCTCCATTTAGAAATGCATTTTTGACATCCATCTGATATACCTTGAATCCTTTATGTGCTGCATAAGCTAAAAATATTATGATGGCTTCCAATCTTGTAACTGGTGCAAAAGTCTGGTCATAGTCTATTCCTTCTTCTTGAGAATATCCCTGAGCAACTAGCCTTGCCTTGTTCCTTACAATTACTCCTTGATCATCCAGTTTGTTTCTGAACACCCACTTTGTTCCAACAATGGAGTGATCCTTAGGCTTTGGCACTAGTTCCCACACTTTGTTCCTTTCAAATTGATGCAACTATTCTTGCATTGCAATGATCCAGTGTGGATCTTGCTCTGCATCTTGAATGGACTGAGGTTCAATTTGAGATTAGAAGTAGGTGTGCAACAGGTTTTGGTTGACCTGATTTCTGGTTTGCACACCAGCTGAGATGTCTCCAATTATTTGGGAAATTGGATGTTCTCTTGATGTTACTAAATCAACAGGGGGTGTTGATTGTTCACCAACATGCGTTGTTGTTTCCTCTTGTGTACAACAACTGGCTCTTCAAGTTGTTCTTCAATATGTTGAATGCTTTCTTCATCTTCATTGCTTTCATCCGTTGGGTAACCTGTAACTTGTTCAAGTCTTCAATAAGAGAATGTTCCTGCAAAGGTTCTATGGTAGAAGGGATCTTCTCTTTTAAAGACATGTTAGATTCATCAAATGATATATGAACAGATTCCTCAATTTTTAGAGATAATTTATTATAGACCCTATAAGCCTTGCTAATCATGGAGTATCCCAGAAACACTCCTTCATCAGCTTTAGCTTGAAATTTTGCTAAATATTTCTTGTCATTATTATGTATATAGCAAATACAACCAAAAACTCTAAAATAATCAACTTTAGGTTTCTTCCCTTTGAGTAATTCATAGGGAGTGTTTCCCTTTAGTTTATGTATCAAACTTCTATTCAGCACATAGTTGGAGGTGTTCACTGCCTCTGCCCAAAAGGATAGAGGAAGGTGAGCATCTGACAATAATGTAGTGGCAGATTCAATAAGGGTTCTATTTTCCTTTCAGCTAACCCATTTTGTTGAGGAGTTCTAGGAGCTGAGAAAGTGTGCATGATCCCTTCACTCTGACAGAACTCTTGCATAAGAAGAGAATCAAACTCTGTCCCATGATCCCTTCTAATCAGGGCAATGTGAGTATTGAACTCAATCTGTATACATTTGAGAAACTCTGCCAGACACTTAAAATTATCAGACTTCTTCCTTAGAAAGAACACCCAAGTGAATCTAGAGAAGTCATCTACAACTACTAAAGTGTAAGATTTCCCTCCTAGGCTTTGTACTGTGATGGGTCCAAAAAGATCCATGTGTAACAGATACAATATCCTAGGTGAATCACTCTTATTAAGTGACTTAAAGCTGTTTTTAGTTTGCTTGCCTAATTAACAAGCCCTGCAGAGTCCTTCCTTCTTCTAAGGGCCAGAAGGTAGTCCTCTAACAAGGTTGTCCTTGGATAGCCTAGCAATAGTTCTAAGGTTTAGGTGTCCTAGTCTCTTATGCCATAAAATATTTGGTCTACAAACAGAGTTGAACAGGCAAATATCTACATCAGTTGAAAGAAAATCTACTAGATAGATGTTACCTTTCCTTTTACCTGTCAACACAGATGTGTTGTCCTCTGACTTGATTTTGCATAATTCTTTGCTGAAGGTCACCTGGTAGCCTTCATCACACAGCTGACTGATGCTTATTAAGTTGTGCTTCAGTCCTTCCACATAAGCTACCTTCTTGAATGTTACTGATCCAATCTGGACTGCACCATATCCTTTAGTCTGTCCAAAGTTTGAATCACCAAAGATAACTTTGGGTCCAAGCTTGGCTCTAAAGGATGTGAGGTTGTCCTTGTTTCCTGTCATGTGCTTAGAGCACCCACTATCCAAGTACCATGCTGGTTAGATGTTGGATAGGTCTTCACCTGCACATAAAATAATTCATTTATTTTTGACCCAGTTACCTTGGGCCTAGGTTGATAACCTTTAACTATGAAATGAAAGACATCCCAGGTTGACTCTTATAACCTTCAGATGATATCTCCTTGGAGGTATAATTCATTCAGTATAAGGGTAAAGATTTGGGATGATGACCCTTAGGATTGGATTTTGATTTGCCCTTGAAAAAATTTCCAGAGCTCTGACCTCTGTTCGACGATCGTAGCTGCGTTCGACGATCTTGGGTCAGATCGTCGAGCTCCGTTCGACGGTCGACTATGGCAGATTTCAGGAACTTGAGATCGTCGAGCTGCGTTCGACGATTTTGCCTGAGATCGTCGATCTGCTTTCAGCGATCATCGATCTCCGTTCGACGATTTCTGCTGGGACATAGTTTTCTTGGGCAGATCAGAATTTTCCTAGCTACCTCTACAACTCCTTTCCTATCAGAAATGAATTTGATTGGGTTGTTAGAACTAGGTGTTGGCTGGATGAAGCACCCAATCCCAGTGTACTATTAAATCTGGAGTTCACTGTGCTTGTGATGTCCATCAGCTTGATGCTTCTCCCATTAAGGGATTCTTCAAGCCCCTTGGCCTTAGATAGCTCACTTTTCAGTGAAGCTATCTGCTCCCTACAGCACTCCAACTCCTGAGAGAGTTTGAGGTTTTCTGACTTTAAGGTATTATGTTCAGATAAATGATTTCTGAGAGAGATAATTTCTTTCTCAGATTTTAGCAGGTCTAAACATAATGCTTTAAATTCAGATTTAAAGTCCTCTGAATTAAAATCAAATGAACTGATTACCTGATCTTCTTCAGGTTGAGTCTCTGAATCTGACTCTGACTCTTCTTCATCTGAATTATATTGTGAGCCATTGATTGCCATCATGCAGAACTCTTTCTCTTCTGCATCATCTTCATCATCACTGGAGCTGGATGAGGCTTCTGACTCCTCTTCAGTCTCACTCCAGGATTCAGCAACAAACCCCTTTCTTGTGTGTTTGTTTTTGCTTGAGGAGGGTTTGCCATTGCCATTCCTTTTGGAGTCTTTCTCCTTTCTTCTTTCTTTCTTGTCCCTTCTGTCCTTGTTTTTGTTTTCTGGACAGTCAGGAACTATGTGCCCTGGTTTCCTGCAACCAAAGCAAACAATTTATTTATTATTAATTGACTTGTCATACCTTGGCTTATCATGCTCCTTGTATGATCTCCTTCTGAAGTCCTTTCTGGCCATCTTGTAAAATCTTTTGGCCAACAGACTGAGCAGTTCATCATTGTCTGTGACTTTGTCTTCAGGCAGATCTTCAGTTGCCTTGAAGGCAATTGTTTTCTCTTTTCTTGTGGCTGGTGAGGCAGCCTTCTGTTCTTCTTCTCTGTTCTTGATGAGTAGCTCATAAGATTTGAGCTTACCAAATAGAGCTTCAGTGGTGATCTCATTCAAACTTCTGGCATCCTTGATTGGCCAGATTCTTGAATCCCAAGTGCTAGGGAAGCACATTAGAATTTTGTCATTGAGTTCAGTTAGTGAGATCTCTTTATCCAATGTCCTGAGTTCACTGACTATTAGACTGAGCCTGTTGTACATATCTCCCACTGACTCAGTTTCTCCCTTCTTGAAATTCTCATATTGAGATATGAGGTGGGATCTCTTATCCTTTCTCTCATCAGCTGAGCCTGAGACTATTTCAGAGAGTTTATCCCAATTTCCTTTGCTGAATTGCATTCAGCCACCTTTTGAAAGATGTCATCAGACATTGTCTGGGCTAAGATGTTCATAGCCTTGGCATCAGCTACCTTCCATTTCTTGATGTCAGCATCTGTTCCTGATGGAGGTGGAACAGCATTTGTACTTGAGTTCTCTGGAGGTCTTGGACAAACTGTCAAAACAGAGTTAAAAATATCCTCGTCAATAGAATTCATGTATAATCTGATCCTTGCTTTCCAAAGTGCAAACTTGGATAGATTGCACACTGGAGGTCTGGTGCTAGCATAATCTTTGTTTTGGGCCATGATTTGTGAAATCAAAATCTAATACTAAACTCAAAAGAAAACAGATCTAACTAGGAATCTTTGGGTTCAGGTGTTAGCCTGTACAACCACCAAGGTGTGGTATGTTTAACCAACCTGCCTCTGATACCAATTGAAAGTGCAGCTAGATCTGATATACTCTAGAAGGGGGTGAATAGAGTATATGGTGCTTGAAAACTTTTTACAACAATTGTTGTAATCTGAGTGAACAGGGAAGCAATTACTAAATCTAATCACAGAACTAAACTAATCACAAAATAATCACATAACAATCACAGCCAGAAACAAAAATAAAGACAAGCAAGCCAGATGACACAAGGAAATATAGTGGTTCCCCTAAACTTGGGTACATCCACTCTTCTACCACCCTAGGTAGGAATCCACTACAGGATGAGTTGATTAGGTGTCTTGGGCACCAATGAGCTTTTGATAAGGTGCTCAAAAACTAAATCAGATTTTTTGATCAGGTGTCTTGCCATCAATGAGCTTTTGACAAGGTGCTCAAAAACCAAGCTCAAACGTTTGAATGGAGTTTGAGAAACCCTTTACAGAGATGGGGGTGAGAGAATGATGGAAGTCTTCTCTTTCTCAGATCAGCTGAGAAGACTATGTGGATTTGATGGTGTCAAAGCTCCCCCTGAGTCCTTGAGATGTTCAGGAAAAGAAGCTTTGCTGTAGGGTGATAGGCCTTCAGAAGTTGATCTCCAGCAAAAGATGATTTCAGCAACAGCTGAAATGTTAGGTGTCTGGAGTTTTGAAAGATGTTGGCCTTGAACACTTGAGACAAGAGAGATCAGAAGATTTCAGAAAATTTTGATCTCCTTGGGTGTGTGTTCTTCAGAAAATTCTTTGAGACAGAGAATATATTTTTTCTTGTTCTGTGTTCTGAGTTCTTAGTTCCCTTGGGTGTGTGTTCTTCAGAAAATTCTTTGAGACAGAGAATATATTTTTTCTTGTTCTGTGTTCTGAGTTCTTAGTTCCCTGTGATTCAAAAATATTTCTTGTCTTTTATTCTCTAGTACTGAATAGAAGAAACATCCTCTGTCAAGAATAGCGTTGGCCTGCATTAATTGCATCCTTAATTGCAGAATGTCTTCTGAGGAAAGTCCACAGAAATATTCCTTGAAATCCCTGGAAACTTGGTCCAGAAATAAATGAAAACGGCTAGAAAATCTTCTGAATTAATTGCAGAATAATTCTTAACTGATCTGAATTTGAATCTTGAAACATCCTTGAAGTTATCTGAAAATGTCGAACTGAGCTCTGTTATCGTTGAACTGAGCTCAGCGATATGGATTTATACAGCAACACAATATCGTCGATCTGAGCTCAAAGATCATTGAACTGAGCTCAGAGATAGAGATCCAAAGCTGAGTCAAATATCGCCGAACTGAGCTCGCAGATCGTCGAATGGAGTTCGACGATTTGATGAAGTTGAGCTCAGCGATCGTCGAATGGAGTTCGACGATCTGTCGAAGTTGAGCTAGACGATCGTCGATCGGAGTTCGATGAATCGTCGTGCTGAGCTCGACGATATGACTTAGTCTCAAACTGCAAAAGTCTTGGTCTTGAGGGCAGCTTCCAAACTTAAACTTCTAACCCTTAGACTCAATTCTAATTGACCTTTAGAACTATACAGGAGGTCAAACATTGGTTTCCTAGAGACATAGTGATCCTGACCCAAATTAGTAATAGGGTGTTCCAACAGCCTGGTTGGCGGCGCCCTGGCCGGCCGGCGATGACCACTCCGCTGGCGGCGGCCAGCCAGCGGAGGCGGCCGCCGTTGGTGGCGGCCGGCCAGTGGTTAGCTCCCAATGGGGGTGGTTTCCCAAGTGGAGGGAGGGAGTGGGCCCCACCCCCATGTTCTTCTCATCATGGGAGGTGGGGTTGACTAGTCAACCCCATGATCTCCCATTTGGGGGGGGGGGGGGAGATCATGCGGGAGCCTTTCTTATAAATGGTGTAACCCATCAATAAGCATAATATTTATTAATTTTATTTAATTATAAAAGTAAATATATTAATATTTTTAATTGTAAAAGTTAATTTTATTAAATGTTAATATTGATGGGGTTCCCCAAATTAGGTTCGAACGAGTTAAAGATTTTTTTTTTGCGCACTCGCCCGGTTCGACGCTACAATTCCAATGAGCTCACTCTCACACAATTCTAACCGCTTGGTCTTCCAAACAAACATCAAGATACACATATACCCGTTCGACTCGCTCACGAGCTAGAACTATAATTATAATTATATTATATACTAATTTAATTTTAAAATGTTAATTATAATTATATTATATACTATTTATATTATGTATCTATAATATTTTTTCGTGTATATATATATCTATATTAAATAAAGATCTTTGATTCTGCTATAGTGATACGCGTCAGTCGATCACGACGCTGAAATCCCGAATCTGCCCCTCCACCGCTTCATGCTACTTATAAATAAAAGTGTTTAACAATTCAAAATTACAAAAATAATTTTAAATTACAAATATATATATATATATATATATATATATATATATATATATATATATATATATATATATATATATATATATTATATATATATATATATATATAGTTTCACAATAAAAGAAATTACAAAAAAATCGATTTCACCACGCCGCCTCCGGCAGAGCCGCCGGCGGCCTTCCCAGCCCCCACTGGTGGGTTCGCTGGCCTCCGGCGAACACGCTGGGTGATGTCTGGTGGCGAGCGGGCAGGGCCACTGCTGGCGAAGGCCCTGCCCGTGAGCCCTAAACGCCGGCAGTGGCACTGCCCGTAAGCCCCAGTTTAGGGCTCACGAGCAGGGCCTCCGCTGGGCGGTGGCCCTGCCCGCTTGCCGCCGGGAAGCCACCGGCGGGTTCGTCGGAGCATCAAGCATCAAGCAGAGCTCGAGGAAACGTCGAGCAGAGCTCGACGAAATCGTCGAGCAGAGCTCGGCGAAACGTCGTGCAGAGCTCCACGAAATCGTCGAGCAGAGCTAAGCGGTGTTATTCCCCGTTCGATGAATTGTCGAATTGAGTTGTCGCCTGAGAAAAATTATTCACGTTCGACGAAAATTACTGGCTGGTGCGGCGCCGAGATGGTGGATTGCGTGGAAGCGGGCGAAACCCGCTTTTATGCGGCCGAAGACCACCCGAAGCATCAATCACGGGCGAATGGGGATATTTTATGTCGAACGGGAATAATTTTGCTTCACACGGGCTATGCCCGTGCTCGATGCTCTCGGGCGTCCTTCGGCTGCATCAGGCGGGCTTTGCTCGCCTGTGCACAGGCTTCGCCCGTGATTGATGCTTCAGGCAGTCTTCGACACCGCACCCGCCACTCGCGGCCTCCCGAAGCAAAATTATTTCGATTCTATATATTATATCTATATATATATATATATATATATATATATATATATTACAAAAATAATATATCTTTAACACTTATAAAGAAATATCGAATGGTTTTTAAAACCATGATTTTAAAAACCACTGAAACAATCTTGACTGTCAGATCATGCTTTTTTATTCATCACCGTTAAAAAAAACCCAGGTGTATTAAACTTATAAAGACTCACGGTTCCAAGAGAGAAAGAAAGGGAGAGAGAGAGAAAAGGAGAGAGAGAAAAGGAGAGAGGAGAGAGAGAGGGCGGCGGGGGGAGGAGAGAGAGAGGGAGAGGGGGGCTGGCGCCATTTATGAGAGAGAGAAAGAGAGAGAGAGAGAGAGAAAGAGAGAGAGAGGGAGAGAGGGCGCCGGGAGAGAGAGGGGGGCTGGCCCCATTTATGAGAGATAGAGCGAAAGAGAGAGAGTGAGAAAGAGAGAGAGAGGAGAGAGAGAGGAGAGAGGGCGGCGGGAGAGAGAGGGAGAGAGAGCGGGCTACCGGAGAGAAGGGGGCTGCCGCTACTTATTCTTATAAATGATCATTAATTTTTATATTAA